>CAMRHE010000141.1:2767500-3967500 GCA_947044405.1 Leptodactylus fallax
CTTCTTTGGATAACCCACTTAATAGTTTTAGGAGTACGTGTCTCTGATGACACAAAATGGGCACAATGTATTGGCACTGAAATTGCATATTCTTTTAACAATTTCAATTTTCACTTTGTATATTCATTTTTGAGAAACACTATTGGGCTCAAAATGATAATACCCCTTGAGAAATTACTTGAGGGGTGTAGTTTCTAAAATGGGGTCACTTTAGAGGGGTTTCCATTGTACTTGTACTTTAGGGGAGCTGCAAATGGTAAATGGCACCTGAAAACTATTCCAGCTAAATCTGCCCTCTAAAATCCAAATAGCGTTCTTTCTATTCTCAGCCCCACCGTGTACCCATATGATATTTTATGACCACATATGGGGTATTCCCGTGTTCAGGAGATATTGTGTAACAAATTATGGGGTACTTTTTCTTCTTTAAAACCTTGTAACAATGAAAAATTTGGGGCTAAATGGACAGTTTATTTGAAAAAAAAAAGTAATTTTTCATCTCTATGTCCCAATGCTAGTACAATCTGTGAAACAGTTGTGGGCTCAAAATGCTCACCATACCCCTTGAGGAATTCCTTGAGGGGTATAGTTTCTAAAATGGGGTCATTTTTGGGGGGTTTCCATTGTATTGGTACTCTAGGGGCTCTGCAAATGAGACATGACACCTTAAAACTATTACAGTAAAATCTGCTTTTCAAACACTAAGTGTCGCGTCTTCCCTTTTGCGCACTGCCGTGTGCCCAAACATCAGTTTACATCAACAAGTGGGAGAAATTGTGTAACAAACTGTGAGATGCATTTTTTCCTTTATCCCCTTGTGAATGTGTTCATTTTATGGCTAAATGAATATATTATTGAAAAAAATTAAATATTTAAATTTCACCTCCATATTGTTTTAATTCCCGTAAAATGCTTAAAGGGTTAACAAACATCCCAAATGCTATTTTGAATTACTTGAGGGGTGCAGTTCTGAAAATGGGGTTCTTTATGGGGGTTTCTAATATATAGGCCTTTAAAATTCTCTTTAGAGCTGAAATGGTCCCTAACAAATGGGTTTGGGAAATTAACTTGCAAATCTGGAAAATCGCTATTAGACTTATAAACCTTCTAAAGTCCAAAATAAATTAAAGTACAATTAAAATATGATGCCGATAAAAAGCAAAGATATTGTAGATAATATTTATTAATTGGGTGGTATTTAGTATTTGGGTGGTATGATCTGTCTGAAAAGCAGAGCATTTCACATTTTGAAAACTGCAAATTTTTCCAAATTTCCATCCTATCTTTTTTATAAATAAATACAAGAAATATTGATCAATGTTTACCACTAACATGAAGTACAATGTGTCACAAAAAACATTCTCAAAATCACTTGTGTAGGTTAAAGCATCTCAAAGTTATTGCCACATAAAGTGACACATGTCAGTTTTGAAAAATGAGGCCTGGTCATTAAGGTACTTTTAGGCCCAGTCCTTAAGGGATTAAAAGGATATTAAATAAGTTAACCCATTCCTGGGTATTTAAATATGGCTGGCGCTCATCTCCTATTATACAACAGAAGCCCGGTGCTAATGCCCGCAATAAGTGTGAGCACTGATTAAGATCCTCGTTAAAGCTGACCGAGGCGTCATTTTGCCTGGGATCACCGGCCTCCGGAGCGAGATCCGGGCCAGTGCCCCATGCTATGACAGCTATTGAAGGCTCCGAGGCTTGTCTGCCATACATTTGTATACTTTATGCAGCCTGTCATACAAATGCTGATATTTTGCAATGCATTGCAATATATTAGTATTGTAATGCATTACATTAGTGATCAGACCCCCTGGGGTTCAAGACCCCTAGGGGGTCTAATAAATGCAATAAAAAGAAGTAAAAAAAAATATATATATTTAAAAGAAGTATTAAAAGTTAGAATCACCCCCTTTCCCTAGAATACATATAAAAGTTAAAAATTACTATGAAACACATACACATTAGGTATCTGTGTGTCCAAAAATGCCCGATCTACAAACTGATAAAAATATTTCTACCGTATGGTGAAAATAAAATCACAAGTGCCGAACCGCCGTTTTTTCACTGTTTCGTCTCTCAAAATTTGAATAAAAAGTGACCAAAGCAATAGACATTGCCCAAAATGGTATCACTAAAATGTACACCTGGCCCTGCAAAAATAGATGCCCTGTGCATCCCCGTACATGGAAATATTAAAAAGTGACGGGTGTCAGAATATGGCAACTTTTAGAAAAAAAAAGGGGTTAAAATGTAAATAAAACTATATAAATTTGGTATCCCCAGAATCGTACTGAAATATAGAGTACAGGTGACATGTCATTTTGACTGCAGAGTGAGCACCATAAAAACGAAGCCCATAAGAATGCACTTTTTCTCCAGTTCCACCTCATTCTGAATTTATTTTTCCAGCTTCACAGTACATTGTACAGAATAATAAAAGGTACCATTATGAAGTACTATTTGTCCCGCAAACATTAAGCAGTCATATCGCTCTGTGAACGGAAAAGTAACAAAGTTATGGGGTTTGGAAGGCAGGGAGTCAAAAACAAAAATCGAAAAAGTCCTCTGGCGGGAATGCAATAATGTTTACCAAACATCTCCTGACACAACTGCAAATTTAAAAAAATTGGAGTTCCTTTTTTTAGACAATTTTTAGACACTTATGACTTGTATGAGAAAGGGATCACTTGTGAGAATGTAGGAGGATGGCCAAGATGCAACACAATAAGCAAAACATGCACCAAACTTTTAGAGTTAGACTAGAGTCTAATAATGCAACAGACATAATCTAAATCTGGTGCATTTTAAGACTGTCTAGTCTAGTTTTGCACTGTCTAATTTATAGACAGTATTAGTAAATCTGCCTCTCTGTGTACAGCAGGGGTGTTCAGAGACAGCAAAGAGCCCTTGTGCCCTTGTGCAAAGCCTGTATATGGTCCCCCTTGCTTTCAAACAACATTATAGACCACCTTGTAATGTCTCACTAAAAATCCATCATTGCCTCAGTATATTACATACAATATAATAGGCAGCAGGAGGTAGATTTTACTGTGACAGTAGACAACTAACCTTCTGGGTCAGCTTGCACATACCATATGGTATTTCTGCGTATGGTGTATATTTGTTTCTCAATTCTACGTAAGCAAAACCCTGCATATTCCTCTGTATAAAAAACTTTAGGTATACAGGTGCATCTCAATAAATTAGAATATCTTTGAAACGTTCATTCATTTCAGTAATTCTGTAATACAATTCATACTCAGCAGTCTTCCATGATTGTGTGTCCTACTGAACCAGACTGAGGGACCATTTAAAGTCTTAGGAAACCTTGGCAGGTGACACACTGAATTTACAATACTGAACTTTTTTACAATATTCTAATTTTCTGAAATTTGGGTTTTCATTACCTGTAATCCATAATCAACATTTACAGAAATAAAATACTTGAAATAGATCACTCTGTGTGTAAAGAATCTAGAAAATATAGAGGTCACTTTTTAAATTTACTTACTGAAATAAATAAACATTTCAACGATATTCTAATTTATTGAGATGCACCTGTATGTAGTTATAGTAGGGCGCCCTAAAATTATACAGGTGCTGCATTAAAGTTTTTGTAACTCCATATACATTGCATGAAACTGTAACATGGTTGTGCACTGTATATGAGACCTTATTGTGTCAGAAACTGGGACCATTTGGAAAATAATCTTGTCTCCTATGGTCAAGACTTAGGATCACAAAAGGGAAAATACAATATATGCCATGTAAATTATTCTAAAAATAAATACTTGTTTTTTGTGACCTTCATTTATATGAAAATTCTGAGAGATATTCTTCTACAAATTGTCCATGCAGTAGTCATACTGGGAAGCATAGTATTCAGCAGGTGTCTAACCACTAAAGCAGAGTTTGTCTTGCATGAAGCTGTTTCCTCTTGCCTTGACTTCCTCTTACTACGGTATCTGCTGGCTTCCTGGGAGAGTAGCCCCAGAATGAATATTCTATATGACGTCTGGGCGCTCACAGTTATTCTGTTTTTTGCTCCAAGCAGATGGTACTACGGTACAGAACAACTTACGTTTCAGCATTTTGTAACTGCCATCTGTTTTGCATTATTTTATTGAATATTATAGGAAATTACTTAGCACATCAGTATAGCTGTATCTATTGCATGCCCTTATTTAATACCCAGTAGTTACTTATTACTCAAGCTTTTTTATGGTAGACAGAATAAATTACTGTATATGAAAGAAAGACTTCCTCCTTTAATGTCTTCTGCTGCTAAAAATAATAAGCTTGCATGACTCCCATGTACCACTGCAATTGTGTGGTTATTTTGGTTTCAGCTCAGTAACATCAATGATCCATTTCTTTGCTCTACTTTAATACTTGACATAATAACAAACAGAAGTCTTGGAATGTTAAAGAAAAAAATCACAGCTTTTAATCACAGCTGTACCCTGTATATAGAGGACATATTGCCTTTTGAATTTGTTGATATATTCATCCTTACAATAGGTTGACATTGAATGAACAAATCCTTGTTGGAAATCAGTTAGGAATTGTGATTAGAAATCAGCTATCCTGGGCAGTCTTGTGCCATTCCAACTTTACAGTGAAACATTGTCTCTGATTCTGGCAGACTCACTGTTCACTAACAAGTCATTTTTACAATAACTGGTGTGAGTCGCTTGGTTTCATAGGTCTGCACAGTTTTACTCTGATCTCAAGCAGTCTTAGCACTCGAGGGAAGCAGGAACTTGGCCTCTCACTCTCTATGATCATTCACTACAGTTTTGTAGTTGAACCTTGGTATCCACAGTGGTATTCTAAGTGCCACACTACTTAGACTCCAGAGTATAATATGTGGAGGCCTAAAAGAGGTGAGGTAAAATAGCGAAGATTTATACTCCCCTTGCCTTACCTATCCTTGGTATCCTTGTGGTGTTCCACATCTCCCACTATCCTCTTCTGGCCTTAGGCTGATATCACGTGGCCCTGGGTTAATGCTGAGGCTTGTGTTTGGGGCTTGGTCATACCATCATAACGTCAGCATGCCCCACATGACCTGTGATTGGGCTTCAACAGTGACCCCACAGAGTGTTATGTCAGCCAGAGGCCCGAAGAGCACACTAGGGCACCATCAGGAGAGGTGTGGCAACGTGAGTATAACTGTTTGTTATTTTTACTCTCCTCTCCTGGGCCTCCACTTATTATACTCTGGGGTCTGAAGAGACCTCCCCAGAATATAATAGTCTAATAGTGTTTCATGCGTGGCAAATGTTCCAGTTTCAGGTCGAACCCAAAACTTTTGGAAAATTTGCGCCAAATCAGGTTCTAACCAAATCAGTTCACTCATCCTTATTCCTGTGCTAATTTTCCTGAATAACCAATTAATGAGTGTTAACCTTCCCCTTACATCTATCTGGCAACTGCCGTGATGCACACATTGGCACCTAAATATATAGTGCAGGTCCAGCACAGGATGTGTCATGGAGTCACTAGCAGTATACGGCTATGTAACCCAGACTCTGCTCCTAGTGTACTTTCCTCACACAGCTTATAGATAGGGATGGGCGAATCAGTTTGTAACAAAGTGGATTTTACACCAAATTGTTTGGTTTCTAGTGAAACCGAACAAATAGCAAAATCACTTTAGATGGCTTTACTAGGAGAAAATTGTCATCTTAACAGTACTTTTTTTTTTTTTACATTTAGCCCAAGTTACAGAAGGAATGCAGCTTCCTAACCTGAACTGCAGAGCTGATCTGGGTCCTCTAGGACCTATTCTAGCAGCTCTTACAGTTCTCGGCCCCCTAGCAGTCATGGAACCATCAGGTCAGATGGGAGCCACATCATGGTGGCTCCCATAGTTGTGCACGGTGCTCATTGAGGGCTATGTACACAGCAATCGGAAAGGCAAGGACAGTAATAAATCATCCCTGCCTTCTCTATAGGAGCTCCGGCTGCAGTTACAACCGGCTCCACAGTTCTGCATCTGCTAACACTTCAAGGACATACGTGTAAGTCCTTGCAGAGTTAAGAGTGCACCACCCAGATGTATAAAGCCTTTGGATGGTCCAGAACTGGTTAAACATACTTTTTTACTGACAAGACAATTCTGTTAGTGAAACATGTTTTAAGAACTTTTTTGGCCATGAGTCAACATTTTTTCATTATATGCATATTGTTGTTTTAACAGCAAAGTGCTGATTTCACCTATGCATAGCTTAAAAAAAATTCTGTTTCATATATAGTATGACTGAGTGTTGCTGTTAATCTAAAAAAAAATATTTATTGCTTAAGCATTTCTCTGTTTGTGCAAGTGCGCATATATACATACACAGTAGTGCAGCCTCCACTAATCTAAAAAAGAATCTCCATTATTTCAGCATTTTATTTGGTGTATTCACACAATATACAGTCTAGCCTGTGCTAATCTGAAAAAAGACTGCACTATCCTGAAAAAAGTATTGTTATTTAATATAACCTGACTGACACAGTTCTAGTGATGTAGTCAAATATTCACTGACCCGGTGATCTTTTTAGTGCTTTTAGTGATTTTTCTTGAAATATTTTTTGTTAAAAAAAAAAACTGTCAGAATGCTTGCCAAATCAATAAGTAGTGTGCAGTAAAATGACTGGAAAAAAAACAGGATAGGGGACAGGCAAAAGGAGGGGAGGAGGAAACACTTGCGCAAGTACTACTACTAACAATAAAAATGTGGATGGCAACAGCAACACTACTTCTGGTCTTGACAGCCCCAGCGGTAGCTACAGTGCTGTCGTAATTCCTGAGAATAAAGACTTTTTTGAAAGCAGTGAACCACAAATAGTGAGAGTTTTGTGTGTTCCTCCTTAACATTTACCATGTTGTCTTTCTGTATTGTCAACCAAGTCTTCTCTTTAATCTTCACTGACACGGATATGAAATATTCATCATAGCCCAAGACTTCCTCTTCTTCCTTCTCTTTTTGATGAGCTGGATAAGAACTGCCAGTGTTTTTTTTTTATGTAGAGGAGGTAGAGGTGGAAGACATGAGTGTTGGTGGTTGTAATAGTGGCAAGTGGTGTGCTACTGATGGTAGTGCTGGTAGGGGCACTAGGAGGAAATCTGTACAAAATTGTGAGGGCATACAGGAATCCCATTACCATGATGAGTCACAGAATCATCATTGGATTCCATATCACCATCCTCATTTTTTTTATTATAGATAAGACCGGGCAACCGGTTCAGGGTGACGCTAAAGAAGGTGGTGGAATCTGCAATAGTTCCACCTGACATGCAGCCCCAACTTCCAAAAGACTTGCCTGGGATACACCTAAGGCAGACAGGTGGTGGTGGCACTGGCAGACACGTTTCTGGTTTTGGCAGCAGTAGCTAGTGTAAGTGTGGTTATCTCCTCTATGGGAATTTTTCTGGACATTACCAAATGACAAATTGATGGAAACATGCAAAATCTGCAAGCAGATAATTACCCATGGGCGTGCAGGCAAAATCTACACTATGTTTTAAACCAATTTATGGTGTGGTTCTTACCAAACTTGTTTGCCCCTAAACGAATCTTGGTCCCGAACCACCCAAACCCGAAACAAATCTTGAGAGGTTCAACCATCTCTACTTATAAGTCTGTCTGCACTGACCATGAGGGACTATAGGTAATGCTGCCCTAGCAGGTCCCAGAGTGAAATATACAACCTTTCTGGTCAATCTGGGTACTTTTGATTCAGACCGAATAGAATCTGATGGCAGATGTGATTGAATTTCAGGAGATTGACTCATTTCTTATACTAAGCTGTCTGCAATACCACTGCCATCATAATACATTAAGGGAGAGTGTCAAAAATAGAAAAACCATAGATTCTGTAATGTAAGATAATACTTATTAATTATGCATATACTGTTATTGCAGTGGTTATAGTCTTTAAAAGGGAGTCTATCACCTCTCCCAAGCATATTCAACTGCTACTACTGCATTACAGAGCACATTACAGTGATAAACAACAAACCTTTGTTATGAATGTCATTTGTGTAAATTTGGAAATAACAAACAACAGCAATCTACAGATGCCGATTATTGCACCTGTATAAACATCAATCCAAAATATATTTAACCAGCAAGGATGTCATCTTATAACAGTAACATAAAATATAACTTTTAATAAATCAATTTAAGAATGTCATGTTTAAATCTCAATAAAAAATAGCTGCAATTGCCATTATGGGGATAACTTTAGTACCAGTAAAACACTTTTCCACAGTGAAATTCACAATATCATATATATACAGGAATATTTTCTAGAGAATCACCATTACTCCAATACTCCTAAAAATAAGCATATGTTATACAATAGTGAAAGTAAATGGTTCAATCTCACAAATATGTTGGTTCTCTATGGAAGGTCATGTGCAGCAGACGGCAGGTTCAGGTAACGTATTCCCTTGCTCACCCTTCTGGTCTATGCCCTGGCCCCCATAAAAAAGACTCCCGCCCTCACAAGGGCAGTTTACTTTCACTATTGTATAAAATGTGCTTATTTTTATGAGTATTGGTGGTTCTGTAGAAAATATTCCTGCATATATATGATATTGTGAATTTCACTGTGGAATAGTGTTTTACGGGAATTGCGGCTATTTTTTATTGAGATTTAAACATGACATTCTTAAATTGATTTATTAAAAGTTATGTTTTATGTTACTGTTATAAGCTGACATCTGTGCTGGTTAAATATATTTTGAAATAAAACAACTTTAATATCTTATGCAGATGAAGCAGTTGGTGCACTGGGGGAGATGTCATAGCAGTGAGAGATCAACTCTCATTGCAGGAGGTGGATAAGACAGGAGATGGTAGGGACCTGAGGGGCAAGAGCAGTGTCCCAGAGAGCTGAAGATCCCCCCCCCCCCAGTGCACCAATTGACTCATTTGCTTAAGACCTCAAAGTTGTTTTTCTCCAAATCTACAAAAGTGACATATATAAAAAGGGACGATGTATGATTGTTATCACTGTAATGTACTCTGTAACACGGTGGTGGCAATTAAATATGCTTTAGAGAAGCAGTAGACTCCCTTTAATGGAAAAACTGTATGCTGGGATCTGCTTTTACAATAAGCAGCCCCCTGCTGTTCTTCATAGTGCTTTACTTTAATGAGTATCGAAATGTGAAAACGGAATTAGCAATATTTTTGTGGCTCTTTCTTTAATCAGGGGCGCATGTTCCATGATGCGACGGCCTCATGGATGACATTATTTTTTAATTGACCGCTACTTATAGTGTTATTACAATAAGCAACGGCTGATATGTTTTACTCACCTTTCCTCGCTGCTGCCCTGGTCGCCCTTCACTGACGCCTCTAGGTGGTGCTCCACTTACGTCACAACGCTGAAGAAAAACAGGACGCTATGTACAGCATCCCAGCGTTCTTCAGCATCGGCTACAGGGCACCCTGGAGATGGCAGCGGAGGGAGGCCAGGACAGGAGTGTGGACAGGTGACTAAAAGTGTGGGGGAAAAAGGGGTCCTGGTGGTGTGTGTAAAAAAAAAAAAAAAAGAAAACAAAAGGGGGGTCATACACTGTGTGCGGGCTTTAAAAATGGGGGACAGTCATATACTGTCTGGGGGGTATAAAAGAGAGATTATATGCTGTGTGTGGAGGGTTAAAAAGGGGAGTCATACTGTGTGGAGGACATAAAAAGGGGTCATATATTGTGGGGGCATAAGAAAGGGGACATATACTGTCAGGGGGTATAAAAGGGGGATCATATTCTGTGTGTGAAGGGCTAAAAAGGGGAGTCATATACTGTGTGGGTGGCCATAAAAATCGGGGTTATATACTGTGGGGGGAAAGGGGTTCATATACCGCATGAGGGCAAAATAAAGGGGGTCATATTCCATGTGGAGGGCCAAATAAAGGGGATGTTATACTATGTGGGGGCCAGATAAGTGGATTTTTTGATCTGCCAATGGAGGGGCATGTCCTAATTAGGGGGTCCGTATCATGCAACTAAAGATAGCTGGGTGGGTATCTTTTTTTTTTTGGGTGGGGGCGGGTTTCTATAGTTCACCTCAGGCAACAGAGAGGCTAGGTTCACCCCTGCATTTAATGTCATACAGTATATGTTGAATGAAGCATATCATACTATACCAAAGAGGGTAAGAATGAAAGCACCTTTACCTTCACCTGTAACCTTTATTTGTCCATCAAACCAAGTACCTGAGAACACTTGCTACTGTGTTATGAAAAGTGAATGATCTGGCGATTAATTAGTTCAGGAGATGAAAGGAATCTTTATTAAAATGACTTACAAAGAACAGACATTTAATTTGAAATGGCTCAAATAACATCAAAAGTAAATTAAACAGCCATTAGTAAAGTGCAGACGAGATGAAGGCAGCGTGTAATATAAGCCCTTCAATTTAGTGAAAGCAGAAAAGAACTAGCGGAGAAGCACAAAGAGGGCTTGTTTGTATACCTCTCACATTTTATACAACCACTGGACTTTAAAAGTATCTCTACAGCTCCAATCTGTTATATTTTTTATGTATTTGTCCGTTTTGTAAAGATCATTGATTTTGTTACTGCTGGAAATGTTACTGCTAATTTTATCTGTACTGTGGCGTCCATTAGCCGCCTTTTGCTTCTTCTAAAAACAGCATATTAGGAAATTATTTATGCAGCTCCTTGGAATTTGTTGTTAAGCTTTAAAAATGAGCCTTGTCACTTTAAGGCTAGATGCAGTAGGCTTAATCACTGTAATGCCATATACAGGAGCTTACATAGAGGCACACAGGGTCCGTGGACAATAGAGCTGTAGACACTGAGTTGCCGCATGCCGTATATTTGGCAAAATCGAATTAGCAGTGGCACCAAGTGAACAAGATCACTCCATTTCTTCTCCCCATGATCGTCCATTCCACATCTAATACATGGTGGTCATTGTCACATTATCATTTATTATCATCATGTTCATCTGCTTCTCCTCCTCCACACAATCTGCACCCGGTCAACCAACTGGTCTGTAAGTTTAACTCCTATCTGGCCAAGTTACTGGTAGTGCAGTTGTTGCCCTGCCACTTAGTGAAATCCACTGCATTTTGCAAACTGATGGCAGCTTACAGTCTCCATACCTAGGCACCATTAAATATCCATGGTGAGAAAGGTGCACGCCACCCTGAATGTATGGAGCATCAATTATGGGCAGGGGACAATACAATACATTAGCTGTCATGGCCAACTGGATCAATGTTTTGAGCATCAGAGGCCACAGTCTAGAAATGTAGCAAGGCCCGGTACTTTCTAGTAATGACAGGGAAAGCACAGTTTCAAGTCCAGGCAGGAGCCATCCACCTCCTCCAGTTCCTACACACTAGACCATTTCCCACCACCAACTTCACCAGGGCAAGCCATTGGTTCCGCTCCCCCTCCCTGGTTTCATGGTTGTAAGGTTAAGTACACATTGAGTGGCACTTTTTCACCTGCTGGAGCATCAGTTTGAGCAGCAGTATAACATTACTGCATGCAGCAAAACACAGACATACTTTTGGAAGATAGAACAGCTTTTTCAGTAGGTAGTAGGTACACTAATAGTGTGCCCCAAATATTTCTTGAAATTATGTCAATTGTCACTTACTCACTACACTAGTTGGTGCTGCGTGGGCACCCATAGCAGCAGCAAACCACAAACACAATGATCACTTTTGTAAGATAGTCCAGCTTTTTCACCTGGCAGCCAGGCCAGGCACACTGATAGCGCACCCCAAATTTTCCTGGAAATTCTGTCAACTACCGTGAAGACGGGATACTTGATGATGGCATGCTGGTGCTCCCATACAGGGATAACCAGCATGATCATCCAGGTTCTTATTTGCCTCCCAAGTGTTGTTCTCAGGGTCATAAAATCTTTTCCATTTCAGAAGATATTCTAGCTTTTTCAGCTGCCAAGCCAGGAACGTCTCCTTTTCTCATCATCTTCAATTTACTGTACTGCTGCAGATGCTAACTGCTACTCCTAAACAGCTACCACCACTGCCACCACTCAGCCAGACATGTCTTGTGGCCCAGTCTATCATATTATGCCCTGCTGCACTGCCACACATGTTGCCACACCTGCCTAGTGCCTACTACCACTACCACCATCACTCAGGCAATCATGTCTTGCAGCTTGGTCCATCATATTATACCCTGGTGCACTACCACAGCTGCCTCATGCCTACCGCCACAGCCACTACTCAGGCAGACATGATCGGCGGGCTGGTCCATCATATTACGCCATGCCACACATGTTGCCACAGCAACCACCACTACCACATGAAGTCCTGTAGCCTGGTCTATCACATTCCACTATACCACACTTTTGGTGCCACAGTGTTGGTATATTAAAAATAAAAAAAAATTTGATTTTACATCTGCTCCCATCTCGGGATAATTTTTGGTGCTTTTTTTTTTTTTTTTTTTTTTTTTTTTTTTAAAAAAAGCCAATTCTTCATCACTTTTCAACTTGGCTCACAGCCACAAATTTGTCTCCCAAATAACAATAAACCCCTGTAGCACTTACAAGCCATCAAACTATGCAAATTTGTCTACAAAACCTTTGCTTTTTGCAACATAACTGCCATGTGTGTCTAAAACACATACTTTTTCCCCTCAAAAATAGTACATTTTGGAGCATTTTGAATGTTAAATGTGTAAATGCGAGGGTCAGCGCAGTGTATGGTTAAACTCGGAGTTTGTATCCACTGCTTATCATTCATATTTCCATAGAAATACATGTCACTTTCACTTTGACATAACTTCGGCTGTGTTTGCCTTAGAGAGCTAGAAATTGTATAGATAGGTCCCTAGGAGCTGTAAGAGTGTTCTACACCCTGTTCTAAGCCAGTTTAAGGTGTGGTTGTAAAGAACTTGTTCGACCTAAAACAAATCTTGGTCCCATACTACCTGAAACTAAAGTTGAGAGGTTCACCCATCTCTAGTCATGATGTTTACCTCTATGCACCATGATGCCAGCATAACCCATGTGACCACTAAGGTCCAATTACAGGCCTCACCAGTCGATGGAAGAGGACAGAGATCCATGCAAAATCCAGAAGAGATAAATAACGCTGTTTGCTATGTTGACTCCCCTCCCCTGGGCCTCCGCTGATTATATTTTGGGGTTTCAAGAGACCCAGAGAGCAGTTTGAAAATGTTCGAAAGTCTAATGTATATGGGGACCTCACAACTCTCCCCCAGTGATAGATATTGATGGGAAAAAAAGGTCAGTCATGTTTAATTCCAACATGCCTGATCCTTTTGTTCTCTAGAGAGATAAATCATCACCAGAGGTCTGGCAGCAGTTTACTCCCACCGTGTACTAAGAACACATAAATAAATAAGTGTACATGTATATTGGGGAGAAGGGGAGGAGATCAGGAATAATAGCTGAACAGGCTACTAAAGTTTATGGTTTACAAACCCTAGTTGATCCCAGGGAAGGAAGAATAGAATAGATCTTGAAGAAGAATAGATCATCAGTATGTGATCTGTCGGGGTCCAACACCTGAACTCTGCACAGATCAGCTGTTGCAGCAGCCTCTGAGTGCTGGAAGCTGATAGCACCCTCCCATTCGTATAATAGGAGCAGCACTATGCAGTGGATGGGGATGCTGTGCAGCTCCTATTACTAGAATAGAAGTGGTGCTGCATGTGTCGGCCATCCACTAGCAGCTTATGGCACCCAGAGGTGGCTACAACAGCTGTGAGCAATCTGGGTGTTGAACCCCCACAGATCATATACTGTGAATAGATTATCAGTATGAAAACTCAATTTGGGTCCTGAAATCCCCTTAAATCTGTAGTGTACATCCATAACTTAGGTTATAAATGCAAGAATAGCTATGAAGCATCAGCTAAATACAGGTAACTTTCTTCCTAGGTAACCTTCAACAGATATGACTTACAGATATTATCAGTGGGCAAATCTTTCATCTGAGCTTGGGTTAGGCCATGGACAGGATTAAAATTAAGGAATAGCCTTCACATGTCCGCTTGTCTTATCAGCAGCTTCCAGTAAATCAGGTGAGGAAACATTCGGCAACATTTGAGTTTATTAATAATGCATGCTATTGTGAATAGAATATGCATACTTCACTATATTTTAATCCTTTGTAAACACAAGATAATTGCAATGTCTGCATCCAAAAACTGTAAACTGTTCTCCTTCCTATCAGCAGATTCTTTTTTTTCTTTCTCTTTGTACACAAGCATATATTAGCTCTTCAGAGAACAATCTTTGGCTCTGGTAGAAATTATTTTCTAATCACCACTTGCTATTTTAAATATAATTTAAAGTTTTATGTTTTAGCCTTTATATTTTTTTAGTACTCGGTAAAAAGAAAATCAAGCAAAAGACGTTATTATATATAATAATACACTTTAGCTGTACAGCTATAATGATAAATCTAACAGATCACATGCTGTGTAAAATAAATAGAAAATTCATTGAGACGTAGGGACCAACTGAAGTTTAGGACCCACTGGAGGATCTTTTGTTAACTTTAAGGGGCAGTTGTGTGTTGACAACAAATAAAGTACTTCATATTAATCTGATTATATAAATTCCCTTATATACAATACATTACTCTTTGGAATTTCAGCTTTCTGAGATGTAGCAATCTGTCCAAATTCCGGCAGCACTGTAAAAATCTAGGTATCTAGAACAAGAAAAATGCAGCAGTCCAAAAAATGTAAAAAAAAAAAACAAAAAAGCAAAAGCACATTTAGTGATATTTATTTCATGTGCACATGGAATAAAAACCACTAAACGTGTTTTTTTTCACATTTTTTGGAGTTCTGCCTTTTTTTTTGTTTTATTCCTTGTGGATCTTTTTGGTCAAAAATCTGTGGCTTAGAACCCATATTTGGTTGCATGGTGCTCCTATGAACTTTCTTCTATCTACTCTATCTATCTATCTATCTATCTATCTCTTTTTATCTATCCTTCCTATCTATCCTAACTTTCTATTTCAGGTCTACCTATATACCTTTCTATTTCTATGTCTATTTCATATCTATCTGTCATATCTATCTGTCTATCTGTACTGGAACCTCTGTAGAGCTGTGACTTACTACAAGTGACCTTGGATCAAGGTCAAGTCTACCAGCACCCACTGCTTGATTTTCAAAGTGCTGTTTTTATCCATATTTTGGTATCCATCTATCTGTGTAATCCAAGAATAGTCTACTGCACCAGCAACTGTTAGAGGGTTCCAGCCAGTGGCGTAACTAGGAATGGCTGGACCCCCAATTGAACATTTGACATGGGGCCCCCCTCCCGGCAACCACCCACCCCTACTGCGCACAAACCGCATTCCCCGCATTCCAGTGCACACTATTATGTCCCATAGTGGCCCCTGCACACACTATTATGCCCCATAGGGTCTGAAAAGACCCCAGAATATAATGATAGCAGTGTTTGTGGGGTTCGCCAGCCCGCGGCCTTACTTACCGATCCCCGCTCCTGCTTACAGCCACCTCCGCTTCTGCAGAATGGGAAGCGCAGGCGGCCGTGATTAGGAGCGGGGATCGGTACGTAAATAGGGCCCGTTACCTGCTAGTGTTACGCCAGCGGCGTATTTAAGAAAAAAAACAAAAAAAAAACATCAGGGGCCTGTTGGGCCCTCTAATGTCCCGGGCCCTGTGGCAGCCGCTCCTGCTGCTACCCCGGTATTTACTACGCTGGTTCCAGCCCCTTGGGTCTGTCCCTGGCCCTATGTAAATACAAAAAAAAAAAAAAAAAGCCAGCACTAGTCAGATGCTTAATTAACAGCTGGTAGGGTGCAAACAGGGGGCCTGTGTTTATTTTTATAGCCCAAAACCAAAAGAAAAGAACAGCCTTCTTTGGCAATGAAGAAAACAAAACCTGCCCGGCTGAGCTCTAACTAACATAGACGTTCCTGTCTATACCAAGTACTGTTCTACCAGGCACTGGACACACAGCAGTGATAAGTAAATTGTCACTCACAGGCAGAGTACAGAGGTCCCAACTTTACAGCTCCAGCGCACATCCAGTACTGAGTCCAAGACTGGACTCTTCCAGAATCCTGTTCAACTCTGAGCTCCCCTCAACCCCTGCGAAGACACCTTTTTATGAAGATGCTGCAGGTGCGGCGATTAACCAGCACCCTGGTCCTAAGAACAGAAGTGAACCAGAAATTGGAGCTTTCCACTACTGACACCATATGCCTAGTACACACATATAATAGAAACATGAGGGAAATATATCTTTCCTCCCTGATTTTCCCCATCGCTATCTTACAATATATAGTGTTGAATTATCTTTATTTTTCTGTAATTCTGTATTTCCTTCTTACAATAATGTAAAGGGAATTTCTTCCTAATACTTAACACAGCAGTGCAAGTCTCGTAGTTCTCATTACATCCCTTCGGTAAAATGATTGGCACTGTTATTCTATGAGCAGATTGTAAATCATTCCGAGGCGTGTATAAATCATAGCTACTTCCAGACTTTGTGGCACAAAATGAAGGGTATAATCTCCTGGCTTTATTCAGTAAAAACAGAAGAATGTGTCTGTCAGTCAAATCTGTCTCAGGTGAATTGTGCAGTCTTTCCAATAGCTCAATTCAGCACGTGTTAGTAGTTGTATATAACAAAACCTAAGGGGGAATTTAGAGAGTTTTACAGTCTTATGTTAACAAAGCTTAACCTTTATATAATGAAAAGTTATGCCATTCTTCGATGTATTTTGTACTATTTTGTTTACATCTAGAAGCTGAACATTTTCCTATTATAGATCCACTCACACAGCTGTGATTTGTCACAATGTCTCAACAATGGTAAAAAGCTTAAAGGTGGCCATGCACCTTTAATAGATGTCCACCTATTCAACATGCCCAACTGAAAACCCTCTGAAAGCTATAGTGGGGAGAGAGTCAGAACACTGCCATACACATTAGGTAGCCACAGGCCCTGACAAAATTGACAGATGATGCATATAGCATCTAATGCGCATGGCCACCTTTATCAACTGATGGCACTGAAAGTGGCCAAGTTTGCGGTTTATTGTCAATAGACACTATTAATGCCTTAATGGAATTCTGTCACCAGGCTGAAGTACAGTCAATGAAAAAGTTTGGGCACCCCATTAATCTTAATCATTTTAGTTCTAAATATTTGGGTGTTTGCAACAGCCATTCAATTTGATATATCTAATAACTGATGGACACAGTAATATTTCAGGATTGAAATGAGGTTTATTGTACTAACAGAAAATGTGCAATATGCATTAAACCAAAATTTGACCGGTGCAAAAATTTGGGTACCCTTATCATTTTATTGATTTGAATACTCCTAACTACTTACTGACTACTGAAGCACAAAATGGTTTTGTAACCTCACTGAGCTTGAACTCATAGCCAGGTGTATCCAATCATGAGAAAAGGTATTAAGGTGGCCAATGCAAGTTGTCTCCTATTGAATCTCCTCTGAAGAGTGGCACATGGGCTCCTCAAAACAACTCCAAATGATCTGAAAACAAAGATTGTTCAACATAGTTGTCAGGGGAAGGATACAAAAAGTTGTCTCAGAGATTAACCCGTCAGTCCACGTGAGGAACATAGTAAGGAAATGGAAGACCACAGGGACAGTTCGAAGCCCAGAAGTGGCAGGCCAAGAAAAATATCAGAAAGGCAGAGAAGAAGAATGGTGAGAACAGTCAAGGACAATCCACAGACCACCTCCAAAGAGCTGCAGCATCATCTTGCTGCAGATGGTGTCACTGTGCATCGGTCAACAATACAGCACACTTGCACAAGGAGAAGCGTAGGGAGAGTGATGCGAAAGAAGCCGTCTGAAAGCACGCCACAAACAGAGTCACCTGAGGTATGCAAAAGCACATTTGGACAAGCCAGCTCATTTGGAAGAAGGTCCTGTGGACTGATGAAACAAAGATTGAGTTGTTTGGTCATACAAAAAGGCGTAGCATGGCGTCAAAAAAACACAGCATTCCAAGAAAAACACGCTACCCACTGAAAATTTGGTGGAGGTTCCATCATGCTTTGGGGCTGTGTGGCCAATGCCGGCACCGGGAATCTTGTTAAAGTTGAGGGTCGCATGGATTCAACTCAGTATCAGCAGATTCTTGAGAATAATGTACAAGAATCAGTGACGAATTTGAAGTTACGCCGGGGAGGATATTTCAGCAAGACAATGATCTAAAACACAGCTCCAAATCTACTCAGGCATTCATGCAGAGGAACAATTACAATGTTCTGGAATGGCCATCCCAGTCCCCAGACCTGAATATCATTGAACATCTGTGGGATAATTTGAAGCGGGCTGTCCATGCTCGGCGACCATCAAACTTAACTGAACTGGAATTGTTTTGTAAAGAGGAATGGTCAAAAATACCTCATCCAGGATCCAGGAAATGATTAAAAGCTACAGGAAGCGACAGAGGCTGTTATTTTTGCAAAGGAGGATCTACTAAATATTAATGTCACTTTTCTGTTGAGGTGCCCATACTTTTGCACCGGTCAAATTTTGGTTTAATGCATATTGCACATTTTCTGTTAGTACAATAAACCTCATTTCAATCCTGAAATATTACTGTGTCCATCAGTTATTAGATATATCAAATTGAAATGGCTGTTGCAAACACCCAAATATTTAGAACTAAAAATGATTAAGATTAATAGGGTGCCCAAACTTTTTCATATGACTGTATACTAACTTCACCACCATACTATTACATCATGCTGAGTGTATAGTCAACGCTCAGCGCCATATTAGTACGGCGCTTTCATGCCACAGGCATAGGAGCTGTGTATTTGACATGACTTCCGGGTCTTGGCTGTGTAATACAGGACTAGCCATTGGAGACGGAAAATACTCCAATAACGATCATGGCATCTGGGTGGTTCAGGGGCAAAATTGCCAAAAAAAGTTATGAATTTTGGAATGTGGATATATGAAAAAAGTTGCTGAGTATTAATGTCCAAATTACCCTGCATCCTTAAAGGGTTAAACCAGCAATACAGTTAGATAGGTCAGGCTCACATGAATGTAATGCCTTTCACCAAAGCCAACTCCGTTGCTCTATACGGCTACAGCACTACTCTAATACGTCCTCCTTTCCCACTCTCTTCTTTGAGTGACAGAGCCAGGGAGCTATGCATAGCAGTTTGGAGCAATGGAGCCACTCTTGGTGCTCTAGACTGCTCATCTGGGTATTATGAAATAAATAAATTTCTCGGGTATGGAGGCACAAATTCTTATGGGGGAAAAGGCATTACATTCAGATAAGCCTGATCTATCAAACTGTGTTGCTGGTTTAATATGTTTCACTCTGGTGACAGACTCCCTTTAAGCTGGTCATTGTTTCGTCCAGTGCCCGAACAAAGCTATACTCCAGTTCGGTTCAGTCCGAACTTGTTTGGATAGAACCGGACGTGAAATTAGTATACTCTAGGGTCTTTTCAGACCCCAAAGTATAATTGGAGAAGGCCCAAGGGAGGTGTAAAAAATAAAAAAAACATTTATGCTATAATATATTTTGTGTGGCTTAAATAACCTGCTAAATTTATTCCCTGGGTTGATACTATTACATCAATACCAAATTTGCACATTTTTATTGTTTTAGGTTTTACTATTTTGGCAAAATAAGAAACCTTTTCCCAATAAAAAATTTTTTTGCATCACCACTTTCCAAGACCCATAAATGTGAGTGCTTTTTTATGTGAAGATCTGACATATTTATTGGTGCCATTTTGGGGTTCATAAGACTTTATGATCACATTTTATGTTTTTTTTAGAATTTTTTTTTCACTTTGTTACAATAATGTCACAGTTGTATTGCTTGGGTCATTATGGACACGGCAATACCTAGTATGTATGTTATGTTTTTATTTACAAAACGTTTTGGGATGGGAGATTAATGTTTTATTATTTTTAACTTGTTAATTTTTTTAAATAAATATTTCATTATATTTTACTCTTTTTTTATAGTTTCCATAGGGAACTTGAACTTGCGATTGTTTAATCGCTTAAGTAATACATTGCACTAGTTAAGTAGTGTAACTGTATTATGCTACCTGTTTAAAACTGACAGGCAATCTGGCACAGTATAATAGAGATATGCTAAAGGAAGACCTAGGGGCCTTTAAAAGCTTTGGTACCTTTTTGATTGTGTTTCCATGGTTGCTGATGCCTAATATGGGAACTCCTTACCTCTGAAGCCATTTAAATGCTCACTATTGATCACGGCATGTAAAGGATTGAACACCCAGAATTGGAGGTTTTATGATCTTGGGCGTTAGAAGCAGGTGTCCACTGTGAGTGTTCAACCGGGCACCTGCATCAAGCAGTCATGAAACCCCAGTATATTCCAAAGCTTATGACATAGAAGGTCATACGTGTCATGATAAGACATGCTAGTGACCTTCATAGAAAGGGAGAATAAGTGTGTCTTAAGACACTAATGACATATTTTGGCTATAGCCATCTTTAATCACAAGATCACCTTAACAATATACCACTTTGTAATTTATCTTGAAAAGGATGTTCAATTTCAGAGAAAAAGTGGGCGCAGGCAAGTGATGTGTTAAAAAAAGCAAATTGTCGCTAGGTTCACACCTGCACTCGGGTTTCCGTTTTCTTCAGTATGTGATAACATCTATCTTTATATCCATGGTATGCTCACCATGCTATCAATGTAATGTAGAAATCACAAACAAAAGTGATTTGTACCACAAGATTAATTGAATCGTGTGAATGTCCAAATACATAAAGACATTTAGAATGTACAAAAACTAGTAAGAGCAATAATATTGTGAGCTAAAGCTGGAACATTAACTTCATTATTTCATGGAAAAAAATCAGGAGTTTTGTTCATACCTGATGAAGGTAAGATGCTGTCATTGTTGTTTGCTGTGCATTCCATCAGCATAATGTCATACAAGGAGGCTACTATGATCTTTCTGTTATAAATAGAAATATCTGTCTGTTTACAATATTAACACACTCAGACAAGGTCCACATGGAAGTTTAATGACCAAAATAGAATGATGTCATAAATGATGTCATGTTATTATAATTATACTCAGAATGGTAGGATTTTCTGTTTCTAGGTACATTATTTTACATGGCTACATATAGTATATCTATATCCTACTAATAGAGGAGTGGAGTTTGTCGTAAAAGTCATACAGAATCTGAGAAAAAAGTGTAATTTAGATAGAGAATTAGAAATGGGCATAATTATTGTTTATATACTGTAAGAGAACTAGCCCACTGTTTTTCTCATACCATCTATAGATGGCTATATTGTAAGTAATTGTCCAACCTATTAAAGATCCCTGCATCATTTCTAGGAATTTACAGGGACTGGAGCTGTAGTAGGGCAGTGACTGTGATCACATACCATTAACTCCTTAGATGCTGTGGTCAGATGTGACAACTGGCTATTTTCACTTTCTGTGCCATTTCTAACGACAAATGGCTCTCCTATTGTGAGATCAGAAAAGTAATTTGGTTGCCATGGCAGACATGAACCTCCTGAAGGCTCATGAGTATTGCCGTCCATGTTATAAGCAATCTTACAGTTGCTTACTGAAGCCCCATAGGGTAGGGGGAGGAGTGTAAAGAATCAGAAAAAAAGCAAAAATCTAAAAATTTTAATAAGCCCCTTTGCCTAATTTAAGTACAAAATTAAATGTTATGTATCCCTACACCTGAAAATGCCTGTAATAATAAAATATAAACATATTTATCCCATATGCTGAAAACAATAGTGGAATAGTGGCCCTGAAATGCCAGTTTTTCACCACTTTGAAAAATTTAATAAAAAGTGATCAAAACATTATGCATTCCCCAAAAGAGTATCAGTAAAAACTACTTATTGTCCCACAAAAAAATACCATTTACACAGTATTATATAGAGAAATATGAAGAATGGATTTTACAATATGTTGATTCATAGAATTTCTATTTATTAAAACATAATAAGAACTATATAAATTTGGTATTGCCATGATCATACTGACAGAATAAAGATAAAGGCATAAAAAATAAAACCTGTAAGAAAATGGCACAATTTTTTTTTTCCAAATCCACCCATTTCTGGGGTTTTTTTCCAGCCTCCCAGTGCATTGTACAGAATTTAAACAAAAATCAAGCCCTCATACAGCTCTGTGACTGGAAACAATAAAACCTTATGGCTTTTGGAAGGTGGGAGTACGAAAATGAACAATGACTGTGGCAGGAAAAAAAATAAAATAAGAGTGTTTTACAGATACTGAAAAGTGCCATCTGAGTCCTGCATTTAGGGTATTAAGGATGAAGCACACCACCTAGCGCAACACGTTCTCCTTTAGAATGTCTTAATAAGATTTGCAGTATATGCTTAGCAGTCATTCTCCACAGTGTCATGCAAGTCATCAAGTCTATCTATTCCACCATGTTCCTTTCTGTATATTTATAGATTCTCATAGTGATCCATCTCTGATTTATTTTTGGTTATTTCATTCAATATAATGTCAAGGGTTATAATTTGCTGCTCATGTTTTATACATGTCATGTGCAGCATCCTATGTCTATTAAATCTCCAGATAACAAGATGTGTAAGTGCGATAAAATGTGCTCTGTCTACGGCAGCTGAACTAGAAGTATTATCTCTTCTTCTTCAGACTGTACAGATTATATAGACAATTGTCACTGTCTTTCCAATGCTAATAAGTATTGCATTTATAAGGTCCTCATCCCACAAACTGAAGCATCATTTAGGGCTCTAGTTATACCACATTGGCGTGTGCAGTACATATCTCTTATCAATTATCTCTTAATATATATAAAAATTAGTTTCTGTCTGTTCTTTATGCGCGACCAAACGACTGGACCGATCTTCACCAAATTTGGCACACAGGCACATCAGGTGTCCAGGAAGGTTTTAGACCAGGTCTCAGCTCTCTCGGACGTACCGTTCCTGAGATATAGTATTCCCCAAAAATTACCTGCATTAGCCAATAAAAGCCTGCAAGTCTTTCACTCATATTTCAACTGCCATACACATGGTCACATGTCCCTTATCAGCCAATAGAAGCTCGCAGGCGCTTAGTCTCCATATGCACACAGCTTTACTCCAGTTTTCCATAACAACCCAGCCATTTGTCTTCACTGCTGTGGGTCAGCTTTAAAGGCGCAGGGCGCTGTGGATGACACTGTTACACAAGGTCACATAAACACAGTTTTACTCCAGGTTTCCAGAACAACCCAGCCATTTTTCTTCACTGCTGTAGGTCAGCTTTAAAGGAGCAGGGTGCTGTGGATGACACTGTTACACAAGTGGAAGAGTGAAGAAATCAGGCGATACCTTTTAGAGGCTAACTGAGTAGCCTGATTTCTTCACTCTTCCACTACTTTCTATGGCTAACACGGTACAACATTATACTACTGTTACACAAGGCCACATACACACAGCTTTACTCCAGGTTTCCATAACAACCAATTGCAGGTTTTTCACTAATATCCAAACTGAGATACACATGATGACATGACGCTTATGGACCAATGGAAACTCGTAAGTTCTTCAGTCTTGACATATGCACAGCTTTACACCAGATTTCCATAGCAACCAAGCTATTTGTGACCTGTATTAGTCAATAGCAGTTCGCAGGTCCTTAAATATTCAGTCATATGACGTGTATCAGCCAATATAACTTCACATTTAATTTACCAGGTTTCCATAGCAACACAGCCATAAATAGACTGTACCTATACTGGACTGCCATACTGGATGTCAAGTGCAAAACTGTCCAAATCTTATGGGGCCACAAACAAACAAAAAATGAAATATACCCGTGCAAATCCGGGTCCTTTTGCTAGTATATATATATTATTCAGGAAACAAAATGTTTTCTACCCATTAAAGCTATCATGCTGTCAGGGACAACAATATCATCGGGGGGGTGGTTGTCAGAAAAAAGATAGGTAACCTATAGGGCACCGGGCATGTAATGATGTTATGGGGTGGTGGCATCATTTCAAAGATAACATCATAGGTGTAAACTATATAAGTGAGAGATGATTACTATGATTCTCTTCTTCCTGGCAGTCATCTCACTATTACTTAACCATTAGTATCATGGTGTAATATTTCATTTCACATGAGGTGGATTTATTATGGAAATAATAACTTGACTGGTTAACATTTTCAATACTGACACTTGTACACGGCCTAAAATAAAAATAAGTATAGACCAAATCCAAATACAGAATGTGTGTAGATCAGCCTGAAGTCACTGAAGCAAGTTGTAGTTGGTTTCCAAGGACTTTAGTAACTATAGCGGTAGAGCGCAGCTTCACGAAAAATTGCAGCTTTTTGTATACAGTTACTTATTAAAGATGGATCGGTTCAATGAAGCAAATAATAGAATTGGATTTCTTACAGCAAGAATACAAGAAGACAAGCCATAATTATTTGCCTCATTACAAATGGCACTGAAAAAACAGCCAAATAAACAAGATTGTTACAACTAAATACATTTGCTAAATTATTTAACATGTAATTGGAAGGCATGCTAAATACAATGGTACAAGTATGCAAGAATGGTGTAAGGGAGGATGTGTTATGTTGATGGCTAAAGATTCAGTGTCATGGGCATGTAGTGCAGTGAACTGACCTTAGACACTGCACACTAAAGTAAGCTACTGAGGGATTTCCCACACTTCAGACTTGGAAAGTCAAAGGGTTTATTTCATGAAGACAAATGCTTTTTAAAAAGAAGCCAGAGAAAAGAGTAGCTGATCAATGCAGATCTGAATGTGGATCACTATCTTCAGTGGAAGTAATATGTAGCTTTACATGCTGGCTGCTTTAATGAATCCCTGACCATTTAATGCTTTGATGGACTGGCCCCTCTAGAGCAGCTCACCATATTAGCTTAAAGAGAGGGATCATGAATGGGAGGAGCACTTCTATGGTGTGTATATTCCCTAAAAGGGCGTATAGAAGGTGATTGTCTTCATAAGACACTAATTTGAGTAGTCCAGCTATGCTTTTGCCATTAGAAACAATGTTTGCATGCATGTTTGCATGGGTTTTCCAGGCTAAAAATATTGATGATCAATCCTAAGGAAAGGTCATCAATATCAGATTGGTCAGACAACCAGCACCCACATTGCAGTTGTTTTCATCAGCTTATGGACAGAGAATGGAACAGGAAGCAGACAGCTCTGATCTCTGTGTAGTGGCAAGACCAGGTACTGCAGATCAGCTCCCATTCACTTGAATTCAAGCTAAGCTGCAGTGTCTCAATTGCTACACAGAGAACAGAACTGTCTGAGAACAGCAAAGCACCCCCACACCATCACACCTCCTCCTCCATGCTTCACGGTGGGAACCAGGCATGTAGAGTCCATTCGTTCACCTTTTCTGCGTCGTACAAAGACACGGTGGTTGGAACCAAAGATCTCAAATTTGGACTCATCAGACCAAAGCACAGATTTCCACAGGTCTAATGTCCATTCCTTGTGTTCTTTACCCCAAACAAGTCTCTTCTGCTTGTTGCCTGTCCTTAGCAGTGGTTCCTAGCAGCTATTTTACCATGAAGGCCTGCTGCACACAGTCTCCTCTTAATAGTTGTTGTAGAGATGTGTCTGCTGCTAGAACTCTGTGTGGCATTGACCTGGTCTCTAATCTGAGCTGCTGTTAACCTGCGATTTCTGAGGCTGGTGACTCGGATGAACTTATCCTCCGCAGCAGAGGTGACTCTTGGTCTTCCTTTCCTGGGGCGGTCCTCATGTGAGCCAGTTTCTTTGTAGCGCTTGATGGTTTTGGCCACTGCACTTGGGGACACTTTCAAAGTTTTCCCAGTTTTTCGGACTGACTGACCTTCATTTCTTAAAGTAATGATGGCCACTCGTTTTTCTTTACTTAGCTGCTTTTTTCTTGCCATAATACAAATTCTAACACTCCATTCAGTAGGACTATCAGCTGTGTATCCACCTGACTTCTGAACAACACAACTGATGGTCCCAACCCCATTTATAAGGCAAGAAATCCCACTTATTAAACCTGACAGGGCACACCTGTGAAGTAAAACCATTTCAGGTGACTACCTCTTGAAGCTCATCAAGAGAATGCCAAGAGTGTGAAAAGCAGTAATCAAAGCAAAAGGTGGCTACTTTGAAGAACCTAGAATATAAGATGTTTCACACTTTTTGTTAAGTATATAATTCCACGTGTTAATTCATAGTTTTGATGCCTTCAGTGTGAATCTACAATTTTTATAGTCATGAAAATACAGAAAACTCTTGGAATGAGAAGGTGTGTCCAAACTTTTGGTCTGTATTTATATATATATATATATATATATATATATATATAGAGAGAGAGAGAGAGAGAGAGAGAGAGAGAGAGAAAACATTAAAACTGTGATTATTGTAAAAAAAAAAAAGGGTGCTTTGGTGCACCGAACACATTTTAAATTGTAACTTGAATTTCTCAGGAACACGATTTCACTTTGACATGTACAAGATCCAAATAAGCCAGGTAGTCAAGTAACAGCAGGTTTTGCTCCTCTGAGTGATTATGTAATGTCTGTATATGTAACATTCATGTACAGTATGTATGTACAGTTGTCTTTAGTATAATCAGTCACTTAGTCACATTGTTGCTGTAGAAACAAATTTAAAGGCACAGGTGATAAATGTATGCTTGGGAATCCCACCTTTGAGAATATGGGGGCTCCTGTATCCCATGTTTGAATGGAGCAGAGGTCAAGCGTACGCACTTCTGCTTTATGCAAAGTATATGGGACTGGTGGAGATAACCAAGCACATAACATCATACAAATAAATGGCAGCAATTTTTCGACTCTTTACAATGGCTGAGTGCTATGTCATGCCATTCTCAAGTGAGGATCATTACCTAGCTAGCGGCCATAGCCTGATAGCATTTTTTCAGACTTCTGACATGTCAGCGATATTTCACTATCACCTATGCAATGGGTAGATGACACTGTATACAGTATGTTTTTCCTGAGCCTATCACTTTAAAGCCAAGTGCTGCTCTCCCCCATGGTGCTGATACTTATCTAATGACAACCCTTGATTATATGTCATGGCTATGAAAATCAGTACATTGATGCAGTCTGTTCACCCATGGTAATTTCATCCATAATGTTAAAATGAAGGAAAATCTTAACAATGTTATCCACAAGGGACTTACTTTACAAATGAAAATTCACTCTTAAATATATAAAACATATACAAAAAGTATTTAATGTGTACAATTAACCACATCATTTTGCATCTATATATTTTAGAAATGAGACAGGAGAAATGTGGAATAACATATCTCCTCTGCCATCCACATCATTATTTACTCCTATCCCCGTGGGAGTCCGTAAGGCCTGATGCCAAATGTTCTGTGCTAACCTGGCAGTCGACTTTAGTTCTGTTTATTATTACCACACCAAGGCTATGTCTTTCCAGTGTATTCTGCATTGTTTTGTGTACACATAGACAAGATGATACTGTATCTCCATAAATCTCACAGATGGGCTTTGTTTGTTTCCACTTCAAGCTGGCAGACATTGGCCGATGTCTCTTTTAATAAAAGAAACATCAAAATGCTTCTAAAGCTCTTTGAAAGATACTATGAATGGTTATCTGATACATCTCTTTGAAGATCTACTGAAAATTTACTGAAATGTTATGAAAATGACCCAGTAAATTTACGTTTTTGAGCTTTTTCAAGGACTTGTATTATCTGTACAGACTCTTTTTTCTGGCCCATGTCACTCCTAAAACGTAATTGAAGCTCTTGGGCCCAAATGGCACTTACCATGTGCCATTTATAATGCTGATGTCTTCTTATGTGGTATACAGGTCTGCAACCCCTAGAGGTGGTTGTAATTGCTACCTTACCAACCCCTATAGTAATGCCCCTGGTTCCCCTTCTTCCCCTGGGGAATATAAGTTGGTGAAACTTCTTTCTTCTGGAAGTTATCCTTTTTCTGGAGCCCATTAAAAAAAAAAGCAAGCATTTTTCTTTTTCTGTGTAGCATTCTTTTCTTTAATCCATCTCTAGTTAGCCCACAACAGCAAACAAAGTAATGGCAGCAACATTTTGACTCTTTACAAAGGCTGGGTGCATGTCGAGCCATTCTCAAGTAAGGATCATTACCCAGCTAGCAACAGTAGGCTGATAGCATTTGTTTAGACTGCTGACATGTCAGGAAAATAGGGCTTCTGCTTATTTGTTGCTCCACCTGGACCTCCAACAATCAAAACTTCTTCCATGCCACTATGATGTGTCAGAAGGTTGAAAAAATGATAGGTACTATTTAAGCATTCAGTCAGTATAGATAAAAGATGACTATAGTCTATAGAAAAGAATAAAAAAGGAACTGCCATTGTGAAAAACAAATCCCAGTGATGGCTGCTGTACTGTAGATGAGTATTAAATCGAGTTCACCTAGAAATGTTGTTTACCCTGTATCAGAAAGTATGCACATGTGCTATTGATTTATACGTAAATATTCTAAATATGCTTTACAGGTTACAAAAAAGCAAATAACTGAAAATTGGCTCTGCTGGTCTCCCAATGAATAAAGCCAAGCAGTGTATTCATTCCCAATTTATTACTAAGCATTCACTATTGGAATAAGGAAGCACTTGGTGCTTATGTCAGATCTACATTCTACATTTCATTTTGTTATATGAACCATGAAAGAATATTTAACATAAATATGCAAGGCTTCTGTGACAATCTTTTGACTCCCATGCACAGTACACAGAGAGAAGAGGCGATAGTAGTAGCATGGATGACATGATACACCAATACTGAGCAGTGTCACTGTGAATCCAGCATTGGGATGAGGTGAAATACTTACTAGCTGCAGCTACATCTCTGTGCACATATCTCTCCATGAGCTCTTTCTCCTTATCTCTTTTCCCTCTCCAACTATCGATCTATTCATCCATCAATTTATCTATTCTATCTATATTTTTATCTGAACACTGTTCCTTTGTCACTGAATACTATGGCTAAATGGCTCTCCATGAGTTTTTCTTTAAAAAATACTGTAGATGCAGAATTGAAGTGAATAATGTACACCTATGTTTTTTTTCCTAATAATAGATGACATTGCAGCAGTCATATATTAGTATGCTGAATCACACACCATTGCACCCCCAGTAAAATCAATGACATTTTAAATTGACACCAGTAATGTCTTGTTTGGATTTGGTTTTAGAGTGAATATGACTGTTAAACCCAATTAGTCATTTCTTATTTCTTTTGATTAAATTTATTCCTTCAATAATGAAATGTCTGCCCTATGTAACCCTTGATTAGAAGATGAACATTATACTTTTTCTATTTTGGATTTGAGCCATCAAACAAATTAAAGGGAGTCTGTCAGCAGTAGCCACCAGAAGACTGTTACAGCTCTCAATCTGAGAGCAGAGGGGAAGGGTTGTGGAGCAGCTCAATACATGGAGCAGAAAGCACTTCAAGGTGAAGGACTACGTCCATGGTACTTGTAGGTGGCACAGGCACTGCAACAAAGTTTCTCACCAGTAACACTGCTACGCAACAACATACTCAAAAGAATCATATGTATATAGAGGACGACAAGTCCCACATAGCACTGTTGTAGTTTTGCCTTGTCAAAACTACTAACATACTCCGTTAAAACTTAGAATTGCAGTGGTGATTAAAGTGAATGTCCACCTTTAAATATTTTTCATAGTTCACAATTTGGTGCTCTGTAATTTCATAATGTACCTTTACAGGAATAGAAATCTTCTGACACAGAGCTCTATGACAGACACATTAGACTAAGATTAATAGAAGATCATGTTCTCACTATGTTTTTACATGCTGTTGAAAGGTACTCTTTTTTTCAAGATTGAAAAAGGCACATTTTAAAAACAGGATGCCTATCCTGTTGCCATATTCTAAAAAAAAAACCCATAATAATATATCTCAATCTTGCTCTTAGATGCCATGATCACAACCCAGTTACCTCTGACCACTTTTTGAGAGGTCACTTAGAAGGTGGAGGCTTCCTCTGAAACCTTAATGCCGCTTATGCAACAAAATTGTTGGAACTTTTCAGTTGCTATGGCAGTTGGGAGTTTTGTGAAGGCCCCCAAGCCAGCCAGAGTAAAGTTCCTATGATATCTTGCTTATGGCAGGACTTGCTAGGACAGATTTACAATACACTGCAGTACTAAAGTATTGCAGTGCATTGTATGAACAATCAATAATCACATGTTAATGTCCCTAGTGAGACTAAAAATCAAATTATAAATAAATTCTTTAGACATATTTTTTTTAAAAATTAAATGTTGCTATGTCCAAAAAATGCCTGAACTTTTAAAATATAATTTTTTTTATCCCGTATGGTGAATACTGTGATAGAAAGAAAATGTGAATTACATACTAGACACATTGCTGAAAAAAAAAATTACAATACACAAATCACCAGTTTTTTACATCACCTCTTCACCTCCAAAATATTTTATAAAAAGTGATAAAACGTTGTATGTACTCCATAATGGTACCAATAAAGAATACAATTTTTCCTGCAAAAAGCAGCTCTAACCACAGCTCTGTAGACAGAAATATAAAAAAGTTTTTTTTTTTTAATTATTACATGATAACAAAAACTATATAAGGCTGGGGCCACACGTGGTATAAACGCAGAAAAAAATGTGGCATTTTACAGTCACTGCAAAGTGAGTCCCATCCACACACTGTGGAAAAATACGCCCAGCGGACACACTGTGATTTCTAAAAGCTTTGCGGTTTTGGAAATTGCAGCATGTCAGTTATACCTATGGAAACATCGGCGGTTTCCCTATAGGTATGATGGAAGCCAATAGTAAGCAGAGGAAACCTCAGCGGACTTTCTGTGAAAAGTGCTGCGGGAAAAACCGCAATGCATTACCACCGCAGTTTTTCCGGCAGCACTTTTTTGCTGGTGCCCACTACGTGGGGCCTTAGCCTTAATTTGGTACTGCCTTGAAAAAAGGTAATTGTCATTGCTAAAGCATAGTGAACGCTAACTTTCCATTTGTTTAGACAGCAAAAAAGTTACTGTCTGCAAAAAAATTGAAAAACAGACCTTCCATTTTTACTTTAACATTTAAGCATTTCTGTCTGTTAATAAGGAAACCTTAATGGCTGTTGTTCTGATCCTCTTATGGATGAAAAACAATGATCATTGTGCTGGCAGTGTAAACCTAGCCTAAATGATAAGATAAATACTGATTTTTACCTTGCTCATAGTATGTCACAGTATCTCACAGTGTCTCTTTCCAACTAATGCTACAATTATAATATTCTAATAACAAACCAAATGAACGTCACAGACAATTCCTAACTGTGTTTATTTAAAAGCCAAAAAGAACACTACATGATACAAGGGACTACTGTATACAAAAAACCTCAGCAGTGACAGATGGAAGCTTTGAAACAATGCCAGGCAACTTTACCATTATCCTTGCTGCTCAACCCATCAAGAATGACACAGAATGGAACAGCTGACTTAAACTCTCTGAACACAAGAATGATGTATAGAGGCAGAGCAGAAAATGGAATCTCTTTTCTTTGTAGTTTAAGACACCTGAAACAAATCTCTAATACTTTGGAAGAATAATGTTCATGAGAGACTTAAATTTCACACAGGGCAGCAACATAATGTATAACACAAAGGGATCTGAGAGACCTGAGAAGAATGAAAATGAAAGACTTGCTTGAAAAGTTGATAAGAAGGAGCAGAGTGTAGGAGGCATCAGCAGTCATTGTAACAAATCCGTAGATTGTAGCTGTGACCTTCAGAAAGACTGGATGAAGATCCTATCCTTCCTGACCTGCCAGGGGCATTTATCTCTAACAACCTTTGCTATAAACTCTTTATCTTTTGGATGACAACTAGAGACATTTTATAGCATCACAAGTGGCCTGACAAGTTGAATGGTAAAAATAATAGCACATAAGATAACAACAATAATAATGACATAATTGATGATGATGATAATAATAATAATTGCAAGTAATAGACAGATTGTTCCACTGATATGACACAAACCGAGTTGAGAAGAAAAACAGTAGCAGTCATTATGTTGTGGGGCTGCTTGTGGCGAATAGTTGTCATTTAGTCTTAGTCTTATATTTAATTAATGCATAATGACATTTTATCAAAATTTGTATTAGACTCTTTTCACACAGCGCCACCCCCACACATTCACTGTAGCTCCCAGAGCATACAATAAAAAGACATATAGGCCTCCATTATACCAACAGAGGATATGCAGTAACAGTGTTCTTTTGGCCTCCACGTAGTGGCTGCTGCCAGGACTTCCATTCTTTTAACTGTATTAAATGTGGTACAATGTGAAAAGAGACATACATTTTGTGTTTCCAGTCTTCATATTTTTTCAAGATCTCTGATTGCTCTCAATGAATGAAAATAGTCCTTTTTTTACTTTGAGTGCCTGACCCTACAAGATTGGCCCACAGCTGAGCGGTCAGCAAAGCAGTTTGGACTCCAGACTTAAAAGGCATGGACTATGCTATTGATGAATCATCAGTATCAGATCGGTAGATGTTCAACTCCTGAGACCAACAATCATCTATTGAAAAGATGATCCATTTGTCACATGGCCATGCTGTAGCTCAGTCCCATTCTAATAACTGGGATTCAGCAGCAATACAATGTACACTGCTGTGCCAGGTATGCAGTGAAGGGGCTGCAGTGGAGTCAGATGCCCATCGTGTCAGATTTTGTTGCGATTTTTTGAGCCAAATCCAGGAGCGGATTGAGCAGAAGGTAAAAGTATAAGAACTTTATATATCTCTCCCATTCCTCTTGTAGCCATTCTTGGCTTTGGCTCAAAAAACCGCAACAAAATCTGCAACAAATAAATCTGCATTTCCACAACGTGGGGGCTTAGTCTTAATGTTTTTTTAATCTAGCATCCAATTTACATTTAGGAATTCATGAGCAGACATACCATATGTGCAACCTATGCAGCTTCACAGGGAGGCAGTAGCTAGGAAGGCATATTACTACCTGAAGCTAAGGCCCCACATAGCGGGCCACAGCAAAAAAGTACTATGGGAAAAACCACAATGCATGCCGACGCGGTTTTTCCCACAGCACTTTTCACAGAAAGTCTGCAGTCTCCTCTGCGGATTTCCTGTTTCAATACCTGTAGGGAAGCTGCTGGTGTTTCCATAGGTATAATTGACATGTTGCGATTTCCAAAAACCGCAATGGTTTTGGAAATCGCAGCATGTCTGCAGCACATATTTTATCGCAAGGTGTGGATGGGATTCACTAGAATCCCATCCACCTTGCAGTGACTTTCTGCAGCGTTTCTGCCACATTCGAACCGCGGCGTTTGCTTCACGTGGTGCCCCAGTCTTTAAGAGAATGTATCATATATATTTTTTTCTTTAATAATCTATTTTTATTTTCTGATTGCAGATTATTTATTCTGTTGCTGTACGCAGCAGCCACATGAAGCATAGATACAAATAGTCTGGCAAAGTTTGTTGCTGGCTATGGGACATCATGATTGTTGTGGTTATGCTTTGCGACCTGTATGGAGGTCACTTAGCAGTAAGGGGGAGTACTGAAGATACATAAACTGTGACCATCACCTATTGTGAATAGTGTGTTCCTGTGTTTTCTAGTGACACCTGTCATTCTAATCCTGCCTGTGATGATAATGAGATGACTGCTGAAAAGAGCTCCCCAGAAAACAGGATGCGCCTGTCTATTGGCTTAGTGGCCACTGTGAAAAATGCAGGGTTTTAGTATTTTTCTTTAAATATATATGGATTTAGATTTTTTTTTTAAATTCTTATTATAACCTGGAAAAATATCACCAAAAACATGTTTCATGTGACACCAAAAACACTGTTCTATGTCTTAGAATGGCCAAGATATAACTGCTTAAAGTGACCCCAGACTCAGTTTCCTTGCTTTAGCGCTTGTACAACTCTGTACTCCAGTGAAAAGCCAGTGAGAGAAACAAGGTAAAAAATACAGACATTGATTTCAGCACAGGATTTCATGAAAAGGAGTCAAAATCCATCAACAAAGCAAACTACAATATTTATTAATAGCACAGATTCTGACAGAAATTTAAAAGGTGTTTGGAAGTTTTGGAAAAAACATTGCACGGATCTTTATTACTTTTTCAAAAGCAAGAAAATGTTATCCACCTATGTTATTTTGGCCAACAAAATTAGATTTCCTTAGCTTTTATCTGTCTCTCTAAATTTCTTCCTATTTAGAGTGGGTTTTACAGTATGCTTCTAATAAGTAACAAGACTGCAACAAATCCAGATGCAGACCACCATGCTATTTTAATATCCATTTTCCAAATGCAGATCATCTTCAGATTTTATATGTGGGCGTCCTGAGTAATCTGCATAAATGGGTCATTCTCAGGCTAAGTAGTTATATAGCTTAGGTGTTCTGAGACAAGATCCGAATGATTTACATGTCCTCCAATACACTTTACTCATATGTGTATTGTGGATATATGATGAGATTTCCTGCACTAACTGTTCCATGGTCATTTCTAATGCAAAACCTATGACTCCCATTTTCCTGAGCTTATGCATAAATACATAAACAGCGAATGGGATTTCTTAAGTACCATTTATTTTGGAAATAGCACATTTATCCCAGAAAGTAATTTTCCTTTGAAGACCGCCTGTTTTGTGGTTACTTTTTTTCTGTAATCACATGCAGTATAAAGTATGATAAAGTCAAGGAAAATATTTATGCCTTTTCATTACAGTTAGGAAAATAGCATGTTTTATAAGAATGCGGTATTGATAGAATCCAGTGATAGCTATGTAAAGGGCAAGATAATTTAAGATTGAACTTTCTGTCTGTAATAGAGATACAGAAACTCCAAGAAATATATATGTAAATTTGACAGTACTCTGTGAATAAAGTTGGGATGGCAGAAGCAAGTATTTTCTTACGTAGCAGATTTAAATGACAATTCATTTATATCCACAGTATACAACTCTTCCTATTCGTGTTACTAACTTCCAAAGATGTGCAGCTTCATCTTGTCATGCAGTCACTCAGTCGCTCTAAATCACACCTTGTGCAGCATGACTGAAATGTCCCTCACCGTCTCAGACGTCAGCCTGGTACCCTATCTAACTGGCCTCACAAGACATGACTTGCATGACTGCATGACTAAATGAAGCTGCTCCCTGACTGGTTAAGATCAATTTGGATAAGGTTTTAAAAGCATGTATAACTTGATTTTTCAGCAACAAAAAGCTTAGGGTGGGTTCATACTACTGTTGTTAATGTCCGTTGCTATCATCCATCATAGGACGCCATAGACACTGTCTTCCATCATGTTTTTTTTACTTCTGTAATGGAAGAGAAAGTCCTATGACGGATGACAGCAACGGACATTAACAACGGTAGTGCGAACCCATCCTAAACAAACATAAAAGAAGACAGTGTCCATGTTATTTACATTAGTATCAAAGGGAACAGACACAGATTCAGTCTGTGGAAAAGCAACCTGACAGGTTCTCTTTAACCCCTTCACGCTCTACCCTGTACTATTACGTCGTGCTGAGCATATAGTAAATTTTCAGTGCAGTAATAGTATATTCATGCTGTTGGCACAGGAGCCGTGCCTATGACATTACTGCTTGGTCTCAGCTGTATTACATAGCTGATACCTGCTACTAGCCACCGGAGTCACAATATGGTAACCGCAGGAAAATCATTCATTTTTGAAAAATGACGTTTTATTAGTACATGCGGTAAAACATAGTAAAACCAATATAATTATGATATTACTGTCACCGTAATGACCCACCGGACAAAGTTGTTACCATGTTATTTTTAGTGGAGAGTGAATGCAGTAGGGTCAAAATGCAAAAAATAATAATAGAATTGTGGGTTTTTTCACATGGACCCCCCAAAAATGTTAATACATTTTATGTACCCGAAAATGGTGCCTAATGAAAGTACAACTCACCACACAATGAATAAGCCCTCAGTTGGGTGGCAGAAAATATGAAAATGCATGCTTTCTCATTATACTGTATATAGCATAAGTTAAGGAGTGGTGGGATGGATGCCCCCTAAGAAAAGTACAATGTTTTACAGTATAGATCAGTGTAAACAATAAAGAGGCTCTAAAGCCCTTTGAACAGTTGATCAGTGAAGGTGAGAGTCAGAACCCCACTGACTTAATATTTATAGCTTGTACTAAGGATAGGCCATGAGTTTTAAAAACCTTTTAAACCCATTTAAACCCTTAAGGATACAGCCAAACATCACCTTAAGGGCACAGCTCCATTTTTCAAATCTGACATGTCACTTTATGTTGTAATAACTTTGGATTACTGTAACTTGCTAAAAAAAATCACTAAAGTGATTTGGAGATTGTTTTTTGTAACATATTGTACTTCATTTGGTCAATATATTTCACATTTATTTATGAAAAAAAGGAAATTTTGTGAAAATTCTGAAAAATGTTACATTTTTAAAATTTGAAATACTCTGCGTTTCAGACAAATAGTCCATCACAAATCAGTTAAATGATCACTAACTTTTCAGACAACTTAGTCTCACTTCATAGCGCATGTGATTCTGGACCAAAATGTAATACTCTTTAACTTAAAATTTGTTAAAGGACACGACTGGCAACAGCTCATACAGCTTTATATATGTGTAATGAAAGTAACCTCTATTACAAAATTGTCTGACCATTGTGTCACCCCCTCTACCTCATAGATTGTAAGCTCTTGCGAGCAGGGGGGAGGTGAAAAAAAATATTTAAAAAATCATACTCACCTATCGATGCTTCGGTGTCCTCCCAGCACAGTCTGTTCCTGCTGCTCTGGTGTCTTCACAAAGTGAAACTACTCGCTGGCTGTGACGTACTGGATCCCTTCCGCTGAAGCCGGTGATTGGCTTCAGGGGTCACGTGTGGTGGGGACGTCCTCCAGAAGATAACAATGGACTGGGAGGACCAGACTGCACTGGGAGCTATCGGAGCTCCGGGAAAAGGTGAGTATGATTTATTTTTTATTTTTTTCACCGCCTCCATCTTATTTAAAAACTAATTTATTGGTCCATTTTTGACTGGACAACCCCTTTAAACAAGCTTTGGCTGAGTTTCTTTCTAATGTAGACACTTTAAAGGATTTGTATGAGCACATAAACAGCACATAAATAAATAAAGCAATCTAGCAACTTAGGTGAAAATAGGTTTTTTTGGGAGGTTCTTTCTTATGGCCTATCCTTAGTAAAGGCCATAAATATCTAATCGGTGGGGACTGACAGCCAGCCCCTGCATGGATCAGCTGTTTGGGGCTGTATCCAATCCCTGTACTATACAGTGTATGGAGCTGTCAATGGGCCTGGCCACTATACAGTGTACAGAGTTATCTGCTTTGGGCTCTGTAGACTGTATAGTACGGGAATCAGATTTAGCACCAAACAGCTGATCCACGTGGAAGCTGGCAGTTGGCCCTTTCATCAATCAAATATTTAAGGCTTATCCTAAGGATAGGTTATAAAAAAAAAAACTTCTTTTACATCTGAAGTTTTAAACAGATACTACAATAGAGGCCGCTAATGGACTACTGATGCAGATGTGAACTTAGTATAAGTTTTCTTAAACCAGGCAGCCCCTTAAGAAGTAATAAGTATGCACAAAAGTCATACTTGTATCTTTTAAGTTAAGCTACCACCTGTATAATATATGTTTACATAATATGAATATCAGTGGCACAATTTCATGCGTATTCTATGTCAGCAACATATGGTCTACAAAGATTCCTAATTGCGTGCCAGTACAGAAAAGGGGCACCTGTTCACCAAGTAGGAAGCAGTGAGACATAACAGTAAGTTTACATTTTCTATCCAAGAAGAGGTATGTGTTTAAGAGAATGTTCTCTGTATCTATGTTAGGCATGCTGCGTACATAAGAGCATTGCTGGATGTTGACAGTCTTTGGCTCAACTCCAGAATGCAGATGTTTTTCTGGATTTCAAAGAAATTGGAAAGGTGCTAGATAAGCTGAAGCCAAATATGTTAATGTGCTGTGAACACAAGGCAGAGCAAACATTATGCAGCTTTTTTATGATTAGCATTCTGAAAACGAAGGTTAATTATTGTGCATGTGTATATGCATTATATGTAGACTAGAAACCTGATGGAGCAGGAGTATGCCTTGTTCAGTGAAAGGAGAGCATAATAGCCTAAGTCAGACAGGTTGCAAAAATCAGAATGAGAATTGTCAGGAGTTAGCATAAGAAGAGTAATGCTGCTGAGAGATGCAGAAGCAGGACTATATCATGGCAAACATTATAACGCTTGCCATAATATAGCATGCTTATGCTTTGGCGATATCATGACCATCATGTTATATACTATATTATGTCCTACATTATGGTATAAATTATGTTAGGGCCTGCATTACACTATAGATTATATTACGGAATATATTATGCTTAATTATTCTAACTCATTTTAAGCTATAAACTATGTTGTGGCTGTATTGATACTGTGAACTATATCATGGCCTACTGTAACGTTTCTGCCTGTTCGGGTCTCTGTACCACACTCCGCACGCACGCTGCGGCGCAGTGTGTTCAGTTTGATTCCTTGCTTAAGATTCTTGTTGCTCAGTCAGAACACTATCCTAGTACTTCTGCTCTGTAATTGAATTTCAGCCACACCCGTCTCCTGCACCTTGTTTCTTTCTACTCCTCTAACAGTTAATCTTAGCCTTGCCTGTATGATTGACAGCCTATTAACCAATCAAGTCTGGGGCAGGTCCTGGACTTCCTATATTCAGGTCATCAGCCCACACGGGGTTGCTGGCTATTACTCTGTCCTGTGACTGTCCTTGCCAACTTCCTACTTGCACTTACTGTATTATTTCTGACCTCTGACCTTTGGCTTCCCTTGTGACTACTCTTTTGGATTTCGATTTGGTACTGCTTGTCTCTCTGGTTTTGACCCTTGGCTTCCTGACTCTGCTTCCGTGTTGTTTTATCTTGTCCTGTTCTGTGTGTCACTTATTCAGAGAAGGGATCGCCTCCAAGTTGTCCTGCTACCACCTAGGGTAACTGAGACAAGTAGGCAGGGACAGGGGCTGGGTTTACTTTAGGGCTCACTGTCTCTGTCTTCCCTTCTTCCCTTTTCAGCAGCAGCACTAGAGAATTGCACAACTAGCAATTCCCTTACACATACATTATATTGTGGTTACCCCTATGGTCTACATTTTCCAATAGTTTATAAATCAAATTATTATAATGTTATGTTATATTATATAACTGTGGAATATGTTATACTGTGTGCCATATAAGGCATATACAATAGTGTTTACCTTAAAGGGGTATTCCCATGAACACAATCATATCTATATTTGTAGATAACTAAAAGTTAAATATTTTTGCAAATATAAGTAGTTAAAAATTCTGCAGAGTTTTAAAGATTTTCTCTAATCAACTTAGTGGTGACAGTCTGTTGTCTTGATCGGTTGCCAATGGTTACGACCACGAATGCAGAAACTTTCAATGGTCTGGGACTTTTCAGGAACCCAGCCATGATTTTCTCATTGTCGCTGGGTTATCAGGCAGGGACACTACATGTATCACAAGATATCCCGGCCACAATAAGGACATCATGACTGATTTTCTGACCTTAGAAAGGTCCTGTATTGATGGTCGTATCCACTGGCAACCGATCAAGACAACAACTTGTGACCACAAGATATTTAGAGAAAATCTTTAAATCTCTTCAAAATGTTTAATTACATATATTTGCAAAAATGTTTAACTTTTAATTATCTACAAATTTAAAAATGGTTATGTTCATGGGAATACCCCTTTAAGTGTTCAAAATAATAAAATATTAATAATATCATGACAATATGAAGTCTGACTACTTTTTCTTAATTACTAAGACATTTTATTACTTCCATTTATTGACATTAGCTCCAAGACTTTTCATATCTGTTTTTATCGCTTATACACAACTGATTATGTCTACATCTGCAAAATCTTTATCTCCTCTATGTATGCTATAGCTAGATACACATATACAGTTGTTTCCACCCATATTGTAGCTTAAATGTGGTCAGGGACTCATGAAATCAATTAAATTTGATATAGCAACATGAAAACAAAGCCCTTTGGAAAGGCATAATTCACAACCACTGGGTGGATGCACATAAACACATACAGAATACAGTGATACGATATCACAAAACAATATTATATTGAAAAGCGGTTACACTCACATATCTGGACATGACTAACCAAGAAAAAAGGTAAGGAAGGACTCATATGTACTATTAATATAGAACGAGTGATAAAGGTGACAGAAATTTAAAGTGGTAATCCAGTCAAAACAAAAATTTGATACATGACACATGTAGTGCTAACATGCCTCGTGCCCTATATCCCTCATGTGTTGCCTCTGTTCCTGCAATCAGATCCACAGGGAGATTCCTTTCAAGATGACTACAAACATCCCCATGCAGAGAGCTGTATGAAAGTCTTAAGATACACCTTTTCCCTCTCCACTGCCCATGGATAAACAGTCTTTTGTCTTGATAGGTTGCCACTGGCAATGGATACAACCAAGAATGCAGGAACTTTGTATGGTGGAGCACTAGTCAGAAACCCAGTAATAAGACTGCAACCACTAAGATAGTTAAAGAAAATCATTAACACTCTGCAAAAAAGTTAATTATTTATATTTTCAAAAATGTTTATCTTTTAGTTATATACAAATTTAAATATGGTTATTTGTACAAAGATTTAGATGTCCAAATTTTTGGCACTGGATCCTCCAAGGACAGTGGGGAGTGTATGTCTTAGACCCTCATATAGCATTCAGCATGGGAAAATCTACAAGCCATCTTGACATCTTGAGTGGAGGAACCAATGCAGCACAGGTGGAACAGACGGCATCAGATACAGTATGCTGACTATCCATATGTTGTGTACAGAACAGTCAAATTTTCAGCTTTAAAAGCATTGTTAAGGATGTAGGTTTTTATGGCCTATTGATGGGGGGATGACGCCAATCACCGGTACGGGGTCACTTCCAACACCCACACTATACACAACCCGAGGCCAGAAGCAGATTGATCCTGTCCCTGTATTGTGGCAAGGGGGGGAAATACTACTGCTGCTTAACATCAATGGGAGCTGAGCTCCAGTACCAGCATCTGGCTACTATACAGGTAGTGTCGGACTGGGATGTCTAGGGCCCGCCAGTGGAATTGTTTCTAGGGGCCCACCATCAGGACCCCTCCAGATCAGCGGTACCGAGACAGGGCGGCTAAAGGTAATAACATGTTGGGAGCCACGCTGCTCAACCACTATACCATGTGCACCACTGCACTACCTAAACCTACTGCTACACCTTGTATGGCAAGTAAGCAGCGTGGCTCCAAGAATTGTTACCTTTACCTGTAGCCGCATGGTCCTGGAAAAGCTGATCTGCAGAGGTCCTGGCTGTTGTATCATCGCAGATGTAATATTGATGGCCTATCCTAAGGACAGGCCATCAATATTAGAAAGATGGATAAATCCTTTAAAGAGGTTGTCCAGGCATTGGAGCAACCAATGTAGCTGGCGGGAGGTGTAAAGTAAAAAATAAGTACATTAAAAAGCATACTCACCTGTCTCTGGCGCTCCGTTGTCCGCTGTCAGTGTCCATTCAGTCTCGTGCCGGCGACTCCTTGCTGGGAGTCCTGCACCTCATGTGATCGCTAAGACCAATTAGGTACAGGATTTCCAGAAATGAGGCGCCGCCATGAGACCGAACAGATTCAGGCAGGGGACATCGGGGTGCTGGGGACAGGTGAGTATGCTTTTTTTTTTTTTTAATTTTCTTATTTTTACACCTCCCTGGCGACCGACACAGTGGTCGCTCCAGTTTATGGACAACCTATTTTAAGGGGTTGTCTGGGCCAAATATTTCTATGGTCACTTCACTGGTCCCCCCACATAGTGGCCTCTTCACTGGTCCCCCATACTATATGGGGAACAGTGATGTGGTCATTATATTGTGTGGGAGCAGTGATGGGGGCTGACATCCTGTGGGGGGGACATTAAACTGTGTGGGGCATATTAAAGGGGTTGTCCAGGGTTAATCTTTTTTATGGCCTATGCTCAGGATAGGCCATAAATACATGATGCGGTAGGGGGCTGACACACGGCTCCATCAGCTGTTCAGAGCCACTTCCGGAGCCCGTTCTGTACAGTCATGGCCAAAAGTTTTGAGAATGATACAAATATTAATTTTTACAAAGTCTACTGCTTCAGTTTTTCTAATGGCAATTTGCATATACTCCAGAATGTTATAAAGAGTGATCAGCTTAACAGCAATTACTTGCAAAGTCAATATTTGCCTAGAAAATGAACTTTATCCCCCAAAACACATTTCAACATCATTGCAGCCCTGCCTTAAAAGGACCACCTAACATCGTTTCAGTGATTGCTCCATTAACACAGGTGTGGGTGTTGATGAGGACAGGGCTGGAGATCAATCTGTCATGATTAAGTAAGAATGACACCACTGGACACTTTAAAAGGAGGCTGGTGCTTGCCATCATTGTTTCTCTTCTGTTAACCATGGTTATCTCTAAAGAAACACGTGCAGTCATCATTGCACTGCACAAAAATGGCCTAACTGGGAAGAGTATTGCAGCTAGAAAGATTGCACCTCAGTCAACAATCTATCGCATCATCAAGAACTTCAAGGAGAGAGGTTCCATTGGTGCCAAAAAGGCTCCAGGGCGCCCAAGAAAGACCAGCAAGCGGCAGGACCGTCTCTTAAAAGTGTTTCAGCTGCGGGATCGGGCTACCAGCAGTGCAGAGCTTGCTGAGGAATGGCAGCAGGCAGGTGTGAGTGCATCTGCACGCACTGTGAGGCGGAGACTCTTGGAGCAAGGCCTGGTCTCAAGGAGGGCAGCAAAGAAGCCACTTCTCTCCAGAAAAAACATCAGGGACAGACTGATATTCTGCAAAAGGTACAGGGAGTGGACTGCTGAGGACTGGGTAAAGTCATTTTCTCTGATGAATCCCCTTTTCGATTGTTTGGAACATCTGGAAAACAGCTTATTCGGAGAAGAAGAGGTGAGCGCTACCACCAGTCTTGTCTCATGCCAACTGTAAAGCATCCTGAAACCATTCATGTGTGGGGTTGCTTCTCAGCCAAGGGAATCGGCTCTCTCACAGTCTTGCCTAAAAACACAGCCATGAATAAAGAATGGTACCAGAATGTCCTCCAAGAGCAACTTCTCCCAACCGTCCAAGAGCAGTTTGGCGCTCAACAATGCCTTTTCCAGCATGATGGAGCACCTTGCCATAAAGCAAAGGTGATAACTAAATGGCTCAGGGAACAAAACATAGAGATTTTGGGTCCATGGCCTGGAAACTCCCCAGATCTTAATCCCATTGAGAACTTGTGGTCAATCATCAAGAGACGGGTGGACAAACAAAAACCAACAAATTCAGACAAAATTAAAGCATTGATTCTGCAAGAATGGACTGCTATCAGTCAGGATTTGGTCCAGAAGTTGATTGAGAGCATGCCAGGGAGAATTGCAGAGGTCCTGAAGAAGAAGGGTCAACACTGCAAATATTGACTTGCTGCATTAACTCATTCTAACTGTCAATATAAGCTTCTCTTACTCATAATATGAATGCAATTATATTTCTGTATGTGATAAAAACATCTGACAAACACACATAAAAACCAGAGGGCAGCAGATCATGTGAACATATAATATTTGTGTCATTCTCAAAACTTTTGGCCATGACTGTACACAACACAGGGCCGGAAGCAGAAAGCTCCATCCGCTGTATAGCAGCCCGGCGCCTTCACTGCAGCTCAGCTCCTACTGACTTCAATAAGTGCTGAGATGCAGTGAAGGTGCCCAGCCCCTATACAGTGGACAGAGCTTTCTGCTTCTGGCCCTGTATTGTGTACAGTACGGGCATCAGAAGTGGCTCCATACAGCTGATCGGTCCGTGGTCAGCCCCCTACAGATCAGGTATCTATGGCCTATCCTGAGGATAAACCATAACAAATTATGCCTGGACAACCCCTTTAATATACCTCCCAGGGCCCCCCTAATGCGCCACAATTTAAAGAGGTTGTCCAGTATAATTTTTTTCTTTTTTTAATAATTAGTCCGGGGGAGGTGAATCCCCCCTACCCCCCCCCCCCCCCCAAAACAAAACAAAACAAAAAAAAAAACACACTAAACATATTCACCTGTCTCCGGTGCTCCGATGTCCTCCCAGCACGGTCCGGTCCTGCAGCTCCGCTGTCTTCTTTTTGCCAGAAGTCCTCACTGGCTGTGACGTCCCAGGTCCCTTCCCTTAGGCCGCTGATTGGCCTCAGGGGTCACGTGACGTCACAGGTAGTCATGTGCAGGGGGAACTTCAGCTGGAAAGAAACAACAGAACTGCAGGACCAAACTGCGCTGGGAGACACTGGGGACAGGAAAGAAAGTTTTGTTTTGTTTTGTTTTTTTCACCTGCCCCGGCGTAATTTAAAAATAAATGAAGGAGCCACTGTATGGAGTATAAGCTCCACAGTGGCCCCCACACAGTATTATAAGCTCCACAGTGGCCCCCACCCTGTATTATAAGCTCTACAGTGGCCCCCACCCAGTATTATAAGCTCCACAGTGGCCCCCACCCAGTATTATAAGCTCCACAGTGGCCCCCACCCAGTATTATAAGCTCCACAGTGGCCCCCACCCAGCATTATATGCCCTCTACAGTGGCCCCCATCCAGTATTATATGCTCTCTACAGTGGCCCCCACCCAGTATTATAAGCTCTCTACAGGGGCCCCCATCCAGTATTATAAGCTCCACAGTGGCCTCTACACAGTATTATATGCGCCCAATAGCCCCCCCCCCCCTCCGCTTCGGTGCTATTATTATACTTTGGGGTATAATAATCAGAGGCCCAGGGGAAGTGATTAAAAATAACAAACTCTCATACTCACCTTGCTTTACCTTTCCTTAGCATTCTCGCTCCATCCTGCCGTCTTCAGCGTCTTCAGGCCCTTTTCCGACGTCGCTGCTGAGGCCTGTGATTGGGCCTCAGCGGTCACGTGGGGGCGCACTGACGTCATTACGCGGCCGCGCCCCATGTGACCGCTAGGGCCTAATCACAGGCTTCAGTCACATGACGGAGGAGCGCCGGAGAGGACGCTGTGCCCAGGAGAGGTGAGAATATGTGTTTATTATTTTGACTCACCTCCCCTGGGCTGCCATCTATTGGAAAGGGGCCTGCAATATGCCAGGACTCCTTTCCAATTACAGTATGTATAGCGGTCGGGGAACCAGGCTTTCCCCGACCGCTATCATAGTGGATTGGGGCCCCGGCCATCTCCAGCTGGCCACGGGTCCCGTACCCCGCTGAGCCCGGTCGCGGTCGCACCCCCTGCGACCGCGATCGTTACGCCTCTGGTCAGGGGCCCGATCGGGATGGTCAGGATCCCGATCGGGCCCCCATGACATGAGGACTAATAGTCGGGGCTCGGGGCCCACCGGTGGATTCACCGGTTCCCCGGTGGGTCAGTCCGACCATGTATACAGGGCATGAAGACAATGGCTTCTGGCCTTGTGTTGTGTAAGTATCGGCATCAGAAGGGCTCCTGTACTGCTGATTGCTACGGACTGCAACAGTCCCCTGCTGATGAGATATTTATGGCTGGTCTTAAGGATAAGCCACAAAAACCTAAATCCTATACAACCCCTTTAACTATGGGGTAGGGTTACATTAAACTCTATGGGAAGTAATTTTATTAACAGCTGGAGGACATTTTTTCTACAAAACATAGACCCTGGTCTATCCAAGATGAGACATCTAAATCAGGAAGCAAAAGTTCCAGAGATTACAGGGGAAGTTTAATATTTAAGCGGGTAGTCCTAGATCTGACCAATCTATACCATTACTATAAAGTTGCAATTTTTGATGAAGCAACATTTTGGTGGAATAATTCCCTAGATAAAACCTGGCTGAATATAGAAAATGAAGTGTTACAACTTCAGAACCCAAATTTTCTACTGTTTGTCAAATCTTTTAGCAACCCAGAGGACATGTCTTCTGACAGTAACATCATTTTCTTTGTGATTAACTTACATGTGAAGAGAGGAAGCAAGACTGATTTGGAAAATTGTAATGGCTTCTGTAAACTTTATTTTATTGTCAAACACCACTAAGAATTACAATGCTGAATGCTGATGGGTTTCTGTCTCAAGAAAATTAATGGACTTTGAGAAAAAAAGGAAAAAAAAACCCTGAAGCAATGGGAAAACATGCAGAACATTTGGAAAACATACATGAATTAGACAAGGAGGTTGATTCCCATGGGAGATGAGATTAACTTGCCTGCCAATGTTTAGAAGAAAATTCTGTGTTGTGTGGGAAAGTTATCAGATGCTACGCATCTATATCTCTGACAGATTTCTCAAGCTGGGGTGGAAAACCACTTCCTCGGGAGCTGTGTTATTTGGAATAAACAGCTACTGCCTTTTATTGCTCTGGACGCATAGCAGAAACCGTGTTGGTGTATAGTGACAAACAAGTCCAGGATTTTATTACAGGTTAACAGTCAGAGAACACAAGAATAATTCTCCAATTAAGGGAAAAAATTATTTTCTTCTTTAGAATTTGTGAATATACAGATGACAGTCAGGCTCAGAGTGATACATAAAATTAGGTGCAGAGGCATAACTTGAAGCTCCTGGGACCCAGCGCAAAATCTGTAATGGGGCCACATTTCTGCCTCTCAATTAGAATAGTGGTATATTTTAGTGACAGAGGGACCTTTGGGGCCCTCCAGGGTCTGCACCCTCTATAGCTACACCCCTGATTATGTTGCACCATACCATATTCTGGAATGATGCTACATTCTGCTATGAGCACTGTGACAGCGATTTCTGGGCAATTCATCTTTGTACACAGTGGTATGACAGTAGTATGATCATGTATGTAGTAATAACACAATAGTGGGATAGTGCATGGGTATACAGTGGGGAAAAAAAGTATTTAGTCAGCCACCAATTGTGCAAGTTCTCCCACTTAAAAAGATGAGAGAGGCCTGTAATTGACATCATAGGTAGACCTCAACTATGAGAGACAAAATGAGAAAACAAATCCAGAAAATCACATTTTCTGATTTTTTAAGAATTTATTTGCAAATTATGGTGGAAAATAAGTATTTGGTCAATAACAAAAGTTCATCTCAATACTTTGTTATATATCCTTTGTTGGCAATGACAGAGGACAAACGTTTTCTGTAAGTCTTCACAAGGTTGGCACACACTGTTGCTGGTATGTTGGCCCATTCCTGCATGCAGATCTCCTCTAGAGCAGTGATGTTTTGGGGCTGTCTCTGGGCAACACGGACTTTCAACTCCCTCCAAAAGTTTTCTATGGGGTTGAGATCTGGAGACTGGCTAGGCCACTCCAGGATCTTGAAATGTTTTTTGCGAAGCCACTCCTTCGCCCTGGTGGTGTGCTTGGGATCACTGTCATGCTGAAAGATCCAGCCCGTTTCATCTTCGATGCCCTTGCTGATGGAAGGAGGTTTGCACTCAAAATCTCACGATACATGGCCCCATTCATTCTTTCATGTACACGGATCAGTCGTCCTGGTCCCTTTGCAGAGAAACAGCCCCAAAGCATGATGTTGCCACCCCCATGCTTCACAGTAGGTATGGTGTTCTTTGGATGCAACTCAGCATTCACTTTCCTCCAAACATGACGAGTTGTGTTTCTACCAAACAGTTCTACTTTGGTTTCATCTGACCATATGACATTCTCCCAATACTCTTCTGGAACATCCAAATGCTCTCTAGCAAACTTCAGACGGGCCCGGATATGTACTGGCTTAAGCAGGGGGACACGTCTGGCACTGCAGGATCTGAGTCCCTGGCGGTGTAGTGTGTTACTGACGGTAGCCTTTGTTACGTTAGTCCCAGCTTTCTGCAGGTCATTCACTAGGTCCCCCCCATGTGGTTCTGGGATTTTTGCTCACCCTTCTTGTGATCATTTTGACCCCATGGGGTGAGATCTTGCGCGGAGCCCCTGATCGAGGGAGATTATCAGTGGTCCTGTATGTCTTCCATTTTCTAATTATTGCTCCCACAGTTGATTTCCTCACACCAAGCTGCTTGCCTATTGCAGATTCAGTCTTTCCAGCCTGTTGCAGGTCTACAATTTTGTTTCTGGTGTCCTTCCACAGCTCTTTGGTCTTCACCATAGTGGAGTTTGGAGTGTGACTGTTTGAGGTTGTGGACAGGTGTCTTTTATACTGATAACAATTTCAAACAGGTGCCATTACTACAGGTAATGAGTGGAGGACAGAGGAGCCTCTTAAAGAAGAAGTTACAGGTCTGTGAGAGCCAGAAATCTTGCTTGTTTGTAGGTGACCAAATACTTATTTTCCACCATAAGTTGCAAATAAATTATTAAAAAAACAGACAATGTGATTTTCTAGATATGTTTTCTCATTTTGTCTCTCATAGTTGAGGTCTACCTATGATGTCAATTACAGGCCTCTCTCATCTTTTTAAGTGGGAGAACTTGCACAATTGGTGGCTGACTAAATACTTTTTTTTCCCCACTGTAGCTATAAGGGGTACAGAAGTGGCTGTCGCTACCGAACCCTGGACCTTGGGGGGGCCCCAAAGGTCACTCTTTCCCATAAAATATACCACTATTCTATATTACACAAGGTAGGTAGCAGTGCATCACAGATTTTGCACTGGGGCTCAGGAGCTTCAAGTAACGCCTCTGGGATAATGTACAGTCATGGCCAAAAGTTTTGAGAATGATACAAATATTAATTTTTACAAAGTCTACTGCTTCAGTTTTTCTAATGGCAATTTGCATATACTCCAGAATGTTATAAAGAGTGATCAGCTTAACAGCAATTACTTGCAAAGTCAATATTTGCCTAGAAAATGAACTTTATCCCCCAAAACACATTTCAACATCATTGCAGCCCTGCCTTAAAAGGACCACCTAACATCGTTTCAGTGATTGCTCCATTAACACAGGTGTGGGTGTTGATGAGGACAGGGCTGGAGATCAATCTGTCATGATTAAGTAAGAATGACACCACTGGACACTTTAAAAGGAGGCTGGTGCTTGCCATCATTTTTTCTCTTCTGTTAACCATGGTTTTCTCTAAAGAAACACGTGCAGTCATCATTGCACTGCACAAAAATGGCCTAACTGGGAAGAGTATTGCAGCTAGAAAGATTGCACTTCAGTCAACAATCTATCGCATCATCAAGAACTTCAAGGAGAGAGGTTCCATTGGTGCCAAAAAGGCTCCAGGGCGCCCAAGAAAGACCAGCAAGCGGCAGGACCGTCTCTTAAAAGTGTTTCAGCTGCAGGATCGGGCTACCAGCAGTGCAGAGCTTGCTGAGGAATGGCAGCAGGCAGGTGTGAGTGCATCTGCACGCACTGTGAGGCGGAGACTCTTGGAGCAAGGCCTAGTCTCAAGGAGGGCAGCAAAGAAGCCACTTCTCTCCAGAAAAAACATCAGGGACAGACTGATATTCTGCAAAAGGTACAGGGAGTGGACTGCTGAGGACTGGGGTAAAGTAATTTTCTCTGATGAATCCCCTTTTCGATTGTTCGGAAGATCTGGAAAACAGCTTATTCGGAGAAGAAGAGGTGAGCGCTACCACCAGTCTTGTCTCATGCCAACTGTAAAGCATCCTGAAACCATTCATGTGTGGGGTTGCTTCTCAGCCAAGGGAATCGGCTCTCTCACAGTCTTGCCTAAAAACACAGCCATGAATAAAGAATGGTACCAGAATGTCCTCCAAGAGCAACTTCTCCCATCTGTCCAAGAGCAGTTTGGCGCTCAACAATGCCTTTTCCAGCATGATGGAGCACCTTGCCATAAAGCAAAGGTGATAACTAAATGGCTCAGGGAACAAAACATAGAGATTTTGGGTCCATGGCCTGGAAACTCCCCAGATCTTAATCCCATTGAGAACTTGTGGTCAATCATCAAGAGACGGGTGGACAAACAAAAACCAACAAATTCAGACAAAATTAAAGCATTGATTCTGCAAGAATGGACTGCTATCAGTCAGGATTTGGTCCAGAAGTTTATTGAGAGCATGCCAGGGAGAATTGCAGAGGTCCTGAAGAAGAAGGGTCAACACTGCAAATATTGACTTGCTGCATTAACTCATTCTAACTGTCAATATAAGCTTCTGTTACTCATAATATGAATGCAATTATATTTCTGTATGCGATAAAAACATCTGACAAACACACATAAAAACCAGAGGGCAGCAGATCATGTGAAAATATAATATTTGTGTCATTCTCAAAACTTTTGGCCATGACTGTACACAGTTATGTAAAAGTATTGGATCATGTATATGATAATATCACAGTAGTGGGATAATGTGCACAATGATGTGGCAATATTAGGATCATGTATATGGTAATGTTACAGTACCAGAATAATAAGCATTGATTTCACAGTAATGGGATAATGTACACAGTGATGTCACAGTTGTAGAATAATAAATACATTGATGTCACAATAGTAGGATAATGTACACAGTGATATGACAATGGTGGTATAATGCACACAGTGATGCCACAGTTGTGGGATAATGCACAGAATGATTTCACAATACCAGAATAATGCTCACAGTGAAGTCACAGTACTGGGAAAATAAACACTGTGAAGAAAACAGTAATAGGATAATGTAAACGGTCAAGTCACAGCAGTGGCGCACTCAGGATTTTCTTGTTGGGGGTGACAGCGGGGCATATCGCAGGGGCAGAGAATATTGTGGGACAGCGTATTGTGGGATGAGTTTTGCACATGAAAGGGGGGTGTGTATCACAGGGAGCTGAGAGTCATACTCACACCCCCTTTACAGGTCTCCATACAATATAATGCCCCCTTCACTGGCCAATTGGACATTGTTCAGCATCAGGATGCAATGTATGGCACCATCTGGAAGCTGAAACATAGGCACCACGGTGAGTAATACATTTCGGCCATTACCTATTGGGATAATCTATGATGGATTTAAAAAAAAAAAAAAAAAAAAGGAAGCCCAACACTGGAATGACCTCTTCCAACATTAATGATGGGAGTTCTCATTGGCTACCAAGAGAGTGTTATCAGCCAGAATTAGCAAGGGGGGAGTTTAAACCGTCAAAATGCCCCTGAGTCACAGTAGTGGGAAAAGGCAGTGGTGGAATTACCAGCCCTATCAGCCCTTGCTGTTGCTACGTGGCCCATGACCTGCTGCATTTTTTATTTTTATTTTTTTTTTTTTTTAAATAGGCTGTTACCTACTGGAGTAACCCCAGCAGGTAATGGGCTCTATGTACTTATCAGTCTCTGCTCCTGCCAATGGCCACCTCTGCTTCCCTTTCAGTCCTTCAGTGGGCCCCGTCCGTTCCATATCAGGTTGCTGATGCTAAACGTGATATGGGACACACGGACCCCCTGGATTGCTGAAGAGGTAGCAGAGTGGGGACGGTAAGTAGGCCCACGGCAAGAGTATTTGTTGGGCGAAACTTGCGAGATTCATCAATATTTGCAACAAACACTGTAGGGGCCACTGTGGGACATTATACTGTGTGGAGGGGCCGCTATGGAATATTATACTGTGTGCAGGGGTGGCTATGGAACATTATACTGTGTGGAGGAACAACTATGGGGCATTATGCTGTCTGGAGACCACTTTGGAACATTGTAGTGTGTGTAAAGGGGGCACTATGTCATGTGGGCGTTAGCTATGGGACCCAGTCTTTGCTAGTTTAACCCCTTGGAAAATGTACACAGTGATGTCACAGTAGTGGGATAATAAACACAGGGATTTCACAATAGTAGGATAATGTACCCAATGATGTCACAGTAGTGAGTTTATGCACACAGTAATTACATAGTACAGGGATATTCTACACAGCAAAGTTACAACTCTGGGATGTTACAGTGGGATTGAAGAGAACCTATCACATATAAATGCATGACGTTGTACCAATCACCCCACACTGAATAAAATGACGACACGACACCTCCAGATGGAATAAATTGGCCACAGCAGCCATTTTATTAAACAAACAAATAAAAACCAAAAAATTTTTTAACCTTAAGACTAAGGAAGTCCTTGGAGCTAACACTCTGGCCTAATAGTTCCTATTTATTTTATTTTACCTCCAGCCGTTCGCCCGGCTTAAAGGTATCAACGCACCGTTCTAGGGTGAACAAGACTTAATATATTAAAGAGCACCAGTTCTCAGGCCAGACCAAAATCCTCTTGTAGCAGTGATATTGCTTGGGGATTCCAGAGCTTTACTGGCTGCCCCCAACCGTAAATCCACCTTATTTATCCCCAACTCCTAGGACCCCCTGCCAGGAACGTGAAGTCTTGACCCTTTAAGACCTCATATCCCTCCAAACACGCAGGACCACTTTGAGGCTCTCTTGTATTGCGAGGCACCACAGATCCATCCCAACCGTGCTAAGATGCACCTCATCTCTACGCCAGAAATTACCTTCACCAGCCTCCAGCTCTCTATGGCGTACTGCCACACATCCATTGCACTAAAAGAACCTCGCCACAGCCTGATTCACTTTAATCCGTGCCATATTGATGCTGTCAATCGATCTGGCCCCCCTACAGGAATGTCTATGCACCATTTCCCAACAAACTATCACTAAGCCCACAATCGTAACATGTCAAACTTTATGTCCCTGATTAGTTTCCTAAATGGACGGGCCCCCAAGTCATTCCCCGCCACATGCAGAACTAACATGTCTGGAGACCTATCCAAATAAGAAAACCGGTAATATTCAGGAAAAACACTGGACCAGCACATACCTCGAAAACCGAGCCACCTCACTACTACCTGATGCCTGGAAAAACCTGTCCACCCTCCAGACAGACCGCAGCCCTCAACTCCCCCCTATAAAATATACGCGTGGCCCAGGACCATACAAGCTCGGCATCACCACTACCTAAAAAGAGGAAACAAAACAACATTGTCAAAAACAGCCTGCCTCACATTCCCCATGTAACTAGCAAAACTACACAGCAATTACCCAGTCAACTAACCCGGTCTTACATAAGACCGGAAGTGAACTGATTCCCACCGACCAATCCTTTGAACCACCTCATCTGCCAACCCTCGACACACTGCCTCAGTTCCCGCCCCAATACGGAAGGAATGGCCCCAAAAATCCTCAGACTGCTGCACACACTTCGACAAACACTTTCTAAAAACAGCTAAGAACTGATACCATTAAAGAAGTGACCATCGGGACCAATCAGCTCAGCCGAACTACCAACATCGTCACTAAAGACCCGCATGCACCTAATAGGGCATATATCGAACAAACTGCAAACAACACCATGAGCACCCCTCTTCAATTTGTCCTGTAATGCATTACAATGCTAATGCATTGCAATGCATGGCAAATTACCGGCGCTTCTATTGGCAATACATCTGAGACCCGGCGGGTATGGCGGCTGGTCGGGAGAGGGCAATTAAACATTTGAATCCATGCTAATTCACTTCAGTGTTAAAAAAAAAAAGTAGGTCCCTACCATCTGGTTTTTGTTTTTTAGATAGAAAAAAATAATGCTGCAGTCTCCGTTAAAAAAAAAATAATGCTGACTGTTAAAAAAAAAAAAAAAAAAAAAAGAACAGTAAACCAGATGGGACCGTCTGTTTTTATTTTATTAATCAAATGAGTTAGGGAAAATACAGTTGCTGAAATGTTATAAGCTTTTAACCCTTTCCCGGCATCCGCCATAATAGTACAGAGGATGTTGAGTATGACCAGCATATGAGCATTGCCATTTTCCTGTGGATCGCAGCCCTGGGAGTGAGATCCAAGTCTGATGATCCATTACATTTCTATGACAGCTGGGAGCCTATTGAAGGCTCCCAGGATTGTCTCCTATTCACTTCTATTACAGGTTGTTATACGCATCCTGTAATAGAAGTGCTGTCATTCTGCAATACAATTAGCATTATAATGCATTACATTAGTGATCAGACCCCTGGGTTTCAAGACCTCTAGGGGGTCTAAAAATGACAGTGTTAAAAAAAAAAAAAAATTAAAAGAACTAAAAATTTTAAAATTCACCCCCTCCCTTTTTCCCATAACACATATCAAAGTACTTAACCCTTTCATACCTCAGCCAATTTTCTTTTTTGTATTTCCATTTTTTACTCCCCATTCCAAGAGCCATACCTTTTTCATTTTTCAGTTCACAGAGTCATATAATGGCTTATTGTTTGCGGGACAAATTGTACTTTCTAATGGCACCCTTCAATATCCTGTACAATGTACTGGGAAGCTGGAAAAAAATTCAGAATGAGATGGCATTGGAAAAAAAACGCATTTACGCCAATTTCTTATGGGTTTAATTTTTACGGCATTCACTATATAGAAAAAATGACCAGTTACCTGTATTCTGTGGGTCAGTACGATCGCAGCAATACCAAATTTATATAGTATTTGTAATGTTTTGATACCTTTTAAAAAACTAAAAACTTTGCAAAATACAAAAAAAAATTTGTGTCGCCATATTATGACACCTGTAACTTTTTTATATTTATGTGTATGCAGCTGGGTAGGGTGTCTTTTTATGCGGGACAAGATGCCATTTTTATTGAAGGTCTGATGGTTTGATCACTTTTTATTCCATTTTTTATAGGAGGCAAAAAGTTGAAAAAACAGCCATTTGGCCATTTTGATTTTTGTTCCCACTACGCCGTTCACCATATGGGAGAAATATTTTTATAGTTCAGATATTTTGGAGCACAGGGATACCTAATGTGTTTATATTTACTTTTGTTTATTTATTTTTATATGTGATCTAGGGAAAGGGGGGGTTATTTGAACTTTTATATTTTTTATGTTTTTTTATACTTTAAAAAACTTTTTTTTTCCTTTACTTTTATGATCAGACCCCTTAGGGACCCTGAACCCTAGAGGGTCTGATCGCTCACACTATACCCTGCAATACTAATGTATTTCAGTGTATAGTGAAATTCATTCCCTTCTATTATACGATGCCTCTGGCATCGTGTAATAGATCTAATGTAATGACAAGTCTGGGAGCCTTCAGTAGGCTCCCGGCTGTCATAACAACTGATCACCGCGCTCCAATGATGTTCAGGGGGGCGGCAATCGTTTAAATATGGCGGCGCCTGTGGCGGCTGCGCACTTTAGATGCTGCAGTCACGTTTGACCTCAGCATATAAAGTGTTAACAGCTGCGATCGGTGTTGGCATCGATCGCAGCTGTTAGCGGTAGGTGCTGGCTGTGTTATACAGCCGGAACCCGCCGTGTATGGAGAGAGCTCAGCTCCTGAGCTCTCTCCATACAACCCTTCACACCCAATCATGTACATGTACGTGATTTTGGGTGAAGGGGTTAAATAAAGTGAAACACATACACATTAGCTATCCCTATGTCCAAAAATATATAATATAATAAAATACATAATAAAAACATTTTTCCCATACGGTGAACTCTGTAGTGGGAACAAAATCAAAAGAGTCAAACCACCATTTTTTCGCTGTTTTGCCACCCATAAAAATTAGATTAAAAGTGATCACAGGAAGACATTCCCCAGATGGGAATAAATAAAAAGTACATCTCTTTTGCAAAAAAAAAAAAAAAAGATGCCTTATGCATCCTTGGACATGGAAATATAAAAAAGTTATGGATGTCAGAATATGGGGTTAAAACGTTAAAAAAAACCTATAGGCTAAAGCCCCACAAAGCTGCATTTTTTGTTGCAGATTTTGCTGTGGTGTTTTTTTGAGCCAAAGACAAGAGGCTACAATAGGAATGGGAAATATATAGGAAGTACTTATACTCCCTTCTGCTCAATCCATTCTTGACTTTGGCTCAAAAACCACTGCAAAATCTACAACAAAAAAAGCTGCACTTCCATAATGTGGGGCCTCAGCCTTAGCCTAAATTTGTTATCCCCAGAATCATACCGTCCCATACAGGTGACATGTCATTTAATCTGCACAGTGAACACCGTATAAACAAAGTTAGAATGCAATTTATTTAATAAATTGTATGGCATATTAAATGGTACCACTACAAAGTACAATTTGTCCTGTAAACATTAAGCCCTCATATGGCCTTTTGTATGGAAAAATAAAAAAGTTACAGCCTTTGGAAGGCAGGGAGTCAGAAATGATAATTGAAAAATGCCAGCCTTAGATTGACATATGCAAATTTACCTTAACTAGTTAAGTGGTCGAGGAGCAACTTCATCTATTCATGTAGTTATTGCACTAAATTACACCCACTGTGGAATGACAGAGGTCTTTCACCGTCGGATGTCAGATGATATCTTACCTAACTGCCAGCCTCACAGGGTGTGATTTAGTGCAAGAACTAGATGAATCTGCCCCCACCCCTGTGACTAGTTAAGGTAAATTTGCATATACCGATCAAAGGTTTTAAAAGCTTATAACTTAGATATTCTGCCAACAATGTGAATGTAACTTTAGTTATTAAGTGGAAGGTCCTATTGTAGTTTCTACAGGAAAAAATCTTTGGTAAATGTTGCTGGCCACTGTACATGTTATTGTATAGTGAGTATGGCAATGATATTGTTCAAAATGTTTTATACAAATTTTCTATGTTTTGCACTGTTTTATGATGGTGGTATTGTGCCTTTTTACTAAGTATGTTGCTGAGTGGCATTCTTTCAGCATTGTTCTAGTTATAAATAGGCTAACCCCAAGCTCAAAGTCAAAAAGTTGTTGCTGTAGCAATCATGTCAACTGACCTGGCTTTCCTGGTAGTTTCCCAGTTCTCAGGCCCCTTAATCCAGTCACCAGATGAGAATTAACTCTCACCCGCTCGTTAGTGTTCATCTAATGATAACTTAGTACAGTGAATACTAGTGAGGGGGTTTAAGAACCTGTTTGTGTGCATCCAGAAATCCTGCATCCAAGAATTCTCCTAGGAAGATAGCTGCTGGCCCCCAACACTGTAACACTTGACATAGATATTAAAGTTAAAGGTGTTTTGCCATCTCCCTCTCTCAGCAGCTTTGCCTGCTGTCTTCCCCTCACTTCCTATATTCTTCAACAAGCTGAGGGTGGCTTTGACTGTTTGATGCACAGAACACTATGAAGTACCTCAATAGATACAGGAGAGATTATTTATTATGGTTACTACATATCTAATGTAAATTCAGATCAACTAATATACACAGTAAATGTATATTACATCACACAGGTTTGGAGAGAAAAAAAAACTTGCTGCAGAGGAGAGAACGGCCTTGCAGTAAACTCAATGTTATCTTTGTATTTACATACAGAGGTAACAGACATTGTTCTTGCCTTTATCAGCAAAGTGCAGTTAGCTGAACTGATTGCCTAGATGGCAGAGCTGCATATAACAGCTCTGGAAGCAAGCACAATCTGGAGAACTCAGCCCCACAGAGAGCAGTGAGACATCCTCTGATCTGTTATCAGATATAGGACAGGGACCAAGGAAACGATGTGTAAACAATGGTAGGAATAATATAACACAACAGGCAAAGGAAGAAAAATTGCTAAAGCAATGTATTTTGCAAAAACTCTTGAATTTACATAAGCTAGCAGTATAGATAGGATCCTTGAGATGGGAATACCCCTTTAAATTTTTCTGTAAAATTTATCTGTTTTGTTTTGTTTTTTTCTTTTTCTCTACAGTGCATGTTATAGAGAGGAAATTTCAATGGTATGCTTGCAAGCAAAGGTTTGCAGTAATTTTCCTGCACATTAAATGAATTCGGCTGTATTCATTATAACACTCAAAAAGATCTATAAGCTTTTTATTTGGTATTTTACATTTAATATGTCTTTTAATAACCCCTCACTGGCAAGTTTTTCACTTTATTGATAGAAATGTCATGAACAATTCCTATAAGAAATGTCTGTATCATTAGCTATGCTGCATAGCCTTTTATTCAATAGGGCTATTATATTCATGCAGTAGGCTTTCTATTTTTATAGTATCTCTCCCAATATCTTAGAGGATGAAGCTGCATGATGTTCTTTTACTTCACAAGGAAAGGGAAGATGATGTCTCTTTCTGAATCCTTACATTCTATACAAGGGACACATCTCTCTCCATGCTACTGAAAAAATGACTAGAATTGACAAAGCTGCTTTTTAGCGTTTGCCTGAATTGTGTTCTTTTAGCCTATTAGCGTATAGAAATAGCTTCCTCAAAGTCTATTGCATTGGACATTAAAGTGGGATTTGTGGATGAATGATCAGCTGGGAGTAAAATATATCTTGTTACCTGCAAAAAATCTCATTATCTTGCCACCATGCCATCAAGTCTGAATAGAGCTATAGCTACACTATAACTAACTACAGCATGAGGATTTATTAAAATCCTTCATGATCTTAGTGAAATGATCATAAATGCAATTTTGTCGATAACGTCTCATAAAACTAAGTGTAACTAAACTTTATTACACCATGACTTGTACGTTTTATATTTACACCAGCCATTAGAAATCCTCTATACAAAGAAATTTCCTGCAAAGGGGAATGATGAGGGGCATGGCATGGTTGGAGCCACTGGTGCCAACAAATTTATAATAATTTACACCAGATTACTGGAGGAAATGTTGACTGAAATCTACGTCAGCTAAAAATTGGCATAGATTTTAATAAAGCCCCAGGCCCCCCCCGGGGGACCCCCCTTTTTTTTTAAAAAAAAAACCCCCTTAAAAAAAAAGCCCCCCCCTTTAAAGAATAAGAAAAAATAAAAAAAGAAAAAAAAAAAACCATCTTTTAAAAACCCCCCCCAAAAAAATATAAAAAAAAAAAAAAAAATAAATATAAAAAAACCAATTAAAAAAAAAAAAAAAAACTTTTTTATAAAAAAAATATATTAAATGTCTCAAAACAGAGAGCAAGGCCCAAATGGTGACCTCGTGGCCGTAAAGCAGTACAATGAGACCAAATAGATATATTCTAGAAATTAAAGGCAGATTGTTCTGTCCTCCTTATGTGTGAGGCATAAGTCGCCATGCAGCTAAACTCCCTCCTAGTAATTCATTGACTCTGGAGTGATGTCCAAACTTTAACTTTTATTACAAGGATAGGGTGAAACTGGGAAACAGAAAGATAATGCATTTACTAATGCGTACAAGCATGTAGCCACACATTATAATACAAATCAATGTATACAAAGACATGTACATTAAATACAAGAACATTGTACATTATGGTACTACAGACATGAGGAACATCCATATACATAAACTGTACATGTGCTCCTGAGTGGTGCTGTCCTAACTACCAGCATGGTCTCCAGCTATGGTAACTATGGACTGGGAAACTACACCAGGAGACATGCAAACATAATAATGTGCATAAACACAAACTATAGTGCTGGGTAGCAGATGGAACATACCAGCGATGCTACTGTAGGTCCAGATGGGAAGGATGGAATAAGATGCTGCTAGCTGCACAGCAAGTTCCAAATGAAATGGCCACTGATGAGCTGACTTGATGATGTCGTTAGGTCATAGGTGGGAACTACAGTAGCTCTAGTGGGACATACAGGGAATAGTAAGATTATTTGCCATTTGCACAAACAGCCACCAGATGGAGCTATCAGAAATCAATACATTACATATTGCTGAAGGCATGACACTCCCCGCCTGGTATCCCAAGGATACCACATTAAGGTATCTCTGAAGAGAACAACAATATCAGTTCAGTAACTGGTCTGAGGAAAAGTCTAGGTTCACTTTGCTTGCAAACCTTGAGTTCTACTTTCCTGACTTTCCCATCTTAACTTGGAAACACTTTGGTCACCAGTCCTAGAGGCCACTCGTTTCTCTTGGACTGATAGTCTTTTACAAGAACAACGTTGCCAACTTCCATGTTGGGTTTGCTGGCTTGCCATTTGTTCCGTGTCTGCAAAGTAGAGATATATTGTCGCCTCCACTTATCCCAGAAGGCATCTGCCAGGGTTTGTACTCACCTCCATTGGCTCTTGTATAAGTCTTTAGTAGTAAACTCACCAAGTGGAGCTGTAGCTGTACCAACCTTTTGGGTAAGAAGGGTAGAAGGAGAAAGCAAGAGAGGATCCTCCGGGTCATTTGGAATCGAAGTCAAAGGTCTGGCATTTATGATGGCCACTACTTCAGCCATGAAAGTTGTGAGTGTCTCATGGGTGAGCCTTGAAGTTCCTAGTTGTAGAAAGATTGAATCAAGGATCCTACGAGCTATGCCAATCATACGCTCCCAAGAACCTCCCATGTGAGAAGAGTGAGGAGGGTTGAATGTCCATGTACAACCTTGGTCAGCAAGATATCTCTCTACATGGTCACTGTCAATGTTTGAAGAGATTCTCAGTTCCTTGCAGGCTCCAACAAAATTGGTACCTCTATCAGAGCGGATATGTTTGACTGGACCTCTGATAGAAAAGAAACGTCTGAGGGCATTTATGAAGCTGGATGTGTCCATAGACTCAATAACTTCTATATGCACAGCCCTAATACTCATGCAGGTAAATATGACTGCCCAACGTTTGCTGTTTGCATGGCCTCCTCTAGGGTGCCGTGCGGTGACAGACCAGGGCCCAAACACATCAAGACCAACATTTGTGAAAGGAGGTTCAGTACTAAGTCGGTCTTCAGGAAGATTAGCCATCTTCTGTGACTGAAACATACCACGGAGCTTTCGGCAGGTGATACATCTGAATATTAGACAACTCACAAGTCTTTTTGCTCCCCACTATCCAGAAACCTGCTGTACGTAAAGCCCCTTCAGTGAACAAACGTCCTTGGTGCTTTGTCTGTTCATGATAGTACTGCACAAGTAAAGATGCAATATGATTGTTTGGGAGTGTCAACGGACTGGTTTCATTCCTCTCAAGTTTTGCATTAGAGATACGCCCTCCAACTCTCAACAGTCCTTTAGCATCTATAAATGGATCAAGTCTCTTGAGAGAACTGTCTTTAGGAACACTCTTTTGATTTTGAAGGCATTCAAGTTCACGTGAATAAGTCTCTTGTTGGATACAATGGATGATAACTTCTCTGGCCTGTTTGAACTCATCCACTGTATAGGCTTTGTGACAGTAGTGCCACCCTTTGCAACGCCCTGATGATGGTGGCGTGGCTCTGAACGATCTAGCAAAGTGAATCAAACAAGCCATGGCTCTGTTTAATGACTTCCAAGTAGAAAACTTGTTAAAGCGTTTGGATCCAAGCTGTGTGTTAGAGACTGTCGTGGCAAGTGTAGAAACTTGAGGTCGAATCTCTATATCAGATTCTGGCTCTAATAGTTCATATGTGCCTTCGCCAAGAGTGTCAGGTATCGGTTTGTACAAGAATGTTGGCCCTGTGAGCCATGTAGTGTCTTTTAGGTGAGATGCTGATACAGCTCTTGTAGCATGGTCTGCTGGGTTGAGGTCAGTCGGTACATAGCACCACTGGGTAGGCTGTGTTGACTTCCTAATTCTTTGGACTCTATTATTCACATAGACATAAAATCTTCTAGTCTCATTGTAAATGTAGCCCAGCACTACTTTGCTATCTGTATGAAACAGTGTATTGTCAAGTCTCACATCTATTTCTGACATAACCAGTTCTGCCAGCTCTACTGCTAGAACTGCCGCACAGAGTTCAAGTCTTGGTATGGTAGGTTCTGGACGAGGTGTCAGCTTTGCCTTACCCATCACAAAGCCGACAGAGACTTTTCCTTTAATGTCTTTTGTTCTAAGGTAAGCAACTGCACCGACAGCTTTTACTGAGGCGTCACAGAATACGCACAGCTCCCTAGACTGAACATGTTCAGGAGGGATGTGGGCATAAGGTCTAGGTATATGTAGGTTAGACAACACCTTTAAAGAGTCTCTCCATGTTACCCATAATGCTTCTTTCTCTGGGGAAAGTGGGGAGTCCCAATCACATGTGTCTGTAGTTAACTCTCTGAGCAGAGTCTTACCTTGGATGGTCACAGGTCCTGCGAAGCCAAGTGGATCATATAGGCTGTTTATGGTGGATAAGACACCACGTCGTGTGAAAGGTTTTTGCTCTTGGTTTACCTGAAAAGTAAAGGTGTCAGTTTTGAGGTCCCAATTAAGCCCTAGGCTGCGTTGCATGGGTATTAAGTCTGTTGCCAAGTCTAGATCTTTCAAATCGCTGGCATGATCTTGAGTGGGGAAAGCCTCCATAACAACTTTGCTGTTTGAAGCTATCTTATGCAGTCTTAAGTTTGAACAGGATAACAAACTTTGGGTCCTTCTGAGTAGGCTGATTGCAGCTTCTGGTGAAGGAAGTGACTTTAGGCCATCATGTACATAAAAGTCTCTTTCAACAAACTGCCTGACATCTTGCCCATAATCTTTTTCACCTTCCTGGGTAGACCGTCTTAGTCCATAGACAGCGACTGCAGGAGATGGGCTGTTGCCAAAAACATGTACCTTCATGCGGTATTCTATGATGTCTTTGGTGGGGTCGTTGTCTCTGAACCAAAGGAATCTCAATAAGTTCCTGTGCTCTTCTTTGACTAGGAAACAATGAAACATTTGTTGTATGTCGGCAACAATGGCGATGGACTCCTTGCGGAATCTGATGAGGACACCAAGTAGTGTGTTGTTGAGATCTGGTCCAGTCAAAAGAACATCGTTAAGGGATACTCCCTCATATTGTGAGCTGGAGTCAAATACTACCCGGATCTCTCCTGGCTTTTTAGGGTGGTAGACACCGAAGATTGGTAGATACCAGCACTCTTCCTTTTCTTTTAGGGGTGGAGCCACCTCCGCATGGCCATTCTCAAATATCTTGCTCATGAATGAGAAGAAATGTTCCTTCATATCTGGTTTTCTTTGAAAGTTGTGTCTGAGTGAAGAAAGACGCGTCAGTGCCTGATCCCTGTTGTTGGGAAGATGGCGTCTCTGCATTCTGAAAGGCAGCGGTGCAACCCAGCTATTTGTTTCATCCTTGAAGAAACCTTGTTCCATTATCTTTAAGAAAGCCTCATCTTCAATAGAGGGTGCTATTTTGTTGTCTTCTTTAGTCCTCTGGAAGATCGTACACCCCAAGTGATCTCTCTCTTCATCATAGGAATAGTTCATGGTTTCTGTAAGGTCAGGATGTACAACACTAGTGGGCTTCTCCTTTATGAGGAACCTGTTAGGACAAGGCTGGAAAAGAGATGGACGCCCATTCTCCAATAAGCTTGTGTAAAGCGCATTTACAGTGGTTGGTTTGTGAACAGTTCCTAGGCAGACATTGCCTATAATGACCCATCCTAGGTCAAGCTTCTGAGCGTATGGGGAATTGTGGGGGCCATTTATCTGCTTTCTCACCTTGTGGACTCTTATGATGTCTCTTCCGAGCAGAAGTACTATCTGGGCCTCTGAGTCTAGTGCAGGGATTAGAGGCACTATAGTTTTCAGATGTCCATGATGTAATGCTGCCTCTGGTGTAGGGATCTCCTCCCTGTTGTTGGGAATCTGATTGCATTCAATCAAGGTAGGTAGAGGCAGGGATGTTTTGCCATCTATAGATTCAATTTGATAGCCTGTGGCTCTTCTTCCTGTTTCTTTGCTCACACCTGAGCATGTCTTAAGTGAATATGAGGAGCTGTGTCCTTTAATCTTGAACATATCAAAGAAGGATGAGTTTGCAAGGGATCTGTTGCTTTGATCATCAAGGATTGCATATAGCCTTACCGCCTTATCCTTGTGGCCAATGGGGTACACTGTAACAAGACAAATCTTAGAGCAGGATTTACCGCTAAGTCCTCTTCCACAGACTTGGGTGCACTGGGGTGTCACTTCAGGAGGTACTGTCGCTTTCTCCTCCCCGCCATGCTCTGTATCTTGCTCTGAGGGTGTGAGAATCCATGGAGCTGGCCCTGGGTGTAAAGCTGTACTATGTTCTTTGCTGTCACATTCTGTGCATTTGATGTTTGCTGTACAGTCCTTTGCAAGATGAGAAGTTGATGCACAACATCTGTAGCAAATGTGATTTTCCTTGAGGAAGGTTTTGCGATCCTTAAGAGGTTTCTCTCTAAACCCTCTACATTTTAGCAGTGCGTGAGGTTTTTTGTGTAGAGGACACTCTCTACATGGGTCTTTTGCTGAGATCTTCTCAGTCTCTGCAGTACTGCAAGTTTCACGTGAGGAGTTTGCAGGGGACACGCTGGTTTTGTGCACAGCAACTGGTGTAGCTTTCAGATTACGAAACAATGCAGGTTTACCTGTTTTGGGATGAGCAGTGTCAGAAGTTGAGAAGTCAAAACTAGGATCATTTCTAGTCTTTGCTTGTTGGCGCACAAAGTCCACAAAAATGGAGAATGGAGGAAATGAAACATTGTGTAGTTGTTTGTACCTGGAACCTTGATTGATCCATCTCTCTTGCAGACTATAAGGTAGCTTCTGTACAATGGGGTTGACGCCACGTGCTGTGTCTAAGAATGCAAGACCTTGCAAATCTCCTTCAGCTTTGGCAACTTGGAGTTCCATCAGCAGGTCACTTAATTCTCTCAGCTTTTGGAAACCTTTGTTGGAGATTTTAGGAAAGTCATCAATTCTTTTAAAGAGTGCATTCTCTATGACTTCTGGTGAGCCGTAACACTGGTCAAGTCTCTCCCATATCATGTTTAACCCTTTGCTTGGGTAGTTGATGTTGATGTCTCTAATGCGCTTTGCGTGCTCTGCTGACTCATTTCCCAGCCATTTGACTAGAAGATCAACTTCTTCACTTGCAGACATGTCTAGATCTTTGATAGTATTCCTGAATGTAGCTCGCCAGGCTCTGTAGCCTTCAGGACGGTCGTCAAACTTTGAGAGTCCTTTGGTTATTAGATCACGTCGTGCAAAGAACTTGAAGAAGTCAGATATCCCTTGGTCTTTATGTTCTGCTTCTGGAGAGAAGCGACTGTGTAGAGGACTTGGTGGGCTATTGCGCTTTTTAAATGTGTTGTTGCTGTTATAGCCACCATCTTCTTGTTCCCTCTTAAAGGGAAAGACTGCACTGCGGGCATTTGTTGGGTTGGGTATAGACTGCGTTGGAAGCTGATGGTAAACTGACGATGCTTGCTGTGTGACAGGATTCTGCTGGAGCACATTAGCAGGGGTTGACTCTGTCTCTGGACCAATATGCAGGCTGTCATCTGACTTGGCATGTCGTAGTATATAGTCTGAAGTACGCTGCGTGTTATCACGATGACTGGGTTCAGGCCCAAGTATGCTGCTAGAGCTCCCACTTGTAGGATTCACTGCTTCCTCTAGGGCCTCTGCTTCTGCCATAGCAGCTGCAGCTTCCTTTTCTGCTGCTAGTTTCTCTAGTGATGCTTCTAAGCATGCTCTCTCTATTTTCATCTGCTTTTCCTGCTCAGCAATGGGGGTTGCTCTCTCTATTTTCATCTGCATTTCCTGCTCAGCAAAGGTGGCGCGTATTTTGGCGGCTTCGGCCTTTGCGCGGGCAATGGCGACCGTGGAGCTGCTCACTGACCTCTTTGAGCTCCTGGAGCTTGCTGAGATGTAAGACCTTGTTTCAAAGGGTCTGCTGTCGCTCGCTGACATGATGGCACTGCGGACAGGCTTGTACACTTAAACTGTCTTAGGTGTCTGATAGCGGTGATGCTGCACTATAGCACCATGCAGGGTTCAGAATCCCACTGTCCGGCCTGTAAGAAGCTGCTGTTTCACTGTTCTGTCCTCCTTATGTGTGAGGCATAAGTCGACATGCAGCTAAACTCCCTCCTAGTAATTCATTGACTCTGGAGTGATGTCCAAACTTTAACTTTTATTACAAGGATAGGGTGAAACTGGGAAACAGAAAGATAATGCATTTACTAATGCGTACAAGCATGTAGCCACACATTATAATACAAATCAATGTATACAAAGACATGTACATTAAATACAAGAACATTGTACATTATGGTACTACAGACATGAGGAACATCCATATACATAAACTGTACATGTGCTCCTGAGTGGTGCTGTCCTAACTACCAGCATGGTCTCCAGCTATGGTAACTATGGACTGGGAAATGACACCAGGAGACATGCAAACATAATAAAGTGCATAAACACAAACTATAGTGCTGGGTAGCAGATGGAACATACCAGCGATGCTACTGTAGGTCCAGATGGGAAGGATGGAATAAGATGCTGCTAGCTGCACAGCAAGTTCCAAATGAAATGGCCACTGATGAGCTGACTTGATGATGTCGTTAGGTCATAGGTGGGAACTACAGTAGCTCTAGTGGGACATACAGGGAATAGTAAGATTATTTGCCATTTGCACAAACAGCCACCAGATGGAGCTATCAGAAATCAATACATTACATATTGCTGAAGGCATGACACAGATATTTAGGTAAGTAAAAAAAATTCAATTAGAAAAACTGGGCACAGTTAAAAAAAATAAAGGATGGAAAATTTTTTTGTGCTTTTGCGGGGGGTGTGGTGGGGGGAGGGTTAGTTAAAAAAAAAAACCCCCCTATAAAAAAAAAATATATATTTTTTTTTTTTTTTTTTTTTAATAAATTTTTTTTTTTTTTTTTTTCTTCTCCTTTTTTTTTAAAAAAAAATAAAAAAAAATTTTTTTTTTTTTTTTTTGGGAAAAAAAAAAAAAATTATTCTTTTTTTTTTTGTAAAAATTTTTTTAATAAAAAAAAAAAAAAAAAGAGTTGTTTAAAAATATTTTTTACTTTTTTTTAAATTTGAAAAAAAAAAAAGGAATAAAAAAAATGTATTACAGAAGTTCATCAAAGGCTGCAGACGCTGTGACAGATGGAGAGATATTTACCAAAGCTTTTCTTGTGTAATTTGCCATTCACTAATCATGATGATGAGTATTACTGCTTATGTATGAAGAGATTCTTGGTTACAAAATTGAAGAGTATTTGCCAACAAATGTAATAAATTAAGGATAAAAAATACATTGGTGCTTTTTTCCAACTTATCACATTTTCTTTGTACATATTATACAGACATAATAAACTACAACCTGTACATTATTATTTATTATGCTTACTTATATATTCCACAACACTTTACAGACATTGTGGTCACTGTACCATATAGGGCTGACAATCTACATTCCCTATCAGTATGTCTTTGTAGTGTGGGAGAAAACCCATGCCAACACGGGGAGAACATACAAACTCCTTGCAGATGTTGCCCTTGTTACCCTTGGCAGGATTTGAACCCAGGACTCCAGTGCTGCAAAACTGCAGTGCTAACCACTGAGCCACCATGCTGCCTTAACGTCCAGAGCTTCATTTTCAATTTTGCTGGTTGTTATGGGAAACCGTCAACAAGTTAGTTAACAGACACTCCCCTAACAGCTCATATAATGTAGTGACAGGTTTAGTTTTGTGTTTTGTGCCCAGTGTGTTCTCAGTGTGATAAAGTCATTTCTCAACTGCAAGTCACTTAAAGAAGCTGAGCAGAAATTGAAAAGCAAGGGACGCTGGGAGATTTCAGCTGTGCAGCTTTTAGAAATGTAAATGCAACCCGGAAAATACTACATACCATAATAATAATAAAAATAATAATAATAATAATAATAATATATTTTGTTATACTATGTTTTGTCTAAATCTGGGGTGTATTGTATAATCCCAGTAATACAGTATTTCCAAAGTTAATTATGTATTACGTAGATCAATTGCCGTATCCGGAAGGGATCTGTATCACCGTTCATCCTGCGTTTTTTTGTTAGAATTACAGAACTGTCAGACACACAGTGAATCAGAGGTAAAGATTTATGTCATATGCCTTGGATGGTCTATGAAAAGTTGGTAAAAGTGCTCTGTAGTAGTTGTCAGAAGTACAAACGTGTCCTTTCGTTCTTCTTGTATGTTATATATATATATATATATATATATATATATATATATATACAGGCACCCAGTGGTTGTGTTGTGCATTGCATCCTTTTAAGGGTTTTGTTAGTTTTGATATTGCATTAAATTAGTTTCAAAGGAAATTGGAGTTGTTAACCAAATTATAGCTAAATTAAGGGTGAACACATCTGTAGTTGTCCTACATTATCAATAATTCATGTAGAAAACATGAGACTCAGTCTGTCTGTGTCCTGGATTTACTGTCCTGTACACTATGCTGGTAGACAGACTCCTAGCATTGTAGTTATCTATGGCGCTAGGAGTCCCTGCCTCTTCACTACTGTCCTGTAGCATCATAGATAGCTGTAATGCTAGGAGTCCGTCTCACGGCATAGTATATAGGCCAGTCAATCCAGCTCACACATGGACCAAGTCTGACGTTAGAGACTTGGTTAGTGTGAAACCAACCTAATTCAGATTAAAATACAGTTACAAACCTTAACTTGCGGTAATGGAGAGACTTGTATTTAAAGGTTATGTTCATACAACCTAACATTTTTCAGTAGCTTTCTTCTAAACAAATATAGACCTGTTGCCTGTATGTAGACAGTGGTCTACATGTATGCTCTGACAAGGTAAGTGTTAACACAAGGAATTTCAATTCAAGTTACTTTTTATTCTTTTTTATGTACAAATATGATAAAAATGCTGTGATATAAATTTAGAATTACATGTGCATCTTAGATTTGTATATTTACCCTTTCATTTATTGGAAGGAAAATAAACTAAAACCTATAAAATAATCTACTAAATGATCTCTGAGATATTAGTACAAAAAGATTATTTTATCTGATTTGTATTGACCCAGGAAATATTTATAGGGAAAACTGAGGCACTGTAATCCACAATATCTTTCACAGATCTTACATTATAAGCCGAATAATAGATAGGAAAAGATAAATTACAAGATCATTCCATCAGTGGGTCATCATAAGCCACAAGTCTGAAGGTCATGTTGTATATCAGTGTCAAGAAAATCCTTGTACTGGAGTAATAAATCATACTAGGGGATCATAGCAGATGTCAATGCTTTGAGGAAAATATACCATTTATGCAGCCTGGAGTTTTTAGATTAAAAAGAAACAATCAAAGATTGTGTAAGTGAAGATATGATATTTAGGAGCAAGATACATGTACAGTAAAATCTGGACATTAAGAGGAAGGTTTAACTGCCTAAGTAAAAAGCAAGTGGAATTATCAGTAGAAGAGCTGTGACTCAGCAGGCTCTGCATGTCTGTGAAGATACAAAACCTCCCTATGTATTATAAAATGCTAAAAAATGTTAATTTTATATTAATAAAGACACAAAAAGGTGATTTATTAGTTCTTCATGCATGTCTCTCTTTATCTCAAAAAGCTGTCCAAGCTGTTATCCATAGCCCAGAAACAAACTAATCTAGCTCTATATTGTAAAGGTATCCTTCTGAGGTTAGTTCAGGACTGTCAGACTCACTGTTGGGGAAGCTATACCAGGCACACTAAAATCATTGCACTTGACTCAGCAAAATCCTAATAACATCAAATTGGTTTCTCAGTGTGAACCGTTTTATCACATGTAAGAAGACATGATAATGTACATTAATATATCTAAGAGTATTCACACATACAGTGGGGAAAAAAAAGTATTTAGTCAGCCACCAATTGTGCAAGTTCTCCCATTCCTCCAGGCAGATCTCCTCTAGAGCAGTGATGTTTTGGGGCTGTCGCTGGGCAACACGGACTTTCAACTCCCTTCATAGGTTTTCTATGGAGTTGAGATCAGGAGACTGGCTAGGCCACTCTAGAACCTTGAAATGCTTCTTACGAAGCCACTCCTTCATTGCCCTGTTGTGAGTTGTGTTTCTACCAAACAGTTCTACTTTGGTTTCATCTGACCATATGACATTCTCCCAATACTCTTCTGGAACATCCAAATGCTCTCTAGTTCAGTTGTTTCACACTTTTTTGTTAAGTATATAATTCCACATGTGTTAATTCATAGTTTTGATGCCTTCAGTGTGAATCTACAATTTTTATAGTCATGAAAATAGAGAAAACTCTTGGAATGAGAAGGTGTGTCCAAACTTTTGGTCTGTACTGTAGATATAGCTTAATACATTGCAGTTTTTGTGTCCCTAGGATTTCAGCAACCCTCCATATTTCCATTGGATATAGCAGTTTAGTAAATTAGGAAATGTTCATGTGCATTTGCATAGGATGGCGATATGGGTAAACGGTTAGTACTGTTAACTCATGGATGTCATTTCTATTTCAACAGCTAAATAGAGGATTTATGTTTTCTTACTTGCTAACAATTTACAATGGTAATTCCTTTTTCAAAAACAGAAACAAGAACTGATCCATTGAGTGACTCAGAGAAAAACATAATATCTGGGGACAGGGAGTGACATGAGTGGCAGAAGTCAGTATACACTGCTGTAGACACTATATTTTAACACTACAGTAAGTGGATGAAGAAGCAAACATCATTAGAATACTTTACATGTGTGAGCATTACCGTAAAATATTTACATCTAGTATTTGTTTCCCTTTCTTTAGACTCGAGGATCTTTTGCATGTGGTGATGATCATCTGAATGATCATTTGTATGATTTGTATCATTGCTAATCACTGCCTGATGTAATATATATCTAGCGATTAAACAACAAAAAGATAAATTGCTAGTTTGACGTCGATCGCATCTTTAGCAGGCACAAAAATGATCATTTGTTGGCAGCACATTTACGTATGTAAACAAGGGATGTGCTGCAGACTATAATGTAAGATGTAATGTGTAAAGTGTAATAGTGGAAAGGAAATAAAAATCACACAAGCGATCATTCATTTATACCTCATAAGGATCATGAAAATCAAAGTAAGAAAGTGCAATCGACTTCCTCTATCGTTGCTTGGCGCTGGGTACACTTTTTATAAAATGGCCCTTAGACCCTCAATTACCTGATATATTGGAGAATTTATTGCACTAATGGTGAAGATTTGCATTGTTGTAAACAGCAAATAGTTAGTACAACATGTCTATAAAACTTCATGTAAATATGTTATGATATTGAAGGTAGAGGATCAGTGGTAAGTGAATGGAAAGGAATGCCGCTGTCTACTGCCAACATTTCACTCTGATCACATGAAAATGCTATCAGGAGAGAGGACTACAGCAGGTCTAGCATTTGGTTGGGGCACTCAGTGCTGCGTGACTCAGCTATTAAGTACCATAAACTAGAGTCTACTGCATACTAAACATGCTAGCTGATCATGCAGAGGAGGACGGCGCTCATCTGCGCCTCCCTGAGGTTACTGTCATTACAGGAACAGTTCCTGCTTCCAACTTGTATATGAATTGTAATAATACATAGGCCTTTACTTAAAGTTTACAAGGTACAGGACCAGGAAGGCGTCAGTCACATCTGCAAGATGGTGGTGAAGACACCCCTGGAGCCATTAGCAAAGGGGGACATAACTTTGGGATGGGAGAACCAATAACTCCTGCAGTTTCATCTTTGTACAGTAGTTGTGTTGATTTATACAGTCTGGTTCAGCTTTAAGAGTACAGTATATGTGTGTATATTCAGCCTTGGGAGTATATGGTGCCTAGTGTGTTACTGTAGGGAGGGAGGAGTTTAGGAATAGATGTAACTTCCTGTCTTATTCATCTCTTCCTCTTTCTCTCACCACAAGGACTGGAGGAAACATTTGCAGAATCAGGGAGTATAATATTGGGGTTTATCACCTTACACCACACTGGTGTGACCACATTCACATTAGACATCACTCAGAGGCGTAGCTAGCGGGGGGGGCAGAGGGGCGGCTGCCCCGGGCCCACTGACTTTTTGGGGCCCACCCCGGGGCCGCCATTAATACATACTTTATTTCTAACTAGATCGGTGTCTGCAGACACCGATCTAGTTACAATGCTTCCTGGTGCTTAACTGACTTGTAAACCGCAAGCCAATACAGGCTTGCGGTTTACAAGACGCCGAGAAGCAGACCTCGTCTGTGGTCTGCTTCTCAGCACGGGCGGCGCGATGACATCACAACATCGCGCCGCCCGCGCTCAGACACAGACGTCATGCGCGTGGACAGAGAGGAAGCGACGGCTCCATTCATCAGCATCGCAGGTGAGTATGACTTTTTTTTGTGGGTATATTAATAGTATAAGGGGTGGTTAGGAGGGGGAATATAACTATAAAGGGAGGATTCATTAGGGGACATTATGACGATTGGGCGTCATTTATATAAGGGTTAATACGGGGTATTATTAATACAAGGGGGAGGTTATTTATATAAGGGGCCATTAGGGGGCATCATTTATATTAGGAAGTATTATGAACATAAGGGGTGGTCATTGATATAAGGGGTCATTAGAGGTGCAGTATTTATGTCAGGGGGAATCAGGGGCATAATATGAGAGGTCAATTAATTTAATTAAAGTGGCACTTGGGCTTTATTAGGACTAAGGCCTCATGTAGCAGGCTGCAGCAAAAAAAGCGCTGCAGGAAAATCCATGGCGGTAACATTGTGGTTTTTCCTGCAGCGCTTTTCACAGAAGGTCCGCAGAGGTTTCCTCTGTGGACTTTCTGTTTTCAATACAGCTATATGGAAACCGCCAGCATTTCCATAATCGACATGCTGCAATTTCCAAAACTGCAACGGTTTTGGAAATCGCAGTATGTCTGCTGCACATATTTTTCCGCTATGTGTGGATGGGATTTGCTAGAATGCCACGGTTTTTTTTATCTGGGTTTTCGCCACATGGGGCCTCCATCCCATCCCAACTCTGCAGTAAAATATGCACAGCAGACACGCTGCGATTTCCAAAACAGTCGCAGTTTTGGAAATCGCAGCATGTCGATTATACCTATTGAAACGCCAGCGGTTTCCCTATAGATATAATTGAAGCAGAAAGTCCGCAGAGGAAACCTCTGTGAACTTTCTGTGCAAAATGCTGCAGGAAAAACCGCGATGCGTCACCGCCGCGGTTTTTCCCGCAGCTGTTTTTTGCTGCGGGATGCTACATGGGGCCTTAGGCTGTGTTCACACAGCGGAAAATTTTCTGCCCCCGGACTTTTCGCCATGGTCAGCCGCGACGGGATTCCGATGCCGTGCATCAGCATTCAGTCGTGACTAACCGCTCCTGATTAAGCCCAGATGAATGGGCCTAATCAGGAGCGCGGCTCGAGCCGCGGACATCGCGGGCGGAATCCGCGGGAAGATAGGTTACGTTGATTTTTTTTTCCGCTAGCGGAAAAAAAACGCTACTGACTCCCATTGAAATGAATGGGAGGAGTTTTTTCAGGCGGATTCCGCGTCAAAATTTGCTGCCAAAAAACTCCGTTTGAACACAGCCTAAGCCTTAAGGAGTTTTCCAGCTCATTTTTATTGATGATCTATCCTCAGAATAAAACATCAATAAGAGATAAGAGATTCCCCACTGATCAGCTGTATGAAGGGGCTATGGCGCCTGTGTATATCACACGCTGTCTGTTTATAGTGACCGTGTGATGTCATTCCAGCCTTGTCACATAGACGTGTATAGGACGAGGCTGTAGTTACATTACATGGGCGCTATGAAAAGAATGACACTATGTAAAGAGAGAAGGTATCATGGCGCTTACACAGGTACCACGGTTCATTTAAACAGCTGATCCTGGGGTTCCGGGTATTGGAACCCCAATAATTTTTTTTTCCTTGGTTTTTTTTTTTCCCCTTTTCAATTAGGAAACAACTGGGGCATTATTAATAAGGGGCACTATTTAAAGGGGGTGCACAGGGAAGTTATTAATTTAAAGATGCACTTGGGTGTATTATTCATTATGGGGGAGTTATATTATATATTTTATAATTGGGGTAGCAGCAGGATGGGATCTTTGTGTAGATGAGGACAATGTGGGTCAGGTGCCTGGAAAAGTGAGATGCCAAAGATGTCTGTGTTGCAAACTTTACAGAGACTGGAAGAAGTGGTCATGGCCGTCCAGATAAAAAAAGATGGGGAATGTGAACGAATAGTCAGAGACGTCACCGGTAAGTCACTAAATGCTACTGCCCTGTATTCACCTAAATCGTCTGCAGAGCCCTGTGTAGAGCTGCTATATACCACTATACGCTCACCGTATACTGATAGTATCGGTATACGAACATGTCCAAGTTGGGGGCCCACTTGGACATGTTCGCCCCCCCTGTGCTGAACCCCTAGCTACGCCTCTGACGTCACTACTAGTTTAGTATCACCATTCTACTTCATACTGTATATGCTGCAGTATTACCACAGGATTTTAGTGGACCCCGGACAGCAGGAGGATGCCGGGGACTGCGGGGTGGAGGAGGGTTGTCTTTTCGGGCGCAGGCGCCTCTCTCTTCTCCCCCCTCCACGCTTGTGTTCCTGGTCTCCTCTTCCCACGGGCCTGGATACACATGGTACGGACGCAAAGTGGTTTCCGCCTCCACCCTTGTGGTGGGGGGTGCGAATGGTACAAGCCGCCACGGTATAAAACAGCGGTGGCTCCTCCCCATCGGCCTCTTTCCAGCGCCGCTCACAGACGGGAGCGGATGTTCCCACCCTCCCTCCCTTATGTTTGCTAGTATAAAAAGAAAAAAACAACCAAAAAAAAAAAAACAGTGTTACAGTGAGGGTATCTGGTGCTTATTGGTTCGGATAACATGGATTTTGTTTTATTTCAGGACACCCATGTGTCATGTTGGCAAGTCACAGCTGGAGAGCGATGCTGCACAGGAGATAGGGTGGACAGGGAGGTGTCTGGCCCTCCGGATGACGGTGCTGGGCCATCCGCTCCCAATCCAGAGTTTAAATTTGTGTGATGATGTTTTGGGTTGCCATGGCAACGTAGTTACCATGGCAACGAGTTACCCGGTTACCGTTCATGAATATTTACAAATAAAGCTGTGGCCGACCTCTGCCCACACAAAAAGGAATTTACGTTGTCTGTCATCATTTCATTTAGCAGGGGGAGAGTGTAAGAAAAGGGTAAGGTGAAGGCATTCACGAAGTCTTGCAGTCACTGGGTCCCCTCATGTACTTACTTCACACACTTCAGACATGGCTGATATAGCATAGATTACTGCTGGATAATGCAGATTGTTCATGGGTCCTGGGGACTGAGGGGTTCTCTATGGTGGAGCTGGGAGGTTACATGTAATGGAGACCCTGTGGTGAGAGAGGGACAGCATGGTCTGAAAGCCGGGGATCAGATATACAGTGTGGTGATGTTAATGGAGACTGCACTCTGTCCTAGTACTGATCATGCTGGGGATAGGTTAAAGCTAATAATTTCTATGTGACCTCCTTCTCAGGGCTGTATACGGATCATACTGTATACAGGTTATTTTTAATTGGCGGGGTTCGGGGTTCTTTTTAGTTGGTTGAAATTATTGGGAAAACATGGTGGTTAGTTTCCCCTAGGATTAACTGCTGTTTTGGTCTGGCTGGTCTTTGGGCTCCTGCTGGGTGGTGTCCCAGGGAGTGGTTTATTATATGTGGTAAACTGCCATTCTGTGTTATGGTGCCCCTGAGCCTGTGGTTGCGGCTGGGGGTAATTTGATGTGGTGGAACAGATTGGCGGCCAGACTTTTGTAGCTCCAAAGACCTCCCCCTCAAGAGGAAGGTGTTTGTATCCGGAAAAGTTAAGTGCTGGTGTTATTATTTCCTCTTCCTATATATGGCATCTAATGATCTATATGTGACCTCCATATCAGGGCTGTATACTGAGTCCTGTGTGGTTATATGGCAGCCTTCTGTCCTTTTATACATGCTGTCCTGCTGATGCTGCTGCCTATACAATGTCTGCCCTTACCTCATGTAGTTATTTCATCTTCCATTTGGAAATTCATCTATTACCTAAAATGGTGGATGGTATAAGGCTATGTAGATTATGTTGGGCCTTATCTAGATGTTTTTTCACAGTCTTCTAGCAGAATATATTATATCTAGATCATATTTATAGCTCTGAATGGTGTTCATGCAGGGCTCAGCACATGGTGGGGATGTGGGTGGCCCAGGTGCACCTTGCTTTGTAGGATGCACAGATTTGTATAGTTTTATAGCCATGTATATACGGTGATATACTGACCGCCATGTTGTAGGCTGACCTCTGAGTCTCCACCACATGTAGATAATGGATATCAGACAAATACTGCACGGGATTATTGCATTTCTTACTCTTCATGTGTAGCCAGTGACTTAGGTGCATTTACAGTCTGTATCCAGATAAGTATATGGATTACTATTATTATATGTTACTATGGCATCATATACTACAGCAGCTCCCATCCCTGACTATGACATATACTATGATAACTAACTAGCTGAGTGATCTAGTACAAGTGGAAGAGAAGACCCTGTCTGCCGGGGACTCCAATCTTTAGGTCAGTGTTTTACTCTGTTATTGTCAGTGGCCTTGCCTTATTATGTAACCCCATAGGGCAAGGTTGCTTAGGATTGGGATGCGTACAAGTGCCTCCAAGCCAGTGTGTAACTGCTGGTGGTTTGGGATACACTAACAAATAAGTATTTGGTCAATAACAAAAGTTCATCCCAATACTTTGTTATATATCCTTTGTTGGCAATGACAGAGGTCAAACGTTTTCTGTAAGTCTTCACAAGGTTGGCACACACTGTTGCTGGTATGTTGGCCCATTCCTCCATGCAGATCTCCTCTAGAGCAGTGATGTTTTGGGGCTGTCGCTGGGCAACACAGACTTTCAACTCCCTCCGAAGGTATTCTATGGGGTTGAGATCTGGAGACTGGCTAGGCCACTCCAGGACCTTGAAATGCTTCTTACGAAGACACTCCTTCGTTGCCCTGGCGGTGTGCTTGGGATCATTGTCATACTGAAAGACCCAGCCACGTTTCATCTTCAATGCCCTTGCTGATGGAAGGAGGTTTGCATTCAAAATCTCACGATACTCCAGACAATTCCAGACGACTTCAGAAGCCATGGGCTCACTCTACACATACTTTCTCTTCCAGGGGGGTGTCCATCTTGGTGCATCGTAGACTCAGGTGGGAGCCAGGCCTTATGGTGAGGGACCCCGAGGGACGATACGTTTTTGTCCAGGCCTGGGTGGACTCGGTCTTGTATGTTATCCTGGGTGTGTACCTGCCACCGGCGTCTGATCTCGCTGTGCTCCAGCAGGCTGCGCAGTTTGCGACCAGATTCCCTGGGGCCATTACTTTATGTCTGGGTGACTTCAACAAAGTTATGGATATTGCCTTGGATCGGTTCTCTGCTGAGCCGAGTTCCTCCTCTCTGCCTCACCCTACTACAATGGCCAGAATGATCCATGAACTGGGGTGGTTGGATTTGTGGCGGGTCCGGTTTCCGGAGGCCCGCACCTTTTCCTGTCACTCTGCCAACAGACATACTCTGTCCAGGATTGACCATGTTTTTGGAAATACGAAGGCATGTTCTTTGTTACAGACTATATCCTATTTACCCAGGGCAGTGTCTGATCATTCCCCTTTGTTGGTCCAATTAAATAGTAGTACGGCTGCTAAGTCACGACAGGGTTGGCGAATCCATCCATTTTGGTTGAAACTATTTGTACCACATGATCGAATACCTGATCAACTTCAGACGTTTCTGACCATTAACTCCCCAAATACCACTCCGCTCCTCTTATGGGAAACCATGAAGGCATATCTTAGGGGTTGTATTAAGTCCTCCATTTCCTTTGTAAAGAGGGAATCCTCGCTGTTGGAGACCACCTTGGCGACCCAGTGTGCTTCGCTCGAAGCCGCCTACGTGGCTAATCCAACTGATGAGGCTAGATCTCAATGGTTACAGACGGGTAGACAATATCTGCACATATTACATGACAAGGCGCGTAGGTCTCTGTTTTTTAGCAAACAGAAGTTTTACAAACTGGGTAACCAGTCAAGCAGCCTTCTGGCCCAACTGATACATCAAAACACAGCTTCACCTGCAATACTACGAGTGCATTCAGAGACGGGGAGGTACTGTCCAATAGCTTGGCCATTAGTGACAGATTTTATAGGTATTACAGTGAGCTATACCTCTCCAAGCTTAGAGTCACTGACAGTGAGCTTGCTACCTATTTGGGTTTGATCCCCCTTCCTGCTTTGTCGGAAGACCAACGTGATCTTTTAGATTCCCCTTTTACGCTAGAGGAGCTTTCGGGAGCCCTGGCAGATATGGCAAAAGGCAAATCGCCGGGTCCAGATGACATCCCGGTGGAGGTTTACGCCCAGTACGGGGGCCTGCTTCTCCCGGTGCTGCTTGAATGTTACAATGTTGCCTTTGTGGGCCGCAGTCTCCCGGAGTCCTTTTACGACGCCACCATTATCCTGTTACTTAAGCCTGACAAGAATCCGCTGGACTGTGGGTCATATAGGCCTATATCACTGCTAGATATACTGTAGATTATAAACTCCTTACTAAAATGCTGGCGAAAAGGCTAAATTCGGTTGTTCTTGATCTTGTCCATCCGGATCAGACAGGCTTTATGCCTGGAAAATCCACATCAGATAATCTCCGACGGGTTCAGGTGATAACTCAGATTGGTGCATCATCCTCACATGACTGGGCGATGGCTTCTTTAGACGCATCAAAGGCGTTCGACTCTGTCGAGTGGCCTTTCCTATTACAGGTGTTGCAAGGGTACGGATTTAGAGAGGGGTTTATTACCTGGATTTCCCTTTTATACAGTTCCCCTAGAGCAGCGCTGTCAATTAATGGCACGTTGTCTTCCTACTTTCCCTTGGGTAGGGGTACAAGACAGGGCTGTCCATTGTCACCGCTACTGTTTGCTTTGGCGGTGGAGCCCTTGGCAATACTGTTTCGGAACGACCCCATATATAGAGGCATAGTGATAGGCACCCGGGAGGAGAGAACAGCACTCTACGCCGATGACTTACTCCTGTTCATGAGTGACCCCTCCCAGTCCCTGCCAAGAGCCATAGCGATAATTGACGAGTTTGGTAATTATTCTGGCCTGCGGACCAATTGGACTAAGTCCTCATACATGCATATTGGCCGCGCGTCGAGTGTAGCTGAGGGAGATGTGGTATGTGGATTGACGACAGTCTCAACTTGCAAATATCTGGGCATTTTTATATCTAGGGACCATAGGTGTTTTCTGGAACAGAACATTTTTCCGCTCATCCCGCACTTTAGGGCTAAGTTTAATCTCTGGGCTACATTGCCTTTGTCGGTGGCTGGTAGAATCAACCTCGTTAAAATGATAGTGCTACCTAAATGTCTATATGCTATAAGCCATTCTGCTGTGTCTGTGCCCCTTAGATTTTTTTAAACAAATGGACTCCCTCATTATTTCCTTTATATGGGGAAACTCTAGATCGAAGCTTAGGTTGTCATCTCTACAACGACCGAGGCAGCTCGGGGGTACGTCACTCCCTGATCTGTTCCTTTACTACATGGCGGGTCAGCTCCGTTTTATTAGGAAATGGCTCTTATCTGATCCCCTGCCGGGGTCTGAGGCACATCTGGCTCACCACCTGGGTCTGCGTAATCTGTGGCCGGTGTTGGAACACCCGGCCATGTTCAGGGGGAGATTGTTGCCCATTCATGCCCTGGCGGGACAGGTCTGGTGTCAGGCGAAAAAAGTGTCCGCTTACTCTGATATACCTGCGGAGACCCCGCTTTGGCACAACCCTGGTCTGCCGACGTTGTTTGCCCTGCCTGGCGCCCGGGCCTGGGCGCAGTATGGCGTGTCCTCCCTTAGTGACCTGTACATCCAAGGCGTTATTAAAACGTTTGACTCGTTGAGCTCTTCCTATGGCATCCCTAGAACACAGTTCTTTAGATATTTACAGATTCGACATGCACTCTCTTCTCAGTTCCCAGATCGGATGGACAACATATCTGAGTATCCGCTTATCGGAATACTTTGCTCACAGGGCCCTGGGGGTTTGATATCTACTTTATATGCACATCTGATACAGGTCAAGGTATCCACATTGGAAGCCCCAGCCCTGACGCGATGGCGCATAAATATCCCAACTCTTACAAATGAGATGTTTCAAGACATCCTTGAATCTCCTCAACATGTGTCACCCTCAGTAAATAACAAACTGATTCAAACATATATTCTACACCAATGTTACTTGACACCTTCCCATCTCTACAAAATGGGACGTCTGCCCAACCCAGGTTGCCTTAGGTGTCCCTGCCCACAGTCAGATTTTTGGCATATGATTTGGGACTGTCCGATCATACAAGGTTTTTGGAAAGGGGTCGTGGATCTCCTGGTGGAAGTTCTGGCTAAACCTATACCATTAACCCCAGAGATATGCCTTTTTGGCGTATTAGATGAAGAATTATGGCAACACCATGTTAGAATCTGCTTGAGGGAGTCTTTATTCTATGCCAGGAAGGCTATCGCACTGCGATGGATGGCTCCGAGACCCCCATCAGTATCTCAGTGGAAGAAACTTGTTAATACTGTTCTTCCTTTTAACCAGATTGTGTATAAAGGGAGAGGGTGCCCTCAGAAATTCCATAAGGTATGGGGAACATGGTGCAATTCTTCGGTAACCCAATATACGGCTCCCTCATTGCGTTCTGCCATTCATTTACTCATGCCTTGAGGGGTGGAGACGCCCGGAGTATCCGCAACCTCTCATTTTGGAGTGTACCCTTGTTGTTACCCTTGATTTATTGCCTGCTTGTTTTTTGTACATGTATAATTGATGTATACAGTATTATGTATGTCATGAATATCTCCATATGCACCAAGTCTATATTATGTGGTCCAGATGGAGAGTGGGCGAGGGCCTGACGAGGTGGTGATGTAGTGCTTTGAGTGAATTTACATCTAAATTCTTGTTTCTCTGGTGCGCAACATGTTATGTTAATGTTTTGCTTTCTTTTCTTGTGTCTGGTACGCAATTTTCAATAAAACGAGTGTAAAAAAAAAATCTCACGATACATGGCCCCATTCATTCTTTCATGTACACGGACCAGTCGTCCTGGTTCCTTTGCAGAGAAACAACCCTAAAGCATGATGTTGCCACCCCCATGCTTCACAGTAGGTATGGTGTTTTTTGGATGCAACTCAGCATTCACCCCCCCCCAAATATATTTTTTTTTTAAAAAAAAATTTTTTTTTTTTCATCTGACCATATGACATTCTCCCAATACTCTTCTGGAACATCCAAATGCTCTCTAGCAAACTTCAGATGGGCCCGAATATGTACTGGCTTAAGCAGGGGGACACGTCTGGCACTGCAGGATCTGAGTCCCTGGCGGCGTAGTGTGTTACTGACGGTAGGCTTTGTTACGTTAGTCCCACCATAATTTGCAAATAAATTCTTAAAAAATCAGGCAATGTGATTTTCTAGATATGTTTTCTCATTTTGTCTCTCATAGTTGAGGTCTACCTATGATGACAATTACAGGCCTCTCTCATCTTTTTAAGTGGGAGAACTTGCACAGTTGGTGGCTGACTAAATACTTTTTTTTCCCCACTCTATATTATAATATATATAATATGTATATATATAGTCAGTATTAAAAATGTCCTACTTGTAAGGGGGGAAAGGATCTTTATATTTCCACGAACTCTACTTCTTTGCATCCTTCTCTAGCTCCACCACCCAAGAAACAAGCTGTTAGTTTTAGCACAATTAGTCCGCTGTCAGGTGGGGGATTTGGGGGCGGAATTTGCCTCCCATTGTTCAATGGGAGGCTGAGATGCAGCAGGACGCAGAAAACATAAGTATCCTGCTCAGTCTCGCGGCGGATTCCACAGCTCATGACTCCATTCATCTGGGCCTAGTCAGCAGCAGAAAGGTGCAACAGAATGCCAATGCCCTGCATTGGCATCCTGTCGCTGGAATCCCATGGCCAAATGCAGCAACGGAAAATGAAGAGGAATTTCTCTTCATTTTCCACTGTGTGAACATACCCTAAGAGAGCTTCCATCAGTCAGGCCTGGCTAGAGCTACTCCAGTTAGTACAGCCTAGATGATTACAGGTATTCATCTTTTAACCCCTGTTTAGGGTTCTGGATGATACTAATATAATCCCCAGGTTGCGTCTGTGGAGTTGCTGCCAACTAGTTGGGCAGACAGGGAGCTCACTGTATGCAAGTAGGAGTTCAAAGGCAAACAATAGATTAGATAAGCAACAAGTCCAAGAGGCACATATAGAGGCAGAGTTGGGCTCAGGAAGGTCAAACGTGAGAGGCAGTTCAAGGGTAATCCAGAAGAGTAATCAAAGTCAGGCACTAAAGGTCAAACTTTTTTTAAAAATATATGGGACATCTTAAAAAGCCCTTTAGGCTAAGGCCATATGATTTAGAAACACAGCAGGAAAAACAACGCAGCATTTTATAGTACCAGCAAATTGAATGAGATTTTGGTTACTGTCATCCACATATTGGGGGAAAAAAATAGCTGCAGAAAAGTTGCTTTTTCAAAAATGTGAGTGTTAATTTTAGCTGCAGAATCGCAAGTGCTTTCACTATAGATTTAGAAGTGGAGGAGAAAAGCAGAGAAGAACGTGGCAAAAACGCTGGGGAAAAAAGATGCATTTTTGCGAGTTTTTTTTTAGCTGTGTTTTGCTACATGGAGCCTTAGCCTTAAGTTGCTTTAATTTAATGAGAATCATAGTATAAACTGACATTGTATATAATATTGTGAAAATGACCAACTATGGTAGGTTACACACCTTTAAAAACATGAAAGCAGGGGGAGGTTAATGGAGTCAAAGGGAAAAAAAAGTAAGTGGTATATAATCTCTGCAGTCCATGCATGGAGCTGTTTAGTCACATGTTTATTCTTGAAAATAAGGCCAATGATTACATCAAGGTGTCAGATCTCCACGCAGACACAATCTGGGCAATTAATGCTGCAAATCAGAGCAAGATTCACTCATTAGGTGCTAATAGCATGTGGGAATCAGCGCTCATGTAAAGCCTAAACAAAGATGCAGGTGTTCCTCATACAGGCTCATTTTGTCACTTTGATTTTATATGAGTGACTTCATCTCTTCTGGCACATTTGTCCTGTAGCTTAAGTGCATTCCAAATGCTGCATTAAGCTCTTTGGCACAAGAGGTGACTGCGACTGGTTGCCCTTTGGCTCAATATGAATTATGTGAAAAACGTGACAAATAGACAAGGTATTAAAGACTTGTACATGACCACCAGCATCTGATTTTTTTTTACTATAAATTATTTATAATGGCAGTGGAGTTAGGATGACATATATTGACAGTAAATAAAGAAAGCATTGCACAATAACCGCCTTGCAAGACATATTTAAAGCAATCATGAACAGATATTATACATTTTCCATGAAAAGAATCTAATCGCAGTACTCGTCCCTTATGAATTTAGATTATTGTTTTGATTTGTGCATATGCAAAAAAATTGGCAAGTGTGATAAAAAAAATTGTATAGTCTCAGGGTGTTTTATTCAGGGATCTTTCTTGAAGAGCTTCTGTATAATTATATTCATCAATATTTGAATGAGAACCCTTGAAAAGGAGAGTCCAAAAGGATTTATAGCTTGTTATGTCTGGAGTCAGGCCCAGTTACCAATATGGAAGCAGCTGTTTTGATGATCTTGTGGTGAAAATAAATTGATCCATCTTGAGCTATAAAATTGATATCTTAAAGTGTATTCCTCTCTTATTCAAAGATGCAATTAGATTATAAACTTATTGCTTCCTTGCTTGCTGATGACTTGTTTCAAGAGTACAGAAAAAAAGATCACTATGTAGGGAAAGAGAAAGGGCCACCAATTGACTTTTCAATTTATGATCTTGGATCTCACTATATAGTCACGAACCTTTTGGAGATTTTAGCAAAGAATTTGCTAGAATTGGTGACTTTGAAACACTTCCGTTTTTGTAGATACTGTAGATTCACTCTGAGACCAATTGCAACATGTTGCGGAAAAAACTTCCTGACTCCAAATCCAGCAATTACCATAAAACCGTGGATCAACTTGTCATTACCAAAAATCTAATACCTATAACACGTTTTAATGTATAAAATATTTTCTTTCAAGAAAGACGTCCAACCCCCTCTTGCAATGTGTAAAGTGAATCCACCATTACAACATCCTGTGGCAGTGAGTTACATATTCTCACAGCTCTTACAGTAAAGAATCCCTCTCTAGGATGTCCCCTTGTCATCATCAAGGTATAACTACATTCTTGTCATGAGCATCTATGACTTTTTTGATGCATTCCATAATTTTATTTGCTTTGGCTTACTATCCACCAAAGTATTTTTCAGTGGCAATCTTACCTAGTATTCTAATATTAATTACATAATCAGACATTTTGTTTCCTTGAACAAAATCCATAACCTTGTGTTTGTCTATATTAAACTTAATTTGCTAAGTTTCCAATCAGAAGAAGTTTACACAGTTCTGGTCCATGTCTACTCGTTATATAACAACCAGTCACATTATCCCAGCAAACATTTCTGCATAAATCCCTGAGACAGTAGTCTTTTAGCAAATATAAGTTACTACTTTGTGAGTCTACCACCAGCAAAATTGCTTGCAAACCACATATATGCTATTATAGAGGCTGTTAGTAACTTATTGAACATACCTATTTTTTGTGTCAAGTACAAACTTCCTGTCAAGAAAAAAATTTTTTAATATGTATGCACACAAGCTGTTCATGCTACTGGAGCATGGCCATATCTAGTGGCGTACATGTCTTCACTTGTGTTCACCACTGAGCACCACCTTTAAATGAAAGATTGACAAATCCCAGAATGTGGCAACTACATGCAAAAATGAGTATGTTGCAAAGGTGTTATCCAACTAATTGATGTCTAAGAATCCAATGTATCCAGTATTTGATCTCTGAGAATCTACCGTTTTATTTGCAAGATCATTAGTTTAAAATATAAACATATAAGAAAAGGAGACAAGTAACTACGCTAAACAGTAAAAAAAAAATATATATATACATATCAGTTATTTTGTAGCTTATCTGCTCACATATCTAAGCTAGAATCAAAGAGAGGAAGGATAAAGGGTAAGCTAGGACAGATAAGAAAAGAGAGAAAGTGAAAGAGGGAGGAAGGAAAAAGGGTACAGTTTGAGGGAAATCTAGTAGGGAGGAGAAGGAGAAATGTCCAGATCGCCATCAACATACCTCATCTATGAAGCCATCACTGGGGTAGGTCCATCAACAATCCAAGGGCCCAGGTTAACTGAGAATCTGAAGGCATCCCAGAGGTTCCATGTGGCGCAGACAGTGTCTTTTCCCACCTCATTCCTAGTCCTCAGCTCCTACATATGCATAATGTGGTTGAGCATCTCTACCACATCTGTCATGAAGGGGCAAGCATGGATTTCCACAGTCTTGGGGGGTGATTTGGTGAATCATCATAATAAAGTGATGTTGGAGACTTTATTCAATTTTGAGATTGTGCCAGGAAACATGGACAACAGGGCGTCTTCAGGAGTTAGGTTGACTCAAGGCCAGCACATTGTGTTATATATCTCAATAATGTCTTCCCACAAAGCAGAAACTGGTGAACATTGCCACCACAGTAGCTAAATTGGCCTGTAATATCTATATGCCCCCTGATTTCTCCCTAGTTTATGGATTACTGTTATATGGGCTTGAAGCGATGGAGGAAAAAGGATAACCCTGGGAGATGGCATTAAATGATTGCAGGAGTATGGGGAGGATGGTCTCTATGAAAGTTTTGTAGAACTGCTGGGTGAACCAATCCAGTTCCTTTCCAAACATTAACTCTTTAATGGCAAGGGAAAATTCAGTATCCAGGAAGTCACTGTCCAAGTCTGCTGTGTTGTCAGCTGTTATGGGGCAAAGTCCGCTAAGTATCACTCTGTGTCTGTTGTAAGCAATGCTGATGACTGCCCACTCTTGTCATATATGTTGTAAAGTTTGATGTAGTAGCTAAACTCCTCCAGAATGTCTGTAGTAGAATTAACTACTCCCTTGGTAGGGAGAGTTAATGGAGGAAATACATGTTCCGGGGGCATTTGGGTGGAGAACCCTGGCCAGCCAGGTCGCACACTTGTCACAGTGTTTGAAAAACCCTTTCCTTATCCTGTCCCTGTGGCATCTGCTCTTTTGTTCTAATATGGGTAAAATCTCCTGCCTGAGGGAAGAAATCTCAGTCTGTAGCAATTCTGTAGGGGTCATATTGTTGGAACATTCCTTTGTACCCAATCTATATAGTCATTTGTTTTAAACAATTCCAGTTATCACAAATTATTGTCCCCACAATACAACAGATAGGAACATCTTGTTTACTGATTTGAAAGTATCCTATAGGAGTCACTTTATGTTGGATGATTCCATGTGTAGTAGCTCCTGTTGTACAATTAAACAGTATACTGTTCAAATAACACCATACCATGTGTTATTGCGGCCCCTATACTGTACAGCATGTGCTCAAATTAAAAAATAAAAGTGCTATATGTTGGTCAAACTCAGTTGCCTAAATAACACCAACACTATATAACTCTGAAATATTACCAACATACAATGCCCAAATAACAGCTTCATACATGTAGTAACAGTCATATATACATATATATATACAGTACAGACCAAAAGTTTGGACACACCTTCTCATTCCAAGAGTTTTCTGTATTTTCATGACTATAAAAATTGTAGATTCACACTGAAGGCATCAAAACTATGAATTAACACATGTGGAATTATATACTTAACAAAAAAGTGTGAAACAACTGAAAATATGTCTTATATTCTAGGTTCTTCAAAGTAGCCACCTTTTGCTTTGCACACTCTTGGCATTCTCTTGATGAGCTTCAAGAGGTAGTCACCTGAAATGATCTTCCAACAGTCTTGAAGGAGTTCCCAGAGATGCTTAGCACTTGTTGGCCCTTTTGCCTTCACTCTGCGGTCCAGCTCACCCCAACCCATCTCGATTGGGTTCAGGTCTGGTGACTGTAGAGGCCAGGTCATCTGGTGTAGCACCCCATCACTCTCCTTCTTGGTCAAATAGCCCTTACACAGTCTGGAGGTGTGTTTGGGGTCATTGTCCTGTTGAAAAATAAATGATGGTCCAACTAAACGCAAACCGGATGGAATAGCATGCCGCTGCAAGATGCTGTGGTAACCATGCTGGCTCAGTATTCCTTCAATTTTGAATAAATCCCCAACAGTGTCACCAGCAAAGCACCCCCACACCATCACACTTCCTCCTCCATGCTTCACGGTGGGAACCAGGCATGTAGAGTCCATTCGTTCACCTTTTCTGCGTTGCACAAAGACACGGTGGTTGGAACCAAAGATCTCAAATTTGGACTCATCAGACCAAAGCACAGATTTCCACAGGTCTAATGTCCATTCCTTGTGTTCTTTACCCCAAACAAGTCTCTTCTGCTTGTTGCCTGTCCTTAGCAGTGGTTTCCTAGCAGCTATTTTACCATGAAGGCCTGCTGCACACAGTCTCCTCTTAACAGTTGTTGTAGAGATGTGTCTGCTGCTAGAACTCTGTGTGGCATTGACCTGGTCTCTAATCTGAGCTGCTGTGAACCTGCGATTTCTGAGGCTGGTGACTCGGATGAACTTATCCTCCGCAGCAGAGGTGACTCTTGGTCTTCCTTTCCTGGGGCGGTCCTTGTGTGAGCCAGTTTCTTTGTAGCGCTTGATGGTTTTGGCCACTGCACTTGGGGACACTTTCAAAGTTTTCCCAATTTTTCGGACTGACAGACCTTCATTTCTTAAAGTAATGATGGCCACTCGTTTTTCTTTACTTAGCTGCTTTTTTCTTGCCTAAATACAAATTCTAACACTCGATTCAGTAGGACTATCAGCTGTGTATCCACCTGACTTCTGAACAATACAACTGATGGTCCCAACACCATTTATAGGGCAAGAACTCCCACTTATTAAACCTGACAGGGCACACCTGTGAAGTGAAAACCATTTCAGGTGACTACCTCTTGAAGCTCATCAAGAGAATGCCAAGAGTGTGCAAAGCAGTAATCAAAGCAAAAGGTGGCTACTTTGAAGAACCTAGAATATAAGACATATTTTCAGTTGTTTCACACTTTTTTGTTAAGTATATAATTGCACATGTGTTAATTCATAGTTTTGATGCCTTCAGTGTGAATCTACAATTTTTAAAGTCATGAAAATACAGAAAACTCTTGGAATGAGAAGGCATGTCCAAACTTTTGGTCTGTACTGTATATATGTATATATATATATATATATATATATAAATAAAATGTCTAAATATGACTGCTATACAATGAAGAATTAGGCAAATGGGTAAGTGGGTGTTGCAAGCTGTAGGTGTCAGGCCAACTGTGACACACCTTTAGCTGGCTATCTGTGTTACTGTCTTATCTATCTCTATAAAAAAAAAATCCCAAGCAGCACAGCATTTTACATAAAAATGGGTGCAGGCTATATAGGACCTTGTCTAAAAGTCCTTTTCCAGAAAAGAAAAAGAAAACAATTTCAAAATACAAAAGTAAACTTTGTTTTGTTACTTTAGTAATACATTGATGACACAATAGTTGTTTGCATGCTCAGAATATTCTATACAAACTGGAAACAACACAGAATATGTCAGCTCTTTGGAGACAGCAATAATAATCCCCCTTCAACTGAAATTTAGAGCCAAGCAGAATAAAATGTAGATGCATTTGCCAAATCCAGCGAATAAAAGAACTACTTTTTTCATGAAAATCATTTGACAACGTCTCCACCCTTGCTGGAAACATATTTTTTCTTTACATGTTGCAGTTTTATTACGCATACTTAGATCCTTCTTTAAAGCAAGCAGACTAGAGGTACTATAAAAGAGCTTTAAAGCTTGGTGACATTCACTTTCACATTTAAAATGCGTGACAAACTCAACATCATATTCTTTATTTTGTCTGAGATTCAGGTAGCTATGGAGACTGGGTGAGATGAGGTCGCATTATACTACCAGATGGTACAGGAACATATTTTTCTGTATGTTACTGAAAGTGGTGAGCAATAATAGGTATTATAACTTTGTGATTATCTTTTATGATATGGTGCATTTATTATAATACTAACCGTAGAGCCCATATCATATCTGCCATAGTTTATATATCATAATAGCTATTGCTTTGCATCAAACTCTTTCTTAAGCCATTCTATTCTGCGCTTTTGTGCTCAGTTTACAGAAAAATCATGTGCTTTTACCTATTCTCAGAAATATCATCAAACCTCTCCAGTATTTGAAGGAAATAGAGAATTAAGCAACTGTCATTTGACAGCTGTTCATTGACAAAATTACCTGTAAGCAGAGCACTTAAATTCGACCCTGGGGAAAAGTGTACCCAACAGTGATACTTAAAGGGAGTTTGCCAGCAGGAACTGTGGTAATAAATGAATGCCAGTACCTTGTTGGGGTGGCTTCTACACCTTCCAAACATATCTTTCTTATTCTGAATTGCAGCTCCATTTTCATGAAATTTTATTCTTATTCTAATTACTGGTAGCTTAAAAAGTGCTTATGGGGCATTTCTTCTCCTGCTTAGGCTTCAATATCTGCACTAGATAATCACTGCTAACTGCAGACAATGTCTGAAATAGCGCAAGATAGTGGGGGTGGGGTTGGCCAGCAGGGCAACACAGAGAGTGAACCCCAGAAAAAACCCAAACCCCATAACTAACAAAAAACACAAAAAGGGCGCAAGCAGAAGAAAGGCACGAAAAGGTGGCCACCACAGGCCGCTATGCCCATTCCGCTGCGCTCCCTGTGTCTCTCCACTGCTTTCCCCCCCTCCAATCACGCCCCCCTTCGGGCCAACAGTCCCCCAGGCAGTCTTGCTAAGCATAATTTCCTGTGTGTCGAGAGGGACCAGGAGGGAATCTAGTAAGCATCATATTGGGAACAATGTGTGAACAATCAGTGATGTGAGCATTTTTATATCATTATGAGACTTTTCTAAATACTTTTTATTGTTCGCACAAACCTTTCTATGTATTTATCAGCAGGAACCATCTCACATAATATGTTGAAATGTATAGTGTCCTTTCTCTTGCTGGTCACCCACTATATATATCTTGCCAGATTCCCAGATTATAGTATAGTATTCTCAGAGATAGCATAGATTGCATAGATTCTTCTTTCATACATTCAAATGTATGATGGAATTTTCCCTTTTAATATGGTATATCAAAGCTGGAGAATATGAAATTTCATATATAATATCTGATTTCATTGGTCTATTAAAATGTTTGTCATTGAAAAACATCCAAAAAGTATTTTATCCTAAGCAAACGTGAATCAAACCACCTGCCACAATTATTGCATCTGTTATGAACTTGGCAGAGATGGCAAAACCCAGATTCCAGCCATCTGTTGAGTCGGGAACAACTGGACTATGCACTGATGGTGAATGGAAAGAGTGATAACTAAATATATGCAGCCAGACATGACTTGAGCCTGTTATCTTTGGCATGCTCCTTGCTTTATTTGTAACTTAAAGTTACTAAAATTTTTGATCAAAGCTGTTTAATTTCTTGTTGTCTGTTATTCTGCCTAGTAATATTACCCTCAAATGCCACAAAGGAGAAAAACTCAATAAAGTCCTGCCTCTATTTATGATTATTAGGCACATGTCAGTAAGTAAGTTATTGTATATTGTCCCATCAGCGAGAGTTACATTACAAAGGGGTATAAAATTTAAAGGTTCTGTCAAGTACAAAATACTTTCTAAACCAATGATAGGGCTGTGTACAGGCCTTTAATAATAGCAAAAACAAACAGCCTGAATCAGCCTGCAAGTTCATTAGGAGTCGAAGTACTATTTGTTTGGGAGGCATTTTGGACCTGGCAGACTCATGTTAAGATTTAAACAGTGCTATATATATATACTACAGTTGAAACCAGAAGTTTACATACACTATATAAAAAGACACATATGCATGTTTTTCGCACTAGCTGACATGAAATCAGAATAAACCTTTCCAGTTTTAGGTCAATTAGGATTACCAAAATTATTTATATTTGCCAAATGCCAGAATAGGCATTTTCTGCAAAGTCAAAAGATTACATACATTTCATTAGTATTTGGTACCATTGCCCTTAATCTGTATGACTTGGGTCAAACGTTTTGGATATCCTTCCACAAGCTTCTCACAATAGTTGGTAGGAATTTGGGCCCATTCCTCCTGACAGAACTGGTGTAACTGAGCCATGTTTGTAGGCCACCTTACTCGCACCTGCCTTTTCAGATTTGCCCATAAATTTTCAATAGGATTGAGATCAGGGCTTTGTGATGGCCACTCCAAAACATTGACTTTGTTATCCTTAAGCAATTTTGTAACCAGTTTGGCAGTATGCTTCGGGTCATTGTCCATTTGGAAGACCCATTTGCACCCAAGCTTTAACTTCCTGGCTGATGTCTTGAGATGTTGCTTCAGTATTGCCACTTAATGTTCTTTCCTCATGATGCCATCTATTTTGTGAAGTGCACCAGTCCATCCGCATGGATCAGCTTTTCCAAGCCATTTCTGACACCTGTTCTATACACTGCACAAAGTCAGAAGCAAATAGCTCCAGTCTCTGTATAGCGCCAGTGAGTCCGTACTGCAGCTCAGCTCCCATGGACGTCAATGCAGTAACGGCACCCAGCCACGATACAGGGCATAGATCCATCTGCTCCTGGCTTCATGCAGTATATAGCTCAGACCTCAAAAGTGGCTTCAAACAGCTGATCCGTAGAGAGAGGCCGCCTTTTGGCCCCCCAACCAGTCTGATATTTATGGCCTATCCTAAGGATGAAAATTCCTAGGCAATCCAGTTAATCCTGCTAGGACGAATGTACTGAAAGCCTAGTAGCTGAGTGTGTGCCATAGACTGTGTCACTATTCAACAGTGCTGACATTTCCAGATTGCATAGAGGCACACCCCTTGACAAGAAAAGTTGTCAATTTATTCATAAATTTCCAGATAGGATAACAACGGAACAATTTAGAGTTCTAAAAAAAAATTCCACAGAAGTTTTATGTCATGGGAATTACAAGTGTTTACTAAAAAAGACATTCTAGGAGTGGTGACAGGACCTTGTTAATGGTAAATTTTCCAGTGTTCGGGATGAACATAGACCTCTGTGTTTTTTATAGGTGGATGTGATATGAAGACACCATAACTTTCATGAGACTGTCATACAACTGTTACAGCATTCCTGTTGAATCTGGTTACAAAAATCTGCATGTCTGTATATTTGTCATAAAAACAAAACAAGGATCCTCCCCTAATACCACCCCTCAAAATATTGTAATGTACAAAGGCAACCCACTTACAGTGGGGCTGAAATAAGCAGTTAGTAAGGGATTATAGAAATTTTTTACCACCTTCAACACAGAATATGTCCACAATTCAGATGCAATATATAGGATACTAGAGGAAGGACCCGGCTTCGCATGGGTATATTTCATTTTTTGTTTGTGTAGTGACCCCATAAGAATTGGCCAGTTTTGCACTTGACATCCAGTATGGCAGTTCAGTATAGGTACAGTCTATTTATGGCTGTGTTGCTATGGAAACCTGGTAAATGAAATGTGAACTTATATTGGCTGATGCACGTCATATGACTGAATATTTAAGGACCTGCGAACCGCTATTGACTCATACAGGTCATAAATAGCTTGGTTGCTATGGAAACCTGGTGTAAAGCTGTGTGTATGTCAAGACTGAACCTGCGATTTTCCATTGGTCCATAAGTGTCATGTGATCATGTGCATCTCAGTTTGGATATCAGTGAAAAACCTGCGATCGGTTGTTATGGAAAACCTGGAGTAAAGCTGTGTGTATGTGACCTTGTGTAACAGTGTCATCCACAGCGCCCTGCCCCTTTAAAGCTGACCTACAGCAGTGAAGAAAAATGGCTGGGTTGTTATTGAAACCTGGAGTGCAGCTGTGTGCATGTGGCTGACAATGCTTTGTCAGATTGGAGACGGGCTTGCGTCTGCTGGGGAGTTTCAGCAGCTCGCTGTTGTCTGTAACATACCTTATCAGATTGGAGACAGGCTTGGGTCTGCTGAGAGTTTTCATTAGCTCGAGCAGCAGCCATGAGTTTTGCTGCAGGGGACATGAGTAGTTTAAAAAACGTTTCAATTTATAAGAATGCTGAAATCCAGTATGGCAGTCCAGTCAGTGGCGTAAATACCAGTTTAGCAGTGGTAGCAGCTGCCACAGAGCCCGGGACATTTCTGGGACCCGGCGGGCCTCTGATGTTTTTTTTTTTTTTTTTTAACACCAGCAGGTAACGGGCCCTATTTACTTACCGATCCCCACTCCTGCTCACGGCCGCCTGCACTTCACCTTCTGCAGAGGCGGCTGTGAGCAGGAGCGGGGATTGGTAAGCAAGGCCTGTGCTCCGTGAACCCCACAAACACTGCTATCATTATACTCTGGGGTCTTTTCAGCAGGCTTTCGGGCCTCCTTGGTGGCGTCCCAGATGTCGGTGGGCCAGTCCGACGTCATTATGCGTTGCGATACATGCCTGGCTCACGTGACATCTGGTCCAACATTGAAGAAGTAGCGGGAAGTGCGCATAATACTATATGAAGGAGCCACTATGATACTGTGTGCAGGGGCCACTACGGGGCAGAATACTGTGTGCAAGGGGCATAATAGTGTGTGCAGGAATGCAGTTTGTGTGGGGGAAGTGGTTGCCGGGGGGGGGGGTCCCATGTCAAATGTTCGCCTTGGGGCCCTGCCATTGCTAGTTACGCCACTGAGTCCAGTATAGGTACAGTCTATTTATGGCTGTGTTGTTATGGAAACCTGGTAAATTAAATGTGAACTTATATTGGCTGATACACGTGATATGACTGAATATTTAAGGTCCTGTGAACTGCTATTGACTAATACAGGTCATACATAGCTTGGTTGCTATGGAAACCTGTGTGCCTGAGGAGAGTAAGCACCTGCAAGCTCTTATTGGCTGATAAGGGACATGTGACCGTGTGTATGGCAGTTGGAATATGAGTGAAAGACTTGCAGGCTTGTATAGACTAATGCTGGTCATTTTTTGGGAATACTGTATCTCAGGAACGGTACATCCAAGAGAGCTGAGACCCAGTCTATAATATTCCCGGACACCTGATGTACATGTGTGCCAAATTTGGTGAGGATCGGTCCAGTCGTTTGGTCGCGCATAAAGAACAGACAGACAGACAGACAGACAGGAACTCATTTTTATATATATAAGAGATAATATAGAATATCCACATATATATGCCAATGATATTTTATACTTTTTTTTTGTTTTACCTTGCTCTTCTACTGGTGGAAACAGGTCTGGTGTCTATCACTATGTGGAACAGTAAGCTTAGTTCCGTAGAGAAGTATACTAATTTTTCACTTTCAAGCCTTTGAGTTTCAAATAGTCACCATCAACTGTGGACTGGCCAGCAGTACAGTTCTTCATAACTTACAATGTTGTCTCATTTTTCTTATAGGGTACCATCTTTCTGCCAGGAAACAGAGTAGTGGAGCATCCATGCAATGAAGAAAGTCCAGGGAAGTTCTTATTTGAAGTAGTACCAGGTAAGGTCTATTTTTCAAAATTACCTGGGTTTTAGATCATTGTGATCTATTTTACTGGGATTTCTTTATGCCTTTCTTTGGATCTACAGGACAATACTGTAGGTGGAAAAATCTGGCCTTGTAACTCTGAATATACGTGAAGAAGAGAAACCTTCAAAAGCATTAAAAGTTTTCTAATAATCATATTGATTGAGAATTGACTGATTTGTGCATGTTTACATATGGCCAGGTTATTGTTCATGTGATGGGTGCACTTATGTTACCCATCTTTCCATCTGACATCTACAGCTGCATAAGGGATGTGTTGAGAGGTCCCATAGATATACACTAGTTGGTCAGCTTCTTAGGGCCCTTTATTTATTTATTTTTCTTATTCATTTATTTTGCTTACTTACAGTGGGGAAAAAAAGTATTTAGTCAGCCACCAATTGTGCAAGTTCTCCCACTTAAAAAGATGAGTGAAGCCTGTAATTGACATCATAGGTAGACCTCAACTATGAGAGACAAAATGAGAAAACATATCTAGAAAATCACATTGTCTGATTTTTAAAGAATTTATTTGCAAATTATGGTGGAAAATAAGTATTTGGTCAATAACAAAAGTTCATCTCAATACTTTGTTATATATCCTTTGTTGGCAATGACTAGGTCAAACGTTTTCTGTAAGTCTTCACAAAGTTGGCACACACTGTTGCTGGTATGTGGGCCCATTTATCCAGGCAGATCTCCTCTAGAGCAGTGGTGTTTTGGGGCTGTCGCTGGGCAACACGGACTTTCAACTCCCTCCAAATGTTTTCTAAGTGGTTGAGATCTGGAGACTGGCTAGGCCACTCCAGGACCTTGAAATGCTTATTACAAAGCCACTCCTTCGTTGCCCTGGCGGTGTGCTTGGGATCATTGTCATGCTGAAAGACCCAGCCACGTTTCATCTTCAAAGCCCTTGCTGATGGAAGGAGGTTTGCACTCAAAATCTCACGATACATGGCCCCATTCATTCTTTCATGTACACGGATCAGTTCTCCTGGTCCCTTTGCAGAGAAACAGCCCCAAAGCATGATGTTGCCACCCCCATGCTTCACAGTAGGTATGGTGTTCTTTGGATGCAACTCAGCATTCACTCTCTTCCAAACACAACAAGTTGTGTTTCTACCAAACAGTTCTACTTTGGTTTCATCTGACCATATGACATTCTCCCAATAATCTTCTGGAACATCCAAATGCTCTCTAGAAAACTTCAGATGGGCCCGGATATGTACTGGCTTAAGCAGGGTGACTCGTCTGGCACTGCAGGATCTGAGTCCCTGGCGGTGTAGTGTGTTACTGATGGTAGCCTCTGTTACGTTAGTCCCAGCTTTCTGCAGGTCATTCACTAGGTCCCCCCATGTAGTTCTGGGATTTTTGCTCACCGTTCTTGTGATCATTTTGACCCCACGGGGTGAGATCTTGCGTGGAACCCCTGATCGAGGGAGATTATCAGTGGTCTTGTATGTCTTCCATTTTTTAATTATTGCTCCCACAGTTGATTTCTTCACACCAAACTGCTTGCCTATTACAGATTCAGTCTTCCCAGCCTGATGCAGGTCTACAATTTTGTTTCTGGTGTCCTTCCACAGCTCTTTGGTCTTCACCATAGTGCAGTTTGGAGTGTGACTGTTTGAGGTTGTGGACAGGTGTCTTTTATACTGATAACAATGTCAAACAGGTGCCATTACTACAGGTAATGAATGGAGGACAGAGGAGCCTCTTAAAGAAGAAGTTACAGGTCTGTGAGAGCCAGAAATCTTGCTTGTTTGTAGGTGACCAAATACTGCAAATAAATTCCTAAAAAATCAATGTGACAATGTGACTTTCTAGATATGTTTTCTCATTTTGTCTCTCATAGTTGAGGTCAACCTATGATGTCAATTACAGGCCTCTCTCATCTTTTTAAGTGGGAGAACTTGCACAATTGGTGGCTGACTAAATACTTTTTTTCCCCCACTGTATATGGCCCAACATATGCCGCAGCACTTTACAGAGATATTGTCAATGCTGTCCCAAGCAGGGCTCACAATCTAAACTCCATATCAGTATGTCAATCCCAAGAAACACTGTTATCAGCTACATAAATATTTACATAGAAAACTCTCTTTCCTCATGCTAACTCGTGGACCATTAATGTATTTATCAGCTGGAACCATATATATTTTGAAATATATGTGTTCTTTTGGCATCTAGATGTATTAGGGTAAAGACACATGTTCAGGATTTTGATGCAGTTTTTGAAACCAAAACCAGGAGTTGATTGAAAAAAGAGGGAAATACAATCTGTCTCACTCTTTATGATCCCCAACTGGGAATGGCTTCAAAAACTGCATAAAAAACTGAATGTGCATCCCTACCCTTACACTAGGTTCACACTAGCGTTCAGTATAAAATCGACGGAAATCGGACGGAAACCCCTTGGACCCCATTACAATCTATGGGGTCTGCGGGTTTCCGTGGGTATCTGCTTTTTTAAGTGGACAGGGTTTCTGCCCTTTGGGTCCCCAAGCGGACCCGAAGGATGGAAAACGAGCGCTAGTATGAACCCAGCCTTACAGTGTGAAATCTTACATGGTGTGAAAGATTACATAGATTCTATATATTCTTTAAAGTTCAAATGTATGAGACAACCTTCTCTATAAATATGATATATCTAAGCTCTGTTTTATGAAATTTCTTATGTACAGTTTGATATTGTTGATCTATTAAATGGTTGAAAAACATTTCAATAATATTTTATCTTACTCTTTAAAATTTTCATGTTTACATCCAAAGGCTAAAAACCCAAAATAATGTTTTTCCCATCTTGTGCAACCCATTTGATCCGTCTCTGTTCTGAGTATTTACTACAACTGTATCCAGTATATTCTGTCCTAGGTAAGCTAAATACCTCATTAGCATAAACCTTTCTTCTGCACAATGGCATCAGTGTATAAATGTATTATCTTGGAGACCAGTGCTAAAGGCACTGTTCAGACTACATTCACAACTGTACAACTGTACAAACTAGTAAGAAGTGCAGCAGCTCTGGGTTTTCTGCTTCTGGATATACACAAGAATATGCCCATTTGTGAACAACAAACAGAGATCTTAAATCCGGTAAAAGAAAAATATGATGTGTCATGTAATATCACCAATAGCACAAAATACTGCAGTCACGATGAGCCAATGATATGGATGTTTAGAGTGGCATTTCTCTCATCCATAAAAAAGAAAAGCAGTACATTCTGTCTTCAGTTTTTTTTTGTTCAAGTGTCACTTGGCATTGGATTGGTGAAAAATAGAAAGCATATTGATGTCATCCCTGGTGTTTATTTTTTGAACAAACCCAGATGATTCTGCTCCAGAAAATGGATCAGAATACAACATGCACAGAATTTCCTAGAATGGACACATGGATCCATTGAAACAACAGTGTCTGTGAATGACGCTATTGATCTGTATTTGCCAGTGTGTTAAAAAAATAGACAGCACACTGAAGAGAAAAATGGTGGTGTGCATTGGGCCTAATAGACAGCAGTATTTGCTCTTTCGTGCTGGACTAAGGTTTACTATATGTTGAGTATCCAGTGTTCATCTTGGTGTTTCTTTCTGCAGCGTTAATAAGACATATTTACTGACCTAAATATGATGGTTTAACCACTAAGCAGAACAGTAATATAGACTGAGTGTTGTTTTCTGCTATAAGCAAAATAGCCTAATGTGTTTAATGGGATTTTATTTGGACATAATGTGATTCACGCTAGCAACAGATAGTTTTGACTCCTGCCTCCTATTGTTTTGGATGGTTTTAAAGAGGATTGCAGAAGTTAGATTTGTGTACTAGATTTCTATATCCCAAAGAATATTAAGGTACTGTATGCCATCCTCTTCCTAAAAATAGAAAAAAATACAACACAAAATGAAAAAAGTGTGTGTACCTGTACATGCTTATTCTTTAGCAGCCATATCCATAATTCCACAGGGGCACTTTTCCCATATATATTGAAAAAAAAAGAAAATTAGGTGGTCCTTTAGAGTAGCACCAAGCACAACCCATTATTTAACTTGGCATTGTTTTTAGCCACTTCCTGATTCCGGATGTGTACTGCACTGGACTGGAGCATCGCACATATGGTAATAAATCTCCAAGACTGTTTTTTTAAATCTTTTATCAACTGCGAAGATTCAGCGTAATATCAAGGAAAGCTGTATTTATTCAATGCACTTAGGAGCCAAGAATGAAACAGAATGAAATACTTTACAATCACACGTCGCTACAAGGACTCAACTACTTCCTAATGTTAAATTGCTATCTGTCAGGATGATATTTTCTCTGCAGAATAGGGGCTAAATTCTTTACTAGATAAGTTGCATTCTGTGTGCCTTGTAAACTACATTTCTTTTTTTGGAACAAATATGGAAAATTTATGTATAATGACGTAGAGAAGCACCTATGGGCTTCCAGCACCCATAAAAAGCCACAGTACAGTATACATAAATGGACAGTGCAGGTACAAGAGTACGCATGGTTTTATGTGTACCACATACAGTGCATAATAAATGTGGAAACTTAAAAGTGTAAAGAGTTATTGCATACTGTTATATATGAAGTTCAATGTAGTGCATGCTTGTAGGTAATAACAGCGTACATTCACTACAAGCTTGCACTACAACCACTATGAGTGTGCACTTGATTGTATCCACACTTAGTAAGTATGTACATGGTTTTGTGTGTACTATATACTATACAGATTTACTGTACATTTAGGTGTGTGTATTGCTGACTGCTATATACTGCATACAGCAGATCTCTGAAATACAAAACATTGTGCACACTTAAAAGTGTAGATAGAGTCAAATGCACACTCCTTTTTATATAAAGGGCAATGTAGTACATGCTTATGTAAATAAAGGTGATATTGTAGGCCCGCTATTGTTAGGGGCTATGGACACCACCAGGAAACCCACTGGGCTCTCAGCTTCCTCCAGCTGCATGTAATAAGAGCATGGGAAACAGCAATAGTATATACTACTTAGGGTGGCCGTGGGGAGTCGGGACTACTGGTGCAGCAAAAACAAACTTTTAGCCTTAACTTGGGAAAGTGTCAGTATGTGGGCCCATTGCACATCAATTATCACAGAATTCTCTCTGTGTTACTGCAAACAGCATTTAACAGCATTAACACAGACTAAGATTAGTGCAGAAGGAAAAACTAGGGCCCACCTACCAACACTTCTGGGCTGAGTGCCTCTTCTGGGGATGGTATCGTAACATGTGGTCATTTGCGGCCTTCAGCTAGTGAGTGGGAGCTCTAAGGAAGGTGTGTAGCTGTGTAGCTGCACATCTTATAGAGAACAATGTCACCCGGATCAGCGGGATAGTACCCAAAATGCCTTCAGCCAACCCGCTCAATCTGGGTTATCTGAAGGCCCCCCTACTACCATAGGGCCTGGAGCAGATGCAACATTTGCCCTATAGTTAAAGCAGCCCTAATGAGTGATGTATTGAAACCACCAAGGTATTGATGCAGCTAGCAATTGGCTGCAGTTGTCACATAGTTACATAGTTAGTATGGTTGAAAAAAGACGTATGTTCATCAAGTTCAACCAAGGGATGGTAAAAGGCAAGACTGAAGGTATGAGTGAAGGAAATACATTTTTGTTATTGTGATGAACCTACCCTCAGTTTTATATCTTTATTGGAAGTGTGTTTTTACTTGCTCAAGTCAGTCCTCCCCCCACCTGTTGGAATGTGGTGCTTAAGTTGAGTCTACACCGCTGGACGCTATGCCTCACTGGTTTTTATCCCTGGCCAGATGGCGATGGGGGTAGTGGTCCAGTGACCTTAACTTCACCCACCCCTCCCCACACTGAGGTAGAGTGAGTTTTCTTTGGTCTTTGTGTGGAGCCTGAAAGAGACACAGCTAAGAGAGCAGCTGGGCTCAGGTATTATTCTATACTTTATTCCCACTTTTGTTTTTGTGCCGTATCATCGCGCTTTTGCTTGTATGTTTATGCTTGATCATATTAATATTGTATATTTCTGTATATGCTATTAATTAGTACCGACCCACTTGGGTTATTAAATATATAAAATTTATACAGCTCGTTTCATTGTATCCTATGAACTCTGTCCGCTCACGGGTGGTGAGTGGAAGGTTAGAAGGGTGATCGCAGGTACGCCAAGAGGCTTGGCAAGGCGATATTCTTCACAGTGGTGGCAGCGTTGTGGGATCTTAGGATAACAGTGTGTGGGTGTGGTATCACTCAGACACTGAGGATTGTGGCAATCCTATGGAACTAGCTCGGTATGAGATCAAGCTTAAAATACGGTGAAAGTTTGGTACAGTACTGTTCCCTCCCTACTTCTTTTTTCTGTCCTATCTTTTATTTGGCAACGGCTTCTAGTGGATGTCTTGGACTCTAAGAAGTGGAACCAGGGGACGTCAGCAACTGACTGATACAAACGCTGAGCAGATGGCTGATATGGAAGGTGCTGCAGCTGGGCAGGACGAGGAGCAAAGTCCTGAGGGGCTGGCACAAGAAAACATCACCATGCCAGAGGGTTCAGCAGGTGCCCGGACCCCAGAGGTAACTGTGCCTGGAGGGACCAGTAGCCCCAGTTCTGTGGGGGTAACAGACTTATACTTGCAAATGGCCTTACAGCAGATAGACGCCAGTGACTATAGCACCCGTCTGCAGGTGATTCACCAGTACCAAGCTGCTGCTGCTGCAGAGCGTCGGGCTGAGCGAGAGGCCCGTGAACGCCAGGCGGAGAGGGAGCATCAGCTTGAGGTAAAAAAGCTGGAACTTCGCCAGCAGGTGCAACCTTCCCTGCACAAACTCCAGGAGCCCAAGCACTAAAGATCTGATCCGAGGACTTTCCAATCTTGGAAGATAATGGGGACTTGGACTCGTTCTTGCGGGGATTTGAGAGGGCGTGTAAGCAGCATCATATTCCCCAGGCAGAATGGGCCCGTTACCTGTCTCCCCGGCTGAAGGGAAAAGGCCTGGATGTTTACACGAGCTTACCAGAGGACGCGGACTATGAGACCCTCAAAGCGGCGCTGATCCGGAGATACCGGCTCACACCGGAGGTGTACCGCAAAAAGTTTCGGAATATACAGCGGGGTCCCACAGAGAGCTATACGGATGTTCTGTACCACTTACAGGCTACATTCTGGCAGTGGATTAAAGGACTTACTTTCACCACGTTTGAGGGACTTGGGGATCTTATGATAAAGGAACAATTTCTCCAGGTGTGCCCTCTGGAGGTCCGCCAGTTCGTGTGTGATCGGAAACCCAAGACAGCAGACCAGGCTGAAGAGATTGCTGACGACTATGTGTCCACCAGGGAGCAAGGGGCCAAGAGAGGAGCCACACTGCAGAGATCCCCAAGCTGGAAGGAGGGGCAAAGCTGGAGCTCACCACAGCCTGCGGTCTCCAAGTGGGGTAAGACAAACTCTGTCCCGGGTGCCCCCTCTACTTCCCCTGTCCCAAGAACTCTGGGCGCCCCGGGGACCACCTCCAAGTCCCAAGGAGAGGTCCGGCGGTGTCATGCCTGTAACCAGCCAGGACATTTCAAGGCGGAGTGCCCCAACTGCTCTAAGAACCCCCCTGCTTCCCCAGCCACGGCAGCTGGCTCATCTGTATACTTGGTGGGGAGGGAGGGGGTTGCAATCCAATGCCAACCGTCAACAGGTCATTGTGGGGGATAAAGTGGTCATGGGATTTCGGGACACTGGGGTGGATGTTACTCTGGTGCAACCTGACTTGGCCCCTGTGGACAGTATTATCCCTGGAAAAACTCTGACCCTGAGGGGTATTGGACAAGAACGCTTAACTGTGCTCATGACTTGCGTCCATTTGGACTGGGGTGCCGGAAAAGGAATGCGTGATGTCGGGCTAATGTCTGATCTGCCTGCCAATGTACTATTGGGAACAGATTTGGGGCCCTTGGTGTCCCAATATGGGGTGGGAGCAGCCCCACCTCGCTGTGACAAAATGTCTGTACTGCAGGATGATTTTAATGTGGTGTTGAAGCCAGTCACACAGGCAGAGGGAGGGGTCTGCAGCTCGTTTCCCCCTGCTGTGTGCCCAGCTAAAGTAATCAGTGAGCATGTGAATGAGGGATTGTGGAATGTTAACCTGGCTGTAGCTCCGCCCACATCTGCGGGTGGTGATAGCCCCCTCAGTGTGACCCGGGCTGAGCCATTCACCCATGCAGTTCACTGTGAATCAATGACTGAATGCAATGTCAATGTAATTGCTAATTCTTGCCTTGCAGATTTCCAGGGTAGCTCTTCTGAGATGCTGGGGGCAACCCCAACTGATGACAATGTGCCAGGTGGTCAGGTGGGTCACGGGGATCTCAGGGCCGATCCGGATGAGGAACAGACTGCTGGTGTTGCGGTGGTAACTCGCAGCCAGAGTGCTAGAGGGGTGGAAGGCGCTCCGACCTCTGAGCCGTTCCCTCTGTCACCCGTAGATGGCACTGAGACCGCCATGACTAGCCTCCCCACACTGGAGCCAGAGGAGTCCGTCGGGTATATGACATGTACATCTCTTCTGTCTGGTTCCAGTCAGGAGTTCAGGGACGCTGTCCAAGCTGACCGCAGTCTGGGCGCATTGAAGGAGCGTGCTACTCAACCTCCCTTGGAGTCGGACAAGGACCGCGTGTACTGGGAGCAAGGGAGCTTGTACCGCGAAACGATCCCCACAAAGGGAAAAGAAAGTCGGCTCAGGGAGAAACATTTGGTGGTACCCCAACCCTATCGGGTGGAGTTGTTGCGGATTGCTCATGATATTCCACTGGCAGGCCACCTGGGGATCGCTAAGACCAAGGCTCGCCTCAGCCACTTATTCTACTGGCCTAAAATGGGGACAGATGTAGCTAAATACTGCCGTTCATGTGACACTTGTCAGAGGATGGGCAAGGCAGGGCAAGGCTCAAAAGCCCCAATGATACCTATGCCCATCATAACCGAACCTTTCCAGCGGGTGGCTGTGGATCTCATTGGACCCCTGTCCATTCCCAGTCGCACCGAGAAACGTTTCATATTAACGGTAGTAGACTACGCTACTAGGTACCCGGAAGCTGTCGCTCTGTCTTCCACCCGGGCTGATGTAGTGGCCAAGGCTCTGGTAGGCATCTTCTCCCGTGTTGGATTTCCCAGAGAGATGCTCACAGACCAAGGTACCCAGTTCATGTCTGCCTTGATGCAAGGCCTGTGTAAGGTAACAGAGGTGCAACATCTGGTGTCCAGCCCGTATCACCCACAGACCAATGGCCTGTGTGAACAGTTCAATGGCACCCTGAAGCAGATGCTCAGGATGTTAGTCGAGTCCCACGGGCGCGACTGGGAGCCTTATCTCCCGCACCTGCTGTTCGCCTACCGGGAGGTGCCTCCAAACCTCAACGGGGTTCTCCCCCATTGAGCTCTTGTACGGGAGACATGTACGTGGGCCCCTAACTCTTGTGAAAGAGTCCTGGGAAGGAGAAACAGCCATCCAAGGTGTGCCAGTCGTGGAGTATGTCCTGCGATTCCGTGACCAAATGCAGGCTATGGCGCAGCTGGTGCATGACAACATGGTCCAGGCTCAGGCTGACCAGAAGCTCTGGTATGATCAGAATGCCCGTGAGAGAACATACCAACCGGGGCAGAAAGTATGGGTCCTAGTCCCTGAGCCCCAGGACAAGCTTCAGGCGAAATGGACCAGTCCATACGACGTGCACCAGCAGGTCAACAGCGTCAGCTACCTGGTCACTGTTAATCCAGGCCGGAACAGGCATAAGGTCTTCCATGTCAACATGATGAAGGATCATCATGACCGGGACGCTAGTGCCTTCCCGGTATGCAGTCTGCTAGAGGAGGGGGAAGAAGAAGACCTTGTTGACTTGCTTGCTCATTTTCAGGAGGATAGGTCCAACAAGAAGGCACAGGTGAACCCCCTTCTGGCTGAGGCCCAGCTGTCCCAGCTGGATGAAGTTGTGCACTCCCTACCTGGTCTGTTCTCCACGAAGCCCAGGAGAACTGACCAGGCCATTCACCATGTGGATACCGGGAATCATGCCCCTATCCGGCGGTCGCCATATCGCGTCTCCTCGGAGGTACAGGTCCAGATGCGCAAGGAGATTGACGAGATGCTGGAACTGGGGGTGATTCAGCCCTCCCACAGTGCATGGGCTTCACCTGTGGTTCTTGTGCCCAAAAAGGACCGGACCACCCGGTTCTGTGTAGACTACAGGGAACTTAATGCGGTTACAGTCAACGACGCGTACCCCATGCCGCGCATCGACAACCTGCTTGACTGGTTAGGTAAGGCCCAGTACTTGTCCATCATGGACTTGAGTCGGGGATACTGGCAGATTGCCCTGTCCCCTCAGGCACAGGAGCGATCGGCCTTTATCACCCCTTTCGGACTGTACGAGTCCACTGTCATGCCATTTGGCATGAAGAATGCCCCTGCCACTTTCCAGCGGATGGTCAACTCCCTGCTCACGGGATGTGAAGGGTTTGCCACTGCATACCTGGATGACATTGCCATCTTCAGCTCCACTTGGGAGGAACACCTACAGCACCTGGCGCAGGTGCTGGGGCAGATCCACCGTGCGGGCTTGGCCATCAAACCGGGAAAGTGTCAGCTGGACATGCGCGAGGTCCAATACCTGGGACACCGGGTAGGTGGGGGAACCCTGAAACCAGAACCTGAAAAGCTGGATGTAATCACGTCCTGGCCAACACCCGGGACCAAGCGACAGGTGATGTCTTTCCTGGGTACGGCAGGGTACTATAGGAAGTTCGTACCGAACTATAGTGCTCTGGCTGCCCCCTTGACGGACCTCACCAAAAAGAAGTTGCCGCAAACTGTCCAGTGGACGGATGCTTGCGAGCGCTCCTTCCAGGCCCTGAAAGCGGCCCTGGCGAACGCACCTGTACTTCAGGCGTACGATGAGTCACGTCCACTTGTGCTACAGACAGACGCCAGCACCTATGGACTCGGTGCCGTACTGAGCCAGCTTGACTCAGCGGGGCAAGAGCACCCAGTGCAGTACCTCAGCCGAAAGCTACTGCCGCGGGAGATGGCCTATGCCACAGTGGAGAAGGAATGCCTAGCAATTGTTTGGGCCTTGCAGCATCTGCAGCCTTACTTGTATGGGCGCCACTTCTCCGTGGTGACGGATCACAACCCTCTGATCTGGATCAAACGTGTTGCAGGTCAGAATGGACGGTTGTTACGTTGGAGCCTGGTGCTGCAGCAATACAACTATGACATCCGGCACAAGCCTGGCCAGGCCCATGGCAATGCTGATGGCCTGTCCCAGCGGGGTGAGGCTGCGGAGGTGCGGGTGGAAGAGGAACGGAGGCTCCTCCTTCCTCCCGACACGCTCTAAAAGGGGGAGGTGTGATGAACCGACCCTCAGTTTTATATCTTTCTTGGAAGTGTGTTTTTACTTGCTCATGTCAGTCCTCCCCCCACCTGTTGGAATGTGGTGCTTAAGTTGAGTCTACACCGCTGGACGCTATGCCTCACTGGTTTTTATCCCTGGCCAGATGGCGATGGGGGTAGTGGCCCGGTGACCTTAACTTCACCCACCCCTCCCCGCACCTAGGAAGGTACCCATCTTTCCTTCTAACCGGCATAGATTCCTCTTTTCGTGAGGAGAGGGCTGGCTGGGGGGAAGGTGAAGGGTGGGGCTGAAGGGGGTCTGACACTGAGGTAGAGTGAGTTTTCTTTGGTCTTTGTGTGGAGCCTGAAAGAGACACAGCTAAGAGAGCAGCTGGGCTCAGGTATTATTCTATACTTTATTCCCACTTTTGTTTTTGTGCCGTATCATCGCCCTTTTGCTTGTATGTTTATGCTTGATCATATTAATATTGTATATTTCTGTATATGCTATTAATTAGTACCGACCCACTTGGGTTATTAAATATATAAAATTTATACAGCTCGTTTCATTGTATCCTACGAACTCTGTCCGCTCACGGGTGGTGAGTGGAAGGTTAGAAGGGTGATCGCAGGTACGCCAAGAGGCTTGGCAAGGCGATATTCTTCACAGTTATACTGTATTTCTATAATAGAAAAATGTAATAATTCCACGTTGTGGTGACATGTCAGAACTGAAGTGATGTAAACAGAGACCAGTGTTAGACTCAGGAAGCATTGGCATGGGAGGGACAAGAAATTGTTAAGATATTATTTCTGTTATATTATAGCATTGAAAGTCATTTAAAAGAAAAAAGATGTAACTAGACAACCCCTTTAATAAGATCCTGAGGGGGATCTTGATAAATGTAATTCTCATCCAGAACGCTATTCTTTTCAATACAGTTATGATCACTTTGATAAATATGCCCCACTGTCCAGACCTAAAAGTTACATTACTTTAAATTATTTTCCAGAATCTGTTGTGTTGTCACCCTAAAGTATTCTAGGAATGGATTGTTTTATGCCTTCCTCTAAGTAAGCTTCTGTTCTTCTGTTTTCCTGGGTTTAATATTAATTTCACTGAGATCATTACAAGTTCTATCACTGGAAGCGGGATATTAAACAGTCAATTTGCTTGTTTCATAACCTTGTGGGCAGCAATAAATGTTTTTTTCTTGTCCATAATGCATGCAAATAATTTGGAGAATGTATGTAGGAGAGACTTAGTGATTCTGTGGCCTTGAAATAGGGATGAGACGCGTGATGAATTGAAATGATCTGTTGAAATACAACTCCACTGAAATTCTGACTACTTCTCGTGTTCCAGATTCTGGTGTGAGAAATAGATTTATCTCATACTCTTTCCTATAATAATTGCTGAGGAAAACAATCAGCCACATCATTTACAGACCATCATTTGGAGACATGGTTGTGCACACCATGAAAGAATAAATCTGTTTAAATAATCTTAGTTTCCGTAAATCTGGCATTCTCAGTATGTGAACTTTTAACTGTTAGGATAATACGTTATGACCTTTAGTACAATCATAATTTCCAATCCATAAAATCGTGGGAAAGCAGAAGATGTGTTCAAGCAACACAATACTATAATGTTCTGTGAAAAAAAATAAAACTGTAATATAAAGAGAAAAAAAAAACCTCATAAAAGAAAAATGGTTTAGAATTATATTCAATTACATTGCCATACAGATATAGGAAAATTTAACATTACAAATAATGTATTAACTTCACTGTGGCTTTTTCAATAGACTTCAATGGCATTTTTTTATCTTTTGTGACAAGATATTACAATTCAAGATGTTATCAGTGTATTGTTAAATTTTGCTACATCTGTAGTTTTTGTTGTCGTTGTTTAAATGACACCAATATATTCTGCCTTGCTGTATAGAGAATGTATCACCTTTTCCAAGATTGCATCACAATCTCCTTTTTGTGTACATTTTGAGACATTCGCACACATTCTAGGAGACATTTCACACATGTACATATTATATTTGCTGTTGGTTGATTGTTTATTTTATAGACTCTAAACAGTCATTCTACAGTGGGTAGGTACTTACTGGTTTACTGATACTGACATGCCTATTCTCAGGTAAGCCAGTTGGTTTTGTAGTGGAGTGTGCAGCATATCCTCTTCTGGAGAATACATTATATACTGCTGAGCATAACCAAATTGCAGGTACTTAAAATGGTTTTCTAAGTCCCCATTACACATTCAATGATGCTGTGAGTTTTGTGGGCTGGCATTTGGGACCTTTGTTGGTGATACACTCATTCAATGGATATATGTAAATGCACTTTGTGGAAAACGGCCTTCACAATAAGTTGATAGTGTAGTGGGTGTACATTTGTTTTGTGCTTGCTACAGCTGTACTACTGTGTATAGGGTTTGCAAATCCCACTTGAAACCTGGTGTCTGAGAGGACTCAATTGCTCTTCAGACACAGTAGAGCACACTATTACTATGAACAGCAAGTGATAGTTGGGAGATCCTACCACATCTTTGCCCGATGCAACGACCGCAAGGCTTTTTTTTAGTGATCTTCCTAGCATGGGTTGGATTTTGGGAAACTATTTATTTTTGTATAACTGTAATTTATGAAAAGGCAATTTCTGTTACCTGTCAAATGGTTCTGCATATTTATGTTGTCATTGTCCTTTCCAGGCCTTCATTGTATGTGACCTCAGGGTGGAAACTACTATATATTTTATACTTCTTTTTGGTTGAAATGTCTTATGTGGCATCCCATGTGAGTTTCTGTAATGCTTCTCACATCTGGGGAAACCATCTAGTATAAAAAAGCTTCAGCAAATGTAATAATCGCAAAGTGTTTATTCTGGTGATGACAGGCATTATAAAATAATGGAAACAGTATAAAGAGAAAATATCAAGGTTTTTGGTAGAACATTCATGTTCATAGTCACTCACGATCACTACATACCTCCTTCAATAGCAGATATGTAGAGCATTGCTAAACAATATAATGAAGAGCTGGAAGAGAGGTTGTTCGTTAATATTTCTAAATCTCCCAACCCTGTAACACTGAGGGGGACATACTGTAGACAATTATAATGCTGCAACTCATAAAGGGTTTATGACATGTGTTAAACGCTAGATTCCCTTTACAAACTACTTATATATATATAGTTTGCTTTGTATAGCATACATTTGTAGAATCAATACGATATGCTATAAATGCCTGAAAGTTCCCATGGGCCCAGTATGCCAATTGATGGTGGGAACTGTTCCCACAAAATTCAATGGAGTGCAGGCCATGCTTGCAGGTAAGCCTTCTCCTTTGAAGTCCATGATGTTAGTTGTGGACAATGCCATTACAGAAGCAATTCTATGGAAACAGCGGTCACTGTGAATTGATGAGTAGGAGTCATGGGACCTTGTTCCATCCATAGATCAGTGTCTCAGTGTTAGGACATAACCTAGATATGCCATTAGTATTTAAGATGGGAATTCCTTCTAATGCTAGGCTGACACTAACTTGGAGTCTCAGTATGAAACTCCTTCCCCCATTCCGCTTAAAATAGGGGGAGAGTAAAAGTCTTGCAAGCAGGATTTTTCTCTCTTCCGTTTTTGGCGTAAACAGGGCAGACCCCATTATAGTCTATGGGGACTGAAGGACGGAAACCCGAACTCTAGTGTGAACCTAGCATAAACCTGCTCTTATCTATACAGATGAAGATATCTAGCTCAGGGCACCGCTGTATCAGACTGAGCCAATACTGCTTTAGAATATCACACATTGTCACCCATTTGAAAGGACAGTCTTTCTGTAGCTCTACATTTCCCATGCAGTAGATGCTTCAGATAAAATGTGTGGCAGCAAGAACCTTCTTCCAACAGCTACAGTAGTTCAGCCTCAGCTAACTTATGATCATTGGGCTGATTGTAGTGAAAAAAGACATTTCCAATATCCATGTGGGGCTACCCCTTTAAGAATGGGTACAGTAGCAGCACTAAGCACATGGGGTAAAACACTATGTTTATTAGCTATTTTTTAAACTAATGAAATAACCATACATACACTGTATTTTATTATACCCTGTATCTATTTCATGGGTTAATAATGTCCTTTACTGTGTAACTAAATATTCAGACCTTCAAGCTGTTTTAGTGCCCTAACTAGCATGTCTTCATAAATGTGCAAGCAGAATGTGGAACTGCTACGCATTGTCTACTAAATATATTGGCATTGCATTTTGTAAGAGGCAGCGCACCAGGAGTGGACTTACACTGTATAACACTATAAACTCACTCAGTTCGCTCCATAAATGCCGGTTGATTAACGCTTAGAAACCTGATTCTGCGCTGTCTGTGTAAGCACACATACAGTGCTGGCCAAAAGTATTGGCACCCCTGCAATTCTGTCAGATAATACTCAATTTCTTCCAGAAAATGATTGCAATCACAAATGTTTTGGTAATAATATCTTCATTTATTTTGCTTGCAATGAAAAAACACAAAAGAGAATGAAAAAAAAAGTCAAATCATTGATCATTTTACACAAAACTCCAAAAATGGGCCGGACAAAAGTATTGGCACCCTCAGCCTAATACTTGGTAGACAAAATAACTGCGAACAACCGCTTCCGGTAACCATCAATGAGTTTCTTACAATGCTCTGCTGGAATTTTAGACCATTCTTCTTTGGCAAATTTCTCCAGGTCCCTGAGATTTGAAGGGTGCCTTCTCCAAACTGCCATTTTGAGATCTCTCCACAGGTGTTCTATGGGATTCAGGTCTGGACTCATTGCTGGCCACTTTAGAAGTCTCCAGTGCTTTCTCTCAAACCATTTTCTAGTGCTTTTTGAAGTGTGTTTTGGGTCATTGTCCTGCTGGAAGACCCATGACCTCTGAGGGAGACCCAGCTTTCTCATACTGGGCCCTACATTATGCTGCAAAATTTGTTGGTAGTCTTCAGACTTCATAATGCCATGCACACGGTCAAGCAGTCCAGTGCCAGAGGCAGCAAAGCAACCCCAAAACATCAGGGAACCTCCGCCATGTTTGACTGTAGGGACCGTGTTCTTTTCTTTGAAGGCCTCTTTTTTTCCTGTAAACTCTATGTTGATGCCTTTTCCCAAAAAGCTCTACTTTTGTCTCATCTGACCAGAGAACATTCTTCCAAAAAGTTTTTGGCTTTCTCAGGTAAGTTTTGGTAAACTCCAGCCTGGCTTTTTAATGTCTCTGGGTCAGAAGTGGGGTCTTCCTGGGTATCCTACCATAGAGTCCCTTTTCATTCAGACGCCAACGGATAGTACGGGTTGACACTGTTGTACCCTCGGACTGCAGGGCAGCTAGAACATGTTTGGATGTTAGTCGAGGTTCTTTAGCCACCATCCGCACAATCTTTCGTTGAAATCTCTCGTCAATTTTTCTTTTCCATCCACATCTAGGGATGTTAGCCACAGTGCCATGGGCTTTAAACTTCTTGATGACACTGCGCACGGTAGACACAGGAACATTCAGGTCTTTGGACATGGACTTGTAGCCTTGAGATTGCTCATGCTTCCTCACAATTTTGCTTCTCAAGTCCTCAGACAGTTCTTTGGTCTTCTTTCTTTTCTCCATGCTCAATGTGGTACACACAAGGACACAGGACAAAGGTTGAGTCAACTTTAATCCATTTCAACTGGCTGCAAGTGTGATTTAGTTATTGCCACCACCTGTTATGTGCCACAGGTAAGTAACAGGTGCTGTTAATTACACAAATTAGAGAAGCATCACATGATTTTTCAAAGGGTGCCAATACTTTTGTCCACCCCCTTTTTTATGTTTGGTGTGGAATTATATCCAATTTGGCTTTTTGACAATTCTTTTTGTGGTTTTCCATTGAAGACAAATTAAATGAAGATATTATTACCAAAGCATTTGTGATTGCAATCATTTTCTGGAAGAAATTGAGTATTATCTGACAGAATTGCAGGGGTGCCAATACTTTTGGCCAGCACTGTAATACCATTACTGAAATGGGGACTCTTTATTGGCTATGTCTAATCTATGGAAACAGATGATGTACAACTTTAGATTTCGATGCATATAGCACCTAAAATGCTGACTTTCTTTAGACTAGTGTGTGAACGAATCAACATAAATGGCATTAAATTTAGCTACATCAAGCAAAGCAGGTGCACTTGTGCCACAAAACAGAAAAACACTGGCCCAGCTAAGTGTGTATATGTCTTCACTGGGTAAAGGGGACAAAGCTGCTGCCAGACTGGGACTGGGTACAAAAAGATTGGACATGTTGAAATCCAGTAGCTCAGTCTATCTCTTCCATGAAATCTACCATTGAGGAAGATTCAAGAGGCCTCACGCACATTAGATGGTCAGTCTACCAGTCCTGCCACATTAATTTGAGGTAAATAGCCAGTTTCAGGGTTTTTCCAAATAAATATGTATAATAGTGTTAAACTGTATGAACGTTTCATGTGGTGTATGTTAGTGTATAGGTTAGTATGGAAGTTCCGCACAGTAGCACATACATACAGTAGTATTCATATCCACCATACAGCAGTGCCAACTCAGCAGTTTCCTTTTTAATATTACCATATAGCAGAATTATGTAGAGAATAGTTTCACTGAGAGGTGATAGACACTAGTTCCCAAACGTGTGTTAGTAAGAAGTGGGGGACATATGGAAGGCACTGTGACTGCAGGATAAGATTACACAGGGCTTATTTGTAGTCTGTAGCCATGGAGACACAGCTATAATTATAAACTGCAAGAAATAAGTAGCTACATCAAAAAGTGATATGTTTCAGTATGAGAGGGGCGTGCTAACTGTGGTCTAATGTAAAATCAGAGATATTATAGGGGTGTACAATTTTTATTGTCATTACACTGTAATGGCAGGTGAGAGTTATTGTTGATAAATGTAAGATTATACATTTTGGATTAAAATATATTTATACTAGTTATACCCTAAATAGATCACTATTGAATGAGTCTACAATGGAGAATTTGGAAGTACGGTAGTTGTTGATAATAAACTAAATGATAGCACTTAATGATAGCACTCCTGCTGCATCTACAGCTAACAAGATATTGTCTTGTATAAGGAAGGGCATGGCTTCTAGAGAGGAAAATGCTATTTTACCCTTTTAAAAGGCAATGGTGCGACCACACCTTGAATATGCTGTTCAGTTTTGGCCACCAGTTCATAACAAAGACATCAGAGAGCTGGAGAATGTTCAGAAAAGGCAACCAAATTAATACCTGGTAGGGAAGATCTCATGTATAAAGATAGGCTATGAAAACTAAATTGTAGTCTAGAGAAGAGAAGCCTCAAGGGATATGATATATTTAGATAAATATGTAAATGGTCCTGATAAAACTCATTGTGATATATTATTTGTCCCACAAACCTAATAAAGAACACAGGGTCGCTGCTTATGGGTAAAGGAATCCCTACTTTCACACAAAGTTCAGAAGCATTTCTTTACTGCCTAAACTATAAACATATTCCTGCAGGATTTGGTAAAGGTGGAAGTGTAGTGAGCCATAAAAAAGGGCTAGAATCTACCTTGTATTCCATAGTATACTTGAATTCTGGTATTCATGTAGAATGCTAACCCTAGGGATCCATCTGAATGCAAGCAGGGGTCAGGAAGAAATCTTTGCCACATTATGGTGAATCGGGTCTGTCTCATGTCTGTGTTTTTTTTTTTTCTTCCACTGGATTAATCTGGATTTCTAAGTATAAAAGAGTTGAACTTGATGGACCTCACCAAGACACCAGTATCTATCTATCTGTATTGCAAGACATACTGTATGTGAACAGTAATTCTACGCTGAATATTGTCAGGTCACAGTGTTTTCTTCCAACCAATTAAGCATAATATTTAGAATATTTAGAGTTTTTACACTGATAAAAAATAGTTTATGATCATTTTTTTCTGTACAAGAATTGTCACTTTTGTATCTATCCAGGACCTATCTGTCAGCCTTGACAGAGGAAGGACAGTTGAAAACAGAATAAGCTCTTAATCTAGATTTTCCCACTTCTTACATATCATCTAAAACTACTATGTCCTTTAAGGAAAAATTAGAAAAGATAGCAACATTAATAGAGTTCCTGGATGAATCCTTCTTCTTGCATCCTGTATAACAACAACATGTTGAACTTGGTGATCCCAAGAGGCATTTAATTGCTGTATCCTCCATGATGAATGCCACTCTTGTAACTCTTGACAGCTAGCAAAGACTCTTCATTAATTTTGCAAAGGAAGATGCCTCAAGAGCATCGGTGGCATCACCAGTTTCAATTAATTGCATTCTTGGTGGGCAGAAGTCAGATAGCTTATGTCATAAATCTGGCATGCATAGAATGTTTTTATCTACCATATGTGCCTCATTGAAAAGCAACTCTTAACTATGTCAGTAGTAACGCATCAAACACTAACAAAATGGGAATTACTTTTTGTATCTAGTGTACAATTCAGATTTATCATCCCTGTTATAAGGGCATTGACTGTATATAGCATCTCATTAAGAACCTGTAAGCCTATATTATGGATCCAAATGTACTCTGTGCCACCACGTGGTACTTTTGTGCTGATATCACTATAACAGGTCATGCAATGGACACACAAACGTACAGTATCGACCTACAGAATTGTATGGCATAGGATCCTCAATATGGCCACATAGATAAGCCCTTTAAAATATACAGTAAATAAAACACAGATTGACCTCAATACATAAAAATGTACTGTATTGTGAAAATTATAATAATATTAAGATATTTGTGAATAATGCAAAATCATCTAAAGAAAATTAAGATACAATTTTAAGAGTTTTCATCTTACTTAGCTGTTTTTACTAGTAAATTTATTCTCTGTGAAGAATGGGGATTAGGAGGCAAACTAGGACTGGCCCACAGAGAAACAGGTGAACCCTGACTCAAAGAGCTAAGAGGGCCCTAGTTAAAGACAAGATCCAAACAGAAGACTACTGACATTGCCCCAGGAGATAAACTGTTCAAGGCAAGGACTAAGTAGCAAACTACTTCTAAAAAAAAAAGGTGTGGCGATGATGTTTTAGAAATTTTAAACAAGTGTCAGATAAAATTTGCATACAGCTTTATAGCTGGAAAGAATTTTACTGGTGGCCCCCAGTCTGACACTGTTAGGAGGTAATAAGCATTCCTTTTAAATTGAAGAATCAGGTAATGGGGTCATGACATGAATTAATTGCTTACCATCCTGAAGGGTTATTTATAGCTATGGGAAAATAAATTGTTTCAATGTGTCTACCTTAATAATAATAATAATAATAATAATAAACTTTATTTATATAGCGCCAACATATTCCGTAGCACTTTACAAATCAGAGGACACAAGAACAGACAATATGAGACATTACAGTGTGACAAAGAAATAAACATATCAAACAATAGGAGTGAGGGCCCTGCACGCAAGAGCTTATATTCTCTCTTGGTGATGTTGCTAATTTGTGCTGCTGCAGGTGGGCTCTGGGTAGAATTAGACTTCTTCTCCTTCTGGCAGGTGACAGTCCACTCTTACTTTCCGATCCAACTTATCCTAACAAACTGTGATGAAAGCTTCTCAATTATATTGTGTCACACTACTTCAGAGCAGGGCAGAAACCAATTTCTGTTGGCTGCTCTGCAGGGAACAGAAGAATACTGGATGAGCATAAAGTAACTGAGCATGCCTCTCAACAGTCGATTACTTCATTAGATGGACACAAACTGTACATTGCTATTCACCTTGAACACCAGGTGGCACCATACTTTCAATACAACTATCAGAACTCTTCACTGAATAATTTATTAAATAAGTTTAAATACTAGATTTTCATTTAAAGGGGTTACCCAGTTTTTTAAAAATATGGGCCAAATAACAGGATGCATTGGTTTATCCGCTTTATTTTCAAGTCATTGACCACAGCTCTCACATTTTGTTTACAAGCTCACTACCCTCTCTGTGCTCAGTTCAGCTAGCAAACAAAACACAGCAGCGCATGATCTCCTTGCTGCTTAAAGCCACTCATACTGACCTTGGATTTGGACCTCGTTTTCAAAAATGCTTGCATTTTATTTAAATCACAGCATGTCAATTATACAGTCATATGAAAAATTTTGGGCACCCCTATTAATCTTAATCATTTTTAGTTCTAAATATTTGGGTGTTTGCAACAGCCATTTCAATTTGATATATCTAATAACTGATGGACACAGTAATATTTCAGGATTGAAATGAGGTTTATTGTACTAACAGAAAATGTGCAATATGCATTAAACCAAAATTTGACCGCTGCAAAAGTATGGGCACCTCAACAGAAAAGTGACATTAATATTTAGTAGATCCTCCTTTTGCAAAAATAACAGCCTCTAGATGCTTCCTGTAGCTTTTAATCAGTTCCTGGATCCTGGATGAAGGTATTTTTGACCATTCCTCTTTACAAAACAATTCCAGTTCAGTTAAGTTTGATGGTCGCCGAGCATGGACAGCCCGCTTCAAATTATCCCACAGATGTTCAATGATATTCAGGTCTAGGGACTGGGATGGCCATTCCAGAACATTGTAATTGTTCCTCTGCATGAATGCCTGAGTAGATTTGGAGCAGTGTTTTGGATCATTGTCTTGCCGAAATATCCATCCCCGGCGTAACTTCAAATTCGTCACTGATTCTTGTACATTATTCTCAAGAATCTGCTGATACTGAGTTGAATCCATGCGACCCTCAACTTTAACAAGATTCCAGGTGCCGGCATTGGCCACACAGCCCCAAAGCATGATGGAACCTCCACCAAATTTTACAGTGGGTAGCAAGTGTTTTTCTTGGAATGCTGTGTTTTTTTGACGCCATGCATAACGCCTTTTTGTATGACCAAACAACTCAATCTTTGTTTCATCAGTCCACAGGACCTTCTTCCAAAATGAAGCTGGCTTGTCCAAATGTGCTTTTGCATACCTCAGGCGACTCTGTTTGTGGCGTGCTTTCAGAAACGGCTTCTTTCGCATCACTCTCCCATACAGCTTCTCCTTGTGCAAAGTGTGCTGTATTGTTGACCGATGCACAGTGACACCATCTGCAGCAAGATGATGCTGCAGCTCTTTGGAGGTGGTCTGTGGATTGTCCTTGACTGTTCTCACCATTCTTCTTCTCTGCCTTTCTGATATTTTTCTTGGCCTGCCACTTCTGGGCTTAACAAGAACTGTCCCTGTGGTCTTCCATTTCCTTACTATGTTCCTCACAGTGGAAACTGACAGGTTAAATCTCTGAGACAACTTTTTGTATCCTTCCCCTGAACAACTATGTTGAACAATCTTTGTTTTCAGATCATTTGAAAGTTGTTTTGAGGAGCCCATGATGCCACTCTTCAGAGGAGATTCAAATAGGAGAACAACTTGCAATTGGCCACCTTAAATACCTTTTCTCATGATTGGATACACCTGGCTATGAAGTTCAAAGCTCAGTGAGGTTACAAAACCAATTTTGTGCTTCAGTAAGTCAGTAAAAAGTAGTTAGCAGTATTCAAATCAATAAAATGATAAGGGTACCCACATTTTTGCACCGGTCAAATTTTGGTTTAATGCATATTGCACATTTTCTGTTAGTACAATAAACCTCATTTCAATCCTGAAATATTACTGTGTCCATCAGTTATTAGATATATCAAATTGAAATGGCTGTTGCAAACACCCAAATATTTAGAACTAAAAATGATTTAGATTAACAGGGGTGCCCAAACTTTTTCATATGACTGTACCTGCACTACGCTATGTGGGGCCTTAGCCTTAAATGTACATAACAACTCCTCCTAAAGGGGTTGTTTCGCGAAGGCATTGCTTTCTAAAAACATCCACCTAGAGATCAGCTGATCACTGTGGATCTAACTCCTGGAACCCCAAGTTATCAGCTGTTGTCAGAGGAAGTTTTGTATTTGTTCAACCCCAAATCCAAAAAAGTTGGGACGCTGTGTAAAATGTAAGAAGCCAAAATGCAATGATTTGGAGATCTCATGTAACCCTATTTTATTCACGGTAGAACACTGAACACATATCACAAGTTGAAAGTTAGACATTTTCCACTTGAAGAAATTAACTAATTTAGAAATAGATGGCAGCAACACATCTTAAGGTTAACAAGGGACAAGGTTAACAAAAGGTTGGAAAAGTAAGTGGTACTAATGAAAAACAGCTAGCAGGTCAATTTTCAAGTAAGTCACATGACTGTGTGTGAAAAGAGCACGTTACAGAGGCAGAGTCTCTCAGAAGCAAAGATGATCAGAGGCTCACCAATCTGTGAAAAAATTGCATCTAACAAGACTTTGAATATCCCACGTCTACAGTACATTATATCATCAATTGATGTGTTCTATGTTCTATTGTGAAAAAACATATGGCTATATGAGATTTCATTTCAGCTTCATTGGCCTTTTTTCTATATACTGTATATTAGTTATGAATTTAATTAATATTGCAAAAAATATTGCAAGTGAATAAATATTAATTATGACTATTTAAAATGCAAATACATATTTTAGAAGTGCATTAGAGCAACTACAGCGTGATGGAGAATTCCATGCTGTAGTAATAGTAGACTCCAGGTTCAAGACCAACAGAGCCCCTCAGACATTAGAGTGCTGGTGGTGGTCACTATCTTTATATATAACTAGAGGATTTCTGTAATCATGTTATGTAAAAGGGTTTGTATATTGTCAATAGTATTCCCTACCATTTTCTTATCTGGATCCTCAGCTGTCCTGAAAACAGAAGGGCTACAGTGTCGATTTAATGCTGTGGCCCCTTTAATACCTTACCCTGCACAGCGATAATCCTGGCCATTCGCTGTATAAGGAGCTGAAACAGAGCTCCATTCAAGTGAATGTTGTGACCTACACCAATGAGAAAGTGATGCCATATTCTAGGGATATGCCATAATTAAATAAAACTGTATATTTGGGTTTTATGTGGGATTATAATATATATTATATAGTATATCTCATCACTATGATCCGTTGCTTTATGTACATGCATAGCACTTGCTGCCTGGAGACCACTAGGTATATTTACAGGTGTCAGAGCCAGATGCTGTTTTCTATATGCAGGTAATACATCTTAAGCCTGTTATCTCCCTGTAAATGTCATCATCGTATCTGAGAGGAATAACAAAGTATTTTACCAGATGCCACCAGTCTCTTCAATAATGCTCTGATTTATCATGTAAATATTCAGCTAGAGATTTTACTTTGTATCTTTAGCAGATTTTTTCATATAGTATGTCTCTTTCTCAATAATGGTGTGCTAGCTTCCAAAACACTTTATACATGGTTTGGTTCAGTTTTGTAAGTAGACTTATCATCAGAAAGTGACAGTAGTCACCCTTTAGCTTCTTGTGGGATCCATCTATTTAGTGGATCCATTAAATGGATCCACTAAAAATAGAGAAAAACTAAGGCCAGATAGAAGGGAATTTGATTACATTTGATTACATAGGATTAATCTGTCCTGTCTGGACACAAAAGTATGGTAGACTATGCCATTGTGTCCAATATAAAGAAAGAAAGCAGTGGATCCGTTAGTCTTTAAACTGAACCTGTTTAATGGATGCCCTTCTGTGTTACCACCTATTTGCATCTGTTTTAGCATATCTGTTAAATGATCCACTAAACTCATGGCCAGATGTGAGCATAACCATTATCTGTGATATTTGAAGGCAGTTTGTATAAGGGTATGATCGAACATGTATTTGCTGGTAAATCTACCTAACTTTGCAGCTATTAATACTTAACAATCAATTAACAATGATTTTTTAACAATAAGCCTGAAATCCGCCACATAGGACCATACCTTGTATAAGGGGATTTATTGTTAGCAATACTTGGATATATGATGGGTAATGGCTACTGTAGAGTGTTATAATACTACATCATTATCACCTTTGATATATTTTGTTACAGCAGCGCTTTCTATCTGGTATTGCTTATTTGCCATTGATGCAATTATTTTTTATATATATAATAGCATTTTAAAGTGCAAAATTTTTTAATTTGAGCATTTTTATGTTTACATATTACAATCTGACAGAACCCAAAGAGGTTATTACACATTAATAGAAACTGCCTTTTAACTGTGATTATCTCTTAACTTCATACCTTTTGATATTAGTTTTTATCATACTGTAGTATACAGGACTAAATTAAAGGGAATACAAAAGCCTCCAAAAAAAGGGGTCTAAGTCATATAGTGCCCTGTGCTGTATAATACCTGTTGTGTCCCCTCCCCCATTTCAATACAGTGACTAAATGTAGGCACCATACAGTATAGAACCCAAATAGCATTGCTATAAAACTTTCAAAAAAACCCTCCCATACAGTTGTACTGTATGTTTCACTGGTACGTTCTCTTTTATTCAATCAACTGCTGGATTTGGCTTCTAGAACAGCATCTGAAAACCTAAATATGTAAACATACATACATATCTGTCACCAGCAGATTATAAGGATGTTGATGGATTCCATCAGTTCAACAATGTTACAAGTGAAAACAGGTAAACGTTGATAAAAAAATACATTACAATGATGCTATCTCTTATTTGTTCACTGTATAGGCAATCTTCATGAAACATGGCACCTTTAAGTTTAAGTCGTCATATGTTAATATGTGTATAAATGTAATCTACATACTACATACTGTATATACATTCTACTTTTATAAAATCTTCATTATCTTTAAGTTCACCTCCATCCTAAGGCTAAATTCACACCTCTATCAGAGCCTCCATCTCAGAATCCATTGAAAATTGCAAACAAAAATGCCCTACATACAGGACTTTTTGTCTAAGAAAATGATGAATGCCAGAACTGAAGTCCAGTGGACTCCATTGTGGACAGAGCGATCTTTTGGACTCCGTTGGTGTCTGGCATTTTAAATACTTGGCACATCTGTTATTCTGCTCCTATCACAGAAGACAGCAAGAAAAGATTATATTGATCTGAAGTAAAAGTATGCTCTATATCTCTATCCGTTATCACAGTCATAGTCTGGGAAATCAAGATTCTAGTTTGCTTATGCAGGGTATTTGCACTGAAGGACTTGTTCGGCATGGTAAGACTTGGGCATGGTGGGAACCATAAATTTGTAGCTAAGACTGATTCTGGATCCTGTCAGGCAAATATGCAGCTCCTGCATGAAGCCCCTCTAGCTATCATGATGCTCTTACAAGGCAGCCTCGAAAGGCTTAATTGACAATTCAGCTCTGCTACGTCTGTAGTTTCCATAACTCCCACAGACTTTTGCTGCTAGTGATTCCCATGCCATTGTTCATTTTTTGTTTTTAAATCAAACATTTGCACCTCAGCTCTACAGGGGGACACTGAGGCGTAATCCAGCTAAAATTGACTTCTCAGACTTGTGTAGAAAGACCAAACAGAAATCTCACAACACTCTAGCAAAAAGGAAAAACACAAGAATATGCTAAAAACATTACCTAAAATCTGGCAACATCTGGTTCTCTTAACTTTTTACTGCATATTAAAATCCCATGGCTCTGTCTGGCTGTCTTCAGCTTCCCAGCAGCTGGAGAGCCACAGGTAGTGTGAGCAAACCCGGATAAGCAAGCTTGCAGAGAATATTAATTACAAGGCACCTTGGCCGCTCCATAGGCATGCTGTAATACACAGGCTGTGCTTTAGTGCATTGGCATATTTCTTGATTTTGCTGTAATTTGCATAGCTGTTTATAGCAAGAGTATGAAGTCAAAATGAAGTCAAAGGCCAGAAAAGGGAACCCAGTAACGGAGCTGCTTTTTCAGCATCTTTGCATGTCAATGGCATAATGCCCCAGAGTCCAGCCACTTGCTAAATGACTCCAAAGACTAAGCAGATATCAAGTGCCCGCTGATTGTGTTGGCACTGAAGCAGGTGGCATTAATTACTCAGAATGATTGCCCTTTCTCTCTCCATTGCACAGGTGGAAGTAGAAATCAGTTGTCTGAAAAGCAGCATGTCACTGTACGCCTGACATAACTTTGCCTGTCCATTATCTTGTTCCTGGCTGCGAGCTTGTAAAAAGTTCCTGTAATATGTACTGCATGACAAAAAAAAAATTTCATGTGCATTATTGCTATTATTATTCTAGTCCTATTCTTACTTCATAAAAATAAGGCAGATAGATCCCTATATCCAGATCGGCTCTACACTAGGACGTTTACCAAGATCAGCTCTGTACCAGGACGTTTACCAAGATCAGCTATGCACCAGGACGTTTACCAAGATCGGTAATGCACCAAGACGTTTACCAAGATCGGCTCTGTACCAGGACGTTTACCAAGATCGGCTATGCACCAGGACGTTTACCAAGAACGGCTATGCACCAGGACGTTTACCAAGATCGGTAATGCACCAGGACGTTTACCAAGAACATCTATGTACCAGGACGTTTGCCAAGATCGGTTATCACTAGAAGTCCCAGAGAGGGGTCATTTAACATTCCTACCTTTGGAACCCAGAGATGGGTCGAATGACCTGAAGGATTTAAGCAAACAACCTATAATCACCGTCTTTTGTTCTTAAGTAATTAAGGCCATTACTGTCACACCACAGGAGGTTGTTGTTTTCCATTGAGTTTAGCCATTTAGTTTCTAGTTAGTTCTATTCAGTTTATTGTATTTGATAATATAAAGACTATACATATTGTATTTAGTTTAGTTTTATTTGAGCAAAAAAGCACTGAAACAATGAATCATTTTTTATATATTTTAAATAGAATTAGAAATTTTAGAGCAAGGTACAGCTGTGAGTAATGACCAGAAGCATTTGTCTAAGGCCTTAAGCACACTAGCAAAAAAAAATTGCGCGAAAATCGCATCACAATGCGATGCGATTTTTTTCTGCAATTTGCCAATGTATTTCAATGGCACCAAGCACACCTGCGATTTTTTTTTCGTGCCATTTTTTTCATAGGTGTGATTTTCCAGTGATTTTTTTTTTTTTGTGCGATTTTTTTCGTGCGAAAAAATCCCAGAGGAGTGATCTATATGACCAATGGGACAGATCGCAAAAATATCGCAAGTAGCTGCGATTTTTTTTGCGATTTATTTTTTTCTGCACCCATTGACTTGAATCTAAATATACAAAAATGTAAATATACAAAAGAACAACTGTTATTTGTTTCCATGCTTTTTATTTTTGTTATGAAAATAATAAAACAAATACAAGGAATAAAACAATTCCACACATATTTACAATAGGCTGCTGTGGGGGGCTGTGTGTGTGTGTGTGTGTGTGTGAGTGGCATGTCCTTCTTGTGTGACTAGCATTTCAGCACTCACTCAGCAGTCTGTCTGCACTGTCGGAACATACCTGGCACTGCCTGGGTATTTCCCTGGTACATTTGCCACACGTGTATTTGTAGCAGTCAACACATCTCTCAGTTGCACAATTGTTCGTGCATCAATGGTTGACCTGACACTTCGCCCTTTTGCCAGGGCTGGGTGTGGAAGGTTGTTGCCGAAGGAGTTTCTCCTTGCGTGCCTTCTTTTCAGTCACATGAGAGCCACCTAACTCTTTTGCAAGCTCAACCAGGAAGTCCACCCGTCTCTCCTGCACCCCAGTGCATGCCTGATAAAGAACATGAGCATTCAGTGCTGCGATGTCAATCATGTTGTAGAACACGGCGACTGGCCATCTCCGTGTTCCTGCACGCACGCTGTACTCCCGCACCATTTGGTCCATTACATCCACACCGCACTTTGTGTGGTTGTATTGTGTGACTGTGTTTGGCTTCCTTTTGTTGGTATCCTCAGTCTCAACCACACTGTGCATGCTGCTGAGAATGTAGACGGCCTTCTTTCGTTTGGGTGCATACACTGTCAGTGTGGCACCAGTGGTTGAAAACACCTGAGTGGTGAATTCAGTGCGGTCCATCTGTCTAGAGGATTGAGGAATTTCCCAGCGACTCTTGTTGACTGTGCCGAGGATAGTGGTTTTCCGGCTAAGCAGTCATTGTGCAAGTGACAATGATGTAAAGAAATTGTCCGTGGTTACAGTTCTGCCCTTGTCCATGAATGGTTCCATCAGCCTCATCACTACAGTTTCGAACAGTCTCTCCCCGCTGGGACGACTGGGGTCCTTGCCAAGATATGGGAGGACATTACAGATGTACTTTGATTTCAAGTTGCAAGCCACCCAAAACTTGATGCCAAACTTGTCTGGTTTTGTTGCAATGTATTGCAGAAAACAGCAGCGAGTCTTTGACGGGAAAAGCTGTTCATCAATAGTGATGTGTCGACCAGGGTTGTAGGATGCGATGCAGTTGGTGACAAACGATCTCCACACATCGGAGATTGCAGCAAACTTATCGGTCTCCACTCGCTCACTGCGTGTGAACATGTCATCAAAGAGTAGGTGTTGCATGATGTCTTGGAAGCGGTTTCGGGTCATAGTTGCAATGATCCTTGGGTTTGCCAGGTTTGCTGACCAGCTGTCACGTAGTGATGGAACCTTGGTCACCCCCCGCAAGATAATGACTGAAATAAATGCCATTAGAGACCCATGAACCAATCCACCTGCTCCGTGTGACGTGCATGTTGAGCAGTCCATTCTTGAATGCTACGAAGCATGTCAAGAGTGATAAAACAGAGGAAGCTCTGAAGGCGACTCCGGACACTTCGTCTGGCCTTAGCGCTTGGCTCTCCATCTGTAGGGTACGGTTCTAGTGGGGTGAAATGGAGACGTTTCCCCACTTCTACTTCACGCCACACTGTGCCATCTTTTGCGGTCTCTGTCGGCTCACTCGCCAACCGAGCTCTCTTTTTTGGTAGAGGAGGAGTCTCCTCATCTGCAAGATAAATAATTTCTAATTAACATTTTGTTTTGGTTCTAAATAAAAAAGATAGTCAGGAAATAAAAATCGGTAATTTGAAAAATCTAACCTGAAGACAGCTCAGAGTCCGAATCCAGTTGAAGGACTATGTCTTCTCCATCTGAGTCAGAAGGTTGGTGTTGCTCAGGATCAGTTCCAATGCCTGTTGAATGGTGTGCCTTCTCTGCATTTTGTTTCTTGTGAACAAAATAGGTGAAGCAGTCACCTATTTATCCCCCACAGCACAAAAGGCTGCATGCAAATTTGCTAAGGTGTTAGCAACTTTATGCATATTCCCAGCACAACAATGCAGCTGGGGGGTGGGCAAACACACTCAGGAGCAGCTTACATTCTTTTGTTTACACTCTCTTACAAGACCTGAGGTGGATCAACACAATTGCCCCCTGCAGATTCCTCAGACAATGGCCACATTTACAAATGAAAGGATGCTAATTGGAGCCATCAGAGTTGTCTGTTTGGACTAAGGGTCATTTGACCCTCTTTCAGGACTTCAAGGGGGAGCTCGAAATTTCTGGGACTTCTAGTGTTATACACCAGGACTTTACCAAGAACAGCTATGCACCAGGACGTTTACCAAGAACAGCTCTGCACCAGAACATTTACCAAGAACAGCTATGCACCAGGACGTTTACCAAGAACAGCTATGCACCATGACATTTACCAAGAACAGCTATGCACCAGGACATTTACCAAGAACAGCTATGTACCAGGACGTTTACCAATAACAGCTATGTACCAGGACGTTTACCAAGAACAGCTATGCACCAGGAAGTTTACCAAGAACAGCTATGTACCAGGACGTTTACCAAGAACAGCTATGCACCAGGACGTTTACCAAGAACAGCTATGTACCAGGACGTTTACCAAGAACAGCTATGTACCAGGACGTTTACCAAGAACAGCTATGTACCAGGACGTTTACCAATAACAGCTATGTACCAGGACGTTTACCAAGAAAAGCTACGCACCAGGACGTTTACCAATAACAGCTATGTACCAGGATGTTTAACAAGAACAACTATGTACTAGGACGTTTTTAGATTGTTCGCTGATCAACTAATTACCAGTGACTATAAAAAAATGAAAGTGACTCCTGGAGTGGCCTTAAGGCCTCTTACATATAGATCTGTTTGTGCGGTAAACAGAAAGCACTACAGATCTGTATAACTGACCCCTATAGAAATAAAGTATGCGCTTGTTGAATTCTATATGTGCAGCATTCATTTTTGTCAATTGCTACTTGCAAGCCCACTTTTCTGTTTTTCTTTTTTTTTTTCTTCTTTTTTTTTTTTTTTTTATAGTTTCTGCCTGATCTGCCAGTTTAATCTGCCAGTTACTATAGGTCATACGAACAATGCAACAGACAATTAATCAGCTCTATTCCAACTGTTACTTAAAGTATGTGTATGGCTACCCTTAATCACTGATGTCCCCATAGTCTCACTCTCAGATGCCCTGGAGTGCCTTCCACAAATGCCCTACTTATTTTGGAATAATGCCAATGACTACATAAATAACAATACAGAGTTCTGTAATACACTGATCACTGAGGCTAGGAACACCTCCATAGCTTTAGCTGCTCACATTTTCTTTTCGGTTTAATATCCAAACATATTTCTACTTGTGTTTTTAAAGTTCCAATAGAAGGCTGACTGGCCCACGACCAGCACTTAAAGCATGCATTTGCAAATATGAATTAAAAAGCATATCATATAACGTTCTTATTAAACTGATTTGGTAAATTATGTTATTTTACTGTATACTATTTTATAAAAATGTAACTTAAAAAGGTTAAAAAGTTAAAAGTTAAATATTTTTGCAAATCTAAATAAACATTTTGCAGAGTTTTCATGATTTTCTCCAACCATCTTCGTGGTGACAGTCTTTTGTCTTGATTGTGACAATGGATACAATCATTAATACAGAAACTTTCTATGGTCTGGGACTTGTCAGAACATCAGTTATTGTGGCCAGGATATCTTCTCATACATGTAGTGTCCCTGCCTCATAACCTGGCCACAATAAGGAAATCATGGCTAGGTTTCTGACAAGTCCCAGACAATAGAAGAACCGATCAAAACAACAGACTGTCATCACTAAGATGGTTAGAGAAAACTCTTATATTTGTAAAAATGTTTAACTTTTGATTGTCTACAAATTTAAATATGGTTATGTTCCAGGGAAAAGCCCTTTAAGACTAACAGCTCATACAATATGCTAACATGTTCCACTGACATCATAGTTGCAACAAAGTCATACATACAGTATGATATGTTGAACATTGCTGTATTTGTACAGACAATGTTATGTGTTAAACATTACCTGTAGCAGTGTTATCATGCTGTTTTATTATTACAGTCTCCATTGATTATGAAATTGTGGGAAAAACAAATAAGGGAAGAGTAGCAGACAGTATATTCATTATGGTATTCAGCAGCCTTATCAGAGTGTCTTGTATCACACTGAGCACAGAAAGCTGTCGCTGCCTTTCACAATCAATACCGACTCTGAAGGATTCACGACTAATGATCAGCACTGCTGCATACACAACACACAGCAGACAGCCGCTACTCCTAAGCCCAGGCTATACAGACACTTTAACTCTCACCTGTTCCTCTTCAGCTGAAGTTGCTGAAGTTTTGATTATATTTTGAGTTACATTTATGTCCACAATTGTTGACAGAATTTCACATTTCATGCAAGCACTGGTATGAAGAGCTTGGCAGAGCAGCACAAAGAAATTCTTCACAGTCCTGAAAAACCTTGCATAACAAATGAAGAATCCCACACAGCCACTTACAAGCTTAATGCCTAAGACATAGGATGGGGAGAAGTATGGGTTCAGTTGTGATATCATTATGTTTATCAAGAATATTACCCAGCAAGGGTGATCTTGCCAAGTATAACACTGTGAATGCAAGGTCTGTGAGGATAGCACCATCTGCTACCATTTGGCATATGAGGGCTGAGTCAGTACAGAACACCCTATTGTCCTTGACACCAGTGAAAGCTCCTGGTGGAATCTGTCTTGAAAAGCTTCTTTATTTACTGCCATACAGTTGAGAATCATATGTTCCATCCACTAGCTAGTGTATGTGCCTACATAGTGGCACTTTTTCGTCAGATTGGTCTACTAGTTGATGCCAAAATAACATCAGTTCTATATATTTAAAGAGGTTATCCACTTTCTGAAATTGATGGCCTATCCTGGCAAATCTCTGGTACCAAGGCAGTGCGGCTCTCGCCATGCTGCTCACTCACCATACAAACTGTGTGTAGGTACTGCAGCACTCTCTCATTGAAGGTACTGCAGCACTCTCACCATGCTGTCTCGGTACTGGAGATCTGTGGCGGTCCCAGGTGTCTGACCCCTGCAGATCTAATATGATAGGCCATCTTTATTTACAAAGTAAATAACCCCTTTAATCTTTCTTCCTATGTCATTAAAGTTGTTCCACATCCCAGTTGTCAAATGGTATCTTTATATATGTCGCAATGCACAGGAACACAGTCATGCGGGGACAGGAAAAGGCCTTCATTGGAGATGAGCCAATTTCCCAAAATTTGTTTTAGGTCTGATTCAATCGAGTCAGCTATCAGATCAGATTTGGTCTGAATTGAAAGTGCCCTGATTTCCCTGAAAAGTCATGCCATTCTCTAATGTCCACTCTCTTTCATATTTGTAGCCCCATAAAGTAACATTTAATGTCCGTCATCCTGTGATTGATGGGCGCAACGGACATTAAGTAATGGTAGTGTGAACCCACCCTAACACCTACTGTATAGACCCTCATGATTGGCTGTGCTAGAGGTAGTGCTGTTAGTAAGGCATTATAGAGAAGCCCATGGGGCTACCACCTGAGATCATGTTATCCTTCTTCTTTGTCTTTTTCTGATCTTTAAAATGTTGGCTGCCATTTTGAGTGACTTGTGCGGAAAGAAACAGAGAGTTTAGGGATTCACAGAACCCTACACTTTTTAGAAATTCAAAATGAATTTGATAAATGCAGAATTGATTCGCTCATTTTTAGTTTTCTTTTTTAGTTAGAAATCTGGACATACAGTTGTGTTGATGTGACTTTCTTAGGCAGTTCAAATCTCAGTAATATGTGATGCAACAGAGGGTAGACTATTGAAATGTGCCATGCTCTGTATGTTTGTGTGGTCTACCTTTTCGTGTTGATACTCCTAATAAACAATTTACAGTTGACCGGTATTTCACCTGACTTTACAACAAGGAGGAATGTCCATGTATTTTTGACTATTTACTGTATATGAAACTTTCACTTACAGTGTTTGTAAAGGATTAGAAAGACATAGTTAATTTCTTGCCTTCTTCCAACAACAGCCCAACACTTGTCCACATCTTGTGAAGCATTGCTATTTTCACTATTTATTTCAATGGAGAGAACAAAGCTTATGCAACCTCTTTAAAATTTGACATGTCCTTTCTCCAAGAAACTTTCAGTGTCTCAGTGAAACATAATTTCCTAGAAAGGTAAAGCAACGATGTCTGAGATTTGGTAATTTTCTAATAAACTATTTTTAAGTACAATTTTTTCAGTTTAGTAGTCAGACAATATTAAGCAATATAACAATCTATTCTAAGGTTAGAAAACTCTGTTACCAAGTAAGAATATTCCCTAATAATAATATAATAATTTTATCACATTTCTATTGTCTATCTATCATTTACTTTAGAATTCACAGACTACTCCAGTATAAATACTTAATATGTTATTTTATTGCCTTCTCACCTGAAGAAAGTATTTTTATTCTGTTCACTGGCAAGATTTTAAGTTTTTGTCATAAATGTAGTTGTTAAATATTAGGTTAGATATTTTTTATGCCTTTGAATTTCAAATTCTTAAACAAGCAGTTGGAATTCCTTTCCTTATCATACAGTATAAGTGGTAATGCTGTAGATGGCAGTGAGCTGGCTTCCAGTAAGGCCCAGTACACAATGTCTGGGGTTACAGCTGTACACGACAGACAACATATGTCAGCCATACCATGAACTGCTGAATGTAGAGACTTCCTGAATGAAACAGCTGAGCTGGGACACGCGGCCTGTGAGCACAAGCCTGATATTGACACCACCTCCTCACTTAGCATTGTTAACTGAACACTTTTGGCCACTATGTCTTAAGCATTGAGCTGCAACGGCTCAGGAAAAGAACTTTTACTTTTTAATTAATGCTGAAGTATTTTTCCTATTACTGACATTGGTACAGAAAGGTCTAGCTAGTGAAATCCACAACAACACTGCCCTCTGCAGTCTCTTATTGTTTGGAATGCTCCAGCATTTTACTGGTTCTGCACTTGTAGCTGGGAATAAGGATAGCTGGAAAACTCACTCTGCGCCCTACTGCATGTAAGTTTTATATGTGATAAACTGTCTGTGTGTACCAGTATATTTAGCTACTGTGTAATCTTGTATATTATTTATATCATTGGACATCATTGGACATAAAAATGATACACATGCATACAGGATATCTATATATATATATATATATATATATATATATATATATATATATATCAATATAAACTTTCCATTGACATGTTTGTAAATGCATGCTTGTTGTAGTGCTCCCCTGCTTTAAGAAGAAGCAGTGTCAGTTTTTACACTACTGTGTCCCATATTTGCAGAGCATAAAAATATAGCAGCGGTCATCAGCTCTGTTAGGCCACATGCGGATAAAAAAAAGGACATAAAAACGGATTAAACTGTCAGTTTTTAAAGTCCATTTTCCATCAGTGTGTCACATATTTTTCATCTGTTTCCTGGTCGTCTGTCAGTTTTTAACATTTGTTTAACATTTTAACTGTCTGTAAAAACGGTTTTGTCTGTCTGCAAAAACATTTAAAATGGACAAACTTTTATTTGCCCCAACCCACTCATCTGTTTTAATATCAGTGTAACTGATACAACACCCAAGAAACGGATGTTAAACATAGACCCATAGACTTGTATTGGGTCTGTCAGGCCAGAAAAAAACAAGACATGTATTATTTTTTACTGACATTGTTCACTGTCAGTTAAAAAAATGGACATGTGTATGGACCCATTGACTCCCATTATTCTAAAAACAAATGCATAATGGGCGTTAAGTAGAATGTAAGTTTTTCACTGTCATGTACATGGGCCTTTTCAATTTAATCCAAAATGTGTTTCTGCAACAGAAATCCAAGGCTGACACTTGGATTTCTGCCGTGGATATGTTGCAGGTGTGTAGCAGTTCCACAGGAGGATTAGTCATTTAGTGGCGCTAATCCATGGCTTTTCAGTGCAGAAACCATAGAAATAAGTAGCATGCAATTTTTTTTCCTGTAAAAATTCATGCAAATATGTTCTTGAACATGCTTTTGAATACCCTTTCATGGGAAGTGGATTGAAGTCTTTTGGTGCGAGAGCTACACAAAATACTTATTTTTTAATCCTCAACCTTAGGCCTTAGCCTATCTGTGCTGGCAAAACTGTTTGAGGACCTTAGAAATCTTCTTTAGGTGGAGGCCCCACATTGCAGAAATACTGTTTTTTTGTTGCAGATTTTGCTGCGGTTTTTTGAGCCAAAGCCAAGAATAGCTACAAAAGGAATGGGAAATATATAGGAAGCACTTATACTTCTACCTTCTGTTCAATCCACTCCTGGCTTTAGCTCAAAAAAACACAGCAAAATCTGCAAAAAAAAAAATCTGTGTTTCCGCAACATGGGGCCTCAGCCTTAGAGCTTATTCACACAAGAGTGTTTATCTTCTTTGTGCTGTCCTTTTTAATGCATAACACATGGTCCCCTTGAAATCAATCAACAGACCCCTTGTATTTAAAAATGGGTCTGATTTGTGAAAAATTAGATCATGTCCCAGTCTGATCCACTTTTTATGGATCTCTCAGTTTCATGAGTTTCATATCTAAAAGCAAAACCGCCCATACCAGTCAGTCATGGCACAGTTTTAATTTTTCAAGAACACTTTAAGAAATAAAAGCAGAGCTGTCACTCTAACAGTTTTGAGGCATGAATAAAGAACCAATGCATCTATTGCACAGCTGAGAATAAGACATGGTCGTATGAATATACAGTCATGGCCAAAAGTTTTGAAAATGACACAAATATTATATTTTCACATGATCTGCTTCCCTCTGGTTTTTATGTGTGTTTGTCAGATGTTTTTATCACATACAGAAATATAATTGCATTCAATATTATGAGTAACAGAAGCTTATATTGACAGTTAGAATGAGTTAATGCAGCAAGTCAATATTTGCAGTGTTGACCCTTCTTCTTCAGGACCTCTGCAATTCTCCCTGGCATGCTCTCAATCAACTTCTGGACCAAATCCTGACTGATAGCAGTCCATTCTTGCAGAATCAATGCTTTCATTTTGTCTGAATTTGTTGGTTTTTGTTTGTCCACCCGTCTCTTGATGATTGACCACAAGTTCTCAATGGGATTAAGATCTGGGGAGTTTCCAGGCCATGGACCCAAAATCTCTATGTTTTGTTCCCTGAGCCATTTAGTTATCACCTTTGCTTTATGGCAAGGTGCTCCATCATGCTGGAAAAGGCATTGTTGAGCGCCAAACTGCTCTTGGACGGTTGGGAGAAGTTGGTCTTGGAGGACATTCTGGTACCATTCTTTATTCATGGCTGTGTTTTTAGGCAAGACTGTGAGAGAGCCGATTCCCTTGGCTGAGAAGCAACCCCACACATGAATGGTTTCAGGATGCTTTACAGTTGGCATGAGACAAGACTGGTGGTAGCGCTCACCTCTTCTTCTCCGAATAAGCTGTTTTCCAGATGTTCCAAACAATCGAAAAGGGGATTCATCAGAGAAAATGACTTTACCCCAGTCCTCAGCAGTCCACTCCCTGTACCTTTTGCAGAATATCAGTCTGTCCCTGATGTTTTTTCTGGAGAGAAGTGGCTTCTTTGCTGCCCTCCTTGAGACCAGGCCTTGCTCCAAGAGTCTCCGCCTCACAGTGCGTGCAGATGCACTCACACCTGCCTGCTGCCATTCCTCAGCAAGCTCTGCACTGCTGGTAGCCCGATCCCGCAGCTGAAACACTTTTAAGAGATGGTCCTGCCGCTTGCTGGTCTTTCTTGGGCGCCCTGGAGCCTTTTTGGCACCAATGGAACTTCTCTCCTTGAAGTTCTTGATGATGCGATAGATTGTTGACTGAGGTGCAATCTTTCTAGCTGCAATACTCTTCCCAGTTAGGCCATTTTTGTGCAGTGCAATGATGACTGCACGTGTTTCTTTAGAGATAACCATGGTTAACAGAAGAGAAACAATGATGGCAAGCACCAGCCTCCTTTTAAAGTGTCCAGTGGTGTCATTCTTACTTAATCATGACAGATTGATCTCCAGCCCTGTCCTCATCAACACCCACACCTTTGTTAATGGGCAACACTGAACGATGTTAGGTGGTCCTTTTAAGGCAGGGCTGCAATGATGTTGAAATGTGTTTTGGGGGATAAAGTTCATTTTCTAGGCAAATATTGACTTTGCAAGTAATTGCTGTTAAGCTGATCACTCTTTATAACATTCTGGAGTATATGCAAACTGCCATTAGAAAAACTGAAGCAGTAGATTTTGTAAAAATTAATATTTGTATCATTCTCAAAAATTTTGGCCATGACTGTACACCAACTTTGTCTGACCCCACTGCTGTATTGAATTCCAGTGCATCCTTCGGTTGCTATGGCTTTTGTTAGATCCCGTTATGGTGGCAACTCTATCTGGTTCATGTTGCTATGTTTGCCTTTGTGTGGATGGGAGAGACGTCAACAGTGATATCTTAAGATTAGTGTCACCTCCAGTTCTACAAATGCTTTGTCAAAAAGCCACTGAATAGCTGTTGTAAAAGCTGAGTTTCAGCCAGCAAGAGGCATGAGTTTTGTGCAATAATACGGCAGGGGAAATTGTAGGTCAAAAGTTACCATCCAGTAAAGATCAGACTGCAGATGGCACAGAGAGGAGTGCTGTTCTGAGTCCTGAGCTCTTGATAAACATAGTGCATCATTGGTTAGCTAGCAGTTTGGAATTAAAATAACCCTTACCATATATGTGTGCTGCCCCAAGAGCTTAGTTAGGGCCAAAGTGGAGCAAGTCCATCAGTCTTGACACACTGCAGCTAGACCACCACTGGTGAGAGCCCAGCACACTGGCACCAGAGAAAGATAGCCATAAACCTCTAGAGAGTGGTATACCTACTTGTGAGTGAGCCACATCAGAGAATAACAAACGTTTGCTACATAATTGTGTAGAGTGCGTCCACCATGAACAAAGTACAACCCACCCAAAGAAGATGAGACCACTCCAGAAGTGTTACATGAATGAATGCCAGGGAGTGCTGAGGACACTGCGTTGCTGTTTACTGTGAGGGAATGCCACACTACTGTATGCACAAGCAGTTGTCTATTTCAGAACATCACTGCATTTTACATGTTAACCAACAACACTGAAGTCAGTATCAATATTAACCTGTTAGCAGATGGACTTTCTTTACTGTCAATTGTTTAGTAAAATTTTCAATGGACATCAGACCCTTGTGAAGGTGAACAACACTGGGTTTCACAAAAAATGTTGAATCTGCTGCATGTTCAACTGTTCCAATACTCCAGTCACCACATTGCCCGAGGTTCTTCTGTTCAGTGCCTCTTCTTAAATAAAGCCTACTTGAATTGTTGCAACCATCTCTGCCTACTTCTGCCCGCTCTCCTTCGGTGAGGCACTGCTCTTAACATTCAAGTCATAATCCAGATTATTTGGGTGGGTGCACTACTGCTCCCAACATTCATCACCAGGGTTTGAGCTTTGTCACACTGCCCAGAGTTTCACATTTTATCACATTATTGTTCAAAATTCCAGACAAATAGTGAGATTCTATTTACTGTGAATTGTAATAGGAAATGAAATACAAGATTATAATAATGAAATCTGATCTGGAGTGGCTAATGATTTAGAGGATATTATAGAACTACAGAACAGCTCTGTAACATTTGCATTATATAGGGATCTTAAAGGGGTTGTTCACTTTGGACCATCCCTTTTTCTTAGAAGGATAGCGTAATGGTAAAATGATCATAGCGTGTCTCTATGCTGGCGCCATAGAGATCAAATGTCGGAGGAACAAAGCTGCTAGTGTTTCAAGCATTGTCCAGGACTATGATATTGATTGCTGTGGCTTCTTCACTGCTTACCAAGCTCAGAGCTGCACATTGTACAGTCTCTCTGCTTGGCATTGCAGCTTAACCCCTATCATTTGAATAGGACTGAGCTGCAGCATGGCCATATGACCAATTAACATGATACCACTGGCATGAGAAGAGGTAGTGGAGCTCAATATCATAGTTCCGAGAGAACCCCTTTAATTTCTTTGCCGCAATCCCTAGGAGAAATAAAGTATTACAAAATTTAAACCAATAATACACAACTTAGCTGGGTCCGCCCCAGCTGTATTAATAGAGAAGGGTTTCTAAACACTGTACTGGCCTATTTTTAATTGTGAAATTTCTAGTAATGTACTTTAAAGTGTGATTAGCAATACCAAACCACCCCTTTAAAAGCTTACACAGGTCACTTCACACACAATGTCTGAAATCTAAGTCTTGTAAACAATAATGTTTTCCATGGATAAGTTTAGGTATGTTTTGACATTGACTGCATTAACTACTTACTGCGGCATCTATCATAAGTGTTTTGTCAAAGATCCCATTTATGTTAAGAACTGATAGGTTGTCAGGTAGCATGACTACATAGCAACCTTTCATCAAGTTTACAAGTGTTAGTACAAGGAGATCAACGTGCTATTAAAATTCACAAAACTTAGACAAAATTTGGCACACCCAGTACTTTTATTCATTGTTTTAAACACAAAACTCTGCTTGAAAATAGTTTTCCATATGCTTCGCTAAACATAGCAACATACAGTAGTAACATAGTTGATAAGGTTAGATAAATACCCAAGTCTCCGTATTTGGCATTTGAAATACATTGCTGTACCAACATCTCAAAATACTAGTTCCTATATCTTGTGTATATACATTATCAGCCATCATAATATCCTGTGGCAGTGAGTTCCATTGTCTTACTACTCTTTCTGGTTTATCCCACCCCATGATACACCCCTTGAGGTAGACATAACTCAGATTTGACATTAATATTCCTTGAAGAAATTAGTCACTTTGATACCCATTCTTGTTCTTCCTCTTTCTGTCACTAGATACACCACACTACAAAACTCTGAATCAGGTCTCAGTGGCATGCTTTTTCTATATGAGGTAATAGGGATAAATCTATGTCACTTATACAACAACCATGTCCTACAGTATTGTTATTATGGGGGCCGGGTGAGAGGAAGAAGGTATGCAGTATATAAGTATAATATTTTAGCTAATTTAGGAGAATACTGAGGGGAGGGTAATTACCATTCCCTCCTTAGGCAATGGTTGTGGCTCACCGTGTTCACTTGATACTATGCAAAAAAGTAATGGAATTAGTAGCACAGTTATGTTTCAACTAGTTTTTTCAACAAGTTTTCTTTAGGACCTCGCATGTATTCCCAAATACAAGACTCCACTTTATTTTTTTATCTAAATTCTGGTAAACACCACTCCAACACTAAAATTTTTATTGACTTCTAAATAAAATAGGCAAGTCTATTAACTTACTGGAAAAGTTACACAATGGGGGAAATTTATTAAAACTGGCAATCCTCCCAGGGGCTTTGTGGTATAACTCACACCAGTTTTCTGGCATGAGATATAATAAATCTGGTGAACTGAGGTGTCTCCACCCTGAACCACCCAGGTTTACACCCAGCTCTGCCCACCATCTATAAAAGTGGCAAGCGGGGCACAGAGAAGAAATGCACCAACACATGTCACAAATTCTGGTGGAAACACAATAATAAATAAGGGCCAATGTGGTTCTGTAAATGGATTTATACCATATATCTTACTGAAGGGATTTGAACGCATAAACAATTACAAGATATGACTTTGATCACTAGAACAAAGTGTCCTGCTCCTGTGATCCATTGAGCCACAAGACCATAGCTGGAGAGAATTTGTGTGGAGTGGAAGTCATGAGTGTTATCATTTGTCCAATTCCAAAAATGTACCAAATCAATGTAAAAGTGAATGAAAGAGTTTTCTGTATTTCTATGATGAACTTTCTCTCTAGACTCTTATGGAAGACTTGGTTCTCTTTCTTGAAGAATCATGCTTAGTACTAAAGACCTTCAGTGAACATTTATTGCGTCAGTTTTGATCTCTGAGCTATAAAACGTTTAATCAGAAAGGACATATCCAATGTCTTGCTCGGCACAAAGTGTAGTTATGTTGTAGACAGCTCTGCGGTTTATTGCTTTTCAGTTCAACAGAAATCCAATAAAACATCATGGTACCCAAGTGCACTGTTTGTGGATACATAGTGACAATATTGTTTTTAAAATAAAGGAAAATTAAAACTTTGTTGCTAGCAATAAATCTTGACAAACCCAAGGTTTCAGCTAGAAGTTTTATTGTGGAAGATAATAATAATTGTACTTTTATAATTTGCTTTAAAAACCATCCCCAGGGCTGTCTTTTGTAAAGGCCTGTTAGGATTTTCCAGTGATATGCCCTAACAGGTGCCTGGGTATATTATAATGCACAGACACATTATTTTCGTTGTCGTTTGGATGCTCACTCCCCTGTGAGCAGCAAACAGAGAGAGTGAGAGCAGGCAAATGCATCATGGGAACTGTAGTTTCTTCACAGATTCACTGCATGTAAATAACAGTGATACAAGGAGCCTCAAGTTAAATAAATCCAAGAAAAGGCCGCACAAGGGTACAGTGAGGATTTAGCACTGCTGTGGATGTATTTGCAGATAATTTTTAGAAGCTGGATAACCCCTTTAACTACTGCAATTGGTTAAACTGCTTCAGCATGTTATGTTATCACAAACCACAACAAAAAACAAAGAAAAGTAATTGAAAAATGATTTTTCTTGGACTATTTATTGCTATTTGTTGTCTTCTTTGATAAGATATGCTGCAGCAGTTTAATCACTTGCAGAAGGTCTGGTTAACTCTGTCATATTTGTATAGATAGATAGATAGATAGATAGATAGATAGATAGATAGATAGATAGATAGTGTATCTTTAATCCATTCGCGACTTTCGGTTCCAGTAAGCTATATATTTATTTAAAACTTTTCCAAAATTGACACAAGTCATATTTTTTTAACAAAATAAATTTTATTTAATAAATCAAACGCCCAATAATTTCACCCCCACATATCTAGTACTCTATCTTCATAACCATAACAATATTTGTACTATTTGTGTATACGCTTATTTTAGTTCCTCAACAAGCAAATAGTAAGCTCATAGTATTATACAGTGTGTCCTGACATATTCTGTTCTGAGATAGATCTATTAAATATGTATAATCTAATTTTATCAATTTAAGATATTCACAAAAAGATGAGAACATTTCATTCAGTATCAGTGTCATGAACAGTTTTAATATGGCTCATAATTATGTAAGCCATAATTTCCGTACAATGGTCCCACAATGCTTTTCTGCAATTGCTGGGCACATTGAAATAGCATTGCATATTAACAATAAATGTGTGCAATGCTAGAAGCTAAGCAGCAAGTGAAAGGAGGCGAGTTGGGGGGGGGGGGGCAGAAAATGGAGAGGAGTCTGAGACGGAAGTCTGTCTTAATTCCTCTTCATATTCTGCCAAGTCAACAGGCCCTTATAGTTCCCCCATACGTAATAGGTCCCCCCACATTGGATAATAGTGCCCCCACAGGTAATAGGAGCAGTATAACCTATGTGGGGGGACTATTACCTGTAATAGTACTCTAATACCACCACCTATAAGTAATAGTTTCATCCACAGGTTATACCCCTTGTAAGTAATGCTATTACATGTGGGATGGGCACTATTACTGTAATAGTAACATAATAGCACCCCCTACAGTTAATAGTCTCCCCCACAACATAAGCAATGTTATTAACAGTAGGGGGGTTGCCCCAAACTAAATTAATGCATCGTGGCATTATTACTGTAAAAGTGCCCCCCCCCCCAAAGACAATAGTTTACCCCCTACATAAGTCATGTTATTAACTGTGGGGGACACTATTACAATAATAGTGCCCCCCAAAAGTAATAATCCCACCTCCCCCCACATACTGTTCTGTGTGTTCTAAATTATAATTAGTTCCTGGAACCACAACTCCAGCTCTATGGTACTGCTGGGACCTGAGAGCAGAATAGAAGATGCACACATCCTGTGTACCAGAAAATATCCCAGGAACTACGTAAGTGAACTGTAAGTAGGATATAATTATAGTTACGAGCAGAGTTGGGGGGGCAAAAAGCCTTCTTTAACACTGTGGAGGAGGCCAGGGAAATGTGCAGGTCATGGCTCAGATGCAGACAGTGGTGCAGCTTGGTTCTCACGATCTACATCCAAACAACTCTCCGCCACCCCCTCAGGGACTCATCTGCCCCCTGAGACGAGATGCTCATCTTTCCTCACAGAAGATGCAGCCTGGTAGCTGTATTTAGATAGGATTGATATATGATATACAATTGAGTAGCTCACTTATGGTATCTAGGGAATATCTTTTTAGGAACTGCTAGAATGTCCTCCCAATTGTCTTTAGAAATGTCACCTGCCACCAATTCATATAAGGTTTTTCTCTATGTATTTGTAACTTGCACCAACTGCTTTAGGGATTCATTTTAATTTGTATTGTTACATAAAGAATGTCTGACAGCTTTTCCCAGCATTCTTTACAGGCCAAGGACAGTGTGTAAAATAAAGAAATAGTCTATACTTACCTTTTAACTGTTTCACATCTCCAGCTTTGCTCCCTTTACTATGGAAGTTACTGGAAGGTAGAGGTGTAACTTGAAGCTTCTGAGCCCAAATGCAAAAATCTGGAATGGTGCCCTTACCTATCATGTGCAATTTAGAATAATGGTATATTATACAGTACAGACCAAAAGTTTGGACACACCTTCTAATTCCAAGAGTTTTCTGTATTTTCATGACTATAAAAATTGTAGATTCACACTGAAGGCATCAAAACTATGAATTAACGCATGTGGAATTATATACTTAACAAAAAAGTGTGAAACAACTGAAAATATGTCTTATATTCTAGGTTCTTCAAAATAGCCACCTTTTGCTTTGATTACTGCTTTGCACACTCTTGGCATTCTCTTGATGAGCTTCAAGAGGTAGTCACCTGAAATGGTTTTCACTTCACAGGTGTGCCCTGTCAGGTGTAATAAGTGGGATTTCTTGCCTTATAAATGGGCTTGGGACCATCAGTTGTGTTGTTCGTAAGTCAGGTGGATACACAGCTGATAGTCCTACTGAATGGAGTGTTAGAATTTGTATTATGGCAAGAACAAAGCAGCTAAGTAAAGAAAAACAAGTGGCCATCATTACTTTAAGAAATGAAGGTCAGTCAGTCCGAAAAATTGGGAAAACTTTGAAAGTGTCCCCAAGTGCAGTGGCCAAAACCATCAAGCGCTACAAAGAAACTGGCTCACATGAGGACCGCCCCAGGAAAGGAAGACCAAGAGTCACCTCTGCTGCGGAGAATAAGTTCATACGAGTCTCAGAAATCGCAGGTTAACAGCAGCTCAGATTAGAGACCAGGTCAATGTCACACAGAGTTCTAGCAGCAGACACATCTCTACAACAACTGTTAAGAGGAGACTGTGTGCAGCAGGTCTTCATGGTAAAATAGCTGCGAGGAAACCACTGCTAAGGACAGGCAACAAGCAGAAGAGACTTGTTTGGGCTAAAGAACACAAGGAATGGACATTAGACCTGTGGAAATCTGTGCTTTGGTCTGATGAGTCCAAATTTGAGATCTTTGGTTCCAACCACCGTGTCTTTGTGCGTCGCAGAAAAGGTGAACGAATGGACTCTACATGCCTGGTTCCCACCATGAAGTATGGAGGAGGAGGTGTGATGGTGTGGGGGTGCTTTGCTGGTGACACTGTTGGGGATTTATTCAAAATTGAAGGAATACTGAACCAGCATGGTTACCACAGCATCTTGCAGTGGCTTGCTATTCCATCCGGTTTGCGCTTAGTTGGACCATCATTTATTTTTCAACAGGACAATGACCCCAAACACTCCTCCAGACTGTGTAAGGGCTATTTGATCAAGAAGGAGTGCTACGCCAGATGACCTGGCCTCCACAGTCACCAGACCTGAACCCAATTGAGATGGTTTGGGGTGAGCTGGACCGCAAAGTGAAGGCAAAAGGGCCAACAAGTGCTAAGCATCTTTGGGAACTCCTTCAAGACTGTTGGAAGACCATTTCAGGTGACTACCTCTTGAAGCTCATCAAGAGAATGCCAAGAGTGTGCAGAGCAGTAATCAAAGCAAAAGGTGGCTACTTTGAAGAACATAATGTTAAAGACCAGTTAGTCTGAATACAGGAGGTCCAGCCCTGCCTATAGCTCTATCAGGATTTATATATCTAAATTTCAGGAGGGAATTGATAGAGTAGAAAATAATAAAACTTCACTTTTATTTCTTATATAAATAAAAATAAATATAAAATCGTATTAGAAAGACGAGACTCACTAGTGCTACCATGTGATTAGTGAAAGAGAAGGGATGAGATTACATAAATTGCATATATTGTGTGCACTAATATTTATAGGTGCCCAAAGAAGATATTAGCTCTGCTATTTTATTTTCTAATGACCATAATAATGATAGCAACATGAGTCATATAGTTAATAGCATTAGTGTCATTTAAAGGGATTGTATGAAGGGTAGCTAAAACAAACAGACAGGGAGGGGTTTGTTTAGTATTCAGCAAAAGTCCGCATATTGCTTCTCATAACAGCTGAGACAGCATCTACTCTGCCTGAGGTATAAGTATAGTCTGGTGCCTCAAATAAAGCCTCAAATGTATATGGACACACAGTCAGTCAGAACTGTGTGTCACCTGGCACTGAGTATTCACCAGATACACTCCACTGGCAGGTTATAGCGGAATACACCCTCAGTAGGGTAATTTTGTCAGCACCCCACAGCCTCCCAGCACCCTTTCCACATACACCTCTAACTGACACCTATAGCACACATTTAAAAGTCTCTCCCTAAGTGCTAAAGAGTTAAAAAAAAAAAAATACCTACGCGTTTCACCAGCCATTGCTGGATCATCAGGGGACTAAATTAGTATAACCTCTCAGTCTGAGAGTGAAATAGCAATGGCGCCGGAGTCTCAAGAAAGCCTTCCTTAAAACGGGACTAAGCCCCGCCCACATGGCGTGTCACATGACGTCACGTCCAACCATAATGCGGGGGAGGCTGAGCCATAGCCGATGCTCCTCCCCTCACACTATTCGTCATCCGAGGCGCTCCTCCCAGGGGCAGGGAAGCTGTCAGTGTCGTCATGGAGACATAGAAGCGTGTCTCCTATGTTTACATCGTGCTGTCATCTCTCTGATCCCAATTGTAGGCAGTTGGAGCAGGAAACACAGAAGTCATGTTATCAAGAAATTCATGTGCATTGTCTAATATTATGCTTAAACACATAAGATGCTTGATCTATACCGCACCAGCACTTCTCAATTCCGCAATACATATAAATGTTGAAGCACAACAGATATCACATGCGGATGGTACATTGCATCAATAGAGGTATACAGGGTCCGTATTCACCTCTACAGTGAACAATAATTTACCAACTGAGCTTACACTTATCAAGGTGCCATCTATATTACATATCCTCATCAAACTCCATAGAAGCCATGAATCATAGATCACCGTATTAATGCTAGAGTGAAAGTCACTCTGCATAGATCTGAATATTATGTTCACTATATAGTGAATTGCCCATATATGAGATACAATATGAGGAAATATATATCACACAAATATACCAGAAAAATGGATAAGAGGATTCCTAATAATATCATCAGATTTAGGGTATGTGCCATAATAGATATAATGAATATACTCAAAAGAGAGATATGGGGGGGGTACACTTTTATTCCCTCACCCCTAAAGACATGTTTCATGTGGACAGCAACATAATACATCCATTCTGAATATATATAATCCCTAAACTCCAAAATATTACAAGGAATTATAAAAATGGAGCGAAGGACAAGCATTTGTTAATCCCTCCCGGGAATGTTGATTTAAAACGGTGAATCCATCTGCATTCATGTTGCAACAGAAGTCTGTCCCAATTGCCACCCCTTCCTGGTGGTCGGAACAGTTGCAATCCTATGAATCTGAAGGATTCAGGTTGTACGTCATGGTGGCTATGCGCATGTTTAGCTATTGGTGTGTCCCGATTGTTGAGAATATCATTAAAGTGCTCCCTTATCCTTACCCTAAATTCACGTTTAGTCTTACCTATGTAATCTTTCGGACAGGGGCACTGTGCTAGATAGATTACTCCTTTACTACGACAGTTGATAAAGTCGTTAATTTGGCAGACCTCACCAGTAATTGCACATGTTGCTGTTTTAGTTTTTTGCACCTGTCCACATGCGATACAGTTGCCACATCTGAAGGTGCCATTAGGTTTCTGGCTAAGCCAATTCACCGTTGATTTAGGGGCAACGTAATGACTCCTAACCATCAGAGGGTTTTATCGTAATATTAGTGTCCAGTTCAAGATCTCTCAATACCCGTCTTTCTTCAATGCTCAAATTATGCCCCCTACATTTATCATTAAATTGTGCCAACTGTTCAAGTTCCCTATTGACCATAGACGAAAAAATTTCTATGTGGGCATTATCACTTGGAGGTGGCATTTTGGAGCTTTTAGGTTTTAGATTGGTATGTGGGGCCCTTAGGTGACCAAAATCATTATCATCCATTAGGCCAGCCAATACCTTACCTGCACAGCTCCCAAATCCTCCAATTCCAAGTTAAGTTCAGCGCATTGTCTTTTCATTGTCTTCCAAAATGCCACCTCCAAGTGATAATGCCCACATATAAATTTTTTTCGTCTATGGTCAATATGGAACTTGAAAAGTTGGCACAATTTAATGATAGATGTAGGGGGCATAATTTGAGCATTGAAGAAAGACGGGCATTGAGAGATCTTGAACTGGACACTAATATTACGATAAAACCCTCCGATAAAGGGGGGAACATAGTAGTGATGGACTCACCGCACTATAGGGAGATGTGTTTGACGCTTTTGTCTGACACAACCTTTTATGGGATTATGAGCACTAATCCGACACAGGCCTGTTTGACAGCTTTAAAGTCACTGTTACAGAGGGCTTATGAGGAAGGACTGATAGACAAGGATGAGATGGATTTTATGTATCCAAAATTCCCGGTGATGCCTACCTTTTATGCCCTCCCTAAGGTCCACAAAGGGACCAATCCTGTGAAAGGAAGACCAATTGTATCAGGTATTGGTGGCCTCACACGAAACTTGGGAAGTTATATCGATCAGATCTTGAGGCCCTTTGTGGAGTCCCTTCCCTCATACATCCGAGACACCTCTGATCTCCTGCTGAAACTAGATGGTATTACTTTAGGGCATGATATGATTCTTGCATCGATTGATGTAGAAGCATTATACACGTCCATCCATCATGAACAGGGGATCAGAGCAGTGGAATATTATCTTCAGATGAGGGACATTAGATTGAGACCACATAATCGGTTTGTCATTGAACTATTGAGTTTCTGTCTGAACAATAACTTTTTCACCTTTGATGGCCGCATTTACCACCAGCTCAGGGGCACCACTATGGATAGTCCCTGTACGCCAAGTTATGCAAACTTGCTCCTGGGCTGGTGGGAGGCGGCCATCGTGGGTGCCGATGACCTCAGCCGGTGGCAGGACCATATCTGCCTCTGGCTGAGGTACATCGATGATATCTTTATCCTGTGGCGTGGGGATCACACGTCATTCGAGGAGTTTGTGGAGTGTCTGAACTCTAACCCTCTGGACCTAAGGTTTACATCTACCTGGAGTATGAGTGATCTACCATTTCTGGATGTTCTTATTATTAGAGATCATTCAGGAGCAATTCAAACGAAGGTCTACAGGAAAGAGACTGCGACAAACAGTCTCCTTAGGTGGGAGAGTGCCCATCCTGTGGCCCTCAAAAGGGGTATTCCCAAGGGCCAATATCTCCGCCTAAGGAGAAACTGTTCAAAATTGTCAACTTTTAAACAGCAGGCAGATGACTTGAGGCTCAGATTTAGGGACCGCGGATACCCGGATAACACACTAAAGGGAACTTTCCAACACGCTATAACATGTGATCGAAGAGAGCTTTTGATCCCAAAGAGACATAGTCAGAACATAAAATCTGATAATGTAACTAGAATTGTTGGAACTTTTGATAATATGCATCAAGAGACTAGGGAAACACTTGGTAAATATTGGGGGATATTACTCCAGGACGATGATCTGAAAGAGATTTTAGGATCCACCCCCAGATCACTTATAGACGTGGGAAGAGTTTAAAGGACAGGATGGTTAGGAGTCATTACGTTGCCCCTAAATCAACGGTGAATTGGCTTAGCCAGAAACCTAATGGCACCTTCAGATGTGGCAACTGTATCGCATGTGGACAGGTGCAAAAAACTAAAACAGCAACATGTGCAATTACTGGTGAGGTCTGCCAAATTAACGACTTTATCAACTGTCGTAGTAAAGGAGTGATCTATCTAGCACAGTGCCCCTGTCCGAAAGATTACATAGGTAAGACTAAACGTGAATTTAGGGTAAGGATAAGGGAGCACTTTAATGATATTCTCAACAATCGGGACACACCAATAGCTAAACATGCGCATAGCCACCATGACGTACAACCTGAATCCTTCAGATTCATAGGATTGCAACTGATCCGACCACCAGGAAGGGGTGGCAATTGGGACAGACTTCTGTTGCAACATGAATGCAGATGGATTCACCGTTTTAAATCGACATCCCCGGGAGGGATTAACAAATGCTTGTCCTTCGCTCCATTTTTATAATTTCTTGTAATATTTTGGAGTTTAGGGATTATATATATTCATGATGGATGTATTATGATGCTGTCCACATGAAACACATCTTTAGTGGTGAGGGAATAAAAGTGTACCCCCCCCATATCTCTCTTTTGAGTATATTCATTATATCTATTATGGCACATACCCTAAATCTGATGATATTATTAGGAATCCTCTTATCCATTTTTCTGGTATATTTGTGTGATATATATTTCCTTTGGGAAATGGGAAAATATTGTATCTCATATATGGGCAATTCACTATATAGTGAACATTATATTTAGATCTATGCAAAGTGACTTTCACTCTAGTATTACTACGGTGATCTATGATTCATGGCTTTTATGGAGTTTAATGAGGATATGTAATATAGATGGCACCTTGATAAGTGTAAGCTCAGTTGGGAAATTATTGTTCACTGTAGAGGTGAATACGGACCCTGTATACCTCTATTGATGCAATGTACCATCCGCATGTGATATCTGTTGTGCTTCAACATTTATATGTATTGCGGAATTGAGAAGTGCTGGTGTGGTATAGATCAAGCATATTATGTGTTTAAGCATAATATTAGACAATGCACATGAATTTCTTGATAACATGACTTCTGTGTTTCCTGCTCCAACTGCCTACAATTGGGATCAGAGAGATGACAGCACGATGTAAACATAGGAGACACGCTTCTATGTCTCCATGACGACACTGACAGCTTCCCTGCCCCTGGGAGGAGCGCCTCGGATGACGAATAGTGTGAGGGGAGGAGTATCGGCTATGACTCAGCCTCCCCCGCATTATGATTGGACGTGACGTCATGTGACACGCCATGTGGGCGGGGCTTAGTCCCGTTTTAAGGAAGGCTTTCTTGAGACTCCGGCGCCATTGCTATTTCACTCTCAGACTGAGAGGTTATACTAATTTAGTCCCCTGATGATCCAGCAATGGCTGGTGAAACGCGTAGGAATTTTTTTTTTTTTAACTCTTTAGCACTTAGGGAGAGACTTTTAAATGTGTGCTATAGGTGTCAGATAGAGGTGTATGTGGAAAGGGTGCTGGGAGGCTGTGGGGTGCTGACAAAATTACCCTATTGAGGGTGTATTCCGCTATAACCTGCCAGTGGAGTGTATCTAGTGAATCCTCAGTGCCAGGTGACACACAGTTCTGACTGACTGTGTGTCCATATACATTTGAGGCTTTATTTGAGGCACCAGACTATACTTATACCTCAGGCAGAGTAGACGCTGTCTCAGCTGTTATGAGAAGCGATATGCCGACTTTTGCTGAATACTAAACTAACCCCTCCCTGTTTGTTTGTCTTAGCTAGCCTTCATACACTCCCTTTAAATGACACTAATGCTATTAACTATATGACTCATGTTGCTATCATTATTATGGTCATTAGAAAATAAAATAGCAGGGCTAATATCTTCTTTGGGCACCTATAAATATTAGTGCACACTATATATGCAATTTATGTGATCTCATCCCTTCTCTTTCACTAATCACATGGTAGCACTAGAGAGTCTCGTCTTTCTAATACGATTTTATATTTATTTTTATTTATATAAGAAATAAAAGTGAAGTTTTATTATTTTCTACTCTATCAATTCCCTACTTTCAAGAACCTAGAATATAAGACATATTTTCAGTTGTTTCACACTTTTTTGTTAAGTATATAATTCCACGTGTTAATTCATAGTTTTGATGCCTTCAGTGTGAATCTACAATTTTTATAGTCATGAAAATACAGAAAACTCTTGGAATGAGAAGGTGTGTCCAAACTTTTGGTCTGTACTGTATGTGGCAGAAGGACACATGGGGCCCACATAGGTTCCAGGACCCGGTAGTGACCATTACCTCTACACCCCTGCAGAAATGGCTTAGCAAGCCTGTTAAATCTGATATCTAATTCCACTGATTAGACATTTGTTGAATATCCTTCAGTTCTGCCATAGATGTCTGAAGTTGGGAAACCCCTTGAGGCCAGGGCCACATATGGTGTAGTTACAACAAGATAGCCACTGACAAACTCGTGATACATAGTAGCAGTGTACTGTAGTAGATGGCTTTTAAACAAATCACATGCACACATTACTGAAAAAAACAACTTTGAGGTACAAAAGTTGAAAACTGGTCCAGCCACAAGGGTAAAACCATGGTAAAACCAGCAGTGGACCTGTTCCGTGGAACCTTTTTGTAGTTGTCAGCACTGAGCAGGAAGCATAATGTAATCTGAAACATAATCCTTAATTTCTTGCAATAGGAATAATATATGTAATTCATGTAATTCATATCTAAACAAAAAAAAAAATCCAGCAGAATAGATATTTAGGATACTTAAATTTTTCACAAAAATCCAACTGGACAATATTGAGCCTGAGAACTTTCCAGACATTTTCCAAGAAGATCCCTTTGTGGAATTTTGGAGAAAAATAAGAAACAAATATATAACATAAGAGTAAATGAGTTAAAGTCAAAGGGCAAAGACAAGTATTTTCCCAGGAAAAAAAAGGCATGAAAGGTCAAAATATTCCCAGTCATCCCATCAAGTTTCTAAAGTACAATACATTTTAATCAGAAAGCATTTCAATGTTTCTTTGAACCAGACCAAATTATTTTTATAATTTAGAACAGTATGAAGTAAGAATATATTTCAAGTCTTTCTAATTCACTCTGTAGGCTAGGGTTAAAATCTGTGCATACAGTAATATTGCAAAATAGTACAGTACAGCATATGTATACAGAATCTCCATGAATGCATTTCATAGCTACAGTATTTCCAGAGGCATGACATGAAGCTCCTGGGACCCAGTGCAAAATATACTATGGGCCCCCCACTTACTATGTGCTGTCTATAATGCTGCTGTCTTCTTGTGTTGTAGAGAGGTCTTTGGGCCCTCTGTAGTGATCATTACCTCTGCATCACCTATAGCTACACTCCTATTTATTTTACTGGTCTCCTCATATCGGGAAGTGACACCTTATGGTCCCCCAAAGTTTCCTGCACCCTCCCAAGCTACGCCCCTCTGTACCTCATACATTCTTCCTATGTCTTAAAATGCACATGTATACAAATGCAGATAATTCTGTGTGATTATTGTATGTAATTTACTAAAAATCTCCATTGTCATTTCTGAAAAATTAAGCAATGGTAGATTGCTTTGGAAACAGTAATTGACAATACAAATACAGTTGACTGTTGTGAGATGGGTTGTCAACGGGTATCTATCACCTCCACCAAACATAATCTCCTGTGACCACCATGTTATAGAGCACATTCCAGTAATAAACATATCTTTGTTATGTATGACACTTTTGTAGATCAGTCATATGCAATTGTGGCAGTTGGTGCACTGGGGGCGGACCTTCAGCTCCTGAAGCATTGCTCTTCTTGCTGAAGTAGGATGAGTGATGGGTAGAATCAATTCCTACTGCATGGGGTGGTGCAGACAGGAGATGACAGGGGTCTGAGTGCTAAGAGCAATGCTCCAGGGAGTTGAAGCACCCCTAGATTATAGAATGTACAGTATGCAGGATAGTTCAACATTGATAGACTAAATGATGAGATACCTGAAGCCATGAAAGATGGATATAGCATGATGATAAAGGTAAAATCATTTCTATCTCCAGCAGAAACTGGGAGAAGACTTGAAGTTGAAGGCTGTGTTTACATGGTGCTTTTTTTGTGCACACATTTTAATTGAAATAATGAGTAGCATATGTTACTATACATTTCACCTGTATGATAACAGTCATTAACTGAAAACCTCTGGCTTCTGGCTGTTAACATACAGCTGATATACATATGACATGTACTTTTCATTACTGTAATTAAAGACCACACCCAGATCCTCAGCAAAAAAGAACCCTGTGAACTCAGCCCAAAGTACCACCATGAGTAGGTTTTCCACTTGTAGGATTATTTTAGTTTAGTTGGATCAATGTGTTCTACAGAAATGCACCATTTAACAATAGTTAGAAATGTGAATAATGAGCGTCCGTCTGGAACTTTCTGACTGGTTTTCTAGCAAATTTGCTAAATATGATACATTGTGTAAATATTAATAGCTTGGTGTTTAAAGCAAAGTATAGTTTTATCAGCTGTATGGGTTAAATGTTTTGTTTGTGACATGTTAAGCACAAATCTGAAGAACAGGGCTTAGGTTCCCAAGACGAAGAGGTGGCCATGTGTAAATTATCATTTATCCCAAAATTTAAATGTTCCACTTGAAAGGCTTTCTTGAATTTTATGACTTGTCTGATGGACATAAAATTTAGTGCAAATTCTAGAGTACGACTTAAATGGGTGGTTCGTGCAAAAATTTTATTTTTTAAATAGGCCAGAGAGGTGAAGAAAAAAAAAAAAAACATACTCACATAACCGCTGAGGCCAATCAGCGGCTTCAGTGGAAGAGACCCAGGATGTCACAGCCCGCGAGGAATTTCACTTCAAGACAGCTGAGTTGGGAGGACACCAGAGCATTGGGGACAGGTGTGAATATATTTTTTTTATTTTTTTTTCACCTCCCCTGGCCTAATTAAAAAATAACATTAAAGCTTGGACAACCTCTTTAATGGAAAAGGGGCATTGCTTAAGAAGCAAAATCATAATTTCACCCCTTTTTTGGTGTAAACTAAGGCTATGTTCACACTCATTTAGTCTATCTATCTGATGCAACATAGGAGCAGAACAATGGAATTAAAAGTTGACAGAATGAAGGATGCCTTCCATCTGCATCTTCCACCATTGACTGTAATGTTACAACAAAGACAGAATCTTCTTCCTTCATAAGCTAGGTTCACATTAGTGCTCCCTCTCCATTGTTCTGGTTAGTTGGAGGACCAGAACAATGAAGAGGCAGACCGCTTAAATAGTGGATATACATGGAGTCCAATGGACCCCATTGGTCCATCTGGTGTCTGTTATTTTAAAATTGGAACCAGAGGAGGACATTGCAACAGAGTCTCCGACAGATGTGAATGTAGTCTTATTTGTTATTGTTTTATAGAGAAGATAAATTGTCAATTGTTACACTAGTAATTCAGATGATGGTGTAAATAGCATTTCCAAATTATTTTCTATGTATTAGTCTAGCTTTATACTATGTGCGCCCAACATTGAATGCGTTGCCATTCAGCAGAACAAGGCGAGTGGGCTTTGCAGGAATTTGGGAGTAACGGTGCCGTAAGAAGGAGGGGACACCAAGATGAACTACTGCACCAGGGCCCATGAGCTTTTAGCTACTCCTCTGGGTGACCAGTCGTGGAAGGGAGTCCCCTCCCTCAAAGTAATCTCTAAGATACTATGGTTACCTTGGTCCACAGCATCTGAGAGGTTCATTTTTCATGATCAGAACTGTCTCACAATAGATGTCTTCTGTGTAAAACATGTTTAAAGACTCAGCATAAGCTGTACATGTATGGCAAAATTTGGGAAGGGGTCAAATGTTTATCAAGCTTTGGAATAAGTAAAATGTATCTTACAGACAACACAGGGTTAAAAGTGGCATTCAGAAAGCGACTGGATCCTTCTGACACATTTCCAGCTTGTTATTCTTTGTCCTCATTATTTCTAGCAAAAATTGAAATGTCTAAAATGCTAAATTCAAAGCAAGAGCGTCAAACCAAACTAATAAATGCTGTGAGATGAAGAATATTTCTCTTATAATTGACTGTCTCCATGAACCTACTCTGACCCAAGCTGATTTTACTATTTTTCTGTGTATTAAATATATCTAAGAAGTGTTTTTTCCATTGGCTGCTAATGCCATTACTTTGTTTATATTGACTGTTTACTGCTGTTATGTATTCCCTGTCCAACATAACATAGTTTAACAACTAAATGCTATATTTCTAGGATTACCCAATAGATGAAGTGGGTATTAGAGCTGTCTACAATTATAGTACAGCTCTAAGTTAGAGTCACCTAAAGTAATACCTTAGATTATGGAACAGCATAAATAATTATTGCATAAATAACATTATTTTTTATATTTTCTCTATATGTGGTGTATGGCAGTTTTGGAAGTGTAATGTTAAATACCAACCTCTGTGTGTACCCTTAAGTATTCTGTTGTTAACTCAGACTGGATTCTGGGGAGCCTTAAGTTTCTCCCAGGGACCTTAAAACTACCTAAGGAAAGAATGAAAATTGGCAGAAGATTTGAGGTGCTAGCACCATTTTAATGACTGCTATGTTATGAAAATGTTTCTCACCTTCTTGAAGTCTGCTGCAATGCCAATATTCCCAATAGCCTCTATGGTTGTATAACTGCTTTCTGTAGACGTTGTCCATCACGATGAAGTTTAGAATATTTGGATTTATTGCCAAGACTGTAGACTAACACAGTTGTCTTGTAAGGTTGCTGAGGAAGTCCACTTTATGCCGACCTACCTAAGGATAGGGCAGCCAAATCCCCATTATCCTATGTTTTCAGAAATATGGCCAAAGAAAGCACACTCTTGCTTTTGCGTACAGTTGTTGTTTGGTCCAAATGCGATCAACAGCAGTTTCTCAGTCACAGCAGAATTTAAGAACAATGGCTCAAACTCAGTAGAAGTTCCTCAGAATGCTTAACAACCTTTTTCAGTGTAAGATCAGTGACCCTACGGCAACTCACAGCAATGACCCAACTCACACTGGGGTTTATGCTCAGCTACAATGGTTTACACTTCTCAGGCACACGTTAAGGTTTCTTATGCTAACTTTTGGCATCAGGGCTTCAAGCCCGGTGGGCCAGAGTGGGAGATGCTCTTCACCATAGTTCAAGCCCTAAAAGGCATAAGCCTAGGGGTTGTCTTTTTAGTAATACTCAGTTAGTACCAGTGTAGCTCTGACCATGATGCTTTGTGTCTATCAAACATTCCTTTCAGTGGCTTTCAGCACATGTATTTCCATTTGTGACAACACTGCCTATGTGATGCCTTGCAATGGAAAATTCTAGTGTAGGGAACTGCCATTTCTACTAGTATATAATGTATCTGGCTTCTTTGCCCCTGCAGTTTGGCTTCAGAGACCCCAGGCATTTAGTGCAAGTTTTGTTTTGTAAATACAGTGAGTCAGACACATGTGAGGCAGAGTCTGTTGCGGGAGGGATAATACTCCATCCCCCCCCCCCAAATAGGGCTACATTTGGAGGCACTGCTGAGATTTAGAAGTGGGAATAGTCATTGATATGGAGAAGCGATATAGCTCAGAGGGGAACCTCCCACTAGCTACTACATGGGATTACCGACCTCCTGTTCCTCCCCTGGTTCAGGTAAAGGAAGAACCCCGCTCAGCCAGTTACCCCCCCCAGTATGGCCGTCGCTAGCAGTTCCTCTAGTGACAGTGCTATTAGCACTTTAGCCAGGCTGACTGAAATGTTAGCTCAGGGCCTGCAGGCCACTCACTACAAGAAACTAAAAGTATTCTCTGGTAATGTCCCAGTACCACAAGGGGAGGAAAACTTTGAGATATGGAAAGAACATACTCTCCAATGCCTGAAGGAATGGTCTTGCTCTGAAGAAGGCAAGCGGCAGCGTATCAGTGAAAGTTTGCGGTCTCCTGCTGCAGAATTGATCCGCTTGTACAGAGACTCTCATGAAGGAGTGAGTGCATTGGACTATATACAAGTACTGTCTGATCACTTTGAGCCATACTATGACCTTGCCCAGATGGTTGCTGATTACCGAATGGTTCGTCAAAAAGAAGGGGAAAATGTCTCTACTTTTATTAACCGTTTACAGCTACTTCTTTCACGTCTGGTGTACCACGCAGCTATATCTACGTCAGAGGTAGACGCTATGAGAACCAGTCAGTTGGTGAGAGGGTTACAACCTCATCATCCTCTTGCTCAAGTACTCAAGGTCTTACTATCTGATAGAGTCCTTCCATTTCCTGACTTAATGAAGTTAGTGAAGAAACAAGAAGCTGACATTAGTTTTAGTACCCCTAAGAAAGCGAAAAGCATCTCTAAAGAAGATGTTGTTCCTAATTCAAACAAGGACAAACCAGCGGAGCGGTCAGAACTTAGACAGTCCGCCACTCCACCCACTGCCACTCAATGGAGGAAGGATGCTAGAACCTGTTATAAATGTGGTCAGACGGGCCATAGTGCCAGACAGTGTACGGAGGACAGTGAGGGATTGAGACACAGTGCTGTCTTCTCTATTCAGAATCAAAGACACCGAAGGAAGGCGGGCCGAGTAAAGACCAGAGGCGCTATCGCGGGCTCCAGGTCCGTTGTCAAAGTCACTGTCAATGGTCATGCCGCTCCTGCCCTGTTTGATACAGGATCTCAAGTGACCCTGATTTATCGCTCGTTCTACCAAAAGTATCTGAGGGATATACCTCTTCAGTCTACAGGACAAATGAAATTGTGGGGGCTTAATTCAGGATCATATCCTGTAGATGGCAGCCTACAAGTAGTTATAGCTGTCCCTGAATTAGAAGATCAGAGTGTCGCTCCCATGAAGATTACGGCTCTTGTCTGTCCTGATACAGGTGATTCTTGTGCAGCTCCTGTGATACTTGGCACTAATTGTCCCGCAGTGCATTATGCTTTTCAGAAGTTTCTTGGAAGAGATTGGAACCCTGCAGCTCAGCCGGTGAATATATCTTCTGATCTTAGAGAACTCTGTGATGCCCTGTCTACTGGCTATCGACATGGAATGGTATATCATATCGGTGAGAGAACCGTGGAAGTTCCTGCCGGCGGGGAGAGAGTTCTGAGAGTAGCCTCCAGCATTGCTCCCGATTTGCTTGAAGGGGGGAGTTATGTCCTTATGGAAACCCCTGAAGAAATGATTAACCAGAATGGCTGGATGGTGATCCCGGAGAGAAAGGACTGGAGAAATAAAGTGGAGTTATCTACCTGTGTGACAGTGAGGAACTGTTCACCGCATCCGATTGTAATTGGACCATACCAGAATGTGGCCCACTGCTACCCTGTGCTTGGAGTAAATCCATACGCTGAAGTGTGCAGGATTCAAATCCGAGATGCAATCCCTAATCTCAATCTTGACTTGAGTGATCCACATTTACCAGAGGCCTGGAATCAGCGACTGACACAGAAGTTGTCTGAATTATCGGAAGTGTTCTCCATGGATGATATGGATGTAGGTTGTGCTAAAAGTGCTCAACACACTTTCCGATTGACCGATTCTACTCCCTTCCGGGAGCGACCACGGAGAGTTGCTCCAAAGGATGTTGATGAGTTAAGACAGACTCTACAGCAAATGAAAGGTCAGGGGATCATTGTGGACAGTAAGAGCCCCTATGCCTCACCTATTGTGGTGGTAAGAAAAAAATCTGGAGCAATTCGCCTATGTGTGGATTACAGAACTCTGAACCGGAGAACCTTACCTGATCAGTATACACTGCCGAGAATTGAAGAAGCTCTGGAAGCTCTGAATGGAAACTGTTGGTTCACAGTGCTGGACCTAAGATCGGGATACTATCAAGTCCCAATGGCACCTGAGGATCAGGAAAAGACAGCCTTCATATGCCCCTTGGGTTTCTTTCAGTTCACTCGTATGCCGCAAGGTACAAAAGGTGCGCCAGCAACGTTCCAAAGGTTGATGGAAAGAGTGTTAGGTGATTTAGTGCCCCGGGAATGCCTTGTATATCTTGATGACATTATTGTGTTTGGAAAGACGCTGGAAGAACATGAAGAACGACTCATGAGAGTACTCCATCGCTTAAAAGAAGAGGGGCTGAAGTTGTCGGCTGACAAATGCAAATTTTGTAGATCTTCAGTCACTTATGTAGGTCATATTGTTTCTGCTGAAGGAGTTGCTACCGATCCTGGTAAGATTGAAGCTGTGGTGAATTGGCCCCGACCGCAAAATATTACGGAGTTGCAATCTTTCTTGGGGTTTTGTGGATTCTATCGACGATTTGTGGAAGGATATTCAAAAATTGCTCGAGCCCTCCTCGACCTGTTGAAGAGTGATGCAGGAGATCCGGGAAAGAAGAAAGGGTCTTCCAAAAGCCTTTTTGGCGATAGGTGGACTGCGGATTGTGAAGAAGCATTTAAGTTGTTGAAGAAGAAATTGACAGAAGCTCCCGTTCTGGCTTATGCTGATGCACATAAGCCATATGTGCTACATGTAGATGCCAGCTTTGAAGGATTAGGTGGCGTGCTGCACCAAGAATACCCGGCCGGGTTACGGCCCATAGCTTTCATAAGTCGAAGTCTTTCTCCCAGCGAGAAAAATTATCCAGTACATAAATTGGAGTTTTTGGCGCTCAAGTGGGCCATTGTTGATAAATTACATGACTATTTATACGGAGCCACGTTTGAAGTAAGAACAGACAACAATCCACTGACATACGTTTTGTCAACCGCTAAACTCGATGCTACAGGACATCGCTGGTTGGCAGCTTTATCCAACTACCAATTCACACTCAAGTATAAATCGGGGCCTAAGAACATTGGGGCAGATGCTCTATCAAGACGGCCTGGATTACCTAGTCCGGAAGTAGTGGATGAATGGGAAGAAGTGCCAAGTCCTGGAGTAGGAGCTTTGTGTGCCATGGCTGCTGTAGTTGAAGACCGAGTAGCCTTTTCTGAAACTCGGCTTATTGACTCTATTGGGGGAGGTCCCGAAGCTGTACCAGACATGTTTGCCTACCCTGCCGCTTTAGGATCCTTTGAGAGTTGTTCTATATCTTCAAAGCGAATGATCTGGAGTCAAAAGACTGATCCTTTAATTGGACCTCTTTATCAAGCAGTGAGTTCTCAAGACAGAGAAATGTTAAAGACATCCCTACCCTCTGAATGCAGTCAACTTCTACGAGATTGGGAGAAGTTTGAAATAGACAATGGCCTACTTTATCGTGTGGTGCTGTATCATGATCACCCTGGAAGGCGCCAACTAGTTATTCCAAGCTGCTTTCAGAAGATGATTTTCCGAAGTCTGCATGATTATCATGGTCATTTGGGACCTGAGAAGACTTATGGCCTAATACAAGACCGATTCTACTGGCCCAAAATGAGAGATACCGTGACTCGTCTGTGTAGGTGCTGTCGCAGATGTTTGCAGAGGAAGACTGTCCCGGTTCGAGCGGCCTTCATGGGACACTTGAAGAGTTCGGGCCCCATGGATCTTGTCTGCATAGACTTCCTTTGTATTGACAACGACTCCAGAGGATTTGGAAATGTATTGGTGGTGACTGATCACTTCACACGATATGCTCAAGCCTTTCCGACTAAGGATCAAAAAGCAGTCACTGTTGCAAGAGTGCTTTGGGAAAAGTATTTTATCCATTATGGCTTACCACACCGGTTGCATTCTGATCAAGGCCGGGATTTTGAGAGTAACCTGATCAAAGAGTTACTTCAGTTGTTGAACATCCGCAAAAGTCGGACGACGCCTTACCATCCAGAGGGAGATGCCCTTCCTGAAAGATTTAACAGGACTTTACTTGATATGCTTGGTACCTTACGAATTGAGGATAAGCGATCCTGGAGTAGAAAAGTGGAGGCTATGGTGCATGCCTATAATAGTACAAGGCACGAGAGCACAGGATATTCACCATACTTTCTGATGTTTGGAAGAGAGCCTAGGCTACCTATTGACATCTTGTTGGGAGTCTCTACCGATGGTATCAGTCATCGAGATCATTACCGATACGTGGCACGTTTGAAAGAAACGCTTAAGAGTGCTTATCAGCTGGCTGAGGAAAATGCGGCCAAAGTGAATGAAGGAAATAAAAGGAGATTTGATCTTCGAGTAAGATACCGAGAATTGAACCCTGGGGACCATGTTCTGCTACGGAATTTGGGAGCATCTGCAAAACATAAGCTGGCTGATCGATGGCGGAGTGAACTCTTTACAGTGGTAGATCGGTTGCCTGGAATACCAGTCTACAAGATAAAAGGACGGGACGGGAGGATCAGGACTTGGCATAGAAATCATTTGTTGCCTGTACCTCAGATTGATGGTATGGATATCTCCAATGATGGCTTGGCCTGCGATTCTCCACAGTCCTTAGCCGATATTCCACCTGACCTTCCTGAAACTCCTGAGAGTGATTGGACTGTGGCTCCTGAAGTTCCTAGATCACCAGTATCTTCTCCTTCAGGGAGACCTATGAACCCTCAAACTCCAGAATTCGTACCTAGATCTGTGTCTACAGATGAGCAGGGATCTAGCTCTCCTACGCCACCAGCACCATCCCCTCCCATGGCAGACAACCCTAGTTTAGGGCCTGGACATGCTAGTTTACCTCAGAGAGAGGTACGGAGAGGAGAGAGAATTAGACACCCTCCACCTATGCTGACATATGATAGTTTGGGGGACCCCAGATTTACTACTCAGCCTCATTTATACCATGCTTGGGTGGGTGCAGTGTCCACTTTGGTCAATATGTTACCAATTTTCGCTCCTGCTGGCATGTATACCTATTAACCTGTTGTGACTCTGTAAATGCAAAAGCAACCATATTGATATTGTCATTGGTAATGTTGACTGTATACTATGACTTTGTATGTCTTTGACGTGACGTAAAGATTTCACCAGAGGGAGAGTGTAGGGAACTGCCATTTCTACTAGTATATAATGTATCTGGCTTCTTTGCCCCTGCAGTTTGGCTTCAGAGACCCCAGGCATTTAGTGCAAGTTTTGTTTTGTAAATACAGTGAGTCAGACACATGTGAGGCAGAGTCTGTTGCGGGAGGGATAATACTCATACCCCCCCCCCCAAATAGGGCTACACTAGCAATCTGATTACATACGAGATTCTTGTATTCTGCCATCTTTGCTTATTTCCTGGTTCCTGTTTGCATTTTAGGATTCAATATCATACAGTCACCTAGTGTATTCACAGACTAGTTTTTTGCATGTAGAAGCATCATATTTAATACTTTTTTGAGGTGCATGTGCTATAGTAGAATGTATAATGCTCAGAAATAATGGAGCTATGAGAACATTCTGTCCACATTGTACATATGTGCCGGATCTAAAAAGAAAAAGCCTTTTATTCTCTTTTGTAGAGTTTTGAAATAGTTTCAGAATTGTTCCGCTGACTGAGTAGTAATTTGTAGCTGCAAAAGCACCTCAATCACTTCAAGTGATTTCCCCTGATCCAGGTTAGTACTGCCTGACAGGATGAAACACATGCCTGCAGATTATATGCTTGGCTTCATGACTTTCATTCCCTACACTCAGCTGTACAAACTGCTTAATGCAGCAGACTAAACATTAGGGATCGCTTTGAAAAAGTTAGTAGCCAAATGTTGGCTAAATAAACTGTGCTTATCTGACAGGTCATACCCAGATTATGTTACCGTAAAGTCACAGACAACTGGTAGATTTGTTTCACGAAAATAAATGCCATAATAAGCATAGCAGCATAAAAAAGGATCAAACTCACTGCCATTCAAGCATAGCACTTGGCTCACTTAGTATTATCATAAATTGAGGTGACAACCCATAGTTCTAGAACAGTAACAAGCAAAGCTAGTACTGAGAAAGAAGAGAGAGAGCGAAAAACCAAGAAGAGAGGAAGGGACATTGGATGCAGACAAGAACCGTGATGGATAGGTAGACACACGTGTAAATTAAAATTAAGGAAGCCGTCTGTAACATAACTGGGAATTAAAGATGAGGAGTCCCTTACCAACTACGTCAGCCATGATAAACATTTACAGCTAACGGGGTATTCTCAGTTTAATGTGGGATTGTGTTCAGGATTGGAGTTACAGCAGAATGTGGCTGTCCTTATGCTGTTTCGGTGACTCTTATGGAAGTCAATATGAGTTATGGAAACAGTGTGGCACAGTGAGCTACACTGTTTCCAAAACCCATGGGATAATAAGGCTGAGATGAGACTTCCCAATCTTCCTTCTCTGTTTTCTACACGGCAGCCCTGGACTGTGCAAGGAACTACAACATGACCACATTCAAGTGAATGGGGCCAACAGCAATTTCTTCATCCAGTTAACATATTGAGTTTGCGTAAAATTATATCAGTGTAAAGTTCCAGCTCCATCAGCTCATTAATGAAGATGAGAATACGAGCAGTCATCAGGATCCAATACTCTCCTCCAGGAGAATCAGGCATAGCAAAAATGTAATGTTTCGAGGTACAGAGAATTAGACTATTTCTATCATTTATACTGAATGATTTTCTCAACCCAAAATTTCCATCTGGATTAAGTGGGTGGAGAGTTGGATTATAAACCATCAATGTAACACAGTGTCCTGGATTCCTGTTGGGAATTATGAATGTCTGTTGCACAGCCAATAAATACAGGTGCAAAATTTGGCAACAACCGTTATTGATTTAACACTATAATACCATGTAAATTGCACTATTTCCCAAAGCCTTTGAAGGAGCTAAATAGAATATAAATCAGGTCTCTTACTTACTCGTGGATTTAGTAGTGTTCATTTGCAGCGATTTATACTGCACCAGACCATATTCATTATTGCTGATAATTTTATTTCCCAAGAGTGTCTCCACATTGTTATCTTTCAATAATGTTCCACTGGCTGGCCCCTGGTTGGAATCCAGCTCAGTTTTAAATAAAGGTGCCAGAAATATTGCATGCTAATCTTCTCATACTAAAACCAATAAGTGTGTATTCTTGAATAATTAATTTATTGGAGCTGGTAAAAGATTTTTAACCCCTTTATTGCAAAACATAAGCTTGATTGTTCAAAACAGTTACAGTCTGTTTGTTCATACAGACAGCTCCTGAGCGGTCACCATATTTAAATACCGGACATTTGCTGTAAAAGTACGTCGGATGTCAGTAAGGGTGGGTTCACACTTGCGCAGGTACTCCGTCCACCACGATTCCGACCTAAATGTCGGAAAACTGGATAGGGACAGGATAGGAAAAGGTTTGTGACGCTTTGCTTAAAAACCCATTCACTTCTATGGGATTTTAAAGCAATGCGCGTTACACCCTCTGCACCGCAAAGCCATTTTTTTTCGTCAGAAACAAAGTCGGACATGCAGGACTAAACTATGGTCCACATTTCATTTTTTATGACTAGACACTTGTGTAAGTGTAGTGCATTTTAGGTGCATCTTAGCCCCACTTGGTGGATCTAGATTGAGCTAAAAATTTTCCAACTTGGTAAACATGTGACTGTGGCTTCTCTGAAAAGGCTTAAATGCGCCAAATTGTGCAGTAAAATTCTGGCTCAAAGTAAATCACTAGAAGTGGTATAAACTTAGATTAGACAGTCTAAAGATACGCCAGATTTATCATCCAGCATCAGCCACTGTAAATCTAGAACATTTACAGACTGCTTGTTTAAGTTTACACTTACATTGAATAAACGGCACGAACAGCACATGGATGGCATCTGTGTGCCACCAATGCAACTATAGTCCCATTCACTGAAGTCAGTAAGCATGGGTCGCAAAACGAACAGGAATAGGACCTGTCCTGAGTTTTGCTCCCAGCTCATGGCCCCCATACACAGGACCGTGAAAATACATGGTCATGTGTATGGGGCCAAAGAATTGAATAGGTCAGTCTGCTAGCTGTGAAATACACAGCTTGCACACTGACAATGCACATGGTCATATGCATAAGGCCTATTAGTAAATCTGAGCCTATGTAACTATATTACATACAGTTTTTTCTCTGTATGTTTGCAGCAAGCTTTGGGATTTTTTTGTTAAAGGGGGTCTCCTAATAAACTAAGCCAAATAGATCTATAATAAACTCTCTGAAAGCAAACGTACAATACAATGACATACAGTAGAAACTACTATATTGTAGTGGTCACTAGCAGAAACCACCATTTTCTTAAAACGTGTATTGCATTAAACACATAAATACCACTTGTCCTTTAACAAGAAGACAACTTGAACACTAAGAAAGAGCACTGCGCCTCAGTGCACCTTAATATTACACTTCTCAACTCTCCCAGGATCTATGTGCTTCCTTATATTCACTGAGCTTGAAAATTGATGTAACCAATTCCTCTCTTTTTGCAGAAATTGCAATTTATATTGTGCACATAGATTTTCCCTATTCCATAGTCGGTTTATAATTACTTTAGTTTTCCCGTGGAGTTGTCTAACATCTAAACTTCACATTGCATACATTTTCGCTGTTAATGAATAGTTGCTTTGGATCTGGTGCGCCATTTAATTGATGTAAATAATTGTACAGTTCTGTTCCCCTCTGTTTATCTTAATGTTTTCAAGTGGAAATGGAATATGATTATCTGCCCCTTTACTTAGTACATTACAGTAATGAAATCGGTGTCATAACCAACTTGCTCTCTGTATCTAATGTGCTCTGTATCAGGTTATTCTTACACTGTAGTCAGATTTAGTGTAGGCTATGGAGTGACTTTTGGTCAAGTACAAAATGTGGTATAATTGCAGCTTTACTGTATCTTTTGAGGCCCCACGTTGCAGAATTGCAGCTTTTTTTATTGCAGATTTTGCTGCGGTTTTTTGAGCCAAAGCCAAGAATGGTTACAAAAGAAAAGGGAAATACAGGTGCATCTCAATAAATTAGAATATCTTTGAAACATTCATTCATTTCAGTAATTCTGTAATACAATTCATAATCGGCGTCTTCCATGATCTGAACCAGACTGAGGGACCATTTAAAGGCTTAGGAAACCTTGGCAGGTGACACACTGAATTTACAATACTGAACTTTTTTACAATAGTCTAATTTTCTTAGATTTGGGTTTTCATTACCTGTAATCAACAATCAACATGTACAGAAATAAAACACTTGAAATAGAACATTCTGTGTGTAAAGAATCTAGAAAATATAGGAGGTCACTTTTTTTTAATTTAATTACTGAAAGAAATAAACGTTTCAAAGATATTCAAATTTATTGAGATGCACCTGTGTATAGGAAGTACTTATACTTCTCCCTCCTGCTAATTCCACTTCTGGGTTTGGCTCAAAAAACACAGCAAAATCTGCAACAAAAAAAGCTGCGTTTCCGCATCGTGACGCCTAGCAATATCAGATCCCACATCCAACACCCGGCACACCCACCATCAGTTATTCTCAACAGTTTATACACAGAGAATGGATCAGGACACAGACAGCTCTGTTCTCTGTGTAGTGGCTGAACTGAGTCACTGCATTCAAGCCCATTCAAGTGAATGTGAGTTGATCTGCAGTAACATGGTCTGACCACTTCACAGAAAATAGAGTTGTCTGATTCCTGTTCCATTCTCTGTGTATCAGCTGCTAAAAACAGTGATTGATGGGGGTGTTGGATCCTCACATATCCGATATTGATGACTGATCCTTATCAATATTTTCAACCAGGAAAACCCCTTTAGGCCGGGGCCCCACGTGGCGTAATCACAGCGGTTTGGCTGCAGCTGAAAAGCTGCAGCGTTTTACAGTCCCTGCAAAGAGTATGCGATTCGCTAGAATCCCATCCACACATTGCAGAAAAATACCTGCACCGGAAATACTGCAATTTCCAAAACCGCTGCGTTTTTGGAAATCGCAGCATGTCAATTATACCTACAGAATCGACGGCGGTCTCCCTATAGGTATAATTGAAGCACATGCGCACTCTGCGGACTTTCTATGAAAAGCGCTGCGGGAAAAACCACAATGCATTTCCACATTGTATGTATGGAATTGATGCCATCATAACAAATTGCCAGCAACCTCTTCGCTCATAGAAGTTTGACTAGTTGCTTATAAGTGGCCAAATTATTATGAAGCTTTAATCTAAAGCATAAACCACAGTATTTGGCCAGGACCTGCATGACCAGGGTATTGCCAAGTCGCCCGGGCAGGGTGTCCTTCTCTGTTTTCTTTACCTAAAATAAATACTTGACACCGATGTTGGATTAAATTGGCCACAGCAGCCAGTTTATTAAATAAAATAATTTAACCATTTAAATGCCACAACAAATATTCCCCAAAACACAGTAAATAACCCGACCCGACGACGGAGGACCTCGAGGCCCCAAAACCCAAAATGTTAACCCCATACTTCCTGAGCACCAGCTGTTACCCCTAGCCGTTCCACACCAGCTCAGGGGCACCTATTTAAATAAATCTGCTCGGTGCTCTATTTCCTAAGGCCATAAAGCCCTTAATACCCTTTAACCCTACCGGAGCCATCCAGCCACAGTCCAAATGGTCTGGGGAGTCCAGCCCCTACCGCGGGGCCCTCCCCACCACGACCATTTCCGATATCCCAGCCTCGAGGACCCCCACCGCCAAGGCCACTGTGACAGAACATCCCGACTAAAACGACCCGTTCACTGAACCAAACAAAAAAGGGGGTGGGTGGGCGGGGGCTTCACTCACTCCCTGCTTTCTCTAAAGTGGCGGGAATCTTCCCGCCTTCACTTTAAATACTCCCTCCCCCCAACCCCCTCTTTCCCAGTTCCCTCCCCTACGCTTCCTCTAAATGGCCAACTTAACCCTTTCCTGTACCCTCAGCTTATGCTCCTGGCTAAACTCCTGTCATGCAGGCCTCCCCTTCCATCCTTCGTCCTCGGTCCGGCCTCACTTGACCAGGGTATTGCCAAGTCGCCCGCTCTTCTCTGTTTTCTTTACCTAAAATAAATACTCGACACCGATGTTGGATTAAATTGGCCACAGCAGCCAGTTTATTAAATAAAATAATTTAACCATTTAAATGCCACAACAAATATTCCCCAAAACACAGTAAATAACCCGACCCGACGACGGAGGACCTCGAGGCCCCAAAACCCAAAATGTTAACCCCATACTTCCTGAGCACCAGCTGTTACCCCTAGCCGTTCCACACCAGCTCAGGGGCACCTATTTAAATAAATCTGCTCGGTGCTCTATTTCCTAAGGCCATAAAGCCCTTAATACCCTTTAACCCTACCGGAGCCATCCAGCCACAGTCCAAATGGTCTGGCGAGTCCAGCCCCTACCGCGGGGCCCTCCCCACCACGACCATTTCCGATATCCCAGCCTCGAGGACCCCCACCGCCACAACGCCCACCGATGACCTCCTTATCCACACCCCTAGAGCCGTCTCAATGCCCTGCTGCAATCCCAGGCACCACATGTCAATACCCACGGAGTTCAAATGAACCCCGTCCCTTCTCCAAAATGCACCCTCCCCAGATTCCAATTCACTATGGCGCACTGAGACCGCTCCATTCCGTGCAATAAACCTCCCAATTGCCCTATTCACCTTAATACGGGCTTTGTTCACACGTTCCACCGACCGGGCCGCCCTCCACACTTTCCTTGGCACAATATCCGACCATACTGTTACCAATCCCGGAAACATCCCCAGAGCCGCAATAAGTCGAATTTGATATCGTTAATCAGCTCCCGAAAAGGGCGGACCCCCAAATCGTTACCTCCAACATGCAGTACCAGTATGTCTGGAGGTCTATCCAGCCTCACGAAGCGATGAAACTCCGCGAGCACCCTGCCCCACACCATCCCCCTTAAGCCTAACCAGCGCAACCGCACCTCCCCTCGCGCAAAATCCAACTGCCTACCGTCTGGTCGCACCGCCGCCCGCACTGCGCCCCAGAACACAAAGGAATGGCCCATCAACCAAACCAAGCACGGCTCAGCACCTGTAAAACATCAAAAGCAACATAACAATAACAGGCCCCAGGCACTAACACACCCGCTCGAACAAAAACCCCCTCTTCCTAACCCACCTACCTGCGGACCTCCCCCGATACAAAATGTGTTTTTGTTCAGACCAGCCCCCCCCAAACGGACATATGACCTAAAACGCACTGATTCCCATTGGCTGATGCGCTGAATTACGTCCTCCCCCAAACCCATCCGGGCCGCCTCCGTAGCTGCCCCAATACGGAAGGAGTGACCACTAAAATACTCCTCCCCCAAACCCAGATAACACAAACATCGCCGAAAAACTCCCAAGAATTGAAACCTGGACAAAAACGACCCATCCTCATGGACCAGGAGGGGGCCTGTCGCCCGACCCCTGTCTGAACAATAAGACCTCAAGCAACTAACAGGACACATCAAACACCCTGGCACCACAAACAGCCGCACCGCACACCCCCGGCCTTCCTGGTCCGTCTTCGAACGCCTTAACCTAAACTCCACCCTGTCCTCGTACAGGCTCACATCCTCCCAAAAACACACCCCCGGACGAGTCCGGGATCCACTCACCAATTCCCCCAACCACAAGGCTCCAAAAAAGGCGAGCGAAAACGCCGCCCTGAACAGCAAGACCTCCCACGGGCTCGCCCCCACCGTCCCCAAAGCGGAGCCCAAGCCCAGCAGTATGGAAAAGGACACCGGTCTGCGCGTGTCCTTCGCCGCCTTGAAACGGCGCCAACCTTTTACCGCCTGCCGCACCAGAAATGACTTCGTAAAGTCCGGCATCCCCCTACTCTTAAACCCGAAGGTTAAACCCGCTAAACACGTATTCAACCTAGAAACTGTCCACCCCGACTCCTTACAATGCCCCACGAACAATAATAACGGCATCTCGAAATCCTCTGTCTCCACCCCCAAAGAACCCAACCACTGCTCCCACTGTTCCCAGGCTTTCGTATAGGCCGCCCATGTACCGTCCACCAAAGATGCCCGAATCAAACACTCCGCCGCCTGACCGGCACGGTCCACAACTCCGTCGGCCACCGCGTGCCGTTCTCGTCTGCCTCCGGCACCAACCTCCTGAAACGATCCCACTGCAAACGAGAGAGGGCGTCAGCCACATCATTCTGCACCCCTGGGACATGGACCACTACAATCCAAACATTCAACCTCAAACATTCCAACACCAATCGCTGCAAAACCCGAACCACCGGCGGCGACGCAGCGGACAACCGATTTATCGCCTGCACCACCCCCAAGTTGTCGCAATGAAAGCGAATCTTCTTATTACGGAAAATTTCCCCCCACACTACCACCGACACCAGAATAGGAAAGCCAGGTTCCTGACCAGCCCCCCCCGAAACCCACTCGTCCGGCCAAGAACCTACGCACCAACTACCCTTAAAATATGCCCCAAACCCTACGCTCCCGGCCGCGTCCGTAAAAAGATCCCATTCCCCTGCTACCACTCCCTCCTCCATCCACAGTGACCGCCCATTATATTGTTCTAAAAACGAATCCCAAACCCGCAAATCTTCTCTCAACTCCCACCCCAACCGGATAAAATGCGCGGGAACGGACACACCAGCCGTTGCCGCTGCCAACCGTCGAGAAAACACCCTCCCCATTGGTATAATCCGGCACGCGAAGTTCAATTTGCCTAAAAGAGACTGCAATTCCCTTAATCGCAGCTTTTTTAGCCGACATGCCCTCTGAACCTCCGTCCGCAACCCACATAACTTATCCTCTGGAAGACGACACTCCATACGGACCGTGTCAATGGTAATACCCAAAAAACTGAGAACCGTCGCCGGACCCTCAGTTTTTTCACGCGCTAGTGGCACCCCAAAATCTGCCGCCACCCGTTCCACCGAATGCAGCAAGACCGAGCAAACGGAGTAATCCCCCAGACCAATGCAAAGAAAGTCATCCAAGTAGTGAATGACTGAGGCCCACCCAGAAATGTCCCAGATGACCCATTCCAAAAACGAACTAAACTTTTCGAAATAGGAACACGACAATGAACAGCCCATTGGCAAGCAACAGTCAACAAAAAACCCGCCCCCCAAAAACAACCCAACAAGTGCTGACTATCTGGATGCACCGGCAGCAGCCTAAATGCCGCCTCGATGTCAGTCTTCGCCAACAACGCCCCCCCGGCCAAAACGCCGGACCCAGAAAATCGCCGCATCAAATGAAGTATACTCCACCGAACACAACTCGGGGTCGATCCCGTCATTAACAGACGCCCCCTTTGGGAATGACAGATGGTGAATAAGCCGAAACTTATTCGGCTCCTTCTTTGGGACCACCCCTAAAGGAGATACCCGCAAGTTCGGCAAGGGAGGCTCCGGAAACGGTCCCGCCATGCGCCCCAGGTCCACCTCCTTCCTCAGCTTTTCTGAGACCACCACCGGATGCTCCCGTGCCGACCTCAAATTCCTAACCACCCCTGAAACCGCCGCCTCAACAAACGGTATCCGAAAACCCGACTCGAACCCCTCCGACAACAAGGCCGCCGCCTCCCTATCTGGGTACCTATTTAGAAATGGCGCCATCCTTTCCAGCCGCACCGGAGTCGCCCCACTTCCCAGCCCCATCTGAACCCTTCTGCTTGGAGCGGAAGCACCGGTTGGCTCCATGGGTGCCCCCACAAGAGGAGCACTCATGCTTAAACTTACACTTGGAGCTGAACTTACACCCCCCTTCATTAAATGAGAAACAGAGTCCCTTCTGTGCGGCGACCGAGCGCCCCGAAGACTCGGGGCCCCCGGTCCCCCCTGGAAAGGACGGCACCGCCCTCGCTTGCGCCATAATCCTCAGCCATAACCCAATGTCTTTATGGTCCCAGCGAATGCTGGACCGAACCGCTTTCCGCTGACGAAATTGTTCGTCATACCGGAGCCATGCCTGCCCCCCATACGTCCTATGCGCCTCCCCTATTGCGTCCAAATAACAGAAAAGCGCCAAACAATTTTCCGGCGCCTTCTCCCCTATGACACTTGCCATTATGGCGAACGCTTGCAGCCAATTAGCAAACGTCTGAGGAATAAGGCGGTACCGCCTCTTCTCCTCCTCCTCCTTCTTTTCTTCCTTCCTAGGCTTGTCCAAATTAAAGCGCTCCAAAGGCAAAAGCGAAAATATATCAACATATTCGCCTTTCCAAATGTGCTCCCTCACCTCCTGCTTCAAGTGAGCCCCTAAAGGCCCCTCAAAGCAGACATATACTTTCCCCTTCGCCGCATCATCTAACCGCGGCGCGTCCCCTTTGTCCTCACTCTGCGTTTGCACCGACACAGACACCCCCGACGCAGAGGAAGCCCCCCCCTTGCGATACCGCCGGCGACCTTCCCGCCCCCCACGCCATCGCTGGGGACGACGACGTCCCCCCGCCGCTACCCGCTCCCCGCACCATTTCCGTCAACACCCCCATAAAGGCTAACATACCCCTGCTTAGCTCCTCGCGGTTCCCCTCTAAACCCCTCCCCCCTGAAACCGCTAACAAGGGTCCTGTTACAGTAGATGAACGCTCACCTGGGCGCCTGGGTGCTGTGAACCCAGCGGCCGCTGAATCCTGCTCCTGTCGTCCTGTAGCCGTCTCACTGGGGCCCTCCTCGCCGCTATCCACGTCGGGCCTCCTGGACAAGGCCTCCGCGACGCTCCGCCCCCCAGCGCCCGCGCTGTGGGCGCCATCTTGGGCTGATGTTGCGCTAGGCCCAGCCTGCTGCTCTGACGCTGAAGGTGCCAGCCCCGCTTCTCCCCCACGCACAGGGGCTGCACCGGAGATCCTCCTGCGCACCACAGGCCGAGCCGGAGTCACCGCCGCCGGAAGGCCCACCGCTTCCAATCCCGACTCCAACGAGGTCAGTGATGCAGGAGGGGCGACTCCCCTCCCCCCGCTGCGGGTCCCGCCGTCGCCGCGGATTCCTCCCCGGCCCGGGACTGCCGCTCAGCAGCGCGCCGAGCGGTGCCCTGGACCGGAGGGTCCCGTGAGGGGCTCCTAATTCGATGCCGGACCCGAGGGGTCTCCTCGGGGCTGAGGCGCGCCGGAGGCCTGGTCCTCCGCGGCCGTCTTCCAGAAGGAGAGGGGCGGCTAGCCGACTCTCCAGACCCCTGTATCAATCCCTGCAGCTGGGATTGCAGCCATTGCGGCCCCCTACGATCCGCTTCAGCCCTGAGCTGGGCCAGCATATCTTCAACCTCAGACATCCTGGGCAAGCAAGAAAACCGCAGAGGTGTGTTGGCTTCACTCACTCCCTGCTTTCTCTAAAGTGGCGGGAATCTTCCCGCCTTCACTTTAAATACTCCCTCCCCCCAACCCCCCCTTTCCCAGTTCCCTCCCCTACGCTTCCTCTAAATGGCCAACTTAACCCTTTCCTGTACCCTCAGCTTATGCTCCTGGCTAAACTCCTGTCATGCAGGCCTCCCCTTCCATCCTTCGTCCTCGGTCCGGCCTCACTTGTATAGTGTTACATGAGTCTGGATAGCAGAGTATGACGGAGCTTTTATATTTTCTTGCACTTGCTGGGCCATCTTTTAGGTACATTGGTTTCCTCCCTATCTATCTATCTTCGTTTGCCTGATCTCTGTTAATAAGACCTTTCATCTCCTCACCTTTCTTTTATACTATTTGGTGTAACCTTGTTACCAGATATATGGGACTATTCTGGCTCAGAGAAGAGGCTACAGACCTGCATGCAGTCTGTGACGGAGATCTGACTGTAGACCTGAGAAAGACTTCACTGAGGTTGTACCACTAAACATTACCAGATCGCTCAACTCCTCTGTAAGACATGTGGAAGGTGTTCAGATGAAGGTTTATTCAAATAGAACTCTTGATAAATGAAATACAGGGTGTAAAAAAGATGGTAATTTTGAGAGAGGCTGGAAATAAACAACTACAGAACCTGGATGATGTCACAGACAGGACCGGGGGGAGTAGAGAGTGAGTAAGGGAGCAAAGATAGGACAAGATTAGATGAGAAGCACAAGTAAAACAAAGCATGGCAATAAACAGTGAAGCACTGTATGCATGACCCAAGGTGGGACATGACAGGAACCACTGCAACATTCACTGCTCTTTTAGTTTAGAATGATGTTGCCGATAGATGTAAATATGAGTCCTTCCTTACCCTATCTCTTGGCTCAAAACATCCTGAGATGTGTGACACAAGGTGCTATTAAAAAAACATGATTTTGTAGTACACTGTTACAAGATGTCCATGCTATGTGTATTGATGTGTGGTCATCCAGTGGTTGTGCTATAAGTTGCAGCCTCTAAAGGGTTTTGTTAGCATGTTACAATATCATACTGAATTTGTTTTGTGAAATTGGAGTTCTTAACCAAATTTGTGAAAGTGATGGACACGTCAGTAATGACAATGTGTTGTATTTCATCTGGACGCATTTCCTTTTTAATTTAGTAGCTCTCTGGGCCACATTGGATACATTGCTTAATTTTATGCTGTTTAACCTTCCTAAATAGGAATTTATTAGTAACTATTAGTTTAGACTAGACACAAATCGCCTCATCGCCTTGCTCATGCTCATGTGCATGTAAAACTACTAACAGAGAAAGTCCATGGCCCAGATTCACTAATAGACAGTGGAAACGTAGGCAGTCTGACAATATGATTTATCACAGTGGCTGATGCTGGTTGATAAATCTGGCATATCTTTCGGCTGACTTGTCTACATTTGTAGCACCTTTTAGTTGACCAAATAGAGTATATCCTGATAAAGAGAACTAAACTATCACATCAAGAAATATTGGATTAACTTTAGCAGAATGCATCCTCCTGGATTCCAAAATTCTGTCTCATATCCCATGGGGATATCCGGATAGGTGTGGGGGTACTCAACCACCTTAGCGGGAGCCACCAGCATCTCCTGGGCTACTGGCCCTATTATGCACTATCCTTTCCCTGTATCCACAAAGAGACCCCTGCCCTTGCAAGGGCAGTACCCAGGCTCACCCAAAAAGAAGAGGAATGTCCTAGTCTGTCCCTGTGCCAATGTACATTTCATCCTGGGGATACCAAAACTCATCAGGGGGCATTAACCTAGAAAGGCTACAAAAATTCAGTCCAACCTCAAGGACCTATAGATGTGAACACCAAACCCCCTGTGGTCAAAGAAATAGGGTCACTGGCTAGGTGGATAGAGAAAAGATTCCACAGCTGGAAAAAATGAGTTATGTCTACTGTCTAGATGTCTGACTACTTTTTAGTTGACTTGCTTTGATCTAGAATTTTTCAACACTATTTTGGCATATTTTTTCCACTTTAAGGCCACAGTCCCTTTTACATTCACATGTCCAGTATTTTGAAAAATGTGCCTCATTGCTCCAGAAAAGCACCATGTTTACCTGTTGTCTCTAGTAGTAAATCAGGGCCCCTGTGCCTTGTCTGAAAAGTTTTGTTTAGCCTCAGATTAATGCTAATCTGAATGTGTATTTCTCATGTAATATCTATTTGAGAAGCAGAGCTGACAGTGACCGCGTAAACATCAAAATATGGTTTGTTTGTTGGCCCCCATGGAGAGTGCTGTCTGGATGTAACTGTGAAGACCTAGTAAGCTTCATTACAGCATGGCATTGGGAAAGCTCCAAGGCTAATAAGTACATTCAATTGCTGGAGGCTTCACACCCATTACTTAGATACCTTTGCCATAAAATATACTTATCTTGCTCTAATTTGCTGCTCTGTCAAGTCTCATTCTCTGGAACTGCAGGAATACCTCAGCAAAGCCTGTGCCGAAACAAATTAATCTGGGGCTTTGTTTCCAAACCCTGTTGCATTAATAAACTTCATTGATTCTAAATGCCTAGTTTTTAGATTTCTTATGCATTGTAGTATAAAGCCATGTTTTTCTTTATCGGTAACCAAAGAATAAAACAGATATATAAAAAGTGATAATAAAAATATAAAAAAGTTATATAAAAGTTATCTAAATAAAAATATAACTTCTTCTAATAATATAAAAAAGAACCTTCCATGTTATTTTTGTATTGAGGTAAATTATAACAGATACAAACAGAAAATTATAACAAACAAAAGTTTTCTTTCCATAGTTCTGATTCTCTGAGGGCAGTGTGAACATAGCCTTTTTACACATAGTTACTTTTTTATTTTCACTTTAAATATATCTGTTTTGCTGGTTGGTTAAAGGAACAGTTCAGACAAAGCTGAGTTGTACCAAGTGCAGGACATGAGGGCGGGGGTGGAGCATGACACAGGGATTCAATGAGCCATAGAGAATCCCTGTGTTATGCTCCACCCCCTCAGGCCCTGTACCAGGTATAAAACAGTGAATCAGCTTTACTTGGATTGTTCCTTTAAGAATATAATACAGACAGTGGCAGTGAGAATGTAGCCATACAGACCTAAGTTTGTCAATGCAAAACAGCTGAATCTGTAATTTTAAGAGAAACATGACTTTCTGCATTCCAGTACACCATCTTGTTGATGGGCACTGTGAGTTGATCTAGGGATATATATATATATATATATATATGTACATTACCGTTCAAAAGTTTGGGGTCACCCAGACAATTTTGTGTTTTCCATGAAAACTCACACTTTTATTTATCAAATGAGTTGCAAAATGAATAGAAAATATAGTCAAGACAGTGACAAGGTTAGAAATAATGATTTTTATTTGAAATAATAATTTTCTCCTTCAAACTTTGCTTTCGTCAAAGAATGCTCCATTTGCAGCAATTACAGCATTGCAGACCTTTGGCATTCTAGTTGTTAATTTGCTGAGGTAATCTGGAGAAATTTCACCCCATGCTTCCAGAAGCCTCTCCCACAAGTTGGATTGGCTTGATGGGCACTCTTTGCATACCATACGGTCAAGCTGCTCCCACAACAGCTCAATGGGGCTGAGATCTGGTGACTGCGCTGGCCACTCCATTACAGATAGAATACCAGCTGCTTGCTTCTTCCCTAAATAGTTCTTGCATAATTTGGAGGTGTGATTTGGGTCATTGTCCTGTTGTAGGATGAAATTGGCTCCAATCAAGTGCTGTCCACAGGGTATGGCATGGTGTTGCGAAATGGAGTGATAGCCTTCTTTATTCAAAATCCCTTTTACCTTGTACAAATCTCCCACTTTACCAGCACCAAAGCAACCCCAGACCATTACCTCCTCCATGCTTGACAGATGGCGTCAGGCACTCTTCCAGCATCTTTTCAGTTGTTCTGCGTCTCACAAATGTTCTTCTGTGTGATCCAAACACCTCAAACTTCGATTCGTCTGTCCATAACACTTTTTTCCAATCTTCCTCTGTCCAATGTCTGTGTTGGGGTGAGCTAGACCGCAGAGTGAAGGCAAAAGGGCCAATAAGTGCTAAGCATCTCTGGGAACTCCTTCAAGACTGTTGGAAGACCATTTCAAGTGACTACCTCTTGAAGCTCATCAAGAATGCCAAGAGTGTGCAAAGCAGTAATCAAAGCAAAAGGTGGCTACTTGGAAGAACCTAGAATATAAGACATATTTTCAGTTGTTTCACACTTTTTTGTTAAGTATATAATTCCACATGTGTTAATTCATAGTTTTGATGCCTTCAGTGTGAATCTACAATTTTTATAGTCATGAAAATACAGAAAACTCTTGGAATGAGAGGGTGTGTCCAAATTTTTGGTTTTTTCTGTTTTTTTTTTTTTTTTTTTAGAGGGGGGGGGGGGGGGGAGAGGTGGGGGGTTGTTTTTTTTGGGAAAGAAATAAAATATATTTTTTTGTGTGGTGGGGTGTTGGTTTTTTTTTTTTTTTTTGTTTGTTGTTTTTTTTTTTTATAAAAATATTATTTTTTTTTTTTTATGTGTGGTTGTGGTGGTTGTTGTGGGGGGTGGGGGGTGGTTGGGGGGGTAGGTTTTGTGTGGTGGGGTTTCTTTTTCTGGTTGTGGGCTTCTCTTCTTGGCTGGCTGTTCTTCATCTTCTTCTGGACCAACCTGTCTGATAGCAGTCCATTCTTGCAGAATCAATGCTTTAATTCTGTCTGCATTTGTTGGTTTTTGGTTGTCCACCCGTCTCTTGTTGATTGACCACAAGTTCTCTATGGGATTAAGATGTGGGGGGTTTTCGGGGGGGGGGCCAAAAAATTTTTTTTTTTTTTTCCTTGGGTTTTTTTTTTTTCCCTTTTTTTTTGGGGGGGGGGGCCCCTTTTTTTGGAAAGGGGGTTTTTGGGGGGGCAAATGGTTTTTTGGGTGGGGGGAGGAGGTGGTTGGTGGGGGGATTGTTTGTATTTTTTTTTTTTGGGGGTGTTTTTTGGGGGGGGCTGTGAGAGAGCCGATTCCCTTGGCTGAGAAGCAACCCCACACATGAATGGTTTAGGGGGCTTTACGGTGGGGGGGGGGAAGGGTGGGGGGGGGGGGCCCCCCTTTTTTTTTGGGGAAGGGGTTTTTTCGGGGAGAAGTGCGAAAAGGGGATTCATCAGAGAAAATGACTTTACCCCAGTCCTCAGCAGTCCACTCCCTGTACCTTTTGCAGAATATCAGTCTGTCCCTGATGTTTTTTTTGGAGGGAGGTGGGGTTCGGCCCTTTGCTGCCCTCCTTGAGACCAGGCCTTGCTCCAAGAGTCTCCGCCTCACAGTGCGTGCAGATGCACTCACACCTGCCTGCTGCCATTCCTCAGCAAGCTCTGCACTGCTGGTAGCCTGATCCCGCAGCTGAAACACTTTTAAGAGACGGTCCTGCCGCTTGCTGGTCTTTCTTGGGCGCCCTGGAGCCTTTTTGGCACCAATGGAACCTCTCTCCTTGAAGTTCTTGATGATGCGATAGATTGTTGACTGAGGTGCAATCTTTCTAGCTGCAATACTCTTCCCAGTTAGGCCATTTTTGTGCAGTGCAATGATGACTGCACGTGTTTCTTTAGAGATAACCATGGTTAACAGAAGAGAAACAATGATGGCAAGCACCAGCCTCCTTTTAAAGTTTCCAGTGGTGTCATTCTTACTTAATCATTGACAGATTGATCTCCAGCCCTGTCCTCATCAACACCCACACCTGTGTTAATGGAGCAATCACTGAAATGATGTTAGGTGGTCCTTTTAAGGCAGGGCTACAATGATGTTGAAATGTGTTTTTGGGGATAAAGTTCATTTTCTAGGCAAATATTGACTTTGCAAGTAATTGCTGTTAAGCTGATCACTCTTTATAACATTCTGGAGTATATGCAAATTGCCATTAGAAAAACTGAAGCAGTAGACTTTGTAAAAAATAATATTTGTATCACTCAAAACTTTTGGCCATGACTGTATATTGCCATACCATAACACACAAACAAGTCTATGGGTTCCCATGTTTTTTTTTTATCAGTTACCATAAAAAATCATGTTCATGTTCTGTCAGATGCTATGTTTTAGAGATTACCTCTTAAGCTAAGGTCCCACATTGCAGAAACGTAACAAAAAAACGCTGCGTTTTACAGTACTAGCAAGGTGAATAAGATTCTGGCTAATCCCATCCACACATTGTGAAAAAAAACTCTATAGATTCATCCATTTGCATTGCTTTCAATCAACAAGGCAGAAATATTGATTAAACAAAATAGACTTTTTTTCAGTTTATCATAAATGTTTAACCCCTTAAAATATATGCTGAGGGTTGTCTATGCAATTGACTTTGCACACCCCAAGTCATATTCACAGTGTTGAAGCAAACTGACATATGAGGACTTGTTTTATGAAGTCTAATACTATTTTTCATTGTTAAGGGGCATTCACACTACCGTTGCTAATGTCCGTTGCTGTCTTCCGTCATAGGATGACAGCAACGGACATTAAACTGTCACAGAGAACGGTCCATTCTCATTGACATTAATGTAAACAACATGAGAAGCAGAAGATAAAGTTGTGCATGCAGGACTTTATATTCCGTTACAAAAGTAAACAAACATGAGATAGCTTCCGTCATGTTGTTTACATTAGTGTCAATGGGAACGGATGCAGAATCAGTTTGTGACCCATTCTTTGTGACAGTTTAATGTCTGTTGCTGTCATCCTTTGACGGAAGACAGCAACGGAGATTAGCAACGGTAGTGTAAACGCCCCCTTAGTACCTTTATAACGGTGGAATAAAACATCACTGATGTTTTTTCTTTCCATTACACTGTAATAATGATAAATATCCAATTTTATGCATTAAATAGAGGTACTGCTTTGACACTTTAAAGAGATTTTAATGTCACTAATGTCTACAGCATATCTCTAGAACATATCACCATTTTCTAATTGGTGGGGGTCAGACCCCAACAATCAAAAATTGACAGCATATTATGAGATTGGAGGGTTTACAGCTATGTGTAGCTTTAAAAGTTTTTCCCTGCATTGCGGTGCTACTAGCCAGCTACCCTGTGGGGAAATGCATTCACAGGATCAGTGGGATTCCTAGCACTCAGATACCCGCTGTTCAGAAAGTGACGGCATATCCTAGCAATATGCCATCATTTTCTTTACTAACAGGAGACTAATGTTTTCCATAGTTGATGTGTGTTTTTAAAGCTGGGCTATATGGAAATTTAAGAGCAAAATCAATTTAGCTTTATGGATTAAGATATTTAGAAAGTATGTTATAAATTGCAGAATTTGTTTAAGATGTACCTATATTCCTGTATAATCCCACAGTTAATCACTGTAGACATCACAGTTTCCAATGGGGTGAAATATGGATAGGAAATATGCTTGGAAATTAACTTCATGAACATAATTTTATTTCCATGAATTGCCAGTGAGGTATCCAATATAACATGAAAGCTTTCAATGGGTACAATGTTTTAACATAGTTTGGATCAGATGAAAGCCATAATATAAAAGACAGACATTTCCTAAAAACAGTTTTGTGTGATGATAAGCAAATGACATATTTCCTCTAAATCTTGCTGCCTCTTGAATGGCATTGAACATAAAGTATGTACTTTGTCTAATCATATTTTGGAAACCAATGTTTTCTGCAGTGTGGGCTGCATGAGAATGGAAACCAGAATGTAAAAATTATGCAAACATCATTTCTTATGCTCCTACACGCTTCACAGGTTCCGGCAATGCCCCTATACTTTACTGGAGTTAGATATTGAAATATAACTATGAAATGGTTAGCTAGACCTGAAGGCTTAAAGTTATGGAGGAATAATTCAACAACTGGCTGGGCTGTTTATACTGCTGGTAATATGCCAAGATATATGAAAAGTCATAAAGCCATCTAGTACTAAATAGAATAAAGATAAATGCTACATACATAACAGTAAGGCATGTGAGAACACAGGTTCCTTTTCTGGGAATGACAGGCCCATATTTTCTGGGGGTCTCAATCTGTGACCCCAGTCACTCTGTCCTTCTTTACTCCTGAAATGTCATTGTTAAGGAACTATAGATTTGCATTGATATATTAGCTTCCTTACTGCATAATAACTCTTCCAGCCTGTATTTTATTTCATTATTTTGTGTTTTTAGATATATCACTTTCAGAGGCATAGCTTGAAGCTCCTGAGACCCATTGTAAAATCTGTAATGATGCCCCTTCCGATCTTGTGCCAATTAGAATAGTGGCATATTTTATGTGGCAGAGGAACCTTTGGGGCCCTCTCAGGGTCCAGGGCCCGGTAGTGACTGCTACTGCTGCACTCTTCCCTAGGTATACCCATGATAACTTTGTATACATTATTTTATATATATATATATATATATATATATATATATATATAATTTATACTAATGTATCTTTTGGAAGAATGGAAAGAAGGGAATCGTTGAGAAGTATCCCTTTTTGTCTACTGTATTTGCAGATTGAGAGGTACAGAGGGTAACTCACATTTTTTTTGTAAATCCAAAGTAACTACCATAAATTACAGAGCTATACAGAACATGCACAAAATCACTTTTCATTGCCCGGCAGACCTTTTTGTTATCTTTGTACACACCATGTATATCATTGAACTGAGTGGAACTTCCACACCGACAGACAAAAAATAACTAAAAAACTTGAAAGAATATAAAGAATAAAACATAACTTTTAATGATGAATTTCTAAAATACGGTATCCAAATATATTAAAAATAATGTAGGAAGAGTATACCACTCAGAGACAGGCTCACTACATCTAACCACAAAGTTCCACTGGTATACATGTGTAGCTTGTAGCCAATATCTATATATGCCATGATACTCAAGTAGTATACAGGATGGGCACTGTTTAAATAGCCCTATACATGGGTGAGCAAAGGTAAAGATTCCCCTGTAAACTGATAAGAGCTTCACAAAATTCTGCTGGTTGCATCTACAGTATTCAGTTCTCTGAAGTTCAAGAGAAACTTAGATGACGAATTTGAGCAACTTCTCCTGAAATGCCAATAATTAAAGTAACTCAAAATATGTATCAAAACGCAATATTTCCTAACAACTCCCTTATGATGTTAAAAGGTGAATGAATTGGCAGCAACACCTCCACTAAACAATGATCAGAGGTGAGAGGCAACAAAGTGTCTGATGTATCCCACTCAGAGCTGTTGATAATATCTATAGTGGGGAAAAAAAGTATTTAGTCAGCCACCAATTGTGCAAGTTCTCCCATTTAAAAAGATGAGAGAGGCCTGTAATTGACATCATAGGTAGACCTCAACTATGAGAGACAAAATGAGAAAACATATCTAGAAAATCACATTGTCTGATTTTTAAGAATTTATTTGCAAATTATGGTGGAAAATAAGTATTTGGTCACCTACAAACAAGCAAGATTTCTGGCTCTCACAGACCTGTAACTTCTTCTTTAAGAGGCTCCTCTGTCCTCCACTCATTACCTGTAGCAATGGCTCCTGTCTGACATTGTTATCAGTATAAAAGACACTTGTCCACAACCTCAAACAGTCACACTCCAAACTCCACTATGGTGAAGACCAAAGAGCTGTGGAAGGACACCAGAAATAACATTGTAGACCTGCACCAGGCTGGGAAGACTGAATCTGCAATAGGCAAGCAGCTGATAATCTCCCTTGATCAGGAGTTCCATGTAAGATCTCACCATATGGGGTCAAAATGATCACAAGAACGGTGAGCAAAAATCCCAGAACCACACGGGGGGACCTAGTGAATGGCCTGCAGAAAGCTGGGACTAACGTAACAAAGGCTACCGTCAGTAACACACTACGCCGCCAGGGACTCAGATCCTGCAGTGCCAGACGTGTCCCCCTGCTTAAGCCAGTACATATCCGGGCCCATCTGAAGTTTGCTAGAGAGCATTTGGATGTTCCAGAAGAGTATTGGGAGAATGTCATATGGTCAGATGAAACCAAAGTAGAACTGTTTGGTAGAAACACAACTCGTCGTGTTTGGAGGAGAGTGAATGCTGAGTTGCATCCAAAGAACACCATACCTACTGTGAAGCATGGGGGTGGCAACATCATGCTTTGGGGCTGTTTCTCTGCAAAGGGACCAAGGCATGAAATAATGAATGGATCCATGTATCGTGAGATTTTGAGTGCAAACCTCCTTCCATCAGCAAGGGCTTTGAAGATGAAACGTGGCTGGGTCTTTCAGCATGACAATGATCCCAAGTACACCACCAGGGCAACGAAGGAGTGGCTTCGTAAGAAGCATTTTAAGGTCCTGGAGTGGCCTAGCCAGTCTCCAGATCTCAACCCCATAGAAAACCTTTGGAGGGAGTTGAAAGTCCGTATTGCCCAGCAACAGCTCCAAAACATCACTGCTCTAGAGGATATCTGCATGGAGGAATGGGCCAACATACCAGCAACAGTGTGTGCCAACCTTGTGAAGACTTACAGAAAACGTTTGACCTCTGTCATTGCCAACAAAAGATATATAACAAAGTACTGAGATGAACTTTTGTTATTGACCAAATACTTATTTTCCACCATAATTTGCAAATAAATTCTTAAAAAATCAGACAATGTGATTTTCTGGATTTGTTTTCTCATTTTGTCTCTCATAGTTGAGGTCTACATATGATGTCAATTACAGGCCTCTCTCATCTTTTTAAGTGGAAGAACTTGCACAATTGGTGGCTGACTAAATACTTTTTTTTCCCCACTGTACATATTCAGACACCCTTGGTGAACAAAATATTCCAACGCGTTTCCCCCCACTATAAATCATTCTTGGGGTTCCTCAGGAGTTACAGGAATAATGATATAAAAAGAAGATTTGCCCTTCCTAACAAAAAGTGCACTGAAAACGTTCCCGACTCCCTGATGGTGTTGGTACTTAAGGTGAATGCTGTAAATATTGTGTTTTGATACATATTCAGAGTTAGCTTAATTATTAGAGGGATTAAGTAAACCTCTGTGGAGTTTCTGCTTCCATTATACCTATAGAGAAACCGCCAGCGTATAATTGACATGCATGCAGCATTTATGCCATGGTGGGCCCTGGCCTTAAAATGGAAATGGAAGGGGAAATGCTTGTATTGCTAGATTCCATTATGATATTGCAGCATTCCAGTGGACACTGCTTAAATGTTTTATATTGTTTTATGTTATGTATATTATGTTCTGTGCCACTGAGACTGTAGATATGTATTTCTATGTGTTTTGTATAGGTTTTCATAAGTGTTATCCCCCTTTTTTTCCTGGAGTAATCCACTGTGGTCTACCACCATCAACAGGTACATCGCAGGTCCCCTAAGTTCTATTCCAATGTAGGAGGTGGGCTGGAGGATTTCGGTTGAGTGTCCTTAGCCGATCGCCAATCACAGCTGCAACTGCTACTCCCATCCTCTAGTAACCTCCATTGGGTTGCAGTCAGTGGCAGAACTACCACCATAGCAGCCGTAGTGGGTGCTACTGGGCCTGCAACATTAGGGGGCCCCTGCTGCTTTTTTTTTTTTTTTAAATAGGCCATTACCTGATGAAGTAACCCCAGCAGGAAACGGGCCCAATTAGTTACGGATCCCCGTTCCTGCCCACAGCCGCCTCCGCTTCTGTCCTCCAGGGGGCCCTGTGCGTCCCATAACATGTCGCTGGTGCTGAACAACGTCAGGACGTCGCTGACTGTGACATGATATGGAGTATGGGGTCCCCTAGAGGGAAGAAGGGGAAACAGAGGTGACTGTGGAAAGGAGAGGGGATTGGTAAGTAAGGCTGTGCCAAAAGAATTTGTTGGGTAAACCTTGCGAGATTAATTTCTCGAGATTCGCCCAGTGGTTTGGTTTGGACTGAACACGCCCAAAACAAGACTGCTATTATTATACTCTGGGGTCTCTTCACACCCTAGAGTATAATGAGTAAACACGAAAACAGTGTTACTCACCTCTCCTGGGCTCCGGAGTGGGTCTTCAGGCCTTTCCAATGACATCACAGACGTCACGTAGGTCGTAATGCACGTATGTCACGTCATTGTAAAGGCCCAAAAACCAGTGCCAGAGCCCAGGGGAGGTAAGTAACATTGTTTTTTTATGTTTAATCACCTCCCCTAGGCCTCTGATCATTATATTCTGGGGTCTGAAAAGACTCCAAAGTATAATAATAGTTTGTGGGTGGTGAATCACAAACATTTAGGATTCTGCCTAACCAGCAATTTTTGCAATGTTTTCAATGAACACTCTAGGGGCCACTATGGATATTATACTGTGTGGAGGGGCCACTATGGGATATTATACTGTGTGTAGGGGTCACTATGGGATATTATATTGTGTGGAGGCCTCTATGGAACATTATACTGTGTGGAGGGGCCACTATGGGATATTATACTGTGTAGAGGGGCCACTATGGGACATTATACTGTGTAGAGGAGCCACTATGGGACATTATACTGTGTGGAGGGGCCACTATGGGACATTATACTTGGTGAAGGGGCCACTGTGGGACATTACACTGTGTGTAAATGGAGTGCTATGGAATGTGGGGGTGCCCAGTCTGGTTGCAGCAATATTTCATATGGGTGCTGCTGTCCATGGACAGTACTAGGGATATTAATACAAGCAATGACAGATGTAAAAAGACTGTGACTGTGGAGAGAGAGGAGAGCTTAGTGCTGAGTGACATATTACAGTTATCCAAAGTCTCCAAAATGGCTGCCTATGATTGCAACTTCCTGTCCCAAGTTTGAGGAGAAATAGCAGCTCTGGAGCACAAACTACTGCTTTAGGATAAGGCCCCACGTTGGTAAAACACAGCTGCATTTTACAGTACCAGAAAAGTGAATGAGATTTTGGTTATTCTCATCCACACATTGCAGGAAAAAAGAGCTGGTGAAAAGCTGCTTATTCAAAAACGCGTGTGATTTAGAAAAACAGAGCCTGTTAATTTTAGTTGCAGAATCCAAGTGTTTTTCCCACTTTAATAGGGGAAAGAAAAAAGCAGCAAAAACTCAATGAAAAAAAAAACTGGAGAGATTTTTTTTTTTTCTGCAGCGTTTTTTATTTGCATTTCACTACATGGGGTCTTAGCCTGAGTTAGTAAAACAATGTACAGCACAAGAGAGACCGTGTGTGCACATGTATTTTATCAGGAGTTCTGCTTTACATGGGACTCAGTGTTGCTGCTGTATTTTGTTTATTTTATTGTGTTTCTATTTGTGACGTAGGCAGCAGCTATTTGTTTTTGTATGCAGGAAAACAATGGTAGTTGGTAGCCCATGAGAAAGCAATATGTTCAAGCACCTGACCTATATACAAAACAAATAAAATAGAGTAGGGGGCCAACCTTCTACAGGTACCCTTAAAGCACAGGCTACATACGTTACCTAAGCCATTTACTATACTGTTACTGAAAGCAGGACCTCTGTTAAAGAATCCCACATGCAATGATTACTAAACACTCAAGAGATTACAGCCACATACTGGCGCTGTCAACTCTGAAAAGCAGCCACGGTCAAAATGGAAACTAAGACACAATTTACCCAGACTCCTTTGAGACACGGGGGACCTTTCATCAATGTTATTGCTCACTCATTCCCATGGTCAGGGGCAGGAATGCTGCAGGTTACTTAGCACTGGTTAAACAAATGAGAAACATTAACTAGGCATAAATATGATGTTATGAACATAATCCGGCTTTTATGGAGAGGCATTTAACTCATTCATAGCTGGAGGCCATTCACTTGCTGCGTCAAAGGAAGAATATTTATTTTATCCATTTATTTTGGACATAGCATACACACAAGAGACACCAGTGGCAAGACTCCAGGCTAAGAAAATTGCTGAAAATAGACGAAGAATGGAAGTATATTTCACACGATGAAGGAAATATAGAAATTTTCCATTAACAGCCTCTGGATGACTCGCTCAGTGCATTGTGGAAATAGGAAACCAAGTGCATGGTTCAGTATGGCTTTTATCAAATAATAAATAGTGTTAATACAGTAGATCATAGAAAAAAAAAACTTAAAAGGATTTTTTTTCAGTGTACAAAAAACATGGAGATCAGTACAGAAGCAGCAATTTTACATACAGTACCTTGTGAAAGTATTCGGCCCTCTTGAACTTTTCAACCTTTTGCCACATTTCAGGCTTCAAACATAAGGATATAAAATTTTAATTTTTTGGTGAAGAATCAACAAGTGGGACACAATCGTGAAGTGGAACGAAATTTATTGGATATTTTAAACTTTTGTAAAAAATAAACAACTGAAAAGTGGGGCGTGCCAAATTATTCGGCCCCCCTTAAGTTAATACTTTGTAGCGCCACCTTTTGCTGCGATTACAGCTGCAAGTCGCTTGGGGTATGTCTCTATCAGTTTTGCACATCAAGAGACTGCAAGATGGCTCCGCTGGATTGGCTGCCTGTCACAGTAGCTCTGAGACTCTCTATTTTATTTTTCTTTCTATGTCTCGTTTTTTACCTCTCTACTTAAGGACTTTGCACTATGAAGAAACACACACAAAGACTTGGACCCTTGTGATACTTTTTTTTGTTTTTTATCTGTCTCTTTGTTCTGCTTGAAAATGGGATCTTTTGTGTATGCAGACAATTCCTTTGTCTATACAAGAGAGGAAATTCTGCAGCTCAGAGACACAGCAGGACGGCATACCATCTGGTCACACATCCCCCGTGAGCTTTGGAGAAAGAAAAAGCGGGTGAGGGGAGCAGACCTGGTACACTTCAGAGGATTAAAAAGAGGCGTTACCGACCAGCTGTTCCCTCCATCATCATGGGCAATGTGAGATCTCTTGCAAACAAGATGGATGAACTAACAGCGCTCACCAGGCATCATCAGGAGTTTCGGGCGTGCAGCATGATGCTACTTACAGAGACTTGGCTCACTGAAGTTACTCCTGACCCTCTGGTCTCCTTGGATGGTTTTAAACTCCTTCGGGCAGACAGGACAAGGGAGAGCGGTAAGAGGAAAGGAGGAGGGCTGGCAATGTTTGTGAATAATAGATGGTGTAATCCTAGGCACATTGTGATTAAGGAGAAAACTTGCTGTGAGGACATTGAACTATTAGCTGTGAGCATGAGACCTTTCTACCTACCAAGGGAACTATCGCATGTCATCGTGATAGCGCATATGTCCCCCCTCTGCGAAAGCTGACACTGCCTGCGAGGTCCTACAAGCCACGCTGAGCCTTTTACAGTTAAAACATCCCCAGGCCCTCTTTCTTCTGTCGGGTGATTTCAACCATGCCTCTCCATCATCCACACTGCCCAGTTTCACACAGTATGTAACCTGCCACACAAGAGACAACAAAACACTGGACTTGTTCTTTGCCAACGCGAGGGAGGCATATAGCTCATCAGCCCTACCGCCCCTGGGAAGATCGGATCACAACCTAGTACATCTCCGACCTGTGTACAAGCCACTTGTACGTAGAGAACCAGCTGTCACCCGCACAGTGAGGATATGGTCCGAGGAGAGTGATGAGGCTCTGAGGGATTGTTTTGACACAACCGCATGGGAAGTTCTGCAGGATTCTTATGGGGAAGATATAGAAGGACTCTCACACTGCATAACGGACTACATAAATTTTTGTGTGGACAACACAGTACCCACAAAAGTGGTGAGGTGCTTCTCCAACAACAAACCATGGATTAACTCTGATATAAAAACACTACTTAAGGAGAAAAATATGGCATTCAGGACAAGAGATAAGGAGGGGTTGAGGGAAGTACAAAAGGAGCTGAGGCATCAAATCAGGCAGGGAAAAGCCAGTTATAAAGAAAAAATGGAAAAGCAAATGGAAAGAAAAGACATAAGGGGGGTCTAGGAGGGGCTTAAGTCAATTTCGGGTCATAAACAGTCTGTCTGCCAGATTGAGGCAGATGTTAATTGGCTTAATAAACTAAACCTATTCTTCAACAGATTTGATCACACACCAGCTCCTCCCACCCCAGTATGTCCTTCAGCTTCCCCCACCACAATGACTTCTCCCCATGCGGCCACTTCCCAACAGACCAGTAAATCCAGAAATCCGTCTTTATCTGGCCACAGTCTGACCTTCACACGGGCTCAGGTGAGGAAGGAGATGAAAAAGATCAAGGCGAGGAAAGCCGCAGGGCCAGATGACATCAGTGCAAGGCTAATTAAGACTTGCGGGGACCAGCTGTGTGGTATAATTACATATATGTATAATATGAGCCTGAGGCAGGAAATAGTCCCTGAATTATGGAAATCTTCTTGTGTGGTACCAGTTCCAAAGAAACCCCACCCTATGGACCTCGATGACTACAGACCTGTAGCACTGACATCCCACCTGATGAAGATCTTGGAGAGATTGGTTCTCACACATCTCCGCCCTCTAGTGAGCCCCGCTATGGACCGCTATGCTTATCGGCCGGGCATTGGGGTAGATGATGCCATCATCCATCTTCTGCACAGGGCTCTGTCTCACCTGGAGAAACCAGGGAACACAGTGAGAATAATGTTCTTTGACTTCTCCAGTGCTTTTAACACCATACAGCCCAGGTTATTGAGGGACAAGCTGGGCCTTGCTGGAGTGGACCACCACCTCTCCAACTGGATCCTAGACTACCTCACAAATCGACCTCAATACGTGAGAGCCCGAGACTGTGTGTCAGGTACCGTGATCTGTAATATGGGGGCACCTCAGGGTACGGTTCTCGCCCCTTTCCTCTTCACACTGTACACTGCAGATTTTAGGTGCAACTCATCCAGCTGCTACCTACAGAAGTATTCTGATGACTCTGCAATAGTGGGTCTCATCACAGGTGATGATGACAGGGAGTACAGAGAACTGAACCAGGATTTTGTGGACTGGTGCCACCGGAACCACCTGAAGATTAACGCAGGGAAGACCAAGGAGATGGTGGTGGACTTCCGCAAAGGCAGAAGCCCTCCTAAACCAGTGGACATCCTGGGGACGGGCATCGAGATTGTGAACACCTATAAGTACCTGGGTTTGCTCCTTAATAATAAGCTGGACTGGGCAGATCATATGGAGGCCCTGTACAGGAAGGGCCACAGCAGGCTCTACCTGCTTAGGAAACTGAGAGCCTTTGGAATCCGGGGGGCACTTCTTAGAACTTTCTTCAACTCGGTAGTGGCATCAGCCATCTTCTTTGGAGTGGCCTGCTGGGGGAGCAGTATATCAACCAGGGACAGAAATAAACTTGACAAGCTGATTAGAAAGGCCAGCTCTGTCCTGGGGAGCCCACTGGACCCAGTGCAGGTGGTGGGTGACAGAAGGATACTGTCCGTGGTGAGCTCCATGCAGAAGAAGAAGTCCCATCCCATGCATGAGACTGTGATCGCGCTGAGCAGTACTGTCAGTGACCGACTGCTCCACCCTAGGTGTGAGAAGGAGCGCTATCGGAAGTCTTTCCTCCCCACCGCGGTTAGGCTGTACAACCAACACCGACCTAAGCGGAGATCATTACACACAGAGAACTGAAATATCTCTCTGCCTGTTAAATCCCCCCCCACGCTACTTCCTATCTGTCTGTCGGCTATCAAAGTAAATGCCTCTTACCTTGGAACATTCCTGTACATGTTGTATTTGTATTTGTATCTGCTTATCTTTGCTGCTGTAACACACTTAATTTCCCCATTGTGGGACTATTAAAGGACTATTATTATTATTATTATTATTATTATTATTATTATTATTATATTATTAAATTCTTGCCCATTCTTCCTTGGAAAACAGCTCGAGCTCAGTGAGGTTGGATGGAGAGCGTTTGTGAACAGCAGTTTTCAGCTCTTTCCACAGATTCTCGATTGGATGCAGGTCTGGACTTTGACTTGGCCATTCTAACACCTGGATACGTTTATTTGTGAACCATTCCATTGTAGATTTTGCTTTATGTTTGGGATCATTGTCTTGTTGGAAGATAAATCTCCATCCCAGTCTCAGGTCTTTTGCAGACTCCAACAGGTTTTCTTCCAGAATGGTCCTGTATTTGGCTCCATCCATCTTCCCATCAATTTTAACTATCTTCCCTGTCCCTGCTGAAGAAAAGCAGGCCCAAACCATGATGCTGCCACCACCATGTTTGACAATGGGGATGGTGTGTTCAGGGTGATGAGCTGTGTTGCTTTTACGCCAAACATATCATTTTGCATTGTGGCCAAAAAGTTCGATTTTGGTTTCATCTGACCAGAGCACCTTCTTCCACATGTTTGGTGTGTCTCCCAGGTGGCTTGTGGCAAACTTTAAACAAGACTTTTTATGGATATCTTTTGAGAAATGGCTTTCATCTTGCCACTCTTCCATAAAGGCCAGATTTGTGCAGTGTACGACTGATTGTTGTCCTATGGACAGACTGTCCCACCTCAGCTGTAGATCTCTGCAGTTCATCCAGAGTGATCATGGGCCTCTTGGCTGCATCTCTGATCAGTCTTCTCCTTGTTTGAGATGAAAGTTTAGAGGGACGGCCGGGTCTTGGTAGATTTGCAGTGGTCTGATACTCCTTCCATTTCAATATGATCGCTTGTACAGTGCTCCTTGGGATGTTTAAAGTTTGGGAAATCTTTTTGCATCCAAATCCAGCTTTAAACTTCTCCACAACAATATCACGGACCTGCCTGGTGTGTTCCTTGGTCCTCATGATGCTCTCTGCGCTTTAAACAGAACCCTGAGACTATCACAGAGCAGGTGCATTTATACGGAGACTTGATTACACACAGGTGGATTATATTTATCATCATCAGTCATTTAGGACAACATTGAATCATTCATAGATCCTCACTGAACTTCTGGAGTGAGTTTGCTGCACTGAAAGTAAAGGGGCCGAATAATATTGCACGCCCCACTTTTCAGGTTTTTATTTTTTACAAAAGTTTAAAATAACCAATAAATTTCGTTCCACTTCACAATTGTGTCCCACTTGTTGATTCTTCACCAAAAAATTAAAATTTTATATCTTTATGTTTGAAGCCTGAAATGTGGCAAAACGTTGAAAAGTTCAAGGGGGCCGAATACTTTCGCAAGGCACTGTAAATGAATTTTGCATTTGGATTCAGTAACTTCAAGTTACATCCCTATAGATCTTGCATGGTGATATGGTCTTAAGGTACTGACTGAGAGCCTTATTTGCATCTTTGAAAAGTAATGCAGTTTCAGCAAGTAAATGCTATTGTTTGTAATTGGAACAGTTAAACAATTTTCCAATATACTTTCTGTATTAATTTGTCACCATTTTCTAGATCTTTGCTGTGAATTCTTTACTTCAGTGGATAAAAATCAGACTATGGTCATGTAGTAATAATAATGCTACTAATAATACATTTTATATATATCTAGCGCCAACATATTCCGCAGCACTTTACAATTTGTAAGTTTCAAGTACAAACAAAATGAGACATTACAGAGAAATAGTCAATTCACACAATGGGACTGAGGGCTCTTCTCGCAAGAGCTTACAATCTATGAGATAGAGGGGGTGACACAAGAGATTACAGGGACAGCATAGGAGGTAGCATTGCTTATACAGTGGTCCAGACATTTCTTATGATAGAGGTTACTTTCCTTACACATATAAATATGGATTGTGCACAGTTGAAGGTGCACAGCTCATTACAAAACAGAGCTCCGATTACTGTGCTGTGACAACCTGCGTATTTATCACATGACCATGGACTGATTTTTATCCACTGGAAGTAAACACTGAATGACAGAAAGAGATTTAGAAAGCCGTGAGGAATTGATATGTAAGAACATTGTAGAACTTTTCACTATACAAATAATGAAACTGGACAACCCCTTTAGGTTGTCTACACTTAGAGAGGTTGTCTACTGTGGATAATCTGTGGATGATGTTCCCCTGATCATATGAAGATAATATGGTGTCCTGCCGACCAGACCACCAGTAACCAGCTGTTTTCTATGAGGAAATATTTGGTAGTAACTATTTATGTCTGCTGCAGCTCCACAAGTGAATAGAATCATTGCACAGTTCTCATTAGAAATCAGTGATCTGTCCATGTTATGCAGATATTGCATATGTGAATGAGTGAGTGATTCTCTTTGTAGACTAGAGTATTGGAGCAAGGGTTTCCTAAAGCAGAAAATCCCTTTTACTTTCTTTAGACAATGATCAATGAGAATAGAAGTGAAATAGAGTAGGATTTGGCCTCCTGAAATAATGTTTCTGTGTGAGAGACACATAAATGCAGGAAACTATTTACCACAAGTATTTTTGGAAAATGTTTCCTACTTTCTCTTGATGGGACCAATTATGATTTTAAACCAAAATACATTGCTCCTATATAAAGCCGTGATGGCGAACCTAAGGCATGTGTGAAAGAGAGGGCACTCAGAGCCCTCTCTGTTGGCACACACGCTGTCGTCCTGATCGCTCACTAACGGAGAATCCGGTACAGGATTCCCCATTTGTGAGCGATCGCTTCTTTCAGCTGTTTATGCAAATGCACATACAGCTGAAAGCTGTCAGTGTAGGCTACGGTCTGTGGGACCGCGGCTTACACTGACTGCAGAGTGTGACCTCTTCCCCGACGCAGGTGCGATGATGTAAGTCTTCAGCGCCTGCAGTCAGAAGAAGGAGGACGCTGCTCTTCGTGGGACTTTAGGTAAGTATCATATAATACTGTGTGTGGGGGCCTACTGTGGAGCATATAATACTGTGTGTGGGGGCCTACTGTGGAGCATATAATACTGTGTGGGGGGGCCTACTGTGGAGCATATAATACTGTATTGGGGGCCCACTGTGGAGCATATAATACTGTGTGAGGGCCCAAAGTGGAGCATATAATACTATGTGGGGGGCTTATTGTGGGCATATAATACTGTGTGGGGGCTACTGTGAAGCATATAATACTGTGTGAGGTCACTGTGGAGCATATTATACAGTATGGGGGCTATTGTGGAGCATATAATACTTTGTGGGGCCACTGTGGAGCATATAATGCTGTGTGGGATCCACTGTGAATCTTATAATACTGTATGGGGGCCACTGTGGAGCATATTATACTGAGGTGGGGCCACTGTGGAGCATATAATACTGTGCGGGGGCCACTGTGGAACATATAATACTGTGTGGGGTCCACTGTGGAGCATATAATACTGTGCGCAGGCCATTGTGGAGTATATAATACTGTGCGGGGGGCACTATGGAGCATATCATACTGTGTGGGGGCCACTGTGGAGCATATAATACTGTGCGGAGGACACTGTGGAGCATATAATACTGTGTGGGGGCCACTGAGGAGCATATAATACTGTGCGGGGGCCACTGTGGAGCATATAATACTGTGTGGGGGCCACTGTGGAGCATATAATACTGTGTGCGGGTCACTCTGGAGCATATAATACTGTGCGGGGGCCACTGTGGAGCATATAATACTGTGCGCAGGCCACTGTGGAGCATATAATACTGTGCGGAGGGCACTATGGAGCGTATCATACTGTGTGGGGGCCACTGTGGGCATGTAATACTGTGTGGAGGCAACTCTGGAGCATATAACACTGAGTGGGGGTGACTCTGGAGCATATAATACAGTGTGGGGGCCACTGTGCAGCATATAATACTGTCTGGGGGCCACTGTGGAGCGCATTGTACTGTTTGGGGGCCCTTCGCTATTTATATCACACAGTATCTGTTTTATAGCAGACATGTGATATTATTACAGGCTGTAATAACATTGCACAGTCACTATATAGCAGATCCTGGTTAATTTAAGGTTAAATTGCCATGTTGGCACTTTGCGATAATTTAGTGGGTTTTGGGTTGCAGTTTGGGCACTCTATCTCTAAAAGGTTTGCCATCACTGTCCTAGAGCAATAATGCAGCCATCTGAATAGTGCCTAATGCCTTGACTTTGTTGAATATATTCTCCTAATTGGCAAAGTGGATTATTCAGTGTTCCTTCAGGCATCTTCGCATTGCACTACTTCCGCCTACCTACAGTACTTATGAAGACATCTCCCCTGCTGTACATACATGTGGGCGCGAGCCTTATTGTCTGGCAACGCTACATTTTTTACATACTCGCCAGATGAAGGAGCGGACTTAGACAATGTTTCATTTACAAGTGAAAATAACACAGTCTATTATTTAGTCCAGTTTTTCTCAGCTGCTTGTAAGCTGCATTCTGACACATTTGCTGTTAAGTGTAGTGGGTTTCTCAAGATCACAGCAGTTTAATAAAACTGACAAATGAGTATTTCTGTGTCAACAAGTTCATAGAAACTGTCAAGTCTTGGATCATTTCACACTTAGCTTGAAATGAGTCCATGTACTCAGGCAGTTTACACGCAGTTGTCACTAGGCGATAAAATGAACTACTGTATAATACTATACCATCAGGAATAATGGTAGGACAACCTGTTCATGTTCTAACAGAACACTACAAATGTAGCAGTGCTTACTTTGTCAATTGGCTCAACTCAGTATTATGTGTGACAATGAGCTAAATAACTGCTTCAGCACTGCTACATCTGTGCGTTCTATGCATTTTCTTACTCCTTTCATGGACTCCCTTGAGAACGTTAGTAACACTGTTCGCTTGCACGCCTCGTCATATGTTGCTTCTGTTTAGCACTGGAGAAGTTAACCTTCTTTGAGTATTTGCACAGGGAACGCTGTGTTGCTTTGTAGTTTAGGCTTAATCAGGCATGTGCACATATCTACAAGAAAGCTGCTATTATAACTAATACAAATGACACCTCATTGAAAGAGCTGTGTTAAAGAAATTGCCAAAAAAATGAGCGGAGGCATTTTCACTTGGGTTTTAGTTATTTTCTTTTCATGTGTCGTTCTATTTTGATACTCCCACGTAATGATTGCTTACTAACATGCAAACTGGTCCAGGTGCAGTGTCAGGTGGTCGCAAATGCTAAATGTTATTGTAACACATCATAGCTAGCTAGCTATCTGTCTATCTATACATATATGTCGGATAGATAGATAGATAGATAGATAGATAGATAGATAGATAGATAGATATTCTTGACGTGGGTACATTACAGTATATGCCGGTCACGTTGTGAAAAAAAATTTCATTTCCCCATCATAATTTCATAACATACATAACAGTGTATGCAAGATTGTGTTCGGGTTTCACTAAAACTGGGCTTTGCCACCCAAAAATTTTCACACCAAAATTCATGTGCCAAGTCTCACAGTTCCCTAAGTTTAACAGTTGTCAACAGAGGTGTAGCATTAGGGGGTGCAGAGGTAGCAGTAGTCTCTGGAGGCCGACGGAGCCCAAAGTCATTACAGCATACTAAGAAACCAGTATTATACATAGCACATGGTAAGTGGGGGCCCTATAACAGATTTTGCATCAGGCCAGGAGATTCTAGTTATACCTCTGGTTGGCGAGTATGATATATCTACAGGTGCATCTCAATAAATTAGAATATCTTTGAAACGTTTATTTCTTTCAGTAATTGAATTAAAGAAGTGATCTCCTATATTTTCTAGATTTTTTACACACATAATGTTCTATTTCAAGTGTTTTATTTCTGTAAATGTTGACTATGGATTACAGCTAATGAAAACCCAAATCTAAGAAAATTAGAATATTGTAAAAAAGTTCAGTATTGTAAATTCAGTGTGTCATCTGCCAAGGTTTCCTAAGCCTTTAAATGGTACCTCAGTCTGGTTCAGTAGGACACACAATCATGGAAGACGCTGATTATGAATTGTATTACTGAATTAATGATAAAGATATTCTAATTTATTGAGATGTAACTGTATCTCGTATAGATAATTCCTATTATGATCATAAGTTTTTACTGCCAGTTCGCAACAGTATCTACATGACAACTGCTTAGGCCCAGGTTAGGAGCTCAGGCCTACATTAAGAGGTAGTTGCTAAAGAGCTGAGAAATGGTCATTCTGACACTTATCGGGTTTCTGTGTCCTGGTCCAGGAATTACCCACCTAAGGTGGATTGCCTTTGCATCCAGTGATTGGCTGAGCAAACATTTCATGTGTGTCCAGATGGTATTAGGGAGTAGAGACCAGCAAAAACCCGTAAGTATCAGAAAGGAAGAATAGTGAGTTGAGTATTGGTGCTTTAATTTTTTTTTACCCCCAAAAAAAAGTTTTCCTCGACAGTCCCTTTAATTGTATCAATGATAATGGAGCATCGCTTTAGCGATGTCTAACTATAAGGTAATAAACATAAAAACTAAAGAATTTGGAATATGAAAGTGTGCAAAAATGACCTACCTTTAGCAGTGTTTACTGCTGTGGGCTTGTGTGAAATCCTCTGTGACCAGTCTATTCCACTCTGTGAATCCACTGGGTGCCCGATAAAAAAAATGAATTACACCCAATAAGAAGACATGTTCAGCATATGACAGTATTTTTTATTCCGAAGTGATAAGCTGTGGATTCTAATTTTGTATAATCGGGGTAAAGTCTCAATGGTGGCATTTACTGTATTTCCGCATGAATACAAAAGATGTAATTGTGGTCAATTCTCTATGGATTTTTCAAGTTCAAAATAGATATCATGTTTATTCCATTAAATGCATCTAAAATGATGGGATGATTATCACAGCATGCTCCCTGTAATTGACGCTGTACAATATCACATAATAGCATATGGCTCCTCATTTCTCCGTATTAGAGCCTTTCAGATGACTTTACAGAATATACTGGAGGACTAAGCTAATTGATTTATCAAATGTCAACAAAATTGAGAGAATTAAGAAAACTGAGGCCACACATTGGGGAAAAGCAGTGAGCCAAAGTCAGGAGAGGATTTAGTTGAAGGGAGAAGTATAAGAGCTTCCTATATATTTCCCATTCCCATTGTAGCCACTCCTGGCTTTGGCTCAAAAAGGTAGCAAAATCTGCAACAAAAAAACAGCTTTTGCGCAACGTGGGGCCTTAACATAAACGACTCCTTTAAATTTCCTATTCCTTTTGAAGCCACTCTTTGAGTCACAATGTTGTCACTTTGGGCTTTGATCCCAAAAATCTGCAACAAAAAAGCAGCTTTTCCGCGACGTGGAACCTTAGCATTGCAAACACATTGCGTTTTTTTTTAGTTCTGAATTTTTGCTGTGTTTTGCTCTTCATTTTTCTTAAATCTATACGGTAGCTAAATTTGACATCCTTCATTTTTCAAAAACCCACACAGTTTTGAAAACGCAGCTTTTCTGCAGCTTATTTTCCTGCAATGTGAACCTTATTCACTTTGATAATTGTGTAAAACGCAAGGTTTTTTTCTGCTGCGTTTCCACAGTAGGCAAAAATGCTGCATTTCCACAGTAGGCAAAAACGCTGCGTTTCCACAACATGGGGCCTTAGACTTCATGCACACAACTGAATGTGCAATCTGAGTGTCTTCCAATGTTCCTTTTCAATAATTTTACAGCTTGTTATCCAGGTGTCTTCCCTTAAAAAAACCCAGAAGACACTGAGATTGCACATGCGGTCGTGTGCATGAAGTCTAACTCAGGAAGCACCTTTGTGTAAATTATTTTTATTTCCCTGAAGAGGATAAAAGAGGCAGAAAAGGGCCAGTTGTCACAAAACAAATAGTCCTTTTCCTAGTCCTGTTACTGACTTAGGCTACAGTAGGACTGACTCAGCATTCTAGGACCTGAGCAGTAAGTTGAAGGAACACTTTGTGCTATATGAACCCTGATAAATGTGTTAGGCACTGTGCGTCCAACTATTCAATGCAGATAATATTCTCAGAACCATGAAACAGCTTTTTAGAGCCTCCTGTTTGCCATTGCTGTTTTACATACACATTTATTCTCAGGGAGATTTCATGTTATTATTGTACATGATTCACAGAAGAAAAGAAATACTAAAGTAATGTAACTTAGCTGAAAGCTGAATGAAGCAGCGATGTTGACTGAGCCTTTTCCAATTTAAATGTAGATTAAAAGAAGCTAGGTTGGATTCCTTGACTAAACGTCTTTTAACATCTACGGATAAAGAATTACATTCCCGGCAGATATTTTATTTTTGTTTTCTATTATCACTGCCTTTAGGTACCTATAGATAAAGGGAATTTCAGCACATTGCTATAATATCAGCCATGCCTTGTAGTAAATCAAATAATTGATCTTATTTCTACTTTCGTAACTTCAGCAATATTAAAGTATGACTTACACATAAAGACTATCAGCTCTCCAAATTACTTTTTCCTTTCCTAGACTAGTGGTTTAGCAGCTGCCTTGTAAAATGCAGCAAATATCAAAACCCTGCTGCAACACAAAATATTAAAAAGTCTCTTGTCTTATGCATCAGACCTTTAAGTCATAAACCAACACAAGGAAGACCTTTACTGTGCTGTGCCATTTCATAACAGCTAGTCCTGCCTAGATTATGTCTACTTGTACTCCGTGTGATTACTAAAGGTCAGTTCACTGACAAATTATTGATATGGAATTATACAGCGCTGTCCAAGTATTTCCATAATGAATACCGCACATCCGTTTTATGAATGGAATATGGACTGAATGCTATTCTAGTTGCAAAATCTGTTTATGAAATATAGATTAATACTAACAAACGAATGGAGTTTGCAAAGTTTAAAAACTGTATAGTCTGTATTTATGGGGAGAGGGAGAAAAGATAGATAGATAGATAGATAGATAGATAGATAGATAGATAGATAGATTCAGCAATAATAATAATACATTTTATTTATATAGCGCCAACATATTCAGCAGCAATATATAGTGTAATAAATCAAATCATACAATAGAAGTGAGGACCCTGATCGCAAGAGCTTACAATCTATGAGGTGGGGAGTGACACAAGAGGTAGCAGGGAGAGCATAGAAGGTATTGCTTATACAGTACAGTGGACCAGTCATTTTTATGATAAAGATTATTTTAATTGAACAAATAAATAAATCTGTATGAGCCGTTCCCAGCCCATGCTCTTTTATGAACAGATCCAAAGTGCCTGGGGCATACAAAGTTACAGTCCGCTAAGGAATCATGTCCTCTGGGATAATGTTAAAGGAGAATTATTATGGGTTATTATAATCACAATATCAATAACTCATATTAATTATTCCTTTTATGTTTCATTTTTCTTGTGTTAACGCTTATTTCTATTACCCTCCACAATATGGCAATGTATACTCAGTATGGGATAATAAAATATGTTTATTATCTAACATTAATACACTAAATACTAGACTAAGTATAAAACAGCACAATGTAAGTACAAAACCACAATGCAGTATCAAGAATATACATCATAAAACAATAATACAATATCAAGGATATAAAACCCAAGTCTCAAAGGGTACAGTAAACCCATCCACAATAATATGGATCTTGTACATACACTAACACACACAACCCCTTGACCCATCTAGTAGGGCCTTCAAGGGAAGGAGGGAAGAGGGACTGGGAATCAGTTCCTGCTGCTAAAGAGAGAGAGAGAGAGAAAGAGAGCACTAGGTAGCTATAGTAAGGGGAAGAAGGAAAATACTAAGCCTGCTTGTGCTCTGATGGTAAGTGGTAAATTAATCTGGATTCAGGACTTCTGGTGGTGAGGAGATCTTCTCTGGTGGGGCATCTTCTTTCCTCCATGATGCTTGCTCTCAATTACAATGATAATATTATGTTTTCATTTACAATATAAAATGTTGTTTTTTATGTAATGTTACGCAGCATTTATATATTTTAACAAAAATCTAATATGATTTCTAGTAGAACACACGACAATTTTTTCTGTTGTGTGCTTTCTCTATAATCTGAAGCTACTTCAACCCTGCCTGAGGGTGTACCTGCCCTGCAAGCCTGCCATCATTGACCATTTCTCTTACAATGTCATCAGTATTGGACAAATAGTCAGAAAACCAAAGTGACTGCATGGTACCCTAAGCATTACCTCAGCATAAAACAAAGCTTACTTGATAGATCGGTCAATGTGTAAATAGGATAAATAGCCTTACAGAAAATTGCTAACTGTGATGAAAGAAGCTTATGTATTATTGTGTATATGTTATTACTTAATCATGATAGTGATATATATATATGTAAACCAATTGTAGCAGCACCAGCAAATCTGGGTATCGTCCCATAAAATGCACGGCAGAAACCCCTCTCCAGCCAAAAGGGTTCCTAATAGATAAAACAATCCGGTCTGCCGGCAACTTGTGTAGATGGAAAATGTCCTTTTATTGGAAAAGCAGTACACCACGTATCGGTTCTCACAGGAACCTTTCTCAAGTGAGAACCGATACGTGGTGTACTGCTTTTCCAATAAAAGGACATTTTCCATCTACACAACTTGCTGGCAGACCGGATTTTATATATATATATATATATATATATATATATATATATATATATATATATATTTTTTTTTTTTTTTTTTTTTTTTTTTTCTTTAGTGGATGTTTTGTTTATGTTTGTGTTATCCATCTACCTCGGTGGTATGTGTGTATGCAAAGTGGAGGGGGTTAAAGGGTGAAATTGCTTTTCCTGGCTGTGCACAACCAGATGTCTTTTCTTGTTTTACAATATTGTGGCCAAGCAGGCACAGAGCCCAGCAGACAAACAGCTCTACAAGGCAGAGAGAGGAATTCCTCTTTCCCAGATGAAGATAAGTCCTGAGGAGGGGGCACCCTGGCAGAGAGGTGTGGCTAAACACAAACCATAAGAAGTTGTTTTTACCTTACAACTAGAGACATCTGTGGAGTCAGCTAAGAGAGCTGGGTGTGTCCATTTCCATCACAAGATCCTACAAGTTTCCTCGCACCAAAGACTCTTAAGTATTATTCTGTTTTTCTCCCATTATTTTAAGGCTGCTTGCATTTTATGTCATTTGTTATCTTTTCTATATATATATATATATATATATATATATATATATATCTATATAGCACTGAATACTTTTGGTATAAAATTGTTAAATTTAAGGTTACCTTGTGTGTTGTTTTATGAACCCATTACCCGTTTTTAGGTGTATTTGTGGTGGAGAGACGCATGCATATATTAGTGCGGTTTCCGCTGAGCCCGTCAAGTCAGTGGTGGTGGCAGTGTGTATGTGGGGTGCATGGACTGTGTTGGGGTGCAATTTATGCTCAGTTTGCAGCCTGAGTGAAGGGTGAGTGCAAGATTTAATGAATAGAGTGACTTAACCACTGACAGCCACACTTGTGTCACATGCTAGGACGGCCTGTGCGCAAGACTAACATTAGGAAAAAGAATAATATCACCTTCATATTTCCGTTCTTGGAGTGTCCTTTTCTATCAGGTTTTTCAGTGTTACAGTTTCAAAGAAAGCATTTTTCTTTAATAAATTAAATTTAAAAAATGTATTATATAAGACTTTAGGTTCACTTTAATTTGTACATTATTATTTTCTGGTCATCTTTTAAAATAAAAAGACTATATTTTTTTGTGGGGGTTAATATATTAGTCTAGGCCGTAATATATTATATGGCTTATTTGTGACTTGAGGTACTGTTGTGTTATGTTAAAATAATGGCTCTTATCATCATTTAGTTCTCTCATTATCTATATCGTTCCCATAAGGATCTTGTTGTATAGAAAAAGTCAATGTCATTTCAAAAGCTAGAGAGATCCATAATTCATACACCACATAAATTCACTTTAGTTTTGCTGAGTCGGCACAGTTGAGAATATCTGTAGAGAACTTTTGATTTGAATAATGTATTAGGTTGTCTTCCTCTTAATTGTTTATGGCTATAGTCTTTGCAGCTTCCATCTCCTTTCATTTCTTATACAAATGTCACATAGATCAAGGCATACTTGGGTTTTCCTTCACTTAGGTTCAGTTTCTTGCACACTCTAGGATATGTTCATATCTATGCCAGAGTTTCAGTTGGAGACTCTTTCGCAGAGAAGTTTTTTCTGAAGCAGTTCCAGTTTTAAAACAACGGACCCCATTATAGTCAATGGGTTCCATCAGACTCCATGTGTTACCGCTATTTTAGGGGCCCGTCCCTCCATTGTTCTGGTCCTCAGACAGACCAGCACAATGAAGAGGTGACACAAGTGTAAACCTAGTATTTATTACTATCTATAGTGAAATACTTCTATTGTTTAATTCCGCATGCTACATCTAAAATATACTGCAGTGATATTTACTATTATGATATTTCTTGGCAGCCCTTAAGCCTCTCTCCTTAACTTGGAGTCAAAAGTCTAACACAAAAGTCAGTGCTCTGCCGTCCATTGCAAGCATTCTGCAGTCAGTGCCCTTTTATGTGACATTTAGTTATTTTTATTGGAACATGTTAGTGTCAAGAATGAAACATAGTTAAATGGATGCTTAAAATATGCGTGTGACTAAAGTATAGAGGTAATGATATAATATGGTAGAAATACATATTCCTCAACTATCTACATTCACATTCACATCAGTCCCTGTTGCCAGTAGAACAAACAATCTAATCTATTATCTCAGATACATGCATAAGCAGGCCAATAACACAGGAAAACAATTTATATAATAGTATGTTTTTGGAGTGTGGGAGGGAACACATACCTAAATGCATAGTCATTAGTGTTTATATATATATATATATATATATATACAGTACATACCCTACCACAAGATACAACAAATATTGTCTCTTCTCATACCTACATTGTTAGTATTGGAAACCTCTTTGAAGATGTCCATATACTACATCTATGTTGTCCTTATTGCATACTACCCTTGGTGTCTATATTTATAGGAAGGTTTGACCAGGGTAAACAGGCTTATGGGCATCTAGTAATCGTAATCCTACAGTATTTATATTCAGTACCATAGCTGTTTGTATCCACATTTTAAAAGGGTTGTGCTGTAAGTTGGAGTGGACACACATCTTACACAGTTGACCATTCATCCCTCTGTCTGCATGAAGAGATGCATAGGTGGGCAGGAGCGGGGTACAGTCATTGTTCACATTGCTCAGTGAAAGAAGTAAGGATATCAATTAGAATAGAAATAGACTTTCCTTCTGCTTCTCAGAGAGAAAGTCCAGCATGGGCAAGCCAAGCAGTGATGGTGGAAAGCACCTCACCACTCCATGCTGTTCTCCTCCTTATCAGGAACAGAGATAAGAATGATCCTTCAGGATGAAGGAGCATGGAGTGCCAAGGTACATATCTAAATGCTTTTCCCTCACTGCAAAGAATCTGTATCAGGACATCTACCTTTTACTGTTGTAAATGTTGCTGCCGATGGCTAGTTTTTTTCCGTGAGGAAGAAGTCTATGTCCAGCCTAATTGATATCTCTGCTACTTTTACTGAGCAGCTATCAATAAATATTCAGCACTGCAGTGGTATCAGTGATGCCCGTAAAGCATTGAACTTAGCCGTGTTCTTTCACAGCAAAAGCTGTACTGTATTCTACTGGGCAGGCATGACTGGCATAGCCTCTCTAGAATGACATGCACAGACCTAGGCATTATTAATACCAGGAGGTGCTATTACAAGCAGGTAATTGTGATATTTCTACAAGGAATTTTTAAAAAAATATCATTACTTTACAAAATTGCTCCAAAATGCATATTCAGATTACATATTGCAATTTGTATTGATGGCAGAACCCCTTGTCTCATGTCTCATTACAGACTTTGGCTGCTGCTTTGTCATTTTGACTTACTTTTTCACTGTACTTCTGTTTGTGCAGATTAGCTCATTTATATAAGCACAAACCCAGTACACGTTCATATGCAAGTCAAGGGGCATTGATTTTGATACTGTGTAGTAGCTCTGCATTCTCTCGCCATTTAAGAAAGTTTCTAAAATGTATTTCATGTACCATATGCTACGGTGACTCACAGATTTCAAGTAAAATGAGATTAATAATTAGAGTACATGTATTTGAATGACTAAAGTTGTACATAGAAATGTGTTAATAAGGTGCAGGGAGATGGAAAATCAAAATGCATGTTTAACCAAAGAAAAAAAAAAAGTATAGTAAGATCTGTATCCTGCAAAGATATGGACTGGGTCTAGATGGTATCCGTAAGATAAAAAAATGCATAGAGAAAGACAAACATAAAGACTAGTCTCATCGGCCCATAGAGCTGAATGGAGCAGCGGTATGTATGTTTGCTCAGTCAGGGTACCAGAGATCAGACCCCCACGGATCAGACCAAATGGCATGCTCTATTTTTGACCGGCGCCCGCTAAATGTTCATACTCTATCCGTGTAATAAGGCCACCACCACCATGAGTGTGTTGTCCATGTGATCAACTTGCTTACATTTGAACAATCCTTTTTAGGTTTTGGTTGCTGAATTCAAATATACTGTAGATCTACAATAGCTGGATTAAACATCGTCTCCTTTTATAGACCATCCCCAGCCTTTACATTTTTCAGTCATTTCATTTGGCATATTTCTAAAATGAAATCATCTAGAAGAGTTCAGCGACCATTCAATATGAGTCTCTGTTTTAATAAGTTCAGAGCAGAGATTAGTGATTCTCATAAAATACAATTAGTGAGCACATAATACATTTCTAAAATGCAAATGTAATATCAGGCCTAGATCTAGCCTTTGGTGTCTCTTTCCTGTGCAGTGTGCTCTGCTCCCATCTCACACTCCTCCGGCTGGCTGCTTCTCTTTAATATTTATATGTCATTTTATTACTTTTGAACACAGAGAAGGAAAAAAATTGAACAGCTTGCTTTCTGATGAACTTCAATTTTTTTTGTATCCTTATTTCTTCTTAGCAATATCATATATGGTGGAAATTGAGTAAAAATTGACTTCCTGTAGCAAATTAAAATGAAACAGATTAAATCCTGCCATAGAAATCTTACTGTAGTGGTTACTTTGACAAGACCTTGCTGCTTTCACAATTTTTCTAGTATGTCTTCATGTTTGTTTTAATAACATATTTTTAGTGTTTGTAGTGAAACATGATATGGACAATGGAGTCAATGTAACTAGCTATAGTAAGATCATGACTGCAGAATCAGGAAGAGGCACAGAGATCCAAACTGTCAGATACCTCACAGTATCATAGGAAGTAATGGCAGAACTGATGATGGCATTATGCAGATGTCACTGGCTGTCATGTGTCAGCATACTGATCCACATCACAGCAAAGTAATATATAGCAGATCAGAGTGGACCACAAAAACAATGGTGGGATGTCCAACTGACATATGTTGAGAGTTAAAAAAAAATTTTAAGCTCACACAATAATGGCATGATTGTCTATGATCTACATAAAACCAAGCAGGATGTACAATATTATAAGCTAAGCGGTAGAAGTGGTTAATACATTCCAGAATGACTGGTTGAAACCGCTAAAATACTGTATAATGTGACCTTTTTCTTCCACTGGACATATATCATAAATGAAAACATATAGTACTTCATTAACACTTTCGGCACTTGCACACATACTTGTTACCACCAGATGGCGGCTTGAAAAAAAGCAATAAGAATGTGACAAATCATTCTTACAGGGAATTTCGCACATACATAACTATATTAGATTTTCTCTAACCATTTTAATGATGTCGGTCTGTTGTCTTAAGCAGTTGCCAATGAATACGACCATGATTGAAACTCTCTAAGGTCTGGCACTTATCAGAAACTTGTCTCTATTTGCTTATTCCTTACACAGAAATAGTGAGAAGATAGAAGATAATTTAGCCACAATAAGGAAATCATGGCTGGATTTAACATCGAAAGTTCTGGCATTCATGGTTGTATCCACTGGTAACCGATCAAGACAAAAGACCATTAAGATGGTTAGAGAAAATCTTTAAAACTCTGCAAGATGTTTGATTACTTATATTTGCAAAGATTTATCTACAAATTTAAATATGGTTATGTGACATGGGAAAACATCATGTGATATTTTGTTATTTGTATATGTTTGTTATTACAATGATGTTTCACCAGTTTCAATACTTTTTTCTAATACAAAAATACACATTTGTAGAAATTAAAATGTTTTTCCAGAGTTTATGTATTGATAACCTTTCACTAGAACAGTCAGGACTCCCATGATCATATAATAGTACAAACAACAATGACTGTATATGTAATCCTATAATACGCAAGTGACTTTTCAGCCTATAATGAAGTTACGTTTCACATGTTCACAAGACTGTAATAACATTCTCAGGGCATAGTATGTTACGAGTCTGAAACTCTGGCTTGTGGGCAATATACTCTGAAACTCTGAATACTCTGATGCTTTACTTCTTCATTGCACACACTGGAGGGCAGCAACAGATGGGCTCGTGGTGACACTTGCTTGCCTCACTTTTAATCTTCTATGCAGACCATTTATCTGTATTTCAACATAAAAGAAAACTGTTTTTATACATACAGTCATATGAAAAAGTTTGGGCACCCCTATTAATCTTAATCATTTTTAGTTCTAAATATTTGGGTGTTTGCAACAGCCATTTCAATTTGATATATCTAATAACTGATGGACACAGTAATATTTCAGGATTGAAATGAGGTTTATTGTACTAACAGAAAATGTGCAATATGCATTAAACCAAAATTTGACCGGTGCAAAAATTTGGGTACCCTTATCATTTTATTGATTTGAATACTCCTAACTACTTTTACTGACTTACTGAAGCACAAAATTGTTTTTTGTAACCTCACTGAGCTTTGCACTTCATAGCCAGGTGTATCCAATCATGAGAAAAGGTATTTAAGGTGGCCAATTGCAAGTTGTTCCCCTATTTGAATCTCCTCTGAAGAGTGGCATCATGGGCTCCTCAAAACAACTCTCAAATGATCTGAAAACAAAGATTGTTCAACATAGTTGTTCAGGGGAAGGATACAAAACGTTGTCTCAGAGATTTAACCTGTCAGTTTCCACTGTGAGGAACATAGTAAGGAAATGGAAGACCACAGGGACAGTTCTTGTTAAGCCCAGAAGTGGCAGGCCAAGAAAAATATCAGAAAGGCAGAGAAGAAGAATGGTGAGAACAGTCAAGGACAATCCACAGACCACCTCCAAAGAGCTGCAGCATCATCTTGCTGCAGATGGTGTCACTGTGCATCGGTCAACAATACAGCACACTTTGCACAAGGAGAAGCTGTATGGGAGAGTGATGCGAAAGAAGCCGTTTCTGAAAGCACGCCACAAACAGAGTCGCCTGAGGTATGCAAAAGCACATTTGGACAAGCCAGCTTCATTTTGGAAGAAGGTCCTGTGGACTGATGAAACAAAGATTGAGTTGTTTGGTCATACAAAAAGGCGTTATGCATGGCGTCAAAAATACACAGCATTCCAAGAAAAACACTTGCTACCCACTGTAAAATTTGGTGGAGGTTCCATCATGCTTTGGGGCTGTGTGACCAATGCCGGCACCGGGAATCTTGTTAAAGTTGAGGGTCGCATGGATTCAACTCAGTATCAGCAGATTCTTGAGAATAATGTACAAGAATCAGTGACGAATTTGAAGTTACGCCGGGGATGGATATTTCAGCAAGACAATGATCCAAAACACAGCTCCAAATCTACTCAGGCATTCATGCAGAGGAACAATTACAATGTTCTGGAATGGCCACCCAAGTCCCCAGACCTGAATATCATTGAACATCTGTGGGATAATTTGAAGCGGGCTGTCCATGCCGGCGACCAACAAACTTAACTGAACTGGAATTGTTTTGTAAAGAGGAATGGTCAAAAATACCTTCATCCAGGATCCAGGAACTGATGAAAAGCTACAGGAAGCGACTAGAGGCTGTTATTTTTGCAAAAGGAGGATCTACTAAATATTAATGTCACTTTTCTGTTGAGGTGCCCATACTTTTGCACCGGTCAAATTTTGGTTTAATGCATATTGCACATTTTCTGTTAGTACAATAAACCTCATTTCAATCCTGAAATATTACTGTGTCCATCAGTTATTAGATATATCAAATTGAAATGGCTGTTGCAAACACCCAAATATTTAGAACTAAAAATGATTAAGATTAATAGGGGTGCCCAAACTTTTTCATATGACTGTATATTTCATATTCATTTCTTTACATATTTGTTATGTATTACTCTTTGTGTCTGTTATCCATGTATTTATCCATTCATCCATTTATCCTCTGTCTATCTATCTATTTATCTATATATGTAAACCTGCGTCTATGATGCTTTTATGTTTGTGCATGTTATCCATTTTAACTCTTCTAATACCTCTTGATGTGCCAATCAACTACCCAGTTATTTTCAATTGCAATCTGCCAATGTGCCAATTCTAACATCTCTGTCAGTCATATAGTTTCCTGAGAGCTCACAATATCCATTTCACAGTATTATATGTAAGATGTATCTTTGTTAATTCAGCAGGTGTTCACCTATGCAGCCATTTATAGATGAAGGCATTAAGCTGATATGATTATGGCACTCTGCGGCAGCTGTGGCGCATATAAAACCTCAATAAAGATGGAAGAGGTGAAGGCATGAAAAATGTAGAATCACTGTAACACCAGTATAAGGAACATGAGGCATTGTATTATTACCAACTGTTCGTGTCCTTCTGTATATCTTCTTTATGTCTCTGACTACTACTGACTTTGGGAAGCTGCGAAGCTTCAATAAGAAGTAACATAAAAATTAGATTTTGGGTGAATCTCTAAAGATTTGTTTCAGGTTCGGGTGGTTTGGAACCAAGATTTGTTTCAGGTTTGACGAGTTCAGAATGAACTATAACTAAAATTGGTTAAAATCATAATGTATAGCTTTCACTTTGACATAAAACGTACATCAAGGTGAAAGTGACATGTTTGTCTACGGAAATATGAATGGTAAGCAAAAGATACAAACTCCAAGTTTAACCATACACTGCGCTGACCCTCCCTTTTACACATTTTTACATTTAAAACACTCCAAAAATTACTCTTTTCGGGGGGAAAAAGTGCTTGCCTGTGAATTTTTTGGCACACATGGACGTTAAATTGCAAAAAGCAATTGTTGTATAAAAAAAATTTGCCCATTTTGATGACTTAAGTGTAAGGGCTTGTTGTTATTTGGGAGACAAATTTGTGGCTGTGAGCCTAGTTGAAATGTCCTGAAGAATTGGGGTTTCAAAAAAAAAAAAAAAAAAAACACCAAAAATTGTCCCTTTACAGGAGCAAATGTGAAATAAAAATATTTTTGTTGCCAACACTGTGGCACCAACCGTGTTGTTTATTTATTATGCTTACTTATATAGCGCCATCTTATTCTGCAGCGCTTTATAGACATTGACAGTCACTGTCCCATATAGGGCTCACAATCTACATTTCCTACCAGTATGTCTTTGGCGTGTGGGAGGAAACCCACGCAAACACAGGGAGAACATACACACTACTTGTAGATGTTGTCCTTGGCGGGATTTGAACCCAGGACTCCAGCACTGCATTGCTAACTACTGAGCCACTGTGCTGCACCGTGATGCCCAGGGTGGCATAGTGGAATGTGATGGTCCAGGAAATGTCTAGTTGAGTGGTTGCAGTGGTGGTAACTGTAAAGTAAGGATTAATATGATGGGCGAGGCCTCAGGACGTGTCTGGATCAGTGGTGGTAACTGTGGCAACATGAGTGGCAGTGTGGCATGGAATAATATGATGGACCAGGCCATGTTTGGCTCGGTGGCAGCATGAGTGGCAGGCATTAAAGTATGGATTAATATGATAGACTTAGATAAAATTAGATAATTGGTAATGAAAGGGTTATCTGTCCTTTGTATAACTGCTGCATTTGAGCTCACACACACAAATATTTACTCCTATCTATCTTTATTCCTATCTATGATTTTTATCACTACATGTGATAGAAATTGATTAAATCTGACTAAACTGTGAGGTAATTCTACTACTCCTAAGATTGTCTAGATCTGTTGTAAACTTTGCAGCACTCAGTGCCCTGTATCATGCAGTGATCAATAACACATCCATCCCCTACTTCCACCATCACTGATATACCTTGTATTCTGGCCCACACAAACTTATATATTGAATATGACATCAGCACTGTAAGGCATCCACCTTCCACTGACTATTGGCTGAGAGGCTGTTAGATGGTGCTAGAATGTCACAGTGACCCACAAGACATTTGTCTCTTCATGTGGCGGAGGTCATTTTAATTTATCTGAGACAAATCTCCATTTATTCGGTTTCAAACCTACTAATTTGGAAAATTCGGGTTGAATCCGGCTTGTGACAAATTGGTTTGCCCATATCTAATAAAAACCAATCCTACCACAAATATTATAAAAGTTGCAGGGAGACATGATAAAATAGCCAATGGACTTACCTCTACTTTAATATTATAAGATATATTTAAAGTAGGTTTTGACTTTGAGATATGTTATACGTTTACACCAATGATGATACACAGAGGTGTAGCTACACTGTGGGCAAAGGAAGCAGATACATCTGTGCCTGGAAGACCCTATACCACATATAAAGACATCAGTATAGTAATGGTAGATCATTGTTACAAATTTTGCAATGGGGACAATGGGCATCTGAGACTACATAAGCTGAGTGTGATGCAAGCGCTCTGCACTCGCCGGAATACTATTTCTATTAGCAAACACTGTCACTAGGTTACCTCTGATTCACAATGTGCGGTTCCTGTTTCTCATTCTGCTGTGCATACCAGCTGCCCCTCCTTCCGTGGAACTTGTGAGCTCTCCTCAGCCAATAACAAAAAGTTCCCCCCTATTTTAGTCTGCTCTGGCCTCTGCTCAGCGTCTGAGCAATATTGATCTTGTGCTATAGAGGGTTCTGCGAGGGATTTGTGCCTGTTTGATCCTTGTTTATTGACTTTGGCTTGTTTACTGACTATGCTATTGATCCTGATCCAGCTGTGTTGTCTTCCCATGTATGACCTCTCCCTGTCCTGATCCTTTGCCTGTTTATGACTTTGCATCTCCACTGCATGACCCTGACTTCCAGACCGAATTTGACCATTCTTTGCCTGATCCTCTGGTGCTTCTCAGTGCTGTCTCGCTAGCCTTTCGGTCAGATGCCACCTACACTGGGACTACACCTAGAGATATCAATCTGATGGTCCCCTGCAGAGGTTAAAAGGTGAAAAGCAGAGGACCATTTAGATGATGCCTTCAGGAGTAGCTTGAGGTCAAACCAGTTAGGTGACACAGCAGGTCCACAATCCACTGCTCATGATTACACTGAGACTCTCTTCATTTTCCAGAAGCATGATCATTGTAATGTATCCAAACTACTTAGATATTGAACGGAGATTTCCATAATAATAGCTCTTCCCATTTAGTGATGTGCAAAAGAGTCCTAGGCTATAGAAATCTCTGACAGGCACCAGAATTGACAAAATTCTGCATTGCCAAAAACTGTTGACCCCCCTTCCTTTCCTGGAATTGGTGGGAATTCCAGCTGCATCTGTCACCAATGACACATTTGACATGTCTCAATGTCAGGAAAAAAGTGAAAAACTTTGTAAGTAGAGTGGAAAATGTTCAACCAACTGTATTTCACATATTAAAAAAGGTCAAGTAGTGGAGAAATAATAACAAAATATATCAGTATCAAGATGTTGTCTCTGACCTCAGCAGGAAAATATAAATACCACTTGAAAGATTTCTCCATCCTGATAATTACCCTATAGAGTCAGCCATTGGAGATATTTATTTGTGGTGCTCAGTGTGAGTATATTTTTAACATGTGCTGAACACAAACACAACAATTAAATACCATTAGCCGTATGGAATTATAGTAATAAAAGAAAACAGCTCTTTACAATGAAACATTTCCTGCCATTGAACAAGAACAAAATATCCTGCCTTACAAATGCTACTCCTGTCACTTCCAGGCTTTTCATTACAAGAATTGGCATCTCCACTCATTTTACCTGTATTCAGAATCGGATGGAGCATAAAAGAATCATATCCTTTCTTTCATGCAAGGTTTTTATGATTCATAGATTTGTAACAAAGCAAATGCAAAGAGGAAATATCTTAAAAACCGCATGCCAGCATTCTGTTAACTTCTGGTTTAAAGAAAAAAATCTGTTAAAAACTGAAGTCTCCCATTATAAGCATTAATGATGGAGATTTTCAGGTATTGCCCAAATTATCTTGCATGCCTGTCTAGTGACAAGGCAAAGTTAGCAGTCAGTGTGTAGATCAGCAAAGTCATCTTTTATGTTACGGAAGCACTGAAGAACTGGTAGCATTAGACAACATTTCCTGCCCTGGCATTGTGTAGTAGAACATGGCTCCTGCCTCTTTATGGGAGAGGGTCTCTTCTGCTGTAAATATTTTTACTTGTGTGAAGTGGTGACATTTTATGTCACCACTTAGTCATTTTTGGAGCATTGCATTCAAACTTTTTGGCCACTTTTCATTTTCAAAATGTGGGGGTGAACAATGTTAGATGAGAAGTTTGTACCAGACCAAAAAGACTCTACCAGACACCAAACCCCACTGGCACAGTGAAAAGATTTCTGGTATCAGATATCTCTCACAACAATTAAAGTAAACTTCTATGGACTTAAAAGGTTGTATGAGATTTCTAAAAATTTATGAGCAGTACCAAATAAGTTTTAAAGTCAATCTGTCACGATACTGCATCAAATGTGACTTTCCTTCCCTTTCCTCTTGACTGGACATGTCCAGATATGTGTCATGAGATCAGCAGCCTTTTGCGATAGGATCAGAAAGGGATATGCTATGACAAGGTGATATGCTGTCTGTCCTATATGTGTCTTTCTAGGATTTTGCTATCATGTCAAGATATTGTATTGAATTGTTTTCTTCAAAAATTGGAGTAGTTAGCCAAACTAGAGCTAAGTTATATGCTTTGTCATTCTGGTCATGTGCAAGTGAGGGGAAAGTGCATTGGGGCGTGCCTTAGTTTGTCTGGGCTTGGGCCTCAGCTCTAGATTTTCAGGCAAAACACTTTTGCCCTTATTTGAATATAAATAAAACAGCAGTTTACATGAAAATCTGAATATTTGGAAACTGTAGAAACTTGTCAACAAAACTCATCTAGTTCAGTGAAGCAAGAGCTGGGTCCTGGTATAAAAAGCAGTGCACCCCCTACATGGTTACTCTATCACCCTCTCTGTGTGTGTTATTTCTTTGAAGACCTGCTGTACTATAGCATCTGCTACAGTGAAGAGGAAACCATAGTCTGAAGTCACGCATAATGTATGTCCTTCTTAAACCAATGAAAGACTCCAGGTGACCTGCAGGGGATGGTCAGTGGCTCATTGAGGGATGGACAGTGAAGTAATAGCAGCTGTGATGAGAGTACAGAGCCTGCCATGTTGAGTGCCATATTGCCACTGTCCTAGTGCTGGCCACTGACAACCGATCCCTGCTACACAGCAAATACATGTTTGTATATGTGTCAGTCTTCCTGGATATAGCTAAATCACTGAAAGAAACTTATTGATCTTGTCAAGTATACTATTCCCAGCATGGGAGTCTTTCTTTTCAAGTCTGAACTTCTAGCTTTTATAGACTTTATTATTTACTGTATATTTAAATTACTGGCTAACAGTGCAACCATGGCTTGAGGAACAGGGGGCTCCTGTACAAGCCCATGCTCTTCTGCATCGCTGATATGAGCATCTCTGATCATTGAATTGCTTATCGCACTACTATTTTCAGACATTTTCAGAATTCTAAATAAAAGTTAATGTTAAAGGTGATTTCCGGGCAAAAAATGTTTTTGTTTTTTAAAAAAGGTCTGTTAGTGGTATTAACGAGTTAATAAATGCACCCATATATCTTTAGCAGTGTTTTGAGTGATTTCTGGGTGTCTCTGGGAGCTCCTGGTATCTTCTGCATTTGTTTACATGGTTCAGCTTCCTGCTATGTAACTTCCACACTAACCCCTCTCACCTTATTCCCTCCCTCCTCTCTCTCTCTCCATCCCTCCCATACAACCCCCTCCCTGTCTCTCTAGCTATCCCGCCCACTACTAGCCCTTCCCTACCTACTCAGCCCAACCCCCGACCCCCATTATATACTTACCTCTCTTCTTTTTCCAGGCTTCTTCCTGCAGGATGGCCCATCCTTCTTTTCTGACTGCCGGCGCTCGCTATTGTACCAGCACTGATCTGCGCTCTGCAGCAACAATATACCTCTACTGCGCAGGCGTGGGAGCTGCGCAGTAGAGGTGGATTATTGGCAGCAGAGTGCAGATCAGTGCTGGTACAATAGCGAGTGCCGGCAGTCAGAAAAAAGGAGGAGCCGTCCCGCAGGAAGAAGCGTATGATGGAGTGAATGGGGGCAGAGTAGTAGTGACATTCCGTTTCCGTAAACGGGGAAATGGATCGTCACGGGATAACCAGAAAATGTCCCTGGGGTGGTCACATATGGGTAAATATACATTTTTGATTAATTATGTTATATAGAAAGTAGGAGGGGGAGGGTGTTTAGATTAGTGTAGGGATTTCCATTTATCCCAGACAACACCTTTAACACTGAGCACCATATCACGTATTTTTCTAGGAAAAATTAGGATGGGGGTAAGCAATGCAGCAGAAGAATACAGTTCTGCCGACAAATTAATATAAATGCATCTCATGGCCTGAGTGTTTACAATCATACTGTTGTTTACTAGGCTCATTGTCTGTAACATCTGGCTGTGCTGTCAGATTTGTTCTATTCATTGAGATATACAGTACTGTGAAAAGGTTTTAGGCTGGTGTGGAAATGCTGCAATATTAAGTAAATAAACAAAAGAGAAACTGAAATTACATCAATATATGGTGTGACAACCCCTGGGAGGAGGGGTCTTGGAAGTGATGATATGGTCCCCACAGAGGCCTCATCTCAACATCATTGAGTCTGTCTGGGATTACATGAAGAGACAGAAGGATTTGAGCAAACATACATCTACAGAAGATCTGTTGTTAGTTTTCCAAGTTATTTAGGAAACTCTCGCTGCCAAAGTTTCTTTTAAACCTGTATGCCAGTGTACCTAGAAAAATTGATGCTGTTTTGAAGACAAAGGGTTGGTCACATCAAATATTGATGTGATTTAGATTTCTTTTTTTTGTTTATTCGCTCTGTTGATGTCTAACCCTTCAAAAGTGTTCATTTATTCTTTTTTCTGGGGATAATTGCCCCATTTTGCTTGAACCTTGATCTGCAGTTCACTCCATGCAAGGGGGTCATTACACAGTGTGGGCCTCTTCCAGTAGTTTACTGAGCAACACTTCCAAAGCCTCATCCAATTGTCTATGTATTATATATTTTAATTCTAGTTATGGCTCTGGACAGGTCTTATTTCATAAATACATATTTATCTATCACTAGCAGAAGGACCCGGCTTCGCACGGGTATATTTTATTTTTTGTTTGTGTAGTGACCCCATAAGAATTGGTCACTTTTGCACTTGACATCCAGTATGGCAGTCCAGTATAGGTACAGTCTATTTATGGCTGTGTTGCTATGGAAACCTGGTAAATGACATTTGAACCTATATTGGCTAATACACATCATATGACTGAATATTTAAGGACCTGCGAACTGCTATTGACTCATGCAGGACATAAATAGCTTGGTTGCTATGGAAACCTGGTGTAAAGCTGTGTGTATGTCAAGACTGAACCTGCGATTTTCCATTGGTCCATAAGTGTCATGTGATCATGTGCATCTCAGTTTGGATATCAGTGAAAAACCTGCGATGGGTTGTTATGGAAAACCTGGAGTAAAGCTGTGTGTATGTGACCTTGTGTAACAGTGTCATCCACAGCGCCCTGCCCCTTTAAAGCTGACGTACAGCAGTGAAGAAAAATGGCTGGGTTGTTATTGAAACCTGGAGTGCAGCTGTGTGCATGTGGCTAACAATGCTTTGTCAGATTGGAGACGGGCTTGGGTCTGCTGGGGAGTTTCAGCAGCTCGCTGTTGTCTGTAACATACCTTATCAGATTGGAGATAGGCTTGGGTCTGCTGAGAGTTTTCATTAGCTCGAGCAGCAGCCATGCGTTTTGCTGCAGGGGACATGAGTAGTTTAAAAAACGTTTCAATTTATAAGAATGCTGAAATCCAGTATGGCAGTCCAGTCAGTGGCGTAAATACCGGTTTAGCAGTGGTAGCAGCTGCCACAGGGCCCGGGACATTAGGGGACCTGGCGGGCCTCTGATGTTGTTGTTTTTTTTTTTTAACACCAGCAGGTAACGGGCCCTATTTACTTACCGATCCCCACTCCTGCTCACGGCCGCCTGCACTTCACCTTCTGCAGAGGCGGCTGTGAGCAGGAGTGGGGATTGGTAAGTAAGGCCTGTGGGCCGTGAACCCCACAAACACTGCTATCATTATACTCTGGGCAGTGGCGTAACTAGGAATGGCTGGGCCCCAAGGCGAACATTTGACATGGGGCCCCCCAAACCGCCGCCCCCAACCCCCCCCACACACAAACCGCATTCCTGCGCACACTATTATGCCCCATAGTGGCCCCTGCACACGGTATTATGTCCCATAGTGGCCTCTGCACACGGTATTATGTCCCATAGTGGCCCCTGCACACGGTATTATGCCCCATAGTGGCCCCTGCACACGGTATTATGCCCCATAGTGGCCCCTGCACACGGTATTATGCCCCATAGTGGCCCCTGGACATGGTATTATGCAGCAAGTGGCCCCGCACACAATATTATGGCCCATAGTGGCCCCTGCACACAGTAGTTTGCCCCATAGTGGCCCCTGCACACAGTAGTTTGCCCCATAGTGGCCCCTGCACACGGTATTATGCCCCATAGTGGCCCCTGCACACGGTATTATGCCCCATAGTGGCCCCTGGACATGGTGTTATGCAGCATAGTGGCCCCTGCACACAATATTATGCCCCATAGTGGCCCCTGCACACAGTAGTTTGCCCCATAGTGGCCCGACACACAGTAGTTTGCCCCATAGTGGCCCCTGCACACAGTAGTTTGCCCCATAGTGGCGCCTGCACACAGTAGTTTTCCCCATAATGGCCCCTGCACACAGTAGTTTGCCCCATAGTGGCCCCTGCACACAGTATTATATCCCATAGTGGCCCCTGCACACACTATTATTCCCCATAGTGGCCCCTGCATACAGTAGTTTGCCCCATAGTGGCCCCTGCACACAGTATTATATCCCATAGTGGCCCCTGCACACACTATTATTCCACTTAGTGGCCCCTGCACACAGTAGTTTGCCCCATAGTGGCCCCTGCACACAGTATTATGCCCCATTGTGGACCACCCATGAACGATTATTATACTCTGGGGTCTTTTCAGACCCCAGAGTATAATGATCGGAGACCCAGGGGAGGATACAAACATAGAAAACACTGCAACTTACCTCTTCCTTGCTCCGGTGCACTCCCGTGCGCTACTTCGGCCATCTTCAATGTTGGACCGGATCTCGCGCGATGCAGGCTGGCGTCACGACGCATAATGACGTCGGCTTATGTCTGGGACGTCACCAAACAGGCCCAAAGCCTGCAAGCGGCGGAGAGGTGAGTTACAGTGTTTTTTATGTTCGCTCACCTCCCCTGGGCCCCCGATCGTTATACTCCGGGGTTTCAAAAGACCCCGGAGTATAATGATAGCAGTGTTTGTGGGGTTCGCGGTAGCGACTGCCACAGGGCTCCGGGCCCCGTAATGTTCCGGGCCCTGTGGCAGCCGCTACCACTGCTACCCCGATAGTTATGCCCCTGACTCTGGGGTCTTTTCAGCAGGCTTTGGGCCTCCTTGGTGGCGTCCCAGATGTCGGTGGGCCAGTCCGACGTCATTATGCGTTGCGATACATGCCTGGCTCACGTGACATCTGGTCCAACATTGAAGAAGTAGCGGGAAGTGCGCATAATACTATATGAAGGAGCCACTATGATACTGTGTGCAGGGGCCACTATGGGGCAGAATACTGTGTGCAAGGGCCACTATGGGGCCTAATAGTGTATGCAGGGACCACTATGGGGCATAATAGTGCAGGAATGCAGTTTGTGCTGGGGGGGGGGTCCCATGTCAAATGTTCGCCTTGGGGCCCTGCCATTGCTAGTTACGCCACTGAGTCCAGTATAGGTACAGTCTATTTATGGCTGTGTTGTTATGGAAACCTGGTAAATTAAATGTGAACTTATATTGGCTGATACACGTGATATGACTGAATATTTAAGGTCCTGTGAACTGCTATTGACTAATACAGGTCATACATAGCTTGGTTGCTATGGAAACCTGTATGCCTGAGGAGAGTAAGCACCTGCAAGCTCTTATTGGCTGATAAGGGACATGTGACCGTGTGTATGGCAGTTGGAATATGAGTGAAAGACTTGCAGGCTTGTATAGACTAATGCTGGTCATTTTTTGGGAATACTGTATCTCAGGAATGGTACGTCCAAGAGAGCTGAGACCCAGTCTATAATATTCCCGGACACCTGATGTACATGTGTGCCAAATTTGGTGAGGATCGGTCCAGTCGTTTGGTTGCGCATAAAGAACAGACAGACAGACAAGAACCCATTTTTATATATATAAGAGATTATTATTTCTACATTCTATTATATGCCTGATCTACCTTTTTCTAAAAAAAAAAACCTCAATTCCCCTAGTGCTGTAAGCAGGTTTTCTGAGACTAAGATATTGATCGCCTTTCCTTAGAGATAGTTGGGGTCTGACTCCCGAACCCCTAAGATCAACTGATCACCAGGAACATAGCACAGTGAACCCCACTTCCGCTCACATCAGCTTCTAGTTTTTTTAGTAACCTGTTCCTGAAATTGGATGTTGAATCCTTCCATCCTTTCCCAACTTATTTTCATCACACTTCATCTGTTTCTTGGTTACTTTTTTCAGGGCATTGAAGTGACCAACATGAGTACTTGCCAGAAAAATTACCAGGGAAACAAATTTATAGAAAGAAATATATTCATCCTTATATAGAATCATGTTTGACATTGACACTCATTACATTATTTGTAGTGATCAGGACAAGGTGAAGCTTTATATTGCCTTGTGCAGTAAACCAGATGAATATGGCTAAACCACATGAAATTCAGGACTGAAAGGATAAAGTGAGGCTTCCATATGCAGCAGGGAATTTCTTTATGCAGCAGTGGCTTTATTCAGTCTTCTCACGTCAGAAATCTCCAGACAATAATTTCCAACACAATAAATAAGATCTTAAATTAAGTGTAAACAAAGGCAACAGGGCGGATAGGGAAGCGACAGTCCGTGGAGTCTTTCCAGATTCACTGCTGTGCTAAGAAATGTCCCGCCCCCAACTTATTGCTGATTCTCTAACTCACTTTATAAGAAACATTACAGGCGATAAAATTGTTATCTAGTCTTTATTTGCTGTGTTAAAAGAAATCATTGTTTCTGGGTGATTTTTATGCTGTGGCCATATGGTAGTGTATTTTCTCTTCTAAACACTATTTACAACTATTTTCATACTACACAAAGTTTCCAGCTCAGTTTTACTATTTGCATGCAGGAAAGGAGGATACTGTATTGTTAGGACTTCCCCCTTGCTATGGTAGTCCCTTGTGATGATAAGACTGTTACTCTATTCTGCACTTTCAACCTCACTGGTTTCCAAATGGACCATTATTAAAACAAGTCAAAGTGATATCTAAGAAATTCAGCAGTCTACTTACGGCAAAGGCATAAGAAAAATCTAGCCTACCACCTCAGTACTGTCCTCCTTGAATTGCATGTCCATCATTTGTCTCTGGTTTAGTTCTCTAGGAGATGAAGTTAAGAAACTATGATCACATCAAGTTTCTGAAGTACATTTAGCATGTACACCTCAAACGTTTCCAGCATACATGTTAAATATGTCTATAGGTTATATAAGCCATGTGAAGGCCAAAAAAACTCTCCTTTTTGGTCTATGTCTGGGCAGAAATACAGACATAAGATATTGCAAAAAAAGGAATAGCAGGGACCAGCTACCAACCAAACCCCAACAACCAAAAGGGCAACCACAATCAAGAAGAAGTCATTATTACCTTATTGTTTCCCTTGCATATAAAAACATACAATTATGCAGATTAAAAAACAATTATTGGTCACATAGGATGAAAAATTGACAGGACACCTGGAGCCCACCAGTACTATAGACACATAAACAATGAAGTTGGACAGGATCATACAAAGCTAGCATTGGCAGGCCTGGGGGGCTTAAGACTTGATTGCCATGGAAATCAAAGGGCGCCCTTGATCTTGCCGTAGAGAAGCTATTTTGTTGCGGAAACAGAACAGAAAGTTAAGGTAGCCACACAAGTGTGTTGGTCACATCTGACCATGGTATCTCAGGACTTAACATGCATTGTTAGTCCCTATTTAGAACATACTGTGCAAAAGTTTTTAGCAGTTGTGGAAAAAATGCTGCAATGTGAGAATTATAGAAATGGCAATAGTTTATTTTTGTCAGTTAACAAAATGCAAAGTGAAAGAACCAAAAAAAAAAATGTAAATCACATCAATATTTGGTGTGTCCGCTCGTTGACTTCAAAACAGCATCAATTCTTCTAGGAACACTTGCACATAGTTTCTGAAGGAACTCAGCAGGGAGGTTGTTCTCACCATCCTGGAGAACTAAGCATGTACAGTGGGGAAAAAAAAGCATTTAGTCAGCCACCAATTGTGCAAGTTCTCCCACTTAAAAAGATGAGGCCGGCCTGTAATTGACATCATAGGTAGACCTCAACTATGAAAGACAAAATGAGAAAACAAATCCAGAAAATCACATTGTCTGATTTTTAAAGAATTTATTTGCAAATTATGGTGGAAAATAAGTATTTAGTCAATAACAAAATTTCATCTCAATACTTTGTTATATATCCTTTGTTGGCAATGACAGAGGTCAAACGTTTTCTGTAAGTCTTCACAAGGTTGGCACACACGGTTGCTGGTATGTTGGCCCATTCCTCCATGCAGATCTCCTCTAGAGCAGTGATGTTTTGGGGCTGTCACTGGGCAACACGGACTTTGAACTCCCTCCAAAGGTTTTCTAAGGGGTTGAGATCTGGAGACTGGCTAGGCCACTCCAGGACCTTGAAATGCTTCTTACTAAGCCACTCCTTCGTTGCCCAGCCATAGAGTGTACCCATTTACTTTCTTAAGTGTGCATGTGTCCTCTATAGGTAGAACAGAATAAGTCACTGCCAGACTCCTCTGGCTATGACTCGCAGTATCTTCCTTGACAAGTTAAAGGCATGCTGTCAGGAGTAACTTGGTTATAAAACTAATCCCAGTACCTTGTAGAGGTGATTTTGCAGTTGCCAAATATATTTGGCAGCTTTGGAGCCCCATTTTCATGTAAATTGATGTTTTATTAATATGCAATTAATTTATCCCTAATTTGTATGTGAACAAATAAGCGATTTACATGAAAATGGAGCTCCAAAGCTGAATTACAGGTATATTAGGAAACTGTAGAATCACCTCTACAAGGTACTGGGATTAGGTTTACAACCAAATTACTGCTGACAGACTCCCTTTAAAATCCATCATGCCTGACCCTTCTTTCTCCTGACATCACACTTAAATGGAAAAATGGGGTAACGCCATACACATTAAATTGTCAGTCAGTCCACCAGAATCAGTGGATCCAGGGGGCATTTTGAATGTATATTGCCAATATTAGGCTGTTAGGAAATGTAATTTTATCATAGTGAAGCTTAAGCCAAAATATTAAAACTCAAATATGGTTGAAGGTTTAACCTTCCAGCTACAAGTACTTATTATGATGGGGGTTTTCTGTAAATATCAGGTGAGAGATAGATCTGTCCCAGGTCTACTGTATATGGTCAACTTTATGGTACTTTATAGTAACCTTGTATTCTGACTCCCAGTGAATATTTTGCCCAGTGGCCGCCATCATTAAGAGATTTTTATTTACTTCTAATCTAAAATGATTAAAGTTCAGTCATCACTGGTATCCTATACATATTCATCATAGTACATTAAAAACATGAAATAACTGGATTTTTTTTTTTCTTTAACCACTTAATCTGTAGCTATGTCATTGCAGCATAATGAAAGTCTGTGACACTAACAGCTTGTAATTGTTTCCTGAAAATATATTTCCCCAGATTTACTGCAATAGGCTGCAAACTTAGGCAGTCTGAAAATACGTCGGATTTATGACAGTGTCTGATTCTGGATGATAATTCTCACATATCTTTAGTCTAGTCTAAGTTCATACCACATTTTAGTTGATTTACTTTAAGCCAGGATTTTACGACACAATGATGGCACATCATTTTTGGTGCATCGTGGCACATTTAAGCATCTTTTTCAGAGAAGCCACACCCACATGTGTAGCAAGTATAAAAATCTTAGCTCAAACTAGATGCCCCAAGATATGCAACACTGCACAAGAGTAAATCTGGGCCATTGTATGATGAATTATGATTAAACATAATCTCCAGTATAAATGCTATTATAATTGGTGGCTATATACGGTACCAGCGCTTTTAATGTAATGCATAATACTTCACCTATGAGGCTCATATATCCTTGCGCTAGTAAATGCTTACATCCCAGGGTTGGGCACTACTTCTTGGCTGTATGTGAACCTGGGTCTGCAACCTGATGACTACTAATATGATTCTTCCTTATTTTGGGAGGAAAACTCAATGAATCTGGCCATCTACTGGGAACATGGATTACATTAAGATTGTATAGCACACATGATTGTACTTATGTCATGCCGTAAACAGAAGATAAATAAGCAAAGGGTCAAAGTAAAACATCAAAGTACATTTTGAAAGGGTTTTCTGGTATCTATAAATTAGACTCTCTTAAATCATTAACATATGAGCTGACAGCCTGTACAGTAATCTGTGGACACATGGATATCTATATATGCCATATGATGCCCTATTAGAGAAACCATAGGATAAAGAGAAGAATAGAGATAATAGGAATTGTTGTAATATCTCAGCACAGAGCACCAACTCAGGTCTCTCTGACAATCCACCAGTAATTGTGAGCTGTGTAGTTAATAGTAGAAAGCTACTGTAAAGGGGCCACCTGACTTGCTGGACCCTTATACAACTTTATAGGTTGCATCAACGGCACCCCTCTAGTCTCCTTGGCTACACCATGATTTAATGTAAGTATATGATGCTTCATAGTACAATATATTTGGAGGGATCATCAAATGTCATTTCTTATTCTCCTTACCATGTTCACACATTCGACAAGATTAAAAGTTGTGCCAAAGCTGAAATTAAGTAAACACACCTTTTAGTTTAATACAGAACTTCTTTTGGAGATAATGTCCTACGATGCATCCCAGGGTAATAGTGGCAAGCTGTCAGTTATTATCACTGACCGCAGCATTGTCCCACCTCAGCCAGGGATTTTTTTAGAATGTATTTCCTGTGTGTCGGAATGGCGCACAGGAGACAAAGGGCATCAGGAGGAGGTAGTGTTGAAACAGAGTCTCTTTGGATCAGTGGAGGTGAGTAACCATATTAAAATTATTTAATCATGACCTACCGACCACAACTGAATATGATTAATATTGCCCCCTACATTTGCCACTGCTCTATTATTATTATTTAGAAGAGCAGTGACTGGGGGTCACCGTTGAGCCATTTTAATAGTGAAATTGCCCCCTTATGTACACCCATGAAATGTACAGTAAACTACATATAGTGACAGTTCCCAAAACAGCACATTGCAGCTAGATATGTTACTGCAAAGCATATTGTATATTACACCTTTGATACTGACATAAATCGGACCTGACATTTCTCCTGACATGTCTGTTTTAGAAAATATTTGTATTTCCTTCCCATTAAACAGTTCTGGAACATTTTTTCTTATAACACTGCATTGTCCTCTGTTATTCCTCCCTGTAATTTAAAAGACAACTGGGTGCTACTATTTCCAAGAGGGTGTGTCCTTGCACAGACTGACACTGATAGTACTGAGCAGTAAGCACAAGACTCTGTAAGAACACATCCCCAATTGGTAACTCTGGTCAGAGCTGACTTTAAAGAAGCCTAATGTACTGTACATCATCTTGATACATCCATAGTAACGTATAACATCCAGAGAGCCTTTAAACCATCACAGTTCCTCCACCTTCAGCCTGACACTACATGGCCTCTCACTCGTGAGAGCTTATCCTCTCTTGTGTACTTCATCAGAAGTGTTCAGCCATAATTTTTACGTCCACATTTGCATGATAAATGCTAGGCTTGCAGTTTGCTGCTCTCTGACTTTGCATAAAGACTTGGATTTGGCGACAGAAGCGACCGAAGGTATTGTTCAGACATTTGTTCAGGAATTTCCTGCCCAGCTTGCAAACTGCTCACTCTTATTCATGTGAGGTTAAAAAAAGAAATCAAAGAAGAATTCCTGAAGTCATTTCCATGTCCTTACTAATCTCACCGCTTCTGTAATGAAACACACAACCCTTGACCTCTGAACTCAATTAAAAGTCTCCTAGAAGAGGAAGGCGACACTCATGGATATTTGCTGTGTACATCTTCTGGATGGACGTGGTCCTGTCTTTATTATTGAATGCAATTCCCCTTGTAACCTTCATTTCCTGGAGCTTTAAATTGCACACAGCATATCACCGTGTTTGGAAATAAGCAGTTGCTGTAGGGAAGCATTCCTCTCGTCTCGTCTCTTCACATGCTGCTTACTTTCTTGCTCGCTTTACATCCTGCTTCGTTTCCTTCTACATGTGACCTTGTTAAAGCGACGATACCTCATACTGTACCTGAGTCTGGAAAGGCAGAGTTTCTGGTGAGAGGATGTGTCAGAGCCATTCCTGGGTGATGGAGTAATAGGAGAAACTGCAGCGAGGGAACAGATGCTGGGCTCGCTTGTAGAAAGCTTATCAAAGCAGCAGTGACGACTGTACTACTAGTGTACGGGAAGTATCCACTGAGCTCGTGAAGCATCAACACTGGTGAGTTTTGTCTGCCAGCTTCATAGCAGCCTATAGCCAAAGCTTGTCTGACTTCTCCCCCATCTCGGCTTATGGAGTTTTGCCATATACAGCACTCTGCTGGCTTATTACTCTGAGTCTGGAATTCAACAAGCTTCCCTGAATCGCAACAGTACATGTAATGTATGACCATGTCTCACCATATCTTCTATTTTCTTATGCTAGGATGTGCTCTGTGCTTCTCACCATAAAAGAATGTTGAACCATGTTACCCAGTAACAACTGTCTGCTGTTAGATACTTTGTGTCCCTGGAAACTTGTCGTGTTATGTGACAGCTGGTATTTGTTGTATAAATGTCCTGTGGGTGAAGCCATGTAAATCAATAGAGCTCTGGGTGGCACGTGGGTGGAAAGATGTCGTTCTGAGTGAACTTTAAAGACCACTGCAGTCATTCTATAGAAATCAATGTAATTTATACATCAATGTAGGCTACTTGGTGAGACTTTACCAATCCTAAATGTATCCCCTTGGCATGTTCCTAAGAAGTTCCTCTGCTGTTTAGTTTCCTGCAAGAAACAACATTGGTTTATTTAACTGATTTTGCGACTGTGGCCTTTTTTCACCCTGTTATCCCTTTCACTAAGCAACATGTAAACATAGAGATACATAGGAGAGGAGATAGATAGATAGATAGATAGATAGATAGATAGATAACGTACACGTAGATAGCTGGATAAGTAGATAGGTATGGATACAGACATAAATATATTGTACAGATAGATAAATAGATATGGATATAGACATAGATATACTGTATACATAGATAGTTGGATAAGTAGATAGCTAGGTATGAATATAGACATGAATATATAGTACATATAGATAGATATGTATATAGACATAGATATACTGTAAATATAGATAAATAGATATGGATATATACTTAGATATACTGTATAGATAGATCAATCACTATGGATATATACATAGATTTACTGTAGATAAATAGATGGTGGTAGTACAGCTTTTCTGTTTTTCTATAGAACTGCAGATAAGCCTAATGAGTTATCTTTAACTCAGTGAGATATCACAATGCAGGAAAAGAATGGCTCAATGAAATTCTTTGCACGTCAGTTGTACCAATCTGTCTTTGTCAGATGTAGCAGTACAGACGTCGCCAGATGTAGTAAAGCTGAATTTGTCAATAGATACAACTCCTTGTGATACTGAAATGTGTTATTAGGAGATTTGCATAGGACTGCAGGTGAATATCCAGCATTTTCTTAACTTAGAGCATTATTCCCATACATCAGCGCTGCCTTTACACATGTCATTGGGAACAGTTTTTGATATCGTGTTTTATCCAAGATGAAAAAAGGATGCCAAATGAGGGACTAATTCAAGGTTGAGATCTCACATTTTGGTATGTGGTATCATTTTTTTTTTAGCCAAATTAAAATATATGTAAAGTACAGACTTATACTTCACCTTCCTGTTGGATCCACTTTCATCATTGGTTTAAAAAATCTGCAGCAAAAACTGCATGTGTGTTTTCACCCTAAAGGAGGGACGTAGGATATAGATACTGCAGAGGTATAATGCCTCATTTCCAGATCTGAATTAGTACGTGCTAAAATATTATACAGTAGCTAAAGTATATTTTAAAAAATTATAATCAGAATTTTTATTATGACTTAATGTGGATTATTTGTATGGCACTGGAAAACACATACATATGTGTTGGATTTCATTACAGAGATATTTTGTACTGGATTGTGTTACGGTGGATTCAGTCTTTCTACTGGGAAACTGAGATAAATATACCTCTCTGTAAAAGCATTGCAGTATCCTTCACAGTCACGGCTCCTGTGCATATAGATAGCATAGCAGCAAATCAATGCACAACAAATATATATTTTACACATACAAGGTGCTTGAAACTCTATATATCTACACATTGTATGATCCCCCACTGGATCAGCTTTCTAGGATTCCTCTTTTTGGGCATAAGTTATCAATAGAAGAGGTGTATTTCATAGAACACAAGATGACTTATATATAACTTATCAGGTTACTAAAGTTGAAAGAAGACTTTGTACCTTTATTCATGATATGTAGACCTTGGGAACATTCATAAGTCCTATAGCTGATGTACGGTAGATAGCTATTGATCACTGATGGAGGAACCAGGAACCTGGTATAAGACCCATGTGGTGCACAGCTTCCATATAGCCTAGTCAGGTATGATCCTATGTATGTGCTATGAGTGTTAACCTTCCAACCATGCAGCCTTTAGGATTTTATTTAACACCTCCTTCTGAAAGTACCTTCAACTTGTTTATCTGCAGCTAAAGGTAGATACTGTTCTGCAAAAAGTAATAGAATCTGACATATCAGTAATCCCCTAAACTGATTCATTTGCTTGTTTGGTACAAATTGCTTACTGAGAAAACATAATTGATGCATTGAATTGGGTTAATAATAGAAAATGTCCAGTGATGCTTATTCTGGGAGCAGAAATTACAAAACTTTTTGCCTGTCAATGTAAAACTCTCTAGGGAAGTCTTGGTTTTGCAAATGAATTCTAGTAAAGAACAAACAAATAAACTGAGTTGCTATGCTCCAAAGATAGGACATTGTTAGTTGTAACATTTTAGTTTGAAAAGAAGCCAAAGTCAGGATGGCAACATGCCCCACAAGTGGTATCATTGGCAGGCTGGGCCATGGGAGTGTTTTTGAGTGAAAGCATCCCGATTTACACTTATGGCACTCAAATTTAACTCTCTGGCCTTGATGTAACCTCTCTGCTAAATTCCAAAGTTTCTATCTGCTATATCCTCCTTCTCCTCCCACTTCCTAAAACTGAATATGGACAAATATGAATTCATATGGCCCTACACTTTTCTTACACTCACGAATCTGCTGCCTCAGGATCCAATCCCTGACAAACCCTTGTTGCCTGTCAAATCCAATCTTCCCCAACCTTAATTTTTTTAAGGATGCCACCTAGACTGGGCATTTGGGCTACAGAGAATTTTTTTTTAGTTTTTCCATCTCCATATTTCAAAATCTATAACTTTTGAATGTATCCATCAACATAGCCATATGAGGGCTTATTTTTGTGTGATAAGTTTTATATTTAAGAAGTCATCATTTTGGGGTACATACAATGTTTTGTTTAACTTTTATTAATGTTTTTACAGGGACTGTGTGAGTGCAATTTCATCATTATTTTTTGTGTTTTGTTTTAATGATGTTCAGTGTACATTAACCCTTTAGTGACTGGCCTGTCTTAGACCTTAATGACCAAACCATTTTTTGCATTCTTCTTAGCGACTTTAGTCTAAGTAACCATATGAGAGCTTGTTTTTTTTTTTTTTTGCAGGACTAGTTGTTGTGTTTAATGGTACTATTTTGGGATACATACTGTATATCTCACTGAAAATGTGAAATGTGAGTAATGCTTTCTGGGAAAGCATTGAAAAAAATAGCAAATGTGCAATTGACTTTACATGCCATAAATTTTGCAGTATTCACCATGTGACTTTAATAACCTGATAAATGTATTCACTGAGTCAATACAATTACCTTGATACCAAATTTGTATAGTTTTTTTAAAATTTTAATTACTACTTTTTTACACTACTTTTGTAAAGTTAAAAAAAACAACATTATCTAAGAACTTTTTATTTTTGCATTGCCATTTTCCAAGACCCATAACCTAATTAATTTTTTTGTGGGAGGGCTTATTTTTTGCAGGAAGAAATTACGTTTTCAATGATGCCATCTTTGGGAACATAACACACTTCGATTGCTTTTTAGGCTGGGGCCCCACGTAGCCTAAACATTGCAGCAAAAAACACAGCGTTTTACAGTCACTGCCTCGCGTTTTTTCCCGCAGCTCTTTTTTGCTGTGGCCTGCCTCGTGGGCCCTTAGCCTTATGTTTTTTCAGTGGCCGACACACAAAAAAATGGAAATTCTGGCATTTTTTTTTTTAATATAATGCTGTGCACCTTGTGAAGAAAACACTACAGTTGAATTGCATATGTCATTATGGAAGCAACAATACTCAATATGCTTAATATGTTTATATTTTTTTTATTTTTAGTAAACATTGCGGGATGGGGAATCAATGTTTTATTATGATTTGACATGTGTTTCTTTACATAAAACTTTATTTATTTATTTTAAGACTACTTTGTAGTCCCCCTTGGGGACTTTGAAGTTGTTATCCTTTGATCACTTACATAACACATTGCACTACACATGCATGTCAAGTTTTGACATGCTTTCTATTAGGCCATACCGTTGGCACCGCCTAGGGTTATATTGAAGGCAGACCTGGCCCTCCAGCTGCCAAATAAAGGCTTAGGACCCCGTGATCGCATTTGCAGTTGTACCGATGCCTAGAGGAGGGAGCACCCTTCCTCCAAAACCATTTAAATACCTTAGTCGCTATTGACTGCGACATCTATAGGGTTAAACACACAGTTGACATAGAAAATCAGTTGTGTTGGAATAAGACTCAATAGCAACCGACGTAGAAAGTCTATACATCGGTCACTAATGGGTTAAAAATGACCTGGTAACTTTTTATAGAAGGTAATACTACATTTTGGGGAGGATATCAATAGAAAACTACCAATCTTGAAAAATCTCCCCCATTGTGTCTGTAATAGCCTAGACTTGCAGGTCCACATGGATAGTGCACAATATATGCAGTTTTCTTTATATTCAACATCCCTTGGAAAGCCCAAAGTATGGAAGCAGCATGCTGAGTAATACTTTTTACACTCACATATCGATTGGATGCTGTTTTACAGTTACTGTGCTCATTCTATTATACTAATTCACAGCAGGAAAATGCCAGTAGAATTTCTTCAGCAATGTACAATTTGTTCTACAAGTGTGTGGAGTAAACAATCGACTTAGATTCATATTCAATAATTTTGTTTTATTGACATTTTCATCCTTACTGAATACTAGATAACACATTTAATTAGTTCACTGTATACTGTATATTTACACTTGCTATGTTAGTTTGTGATATTCTACTCAGCTCAGTGCAATTGAAAAGTCTTCTAGTAACAAAAAGTTTACAAATATATATATTTTCATGTATAGTATATGAAAGGAGTATTACCATCTTAGACACATCAATTGCGTGTGGTGCTCCACAAACTGCTTGTCAGTTATTTCCAATTGTGCCATTTGTCCATTTATGATACACTTTCACCACAGTAGCACATGAACAGTTCGAAAATATTGCCAGCCTTGCCCGAAAACCAATAATCATCCCTTTTTGCAACTCTAAAAAAATAGCCTCTTTTACCCATGACAACAAAGATAAATATGTGTTCAAAATGGGGCCAAAATGACAACTAATCACTCCTTCTTGTGTCACGCTGACACTGGCGCCAAGTATTCATACAAGCCTTGGGGTGGTCAATGGGGTTGCATTTGGGTGATGGTAGAGGGTTCTCCTGGGGCACTCCCTGCTGTGGATCTCCTGAATGTTGTTTTTTAAGGGTGCCATTGATGATAGGTGCAAATAAAACACAGGAGGCACAGTGGGAGCACAGTTTACATCCTTATGGTCAGAAGTAACATGGAAGCAAGGATCACTTACAGCAAGTAGTGTTCACGCTTTTGGGTACTCTGCAAACAGTGATGGAAGTGATTGGGGAAATGCAGGGCACATTTCTGCCACGCATACCAGGTTTTCTCACTCATAAGGCAGGTTTGCACTGTAAGCTATTGGGTCTGATGGTGAGGGACAGCCTGTTTTGGTCTAACAATTTTTTCATTGTTCCTGTCGATGTAGCCACATGAGGGCTTTTTTGTGAGTGGACTTGTATTTTTCAATGATACCTTTATGGGGTTGCAACATTCTGAGAGTCATTCATTTTTTCATGTTTCTATTGATGGAGCTGTGCAGGGACTTACTCACTTTATATTTCATTTTTTGAAGGTGAGGTGACCTTCTGCTCCACAGGAGATTTCTGTCATCCCTGAGCTTGCCTTAGGACATCCAATGCCGTTTGACAAGCATACTACTCCAGTCACATTGTGGGATAAATAAAGTCCTTATTTCATATTAAGGGACACATTGTTACGTGATATGCATAGTTTTTTTTATTGTTTTTTAATTTTTTGCATAAATTGATTTTTGATGGTAAAAAGCTAATTTTAGTTTCGTTTTTAAATTTAGTTTTTACTTCTAGCATGGGAACACTAGTATAAAACACTGAAATACTTTTACATTGCAGTGTATTATGCTAGTCAGCATCTTGTTAGATTCTACCACTGGTAGTATCTAATGATCATACAAAAATGGCAGATATCTCTCTAAATGCCAGTATATTATTTTGTGGCATAGACACCTCTGCCTACATCTCTGCCTAAACCTTCATAACACTGTTGCTAAGGAGATTTATAAATTGGTGCAAGCAAATGTTTCCTACAGTTTTGGCGATGAATTGATTTTCAATTACCATTCACCTCTAGCTAGTGCAATATTGTAACTTTTACCTTTATTTTAGCCTTGTGCTAATATTGATCAGATGCTTCACTTTGTTCATACACATCTTCTGTGATTCATGAAATTTTTTAGTAAATCCATGACCTGCTGTATTGTCAATTAACAACATAATGGAGTTTTTGTGTGGTGGGTTTGGATTTTTGGTTTATAAAATGTCTGTCCTTGAAAAAAATGTGTCTATACCAAACATGATATTTCAGATATTATAAGATGTGTTGATGATGTGGCATTTGAAGTTTTTAAGGTTGTATCAACTGAATCTTGCTGTTAAGTGTGTGATTTTCTTTCCTAGCTCAGTGCAGATGTTAATACTGATATTATTATTGTTAATATTCTAATTAATCTTATCATTATAATAAATATCAATAGTAGTGGTATGCAGTAGCTTGGTGTTGAGGACCTATTCACCATAGGCCTCATGAGTGCTCTGCCTCAATGATTACATGACTACAACTACAAAAACAAAAAAGCTAGATGTGAACAGAGCCTAAAAGATCTATTACAGAGTCCAATAATAAGGAAGGCAATTATAGCCCTGTCAAAGGGTGACATAGTTGCATCATGTAAGAGCACCCTAATTTTGCTACCACTCATCCGACCAACCAGCAAATGCCCACTGGTCATTTGGCAGCAAGGTATCAGGAGAATGGTGTGTGAAGCTAGTCATGTAAATTTTTGGACAAGGTCACATCCCTATTGATGTGGCCCTGCCTCATTTTGGTTATAGCACGCCCCCCTCTTTGCATGTGCCACATGCCTTTTTGCTAATGTGAGTAAGCACTGTGCTGTTGACTCTTCCTTAACAGGTCATAGCAAGCACATAAAGATGCCCATGCCTCCAGTAAAGTGAGAGAGTCCGAGATATCCTGGGAGTCCGGGAGGTTCCCCTCTTTTCAGTAGTCTCCCAGATGTTCTGGAGGAGTTGACAAGTATACGACAATCAGTGCTGCTGAGCAGTAGAGGAAAGATCACAGTAGTGATCATTCCTTCCTCATTCAGTTTGCTTCAATCTGTGTAATAGTCGGATGGAAATGAGCAATAACCTACAGTGGGTACGGAAAGTATTCAGACCCCTTTAAATTTTTCACTCTTTGTTTCATTGCAGCCATTTGCTAAAAGCAAAAAAAAAAAATATTTCTCATTAATGTACACTCAGCACCCCATCTTGACAGAAAAAAAAAACTGAAATGTAGATATTTTTGCAAATTTATTAAAAAAGAAAAACTGAAATATCACATGGTCATAAGAATTCAGACCCTTTGCTCAGTATTGAGTAGAAGCACCCTTTTGAGCTAGTACAGACATGAGTCTTGATGGGAATGATGCAACTAGTTTTTCACATCTGGTTTTGGGGATCCTCCATCTTCCTTGCAGATCCTCTCCAGTTCCGTCAGGTTGGATAGTGAACATTGGTGGACAGCCATTTTCAGGTCTCTCCAGAGATGCTCAATTGGGTTGAGGTCAGGGCTCTGGCTGGCCCAGTCAAGAATGGTCACAGAGTTGTTCTGAAGCCACTCCTTTGTTATTTTAGCTGTGTGCTTAGGGTCATTGTCTTGTTGGAAGGTGAACCTTCGGCCCAGTCTGAGGTCCAGAGCACTCTGGAAGAGGTTTTCTTCCAGGATATCTATGTACTTAGTTGCATACATCTTTCCTTCAATTGCAACCAGTCATCCTGTCCCTGCAGCTGAAAAACACCCCCATAGCAGGATGCTGCCACCACCATGTTTCACTGTTGGGATTATATTGGGCAGGTGATGAGCAGTGCCTGGTTTTCTCCACACATACCGCTTAGAATTAATGCCAAAAAGTTCAATTTTCGTCTCATCAGACCAGATAATCTTATTTCTCATAGTCTGGGAGTCCTTCATGTGTTTTTTGGCAAACTGTATGCGGGTTTCATATGTCTTGCACTGAGGAGAGTCTTCCTTCGGGCCACTCTGTCATAAAGCCCCGACTGGTGGAGAGCTGCAGTGATAGTTGACTTTGTGGAACTTTCTCCCATCTCCCTACTGCATCTCTGGAGCTCAGCCACAGTGATCTTTGGGTTCTTCTTTACCTCTCTCACCTAGGCTCTTCTCCCACGACTGCTCAGTTTGGCTGGACGGCCAGGTCTAGGAAGAGTTCAGGTCGTCCCAAACTTCTTCCATTTAAGGATTATGGAGGCCATTGTGCTCTTAGGAACCTTGAGTGCTGCAGAAATTCTTTTGTAACCTTGGCCAGATCTGTGCCTTGCCACAATTGTGTCTCTGAGCTCCTTGGGCAGTTCCTTTGATCTCATTATTCTCATTTGCTCTGACATGCACTGTAAGCTGTAAGGTCTTATATAGACAGGTGTGTGCTTTTCCTAAACAAACCCAAACAGTTTAAATAAACACAGCCGCACCCCAATAAAAAAGAAGAAATATCTTGGGAAGAAAAAAAAGGGAAAAAAAATAAGTTAAATAAATATGAGACGGCAAAAGGAATGAATTTAATAATTCTGATTATATTATATTTTTTTTTTTTTATTAAAAAAAAAAAAAAAAAAAAATCATATGAAAAAGTTTGGGCACCCCTATTAATCCTAATCATTTTTAGTCCAAATATTTGGGTGTTTGCAACAGCCATTTCAATTTGATATATCTAATAACTGATGGACACAGTAATATTTCAGGATTGAAATGAGGTTTATTGTACTAACAGAAAATGTGCAATATGCATTAAACCAAAATTTGACCGATGCAAAAGTATGGGCACCTCAACAGAAAAGTGACATTAATATTTAGTAGATCCTCCTTTTGCAAAAATAACAGCCTCTAGTCGCTTCCTGTAGCTTTTAATCAGTTCCTGGATCCTGGATGAAGGTATTTTTGACCATTCCTCTTTACAAAACAATTCCAGTTCAGTTAAGTTTGATGGTCGCCGAGCATGGACAGCCTGCTTCAAATTATCCCCCAGATGTTCAATGATATTCAGGTCTGGGGACTGGGATGGCCATTCCAGAACATTGTAATTGTTCCTCTGCATGAATGCCTGAGTAGATTTGGATCATTGTCTTGCTGAAATATCCATCCCCGGCGTAACTCAAATTCGTCACTGATTCTTGTACATTATTCTCAAGAATCTGCTGATACTGAGTTGAATCCATGCGACCCTCAACTTTAACAAGATTCCCGGTGCCGGCATTGGCCACACAGCCCCAAAGCATGATGGAACCTCCACCAAATTACAGTGGGTAGCAAGTGTTTTTCTTGGAATGCTGTGTTTTTTGACGCCATGCATAACGCCTTTTGTATGACCAAACAACTCAATCTTTGTTTCATCAGTCCACAGGACCTTCTTCCAAAATGAAGCTGGCTTGTCCAAATGTGCTTTTGCATACCCAGGCGACTCTGTTTGTGGCGTGCTTTCAGAAACGGCCCGCATCGCTCTCCCAACAGCTTCTCCTTGTGCAAAGTGTGCTGTATTGCTGACCGATGCACAGTGACACCATCTGCAGCAAGATGATGCTGCAGCTCTTTGGAGGTGGTCTGTGGATTGTCCTTGACTGTTCTCACCATTCTTCTCTCTGCCTTTCTGATATTTTTCTTGGCCTGCCACTTCTGGGCTTAACAAGAACTGTCCCTGTGGTCTTCCATTTCCTTACTATGTTCCTCACAGTGGAAACTGACAGGTTAAATCTCTGAGACAACTTTTGTATCCTTCCCCTGAACAACTATGTTGAACAATCTTTGTTTTCAGATCATTTGAGAGTAGTTTTGAGGAGCCCATGATGCCACTCTTCAGAGGAGATTCAAATAGGAGAACAACTTGCAATTGGCCACCTTAAATACCTTTTCTCATGATTGGATACACCTGGCTATGAAGTTCAAAGCTCAGTGAGGTTACAAAACCAATTTTGTGCTTCAGTAAGTCAGTAAAAAGTAGTTAGGAGTATTCAAATCAATAAAATGATAAGGGTACCCAAATTTTTGCACCGGACAAATTTTGGTTTAATGCATATTGCACATTTTCTGTTAGTACAATAAACCTCATTTCAATCCTGAAATATTACTGTGTCCATCAGTTATTAGATATATCAAATTGAAATGGCTGTTGCAAACACCCAAATATTTAGAACTAAAAATGATTAAGATTAATAGGGGTGCCCAAACGTTTTCATATGACTGTATCTACATTTCTGTTTTTTTTTTTTTAAAGAGGGGGGGGGGAAGAAAAAAAAAAAAAAAAAAAAAAAAATTTTTTTGTTTTTAGCAAAGGGCGGGAGAGAGAAAAGAAGGAAAAAAAAAAGGGGGGGGGGAAGGGGCCCAAAGAAAAAAAAAAAAAAAAAAAAGGGGGGGGTGGGGAGCAACTCTGTGACCATTCTTGACTGGGCCAGCCAGAGCCCTGACCTCAACCCAATTGAGCATCTCTGGAGAGACCTGAAAATGGCTGTCCACCAACGTTCACCATCCAACCTGACGGAACTGGAGAGAGTCTGCAAGGAAGAATGGCAGAGGATCACCAAATCCAAATGTGAAAAACTTGTTGCATCATTCCAGAGGCGTGTCTAGGGGTTCAGCACAGGGGGCGAACATGTCCAAGTGGGCCCCCAAATTGGACATGTTCGTATACCGATACTATGAGTATACAGTGAGCGTATAGTGGTATATAGCAGCTCTACACAGGGCTCTGCAGACGATTTAGATGAATACAGTGCAGTAACATTTAGTGACTTATCGGTGACGTCTCTGACTAATCGGTCACATTTCCCATCTCTTTCATCTGGACGGCCATGACCACTTCTTCCAGTCTCTGTAAAGTTTGCAACACAGACATCTTTGGCGCCTCTCTTTTCCACGCACCTGACCCACATTGTCCTCACCTGCACACCCATCCTGCTGCTACCCCCAATTATAAAATATATAATATATCCCCCCATAATGAATAATACCCCCAAGTGTATCTTTAAGTTAATAACTTCCCTGTGCACCCCTTTAAATAGTGCCCATCATTAATAATGCCCAAGGTGTTTCCTAATTAAAAAGGAAAAAAAAAAGGGAAAAAAAAATTATTGGGGTTCCAATACCCCGGACCCCAGGATCAGCTGTTTGAATGAATCATGGTACCTATGTAAGCGCCGTGACCCCTTCTCTGTTTACATAGTGTCATTCTTTTCATAGCGGCCAAGTAATGTAACTACAGCCTCGTCCTATACACGTCTGTGTGACAAGACTGGAATGACATCACACGGTCACTATAAACAGACAGCGTGTGATATAAACAGGCGCCATAGCCCCTTCATACAGCTGTTAAGTTGCAGGTTACGTTTTAACTAGATCGGTGTCTGCAGACACCGATCTAGTTAGAAATAAAGGATGTATTAATGGTGGCCCCGGGTTGGGCCCCAAAGAGTCAGTGGGCCCGGGGCAGCCACCCCCTCTGCTCCCCCGCTAGCTATGCCTCTGCATCATTCCCAAGAAGACTCATGGCTGTACTAGCTCAGAAGGGTTCTTCTACTCAATACTGAGCAAAGGGTCTGAATACTTATGACCATGTGATATTTCAGTTTTTCTTTTTTAATAAATTTGCAAAAATATCTACATTTCTGTTTTTTTTTCTGCCAAGATGGGGTGCTGAATGTACATTAATGAGAAATAAAATGAACTTTTTTGCTTTTAGCAAATGGCTGCAATGAAATAAAGAGTGAAAAATTTAAAGGGGTCTGAATACTTTCCGTACCTCAGTTCTCATTCTGTGTATCAGTCCATCGAAAAAAGTGTCGTCTTTGGAAAAAGAAATTTAACAATTTCAAAATCCACCAAATCTGACCATCGTTCTTTTTGATCTTTAGAAAGTTTATGGAAAGTTTGTATCACATATTGATTGAGCCATTGTTTGCTTATTTTAAAGCAGCTCCTTATTGGATAATGTCATATACTGTTACGAGGTCACTGTTACAAAGTTGATAGATTAATACAGCTCATCATGATAACTGAAGGCATAAGCTCATGGCAGGCATCAGTCCATGTTGTGTATAATATACTGTATAGATGAGACAGTTTGTGTAGAGTAGTATGCTATTTCATTTACTGCTCATTGAATTTAGGGTTATGCAGTCCTACTGTCAGTGAAACCACTGGCTGGGGCCCAAGAACCCAGGGCAGCCATAATCTTCTTTTGCCTAAACCCTATATGGATCTGGATAGGTAACATTTTGACATTACACTGACTATTGTTGCCCTATAAGAAAACAATTTGATACATGCAATGTTCTTAGGGATTATTTGTAAGAATAAACTAAGACTCTGTTCATCTGTAGAAGTACAATTTACTGTTAAGAACATATGGCATTAAAAGTAATTTAACAATCTCTAATCATAGAGATTGCATGCCATCTGGGATTTGGGCCATAAGGATTTTATTCCAAAGATAACATCTGCGCTCATATCAAGATATCTTTGCCAAAGTAGTAGACGCTGCTGTTTGGTAGCAGCATGCTATTCATCTTACCATTACTCAGGCTCCTCACATACTCTGTGAACCACTGCCTTGCTGTGCTTTTAACAAAATCAATGTTTTCCCTCCCATTTTCTTTAAGAAGCACACATCCTAAATGAAATTACAGAATATGGGCATCTGTTGTAGGTTTAGAATTAGAAAATCCAATATTAGGCAGCAGCATTGTGTCTTTCTCACATTATTAAAAGGGCAATTAACTGGCTATCGGAAATACAATAAAGTTATCAAAGGTCACCAACTCGAAATGAGGTTCCAAAAAAAGTAACCTGTAGATGGAAAACAAAAAATATATTTGTATTTGCCTGTTAATTATAATAGATTCAAGGTCCATAGTAGAAGTGACATATTAAAGTAACATAAAAATCATCAAGTATAGTGCTTGCTTTAGGAAAACCATTATCAGTACCCTATTATGAAATGCAGACTTGATCGATAAGGGTCCCTATTCAAGATATAAAAGAGAGAAGCTCCAGCAGCTAGACAGGGTGATACTTAAGATGCTTTGGGTGGGCTCACTGCCCTGGATAAAGTTGGAAACCTTTTGCCTACTTTTTCACTGTGGAGGGATTGCACTTTCCCACTTCTACTAATACTGATACCTGGCCAGCCAACTGGTTTATGCTGACTGGTGGTTGTCTTACACTGAGTTTAACCAAGCAGTATGCCTGGAGCAGCACGTTGTGGACCCTATTTAGAGCCCGTAGAGCCTCTTGTTAATAAGACTGAACACATCTAGCTCCAACCTTCCTGTCCCCATGAAGGTTACAAATTCAGATATGGTATACTGCACTTCACCTAACCCCTAAAGAGGAGGGTAAGGGGTCGCCTCTCTGGAGTAACCCATTCCTCTCCCACTTGCAGGTCTTCCAGGGTCAGATTTCTGGAAATTGCTACACTTGCTAATGTAGTGGAAGGGGGTACCTTCTGTACCTTTCAACAGCTACAGCTCACTTTTAAACCCCCCCCCCCCCCCAAATTATTCTTGGTTCCAATATCTCCAGATATACACTTTTAAGGCCCAATTCAGTGGGCGCTCATTTTCACCCAATCTGACCCTGCTGGAGGGTCTTGCATAGGCTGCTAATCTAATTAAGCCACTGACTAGTTTCTACAGATACTTAACAGGAGTGCTTGCCTGCGTGAAGGACAGGGCCCTCCATAGATGAAGGTATAATGTCCTGGATTTAGAACTTGATGATTATAGTGACCTCTTTGCTGCTGCTGGCCACCTCCTTATCAGTGCCCAGGACAGGTCAAGTTTCTCCACAGGAGCTATCATACTTCTGCTAGGTTATTTGCTATTGGTAAATTCCCTATAGCTGAGTGTCCGAGTTATTATGCGGAAGCTAGAAGAGTAATGCAATCTGGGATTGCAGGGTACTTACGGACTCCTGGCACACTGCACTCCGTATCCTGAACCCTGCAAAGTATTTTTTTGGTTTGGTTTGCTAGTGTTGCTGAACGCTATGCTAAAAAGTAATTCTATTGAATTGGAAATATGTCAAGTTTCCCACCAGGGCAGCATGGATCAATGATATAAACAATGACTTGCCCATGTACCAACTTCTTTCTACCATGTACTGCCTTTCCAACACATGCAACTATCAGGAACCACTTGCTGACCTACCCTATCCAGTGTGGTGGATTACTGTTAGTACAATTCATGGATCATACCATTTTTTGTGACTATCATTTCATTAGCAGTTCTAGTCCTACATCCTGACGGGAGCAGTCAGACTACTATTACCTAGACCCTAAAAATATGGAGTTGATGTGGCAGAACTTCCCAGAATTGAAGCTATCAGTGAAAGAGATTTCTTCTGGAGGTTTTCTGATAATAGTGCAGGCAGAACTGATTTATAGGGAAGGCAAAAGGGGAAAACTATGCTGGTATCTCTACCATCTAAATAATTTCCACTATCCACTTAAAATGACTCACAAGTATGTGATGCTTGGAAATCCAGGTTGTTTAGTCAGTGTATTATTATGCTACAGTGTGACATTAATATTTAGACACTATGCAGAGGCGTAGCTAGGGGTTCTGCACTGGGGGAGGGAAACATATCCAAGTGGGTCCCTACCTGAGTATACCGATATTATCACTATACGGTGACCATATATTGATAGATACTGGCTGTACACAGGGCTCTGCATACAGTTTAAGTAAATATAGTACAGGGAAATGCTGTTACTTACAGGTGATGTCTCTGACTGTAATCTTTCACATTTCTTATTTCTTCCATGTGGACTGCCATGACCACTTCTTCCAGTTGTGACTTGTCTCTGTAAAGACATCTTTGGCTCCTCACTTTTCCAGACACGTGACCCCCATTTTCCTTGTCTATACAAAGTCCCCATCCTGCTGCTACCCCCAATTATAAAATACATGATAAATATACAGTACAGACCAAAAGTTTGGACACACCTTCTCATTCCAAGAGTTTTCTGTATTTTCATGACTATAAAAATTGTAGATTCACACTTAAGGCATCAAAACTATGAATTAACACATGTGGAATTATATACTTAACAAAAAAGTGTGAAACAACTGAAAATATGTCTTATATTCTAGGTTCTTCAAAGTAGCCACCTTTTGCTTTGATTACTGCTTTGCACACTTGGCATTCTCTTGATGAGCTTCAAGAGGTAGTCACCTGAAATGGTCTTCCAACAGTCTTGAAGGAGTTCCCAGAGATGCTTAGCACTTGTTGGCCCTTTTGCCTTCACTCTGCAGTCCAGCTCACCCCAAACCATTTCGATTGGGTTCAGGTCTGGTGACTGTGGAGGCCAGGTCATCTGGCGTAGCACCCCATCACTCTCCTTGGTAAAATAGCCCTTACACAGTTGAAGGTGTGTTTGGGGTCATTGTCCTGTTGAAAAATAAATGATGGTCCAACTAAACGCAAACCGGATGGAATAGCATGCCGCTGCAAGATGCTGTGGTAACCATGCTGGTTCAGTATTCCTTCAATTTTGAATAAATCCCCAACAGTGTCACCAGCAAAGCACCCCCACACCATCACACCTCCTCCTCCATGCGTCACGGTGGGAACCAGGCATGTAGAGTCGATTCGTTCACCTTTTCTGCAAAGACACGGTGGTTGGAACCAAAGATCTCAAATTTAGACTCATCAGACCAAAGCACAGATTTCCAAAGGTCTAATGTCCATTCCTTGTGTTCTTTAGCCCAAACAAGTCTCTTCTGCTTGTTGCCTGTCCTTAGCAGTGGTTTCCTAGCAGCTATTTTACCATGAAGGCCTGCTGCACACAGTCTCCTCTTAACAGTTGTTGTAGAGATGTGTCTGCTGCTAGAACTCTGTGTGGCATTGACCTGGTCTCTAATCTGAGCTGCTGTTAACCTGCGATTTCTGAGGCTGGTGACTCGGATGAACTTATCGTCCGCAGCAGAGGTGACTCTTGGTCTTCCTTTCCTGGGGCGGTCCTCATGTGAGCCAGTTTCTTTGTAGCGCTTGATGGTTTTGGCCACTGCACTTGGGGACACTTTCAAAGTTTTCCCAATTTTTCGGACTGACTGACCTTCATTTCTTAAAGTAATGATGGTCACTCGTTTTTCTTTACTTAGCTGCTTTTTTCTTGCCATAATACAAATTCTAACACTCCATTCAGTAGGACTATCAGCTGTGTATCCACCTGACTTCTGAACAACACAACTGATAGTCCCAACCCCATTTATAAGGCAAGAAATCCCACTTATTAAACCTGACAGGGCACACCTGTGAAGTGAAAACCATTTCAGGTGACTAGCTTTTGGCTACTTTGAAGAACCTACAGTCATGGCCAAAAGTTTTGAGAATGACACAAATATTATATTTTCACATGATCAGATGTTTTTATCACATACAGAAATATAATTGCATTCATATTCTGAGTAACAGAAGCTTATATTGACAGTTAGAATGAGTTAATGCAGCAAGTCAATATTTGCAGTGTTGACCCTTCTTCTTCAGGACCTCTGCAATTCTCCCTGGCATGCTCTCAATCAACTTCTGGACCAAATCCTGACTGATAGCAGTCCATTCTTGCAGAATCAATGCTTTAATTTTGTCTGAATTTGTTGGTTTTTGTTTGTCCACCCGTCTCTTGATGATTGACCACAAGTTCTCAATGGGATTAAGATCTGGGGAGTTTCCAGGCCATGGACCCAAAATCTCTATGTTTTGTTCCCTGAGCCATTTAGTTATCACCTTTGCTTTATGGCAAGGTGCTCCATCATGCTGGAAAAGGCATTGTTGAGCGCCAAACTGCTCTTGGACGGTTGGGAGAAGTTGCTCTTGGAGGACATTCTGGTACCATTCTTTATTCATGGCTGTGTTTTTAGGCAAGACTGTGAGAGAGCCGATTCCCTTGGCTGAGAAGCAACCCCACACATGAATGGTTTCAGGATGCTTTACAGTTGGCATGAGACAAGACTGGTGGTAGCGCTCACCTCTTCTTCTCCGAATAAGCTGTTTTCCAGATGTGCCAAACAATCGAAAAGGGGATTCATCAGAGAAAATGACTTTACCCCAGTCCTCAGCAGTCCACTCCCTGTACCTTTTGCAGAATATCAGTCTGTCCCTGATGTTTTTTCTGGAGAGAAGTGGCTTCTTTGCTGCCCTCCTTGAGACCAGGCCTTGCTCCAAGAGTCTCCGCCTCACAGTGCGTGCAGATGCACTCACACCTGCCTGCTGCCATTCCTCAGCAAGCTCTGCACTGCTGGTAGCCCGATCCCGCAGCTGAAACACTTTTAAGAGACGGTCCTGCCGCTTGCTGGTCTTTCTTGGGCGCCCTGGAGCCTTTTTGGCACCAATGGAACCTCTCTCCTTGAAGTTCTTGATGATGCGATAGATTGTTGACTGAGGTGCAATCTTTCTAGCTGCAATACTCTTCCCAGTTAGGCCATTTTTGTGCAGTGCAATGATGACTACACGTGTTTCTTTAGAGATAACCATGGTTAACAGAAGAGAAACAATGATGGCAAGCACAAGCCTCCTTTTAAAGTGTCCAGTGGTGTCATTCTTACTTAATCATGACAGATTGATCTCCAGCCCTGTCCTCATCAACACCCACACCAGTGTTAATGGAGCAATCACTGAAACAATGTTAGGTGGTCCTTTTAAGGCAGGGCTGCAATGATGTTGAAATGTGTTTTGGGGGATAAAGTTCATTTTCTAGGCAAATATTGACTTTGCAAGTAATTGCTGTTAAGCTGATCACTCTTTATAACATTCTGGAGTATATGCAAATTGGCATTAGAAAAACTGAAGCAGTAGACTTTGTAAAAATTAATATTTGTATCATTCTCAAAACTTTTGGCCATGACTGTAGAATATAAGACATATTTTCAGTTGTTTCACACTTTTTTGTTAAGTATATAATTCCACATGTGCTAATTCATAGTTTTGATGCCTTCAGTGTGAATCTACAATTTTTATAGTCATGAAAACACAGAAAACTCTTGGAATGAGAAGGTGTGTCCAAACTTTTGGTCTGTACTGTAAATACATAAAAATCCTCTGTAAACGAACGATACCCACATATGTATCTTAAATTAACAATGCCCTTTTGTGCCCCTTAATTAATTCCTCCCTTGTGCCCCCTTAAAGGGATTGTTCGGGATCAGAAATATTAATGCAGGCAGCAGGACAGGGTTGTAAATAAAAATGCACTGACACTTACCTGCATCCTTCCCCTCTGTCCCTGCCCTGGGGCACCTTCACTGCACTATTTGTATTTGGAGCGGCTGCAGCACTGATGTCAAGCTGACGAGACTGCTGCAGCTAATCACCGCTCTCTACAGTACCGCAGTATATAGTGTTTGGCTGCTGCGGTTCCGCTGTTGTGACATCTCGCTGTAGCCACTCTGTATACAAGCAAAGGTGACAGACAGTCCAGTGCAGGTAAAGGGGGGAAGTACTGCCCCCTGTGTCCCCCCCATACTCCTGTATGCCTGCTTAAATCAATAATACCTCAGCTAATAATGCCCCCTAATTAATAGTTCTCCTGTATATTCCCTTAAAGGAATTGTCCAGGAAATGCAGAACTGGGGCAGGATGCTGGGGAAAGTGAAACATAAAAAAAACAAAACAAAACATACTCTCCTGTCCCATACACTTCGGTGTCCCCCGTTGCTGTCCAGTCCAGCGTTGCCCAGGGGCTTGTTCTGGCAGAAGTCCTTACTGCACATGGCCTCAGCGGTCATAGGAAAGGATTTGGGATGTCACTCGCATACATCACTGGTGAGGTCCTGAGTCCTTTTCTGTGACAAATGAGGCCACTTATTGGCCTCAGCAGTCACATGTGGCGAGGACTTCTGCCAGAACAAGCCCCTGGGCTGCGTTCGACTGGACAACGGTGGGGGACATCGGAGCGCTGGAGACAGTTGAATATGCTGTTTTTTTTATGTTTCACCTTCCCCGGTCTCTTGCCCAATTACTATAATTCCTGGACAACCCCTTTAAATCCATAATGCCCACCTTAAATTAGTATAACCCAATACCCTGTTATACCCTTACATAAATACTGCCTCCCAATAGCCCCCATATATTAATAATGCCCCTGCTTGCCCTAATGACCCCTTATGGTTATTGGCGCTTAATATTTTTAAGGCCTCCCCCCTCTCCAACATAAAAAAACTCAACAACAATACTCACCTGCCTCCAATCCCCTTGCTTGGACTTGCTACCGCCAACTCTTCTTGCAGTATCCTGCAGACTACAAGATGCCAATACTACAGGACATCTATGTCCCAGCTCAGGCGACACTATGTAGTGATGTCATGGCACCCGCCTGCACCAGGACACTGACATCTTAATTGTCGCTAGGGAACCTGTAATCCGCAAGCCACTACAGGCCTGTGGCCTGTGGTCCCCAACCTTTTTCGCACCAAGGACCAGTTTTCCGAAGCCCGGTGTGCATGGTGGTGCTGGTTGGGGGCGGGATTTGGGTTGCAGGGCCACCTCACATGTAATAGTGTACCCCTCCATGGGTAATAGCCTCCTCACGTAAGTAATGCTATTACCTGTGGGGTACACTATAACTGTAATAGTTATCTAATAGCACCCCCCCCCCCCACACACACACACACACACGTAATAGTTCCCTCCCCCACATAAGTAATGCTGTTACCTGTGGGGGGCACTATTACTGTAATAGTGAGCTAATAACAACCCCCCCCCCAAACACACACAGGTAATAGTTCCCTCCCCCACATAAGTAATGCTGTTACCTGTGGGGGGCACTATTACTGTAATAGTACCCCCCATAAGTAACAGCATTACTTATGTGGGGAAGGGAACTATTTCCTGTGTGTGTTTGGGGGGGGGGGGCTATTAGCTCACTATTACAGTAATAGTGCCCCCCACAGGTAATAGCCTCCTCACATAAGTAATGCTGTTAGCTGTGGGGGGCACTATTACTGTAATAGTGAGCTAATAGCACCCCCCTCCACAGGTAATAGTTTGCTCCCCCACACAAGTAATGCTAGGTAATAGCCCGCCCCCCCACATAAGTAATGCTGTTAGCTGTGGGGGGCACTATTACTGTGATAGTGAGGTAATAGCCCCCCCCCCCCCCCCCCGAGGTTGTAGTCTCCCTCCTCCACATACCATCCCATATGCTGTTGCCCTGTATAGTTATATTGTACTTACAGAACAGTGATGGGGTGGGCGGGGCCTCCTCTTGCACACAGCTTCTGCACATCTACTATTTTCTTCCTACTGGAAACATAGAATAGGTGTCAAGGTTCCGGGAGGGACTTCCTCTTGCATACAGCCTGTGCGCATCTTCTACTTTCCTCCTGGAACCTTGACCCCCTATTCTATGGTACCACTGGAAAGAAAATTGAAAATGTGCACAGGCTATGTGCAGGAGGAGGCCCGGCCCCCCATCACTGCTCTGTAAGTAGACTTACTGGGCCTACCTCTTTCCATAAACTCCTATGTGTCATGTCAACCAAACCATCCCTGAAATAACCATATTCACACCTTTATTTGTGGATTATGTGGGTAGGCCACAGCTTTATTTATTTTACTTTAAACATCTTAACTGTAAACCAAACGAAATTTGACCAAAACCGTTCCATGCCCGTAGTAAACATCTTTTATTCTGGACCAATTCTTCTCCCTATTCTTCTCCTTCTTCCCGAACACCACCGCTGGAGGACAGCGGGCATGTGGGAGCGTCTTTCCCATATTTTCTGGGGCATGGTATCCCGCCAGGCTGTGACGACGAACTGCAACAGAAAGAAAAGACAGACAGACACCAAGAAACTAGTTCTTATAAAAAAAAAAAAAAACAAAACCCAGAGGGCAGGGCGGGCGGGTGTTCCTCTCACCAAGTTTCTGGTAGAAGGTAAGCCCCCTCCTACATGCCCGTGATTATAAGAACTTCCTTAAAACTCCTCCCCTTGCATAACCACATCACATAGGGATTTGAACATCAACACTCTTCCCGGCCAATAAGTCTAGAGCCCTTTCATTAACCATTTCAGGGCTCTCCACAGGTTATAAAATGGCAGAACAGAAAGGTAATAGCTTTCTGCTCTGTCATGTATTTCAACTGCATCTCTGTCCTGTGCCAATACATTTGAAATTTTTGTGTGCACATGTGGCAGCTCCGGAGTGGGCCCCACAAAGTCACTGGGCCAGGGCCACCGCCCCCCCTGCCCCCCCCCCCCTCTAGCTACGCCTCTGGCACTATGTGTTTGTTAATTGGGTATTGTGGTAGCATTATCTTATGCATTATATGGTGGTATTATATGAATATTATAGACATCTGCCCAGAGGCCTTCAGAGATCTTTATTTTCATTATGCACATTACTTTAGTTGTTAGCCACACCTAGCATGAAAGTGATGTCATTACCGATGAAAGCAGCATTTGTCTAAAGTTTTTTGAGTGTCAGAGCAGCCAAGAGTTGGGATCTGGTCCTGATCACCAGACAAGACAGCACCAGCATCATACATCTAGGTGATCACAGCAGTGATTAGAGGCAGCAGCAGAAAGGACAGGTAGATAAACACATTTTTTTTACCTATTCAAGCTTCTCCCCTGCCTGCATTGGACAGGCATTCTTCCAGAGGGTTTCATGGACACTGACAGGCTGGCAGCATGGTAGACGCATAGTGAGAGTGAAGAAGATGAGCAACATGTACAATAGATGTGAATGCTTGATCATCAACATCATGTAGGATCCTTTTCATACAGTGCGTTTTTAAACAATACAGTTGTGCTAAAAAGTTTACATACCCCGGAAGATTTTTTGTTTTTTTGGCCTTTTTTCAGAGAATATGAATGATAACACAAAAACTTTTTCTCCACTCATGGTTAGTGGTTGGTTGAAGCCATTTATTGTCAAACTTCTGTGTTTTCTCTTTTTAAATCATAATGACAACCAAAAACAACAAAATGACCCTGTTCAAAAGTTCACATACCCCAGTTCTTAATACCGTGTATTGCCCCCCCTAACATCAATGACAGCTTGAAGTCTTTTGTGGTAGTTGTGGATGAGGATCTTTATTTTCTCAGATGGTAAAACTGCCCATTCCTCTTGGTAAAAAGTCTCCAGTTCCTGTAAATTCCTGGGCTGTCTTGCATGTACTGCACACTTGTGATCTCCCCAGAGTGGCTCAATGATATTGAGGTCAGGAGACTGAGATGGCCACTCCAGAACCTTCACTTTCTTCTTCTGTAGCCAATGACAGGTCGACTTGGCCTTGTGTTTTGGATCGTTGGCATGTTGGAACGTCCAAGTACGTCCCATGCGCAGCTTCCTGGCTGATGAGTGCAAATTTGCCTCCAGTATTTGCTGATAACATGCTGCATTCATCTTTCCTTCAACTTTGACCAAGTTTCCTGTGCCTTTGAAGCTCACACATCCCACATCATCAGTGATCCACCTCCGTGCTTTACAGTAGGAATGGTGTTCCTTTCATTATAGGCCTTGTTGACACCTCTCCAAATGTAACGTTTATGGTTGTGGCCAAAAAGTGTGATTTTTGTCTCATCACTCCAAATTAGCTTGTTCCAGAAGTTTTGAGGCTTGTCTCTGTGCTGTTTGGCGTATTGAAGGTGAGATTCTTTGTGGCATTTGCGCAGTAATGGCTTTCTTCTGGCAACTCGACCATGCAGCCCATTTTTCTTCCAGTGCCTCCTTATTGTGCATCTTGAAACAGCCACACCGATAGTTTTCAGAGAGTCCTGTATTTCAGCTGATGTTATATGTGGGTTTTTCTTTGCATCCCGAACAATTTTCCGGGCAGTTGTGGTCGAAATTTTGGTTGGTCTACCTGACCGTGGTTTGGTTTTTACAGAGCCCCTGAGTTTCCATTTGTTAATCACAGTTTGAACACTGCTGACTGGCATTATCAATTCCTTGGATATCTTTTTGTATCCCTTTCCTGTTTTACACAGTTCAACTACCTTTTCGCATAGATCTGTGGACAATTCTTTTGCTTTCCCCATGACTCATAATCCAGAAACGTCCGTGGCTGGAGGAAAGATGCAACAGACTGTCTGGATCCCAGAAACTCACTCAGCTTTTATGCACACACACTGATTACAAGTAAACAGGTCACAGGTGAGGATGTTACCTTTAGTAGCAATTCAAACCCCTTTGTGTCAACTTCTGGGCATGTTATCAGGCCAAAATCACCAGGGTATGTGAACTTTTGAACAGGGTCATTTTGATGTTTTTGGTTGTCATTATAATTTAAAAAAAGAAAACACAGACGTTTGACAATAAATGGCTTCAACCAACCACTAACCATGAGTGGAGAAAAAGTTTTTGTGTTATCATTCATATTCTCTGAAAAAAGGCCAAAAAAGGCAAAATTCTCTCTACCATTGCGGGAGAAGTTCAGATACACCCAAGTTAGAGACTTTCTACTTTCTAAACCTAGTACCACTTCCTCTATCTCTGCAGTCTTGGGAGATTTCCTACAATGCCCTTTGGCCTCGAAGGCTAGAGCTGTAAAACCTCTATACCTCCTAGTAGCGAACGATCACCAATTTACTAAATCTTCTCCCCTCTTAAAGTGGGAGTCTGACTTCGGTGGCAGTTTTGGCGTGGCAGACTGGACCAGCGTAATAACCTGGGCTCACAAATCTACTTCTTGTGCCTCTCACTGGGAACAATATCACAAACTCCTTTTGCGATGGTATTATACCCCATTGAGACTCTCAAAAATTTACCCAACTTCTTCACCTTTTTGTTGGAGAGGTTGTGACCAAATTGGCTCACTTTTCCATATTTTTTGGAGCTGCCCGCACATTGCTTCATTCTGGCACGCCACTATCAATGTACTTAGCAGTTATGCTCGCTGCAAGATTATACCATCTGCCCCTCTGGCTCTCCTCTTACTTGGGATTCATAATATCTCTCCTCCTTTTCGGTCAATTACTTGTCACTTCCTCCATGCAGCCCGGCTACTAATTGCTCGCCTTTGGAAATCCTGTATCCCGTCCCTCGCTGAGATTCTGTCTATCGTCTCTACTAATTGCATGCAAGAGCATATGCTTGTCAGAAGGGAAAGCTCAAGGACTTTTACTTTCAGTGGTCCTCCTGGTTGCCTCATCATCCTCTCCGTAACGCCTGACAGCCTGGGTCTGTCTCTTGGGTCTTCTGACATTCAAACATTTATACACTTTCTGCTGCCTTATACATTATACACTACTTCGGTCACCCGTTTCATATGCTCTAGTAGGTTGGTCCCTTTCTGCCATGTTCAATGCAACGCCTCTGCCTGTACTTGTATGTTTTACTGGCTCTGTTATATGATTTACTGTTTTGCTGTGTGTGTTTTCATCACACTCTTATGTTTATTCTCTTGTGTAAAAACTTTAATAAAAATTTATTTGAAAAAAAAAAAAAAAAGGACAAAAAATCTATTGGGGTATGTAAACTTTTTAGCACAACTGTATATACTGTTTCTAAAAAAGCATGTGTGGGTTTCAAAAAATGCATGCATGTTTAAAAAATGCATATTCTTTTCAGATAAAAACACATGTGTTTTTTGTGCAAAAGCGCACCATATAAACAAAGCTTTACTGAGAAGTGTTGCATCATGGGACCAGATTGTGTGATTGTACTTTATAGACATTCTCAGTTAATATATATACAGATACAGTATACATGCATATATACATATAGGTAAATATGTATACAGAGATAATTTTATATATATATATATATATATATATATATATATACACTTAAATATGTATATAGCAAGTCAGGGAGAGTACTACACATCATCAGAGGGTGTTCTGGGTATGAATGAAAAACTGCTAGAAGGTGTAGTGGGTAAATGCTCGGAAGGGATGAACTGAAACTCCCATGACCCGGAAGTTTAAACCAGGAAGTATTGCCTGAAAATATGTGGAATGGTAAAAATGATCCAAACACACATCAAGGTACTTAGTTATGTTTGCTCATTCATATAACAAGCATTTCCTGCCTTTAGTCACATTTTCTTAGTCCCAGAAAACCCCTTTAAGCTGAATCATTGAGATTCCTTCCCTTTATGAAAACCTGAACAACTCACTTGGACATGGAAGCCTAAGCTAGTGAAGTAGTTATTAAAGCATAGTAGTGTGACCCGCTGAATTTATCATCCATGCTTATATTCTATTAACAAAAGTGGATCTATCAGCATGTGGGGTGTGCACAGCTCCCAACAATCCCGCATCCAGTGGCACAGTCCCGATTTTACACTGCTGTCCCGCCGTCCCGGACCAGCTATGCCCCTGAAGTGTTTTGTTGTTAAAAAAAAAATTTTCCCCGATCCACCAGCTCTTATCTCCGGCTAAATGGTAGATGCTTAATTCTAGAGGGCTAAAGGACTTTTGATGACGTCATGACCATGTGATCAGACTCTTGTGTGGGCGGAGCTATTCTGGATACTACAGGACAGTGTGGCATTACACAGAAAGAGGAAGCTGCTGGGAACGGAGACTGATGGAAGATGAGGAGAGAAGAGACAGCATGTGTGAGCAAGAGGGGGGAACTGGGGGCAGATGTAGGGGGGCAATTAAATTGGGGGAAGATAAAGGGGGACATTAAACTGGTGACAGATGGAGGGGGACATTAAACCAGGGGCAGATGTAAGGGGGCAATTAAACTGGGGGTAGATGAAGGGAGGCATTAAGCTGATGACAAATGAAAGGGGAACATTAAATTGGTGGCAGATAAAGAGGGACATTAAACTGGGGGAAAGATGGAGGGTGACATTAAAATGGGGGCAACTTGAGGAGAACATTAAACTGTGGGGGGTAGCTGGAGGGGGGACATGCCTGCCTCTAATTGCCTCCAGTTTAATGCCTCCCTCCAACTATCCCCACTGTATAATGTCCCCCTCCAGCTGCCCCAGTTTAATGTCCCCCTCCAGCTACCCAAATTTAATGTCCCCCTCTAGTTTCCGCCAGTGTAAACTGGGGCATGAGGAGAGGGACTTAATACTGTGAGGCAATTGGAGGGGAACATTATAATGTGGGGGCATATAATGCTAGGGTAACTGTAGGAGCATTATACTATGTGGAGGCACATGGACTTAATTTGCCGCACATTTTGTCCCTCTTTTTGTCCTTTGAAAGTTGGGAGGTATGGGTGTACTCTCCCATCTCAGATTTACAGGCTCATTGTGCAAGCAGTAAGAGCACTCTTTTCATGAACACAGCAGACCTATAACTATGACATCACTGTAGTCTTTGATCGCTCCTGTTAGCCAAGTGGCAAAATACTGACAAATGGCACAGTAATTTTTTTTTTTTTTTCTAGATTAGGATAATAGGAATGTGAACTTGCCCTTATAATATGCTGGTTTACATGGGAGGTGACAGATCCACTTTAGGAATTGTTGTGTTTCATTTTTAGAAGTACTGTTGACACTACAAGATCCTGTTTGGCCCTAAGACAGAGTATAATTATGTACACATATAACAGCACCCTGTATGAATAGGATATAACCTTCTCTTAACAATGGTTGTGTCCTAAGGGAACTGTATTGCAAGCCAGAGTTATTTACATATAGGGAAGTATATAGCAGTGTCCTAGTCTGTAACAAAGGCATGAACCAAACTGTGACTACAGACCTATATACAGTGGGGGAAAAAAATTATTTAGTCAGCCACCAATTGTGCAAGTTCTCCCACTTAAAAAGATGAGGCCGGCCTGTAATTGACATCATAGGTAGACCTCAACTATGAGAGACAAAATGAGAAAACAAATCCAGAAAATCACATTGTCTGATTTTTTTAAGAATTTATTTGCAAATTATGGTAGAAAAATAAGTATTTGGTCACCTACAAACAAAAAAGATTTCTGGCTCTCACAGAACAGTAACAACTTCTTTAAGATGCTCCTCTATCCTCCACTCATTACCTGTAGTAATGGCATCTGTTTGACATTGTTATCAGTATAAAAGACACCTGTCCACAACCTCAAACAGTCAAACTCCAAACTCCACTATGGTGAAGACCAAAGAGCTGTGGAAGGACACCAGAAACAAAATTGTAGACCTGCACCAGGCTGGGAAGACTGAATCTGCAATAGGCAAGCAGCTTGGTATGAAGAAATCAACTGTGGGAGCAATAATTAGAAAATGGAAGACATACAAGACCACTGATAATCTCCCTCGATCAGGGGCTCCACGCAAGATCTCACCCCGTGGGGTTAAAATTATCACAAGAATGGTGGGGAAAAATCCCAGAACCACACAGGGGGACCTAGTGAATGACCTGCAGAAAGCTGGGACTAACGTAAAAAAGGCTACCATCAGTAACACACTATGCTACCAGGGACTCAGATCCTGCAGTGCCAGACGTGTCCCCCTGCTTAAGCCAGTACATATCCGGGCCTGTCTGAAGTTTGCTAGAGAGCATTTGGATGTTCCAGAAGAGTATTGGGAGAATGTCATATGGTCAGATGAAACCAAAGTAGAACTGTTTGGTAGAAACACAACTCGTCGTGTTTGGAGGAGAGTGAATGCTGAGTTGCATCCAAAGAACACCATACCTACTGTGAAGCATGGGGGTGGCAACATCATGCTTTGGGGCTATTTCTCTGCAAAGGGACCAATACGACTGATCCGTGTACATGAAAGAATGAATGGGGCCAAGTATCGTGAGATTTTGAGTGCAAACATCCTTACATCAGCAAGGGCATTGAAGATGAAACATGGCTGGGTCTTTCAGCATGACAATGATCCCAAGCACACCGCCAGGACAACGAAGGAGTGGCTTCGTAAGAAGCATTTCAAGGTCCTGGAGTGGCCTAGCCAGTCTCCAGATCTCAACCCCACCCCATAGAAAACCTTTGGAGAGAGTTGAAAGTCCGTGTTGCCCAGCGACAGCCCCAAAACATCACTGCTCTAGAGGAGATCTGCATGGAGGAATGGGACAACATACCAGCAACAGTGTGTGCCAACCTTGTGAAGACTTACAGAAAACGTTTGACCTCTGTCATTGCCAACAAAGGATATATAACAAAGTATTGAGATGAACTTTTGTTATTGACTAAATACTTATTTTCCACCATAATTTGCAAATAAATTCTTTAAAAATCAGGCAATGTGATTTTCTGGATTTGTTTTCTCATTTTGTCTCTCATAGTTGAGGTCTACCTATGATGTCAATTACAGGCTTCTCTCATCTTTTTAAGTGGGAGAACTTGCACAATTGGTGGCTGACTAAATACTTTTTTTTCCCCACTGTACTTATTACTACTTACATATTACTCATAAAGTCACATAGTAATGCATAGTGAGTGGTACCAATGATTTAAGCTATTCCCACCCTTTCTTCAGACTCTGGTACAGGAATGTGCCAAGAGAGACAGTGCCCTGGTCTGTAAGATCATGGGCACTATAACAGATTTGTAGAGCAGCAGTGGGGAAATTATGGGGGTATTACAATTTCATCAAATATGGGAATAATAGCAGGTTATATAGATTTCCAATGTACTTTCTGTTACAACCCCTGTAGATCATTTGCTATTTTCTGGATCTAAAAATCTTTCCTGTCATGTGATGGCCACATTTGTGCTCAGTTCATTAGCTCTGCTAACTGTACTATCATTGTAGCAAGCCATGCTCCAAGCAATGTAGGTTCCTACTGAATGACAGTAAGCAGAGATCCTGAAAACCATAACACCCCTTTAAAGCCCTGCTATATTATCAGATCTCATCCAGTCATGGAGAGAATGCTGCATAGTCCTACTACTTACACATCTCTTTAATGTTAATATTTGGTATGTGTTATTCTCCCTATCAGCTGAATGTGTTAAATCTATAGTAACACCACACTGCACACAGAAGGAATTCACGTGTCTGGTTCCACTGAAATTGGGGGCAGGGGGTTATCCCATAACCAAAATACATAGACAATGCTGTTGTATGTCTTCTTTACATGCTAGTTTGACTACTGCATCTATAAAGCCTACCAGCAAACTGACCAGTAAACAGTTCAATGGACAATTCTCCACTGTTTGTCTTCTGCAGCATTCATGTTTTCACATACATTGCAGGCTGCTCTGTCCTGTTCAGCTTGAAATCCATATGACAAGCTTTTCTCACAGATCAGCTAACAGCATTACCTCTGCTCTCCTGAGAGCTCATAAATGCACATTTAAGTTGAAAAGTGGGCAAAATGAGGGTTTATGCATTTCAGGAGAACAAAGACAAAGGCTACAGATCAAGCTGTTAGTCTCTGGTGGATTTCATTATTGTGAATGGGACAGAGTAGACTGCAATGTATGTGAAAATATGCAGGCTGGAGAAGACAAAATGTGAAGAATTTATTAAACAGAACTACCGTATCAGAAAAATGTTTTTAAACTAAAATAGCCACAATGTAATAATTAAACAATATCTTTTAAATAGAACAAACTATAGATAGATAGATAGATAGATAGATAGATAGATGCATATATCAACATTGCATGAAAACACACAGGACATTGCAAAATACCATACTGTACATAATATGTTTTTGGCAGTGTATTTTAGGAATACAATGTCCATACCTCTGTTCTTTTGGAAACCTTGTAACATTCCTCTCTAAACAGTTCAATAACAGCATTCCTTCCAATAGTAAGTAGAATAAGAACTGCTTTAACATAACAGAATTTAATAAGTGATCCACTTATGTTTCCTCTCACATATAATCTTTAGAATAATACTGGATGCTTTTAGACAGATATAAAGCATTAATATCAAGCCCTGCTGATAGATCAGCTTACAAAGAAACAGAACAAAACAGTTTTTGGCTCACTATATTTAGTCTTAGTTAAGGTTTATATGGTTATGGTAAGTGTGCCTATAGGTCATATAAACTAAACAAGAGCCTTTTTATCTGGAAATTATTTTTTCTATATACATTTAGACATAGACACATATGTGGCATCTGCTGAAGTTATTTTATAGAATTTGGAAACATTGTAATTTACAGTGCAGGACAAACAACACAGGAGACAAGAACAATACAGAAGCAGATATGCAACAAATGTGCAGCAATCTATTGACAGGGATTAGAGCTCCAATCAAATATATATTAGAGATAAACCAGCATACTTTAGTACAGCAGGTGCTATATCGCACACAAAAGCCCCAAAGAATGTCAGATCCACCAGGAATCAGAGATTTTCAAGGCATCCAAACAGGTGTTGTGAAACAGAATCATTGGCACTATGGACTGGTGCAATGACCTTCAGAACACTAAAGAATCAGAACCTAAAGCACTAGTAGACAATGTATAGATAATTATCAGCAACTGGGCCAACAAATCACTACAGGACACAGCAATAAAGGTTATTAGGTACTTTATAGGAGCTTATACTGTATATAGCAGGTGCCCCAGCCATAATTCCTAAAGAAGTTTGAAGTTCTTGTGCCATATAAGAAGGCACTGTTTTTTTGAAAGTATTGAATATTGTAGGTGGAGGACCTGTTACAAATTTAGCTTTGAGGCCTAGGAACATCTATTTGAGCACTATTTCACTAAACACAAGGGATTGGATGTTTAATTTAAAAAAACAAAAACCTCATGGGGGGAGGGGGGCTGATAAAGCTTGGAATTTTTCTTATGTGAGTTTTTATCTATATCCTAATCTACCAGGGCTTTTTGTGAATTAAAGCTTTCGATCCTGAGTTTAATTCCAGAATGCATATTCTGATTATAGCTGGAGTTATGTGACTATATCTTGTTTTGTGAGATGAGTGGCTGTGAGTTCTGACAATCCAGTTAATAGTACATTTCATCTTAAACATCTTCTGTGTGCAACTTTTTCATTTCACCAAGTTCCAGAAGTGTCTGAGTACAAATGCCTGGAGGCAGCTTCTGCTTCTTAAAATGAAATTAGAATGATCACTCTTTGTAATGTTGTGCTAATGAGCTTCTCCTCTATTACACCTGCTCTGACACACCAGTTCCTTTGAAGATCTATTTCTCTTTTTAGAAGACAGCAGAGTCTAACCTTTGATACGAGTCAACGTTAAATAGATTGTGCCTTCATTTTAATTAATACATGCCGGCATTTATGTATGAAGAAGCAAAAACAGAGAAGTAACCATGGATCCAATTTGTTCTATCTAGGGTTTTTCGATGTAGATGGTGCGCCCTCATTTAAATGGTATGATAGAAATCAGTTCACATGTGTAGAATAAAAGTTAGCCTTATATGCAATCAGGAAATATCAGTTATACACCGCGTTCCAACTTATTATGCAAATTATATTTTTCTCTGAATTTCCTAAATGGTCGATGCAAATGACAGCCAGTATAATGTTCAAATCTTCAACTGTTAGACTATAAATCAATTTTATTGGACAATGTTCCCAATGATAATATTTTTTTTTCACAAATTAAAAAATCAAAATCCAATGTTCAAATTATTATGCACAGCAGAGTTTCTACACATTTTATAGTTTGTTGAATTTGCAGAATTAAGAGGTCACATTTTCTGAAATCAAAAGCTATTTCAATCAAAAACATTTTAACAGGCAAGTTACCTGTTAACATAGGACCCCTTCTTTAATATCACCTTCACAATTCTTGTATGCATTGAACTTGTAAGTTTGTGAATAGTTTCTGCTTGAATTTTTGTGCGGGATGTCAGAATAGCCTCCTAGAATGCTGTTTTGATGTGAACTGCCTCCCACCCTCATAGATCTTTTGTTTGAGGATACTCCATAAGTTCTCAATAGGGTTGAGGTCAAGGGAGGATGGTGGCCACGCTATGAGTTTCTCTGCTTTTATGCCCATAGCAGCCAATGACTCAGAGGTTTTATTTGCTGCATGAGATGATGCAGTGTCATGCATGAGAATTATTTTGCTATAGAAGGCACGGTTCTTCTTTTTGTATCATGAAAGAAAATGGTTAGTTTAAACTCTATATACTTTGCAGAGGTTATTTGCACACCTTCAGGGACCCTAAAGGGGCCTGCCAGCTCTCTCTTCATGATTCTGGCCCAAAACATGACTCCACAACCTCCTTGCTGACATTGCAGACTTGTTTGGACCTGGTCCATCCATCTGGACCATCCATGGTTGCATGTTACTCATCAGTAAACAAGACCGTTTTAAAATTAGTTTCAAAATTCTAGCGAATCCCATCCACACCTTGCGGAAAAATATGCGCAGCAGACACAATGTGATTTTCAAAACTGTTGTGGTTTTGGAAATAGCAGCATGTCAATTATACCTATGTAAATGCTGGTGGTTTGGCTATAGGTGTAATGGAAGCAGAAAATCTTCAGAGGAAACCTCTGTGGACTTTCTGTGAACAGCGTTGTGGAAAAAACAAGATGCGTTGCCGCCGCGGTTTTTCCCGCAGTGCTTTTTTGCTTCATCCCACTACTTGGAGCCCTAGCCTTAAGTAGTTTTCCTTTAGTTGGGCTGACCTGGCAAACTAAATATCGCAGGTGTTTGAGACTGATTTCACCGATCCAAAGAGCCCTGATACACAAGCCATGAGTTTAATTAAAGAACAAAAACTTAAATCTTTCCGACACTTAAATCTGATTTGCATAATAATTTGGAAAGCGTTGTATACGTCTATTTCACACCCTAACCCCGCATTCACACAACTGAGGTTCACCCGAGTTTCTGCAGTATCACCCATGAATCTGTTGTGATGCCGAGGCCTTACCAGCAAAGACATGCTACCATGGAGTACCAAACAAATTCCACTCTGCTGTACACATAATAGCCTCACCTATGACAACCTAATGCCAAAATTCTGGCACATTCAGCTTACTAAATCTCTCTTATTACGTATATCTCTCTTCAATCTAACGCCTAGACAACCACAGTACTTACAATATATTTCTGTTCTAATGGAGAATGCTCTGTGCAGCAAAAACATAAATATACATGGTTGTGCTTTATGGCGGTTTGCACTGCATAGCACTCTGACATTAGAGAGAGAGATCCGACTGACAGAGTACCCGACCAATCCTCCTGAAGTGACATTGAAGCTGATTAGTTCCCTGTCACTTAAAAATGCTAAACATACCTCCCAAAGTGAGCCCTGTGTTTAGCAGTAGACCTATATGTAGGAAACTTCCTTCCTGTGTTCAGGCAGTTGCCATGGAAATCTGTGCAGTAGTGATGATGTCACAGGCTTTAAACTGTCAGATGGAGGCAAGAAGCCTGCTGGAAACACAGGATCTGTGTACACCCTGCATTTTTCCTTACGCATATCACTGCTATTAGTGATCTAATGACCTGCAGGCATTATATTGTATTACTTTTATCTGTGGTTGGTCTACATTCAGAGAATTCTGCAATAACACAGATCATGTTATTCTAGATTTCTCCATAAGTAAACAGTACAAAAAGTACTGTAAAAGTAAATGTATAGGGAGCCTGTGACCAGGGTGAAGTGTATTTAAAGGGGTATTCCCATGAACATAATCACATCTATATTTGTAGATAAGTAAAAGTTAAACATTTTTGCAAATTTAAGTAGTTAAAAATTCTGCAGAGTTTTAAAGATTTTCTCTAATCATCTTATTGGTGACGTCTGTTGTCTTGATCGGTTGCCAATGGATATGACCACAAATGCAGAAACTTTTTATGGACTGAGACGTGTCAGGAACCCAGCCATGATTTTCTTATTGTAGCTGGGTTATCAGGCAGGGCCACAATAAGGAACTCATGGCTGATTTTCTGACAGTAGAAAGGTCCTGCATTCATGGTCGTATCCACTGGCAACCGATCAAGATAATAACTTGTGACCACAAGATATTTAGAGAAAAATCTTTAAAATGCTGCAAAATGTTTAATTACTTATATTTGCAAAAACGTTTAACTTTTAATTATCTACAAATTTAAAAATGGTTATCTTGGTGGGAATACCCCTTTAACCAGCACCATGGTTAGGTAGAACAGGCTCACCCGAATGTAATGTTTTTTTCCTCATGATAATACTTGCCTCCAATGCCAAGATATTAATTTATTTCACAATATGCAAATGAGCTATCTAGAGAACTGACCACGGCTCCATTACTCCAAACTTCTACAGCAGTGCTCTAATACGCCCTCCTTACTTCCTGCCTTCTTGGAGTGACAAGGCCAGGGAGCTATTATGAAATTTCGCCTGGTCCTTTGTTCTTGTATTCGTACGGCATATTAGAGCAGTGTGTGGCGTAACAGTTTGGAGTAATGGAGCTGCCCCAGTGCTCCAGACTGCTCATTTGCATATGATAAATTAAATGAATATCTTAGCAATGGAGGCACAAATTTTAATGGGACAAAAGGCTTCACATTCAGGTGAGCTTGACATATCTAAATGTGTTGCTAGTTTAATATGGTTCACTCTCTTTAAAAAAGATTGAAAAAAGACCATACTCAAGGCCACATTTGACCTGGATGTCAAAGACCCATAAAAAAAAAAGGCATCCATATTGTCTGTGCCAGCCTTAATTGTGTCTATATAGAGGAGCATACTTAAAGGCCATTGTAAAGCAGTCTATATCTGTTGCCATGGTACATTATCAGACTGCTCCTTGTAGACGTTTGAGTTCAGCAGACGTTTGAGTTTTAAGACACAAAAAATATCTGTTTTGCTTCAGTTTCTGTCTTTAAAACTGCATGACCTCAACTGCACAAAGGAGTAATTCATCTTATTATTTATCTAAAGAGGGAACAATGGATTAGCGGGTGTATAAATACTACACAAAGAACAAGAGTGTTTGAAAGAAAGTCTGGGTGAAGTAAGGAGCACTCCTGGCACCAGTCCCACTTGTATACTTTGGATAAAACATTGTCGTATTTAAAGGGGAATAAAACATATTCCACTCAGATGATTCCACTGCTTAGACTGGTATCATTTCTTCTCTCTAAGTCCTTTTCAATGTAAATACGACCTTGTCCCAAATACAGAAAACATTTTTCTACCGTAAAAGTTGTTCTTAGAATTCTTTCTGCTAAGTTTATACCTTGTAAACTTGTTTCTAGTCTGTACCAGATTAGCAAGGCATTTCTGTTATATATTACTATTTCTCTTTATTTGTATAGCACGCCAAAAAATGGGCCAAATTTTGGCACATTTTTCTAGCATTATCTAAGCCAACTAACAGGTGTAATGTTAGACAAATTAATAATGTGCTAGATTTATCAAGCAACATTAGACACTTTAACTTTTTTAATTTTTAAAGGAAGGCACGCAGATCAGATGCAGATGACATCCAAGTGTCATCCCAGTGCCTTCCATGCTACATTAATTTCTATGAGGAGTTCCATACCAATCTGATTTCAAGGAGCAGGGGAGAACCTGCTCTATAATTATCAGATCGGAATGGAGCATTGGACAGCACACTTGGTCGTGTGCATTAGGCCTAACACAGGCTAGTCTAAGTTTACACTGCCTAAATTTTAGACAGTGCTATTAAATTTACCCCAATCTTCCAGTTTTCTTAGAAACAGTCGGCAGTGTGAACAATAGGGGTTTTCTTTCTAGTAACTATGACTATGTTTAGGGACATGTACTTATTCCTAGTGTAATAGCTCTTGAAGCTCATCAAGAGAATGCCAAGAGTGTGCAAAGCAGTAATCAAAGCAAAAGGTGGCTACTTTGAAGAACCTAGAATATAAGACATATTTTCAGTTGTTTCACACTTTTTTGTTAAGTATATAATTCCACATGTGTTAATTCATAGTTTTGATGCCTTCACTGTGAATCTACAATTTTTATAGTCATGAAAATAGAGAAAACTCTTGGAATGAGAAGGTGTGTCCAAACTTTTGGTCTGTACTGTATGTATATATATATATATATATATATATATATATATCCAGTGGGGAAAAAAAGTATTTAGTCAGCCACCAATTTTGCAAGTTCTCCCACTTAAAAAGATGAGGCTGGCCTGTAATTGACATCATAGGTAGACCTCAACTATGAGAGACAAAGTGAGAAAACATATCTAGAAAATCACATTGTCTGATTTTTTAAGAAGTTATTTGCAAATTATGGTGGAAAATAAGTATTTGGTCACCTACAAACAAGCAAGATTTCTGGCTCTCACAGACCTGTAACTTCTTCTTTAAGAGGCTCCTCTGTCCTCCACTCATTACCTGTAGTAATGGCACCTGTTTGACATTTGTTATCAGTATAAAAGACACCTGTCCACAACCTCAAACAGTCACACTCCAAACTCCACTATGGTGAAGACCAAAGAGCTGTGGAAGGACACCAGAAACAAAATTGTAGACCTGCACCAGGCTGGGAAGACTGAATCTGCAATAGGCAAGCAGCTTGGTGTGAAGAAATCAACTGTGGGAGCAATAATTAGAAAATGGAAGACATACAAGACCACTGATAATCTCATTCAATCAAGGGCTCCACGCAAGACTCACCATGTGGGGTTAAAATGATCACAAGAATGGTGGGGAAAAATCCCAGAACCGCACAGGGGGACCTAGTGAATGACCTGCAGAAAGCTGGGACTAACGTAACAAAGGCTACCGTCAGTAACACACTATGCTACCAGGGACTCAGATCCTGCAGTGCCAGACGTGTCCCCCTGCTTAAGCCAGTACATATCCGGGCCTGTCTGAAGTTTACTAGAGAGTATTTGGATGTTCCAGAAGAGTATTGGGAGAATGTCATATGGTCATAGAACTGTTTGGTAGAAACACAACTTGTCGTGTTTGGAGGAGAGTGAATGCTGAGTTGCATCCAAAGAACACCATACCTATTGTGAAGCATGGGGGTGGCAACATCATGCTTTGGGGCTGTTTCTCTGCAAAGGGATCAGGACGACTGATCCGTGTACATGAAAGAATGAATGGGGCCATGTATCGTGAGATTTTGAGTGCAAACCTCCTTCCATCAGCAAAGGCATTGAAGATGAAACGTGGCTGGGTCTTTCAGCATGACAATGATCCCAAGTACACCACCAGGGCAACGAAGGAGTGGCTTCATAAGAAGCATTTCAAGGTCCTGGCGTGGACTAGCCAGTTTCCAGATCTCAACCCCATAGAAAACCTTTGGAGGGAGTTGAAAGTCTGTGTTGCCCAGCGACAGCCCCAAAACATCCCTGCTCTAGAGCAGATCTGCCTGGAGGAATGGGCCAACATACCAGCAACAATGTGTGCCAACCTTGTGAAGACTTACAGAAAACGTTTGACCTCTGTCATTGCCAACAAAGGATATATAACAAAGTATTGAGATGAACTTTTGTTATTGACCAAATACTTATTTTCCACCATAATTTGCAAATAAATGCTTTAAAAATCAGACAATGTGATTTTCTAGATTTGTTTTCTCATTTTGTCTCTCATAGTTGAGGTCTACCTATGATGTCAATTACAGGCCCTCTCATCTTTTTAAGGGGGAGAACAGCACAATGTGTGAACCGAGAGCAAGCAAGGGCCGGCCTCCCCCCCCGGGGCAGAAATATCTTCTTTAAGTGGGAGAAAAAAACTTGCACAATTGGTTGACTAAATACTTTTTTTCCCCACTTATATATATATATATATATATATATATATATATATATATATATTTCTATAAACCAGTTTGTAAAAGACTTTGCAAACTATGTCAGCCAGAATATATATATATATATATATATATATATATATATATATATATTCTGAATTTTGTCTCTAAAATATAGCCCCATAATCACTTAGTGTCCTTCTGTTAAAGTAATCTAGCCTGAGACTGTGCTATTATACAGGACTGTGTGGGAATGACTACATCTGCAATGTGTGTCTGTCCAGGCCTCATCATGTAAACAGTGGTTCATGAGGGATTTCAGCCTCATTGTCTGCAGTCTCTGCTCTCACCCTGCTAGGAAATCTGTGTCTTAGATATGAGTAAGAGGTATGAAGGGCAGGGCGCATGAAGCTTAAATGGAGGCCAGTGACTGAAGAATGATTAACTTTCCACTGCTGAACATGGAAGGTAAAATTACAGTCAACTTTTCAGTCAATTTCTCCTCTAGGCTTAATATAGAAGGTGCATGACCTGTCTGCTGAGCACAGTACACTTGAAATATAGCTTCCCATAAGAACATGTAGTGGACAATACTGCCTTAACACTTTCTGCAGCTGAATCTTAAATTAACTCTTTCAAAGTTTTCTTATAGCTATAGCAATGTGCATGTCTCACAAAAATGGCCTATTTTTTTAAACCAAGTTTTTATGTGAAGCATATTTTTAATATTGTTTGATTTTAGTTTTAATTTGCCATGTCACTATCTATATTTTAAGAATGTACTATATCCTGAAATTTTCACTCTGCTCAATGAGCCAATTGTTGTGGTGTACACTTGAGAAACAATTCTCTTCACAAATCTTGAAAATACTATTTCCTCATCTCGCATGAAGCATTTGGCTGCCAGTCAGTTTACCAAATATGGTTCCCAAATAAAAGTTAGTTGTAAGACGTTTGTGGGATATTTGGATGAAGGAATAAATGAGATGCTCATATCTGGCATTGTTTTGCGGCATTGAAATGAGAGTATGGTACGGTGTAATAGAAAGCGTTTAAGGTCAGCAGAGAACTCCAGTCACTTACATGAATCAAGCGGCCTAACTTCCTCAATACTCTGATTTATCTACCTCATTATAGTACATTGATCCATTATGCTGCTCACGCGTCCTCCAGCTATGGACAATTGCTTACACTGTTACAATAGTGAGTCAGCGTACGTTCATCCACTGTAGATCAGATCATCACTCTCCACTTTGCAGTTCCTTCATCTTTTCTTAATTTGGATACCTTAGAGCAGATCTACAGTATTTGACTCTTATAGTCTAGCTCTGAAACCAGCACTACACTATCTTCAGAAGGATCTAGGCTGTAGTCACTGTGCAAGTCAGCACATCTACAGTCATAGGGAATTAACAAAATGTGAAAGGGCTGACTTAGTCTTGTGAACTGTGGTTCTTGATAAGATGTGACAGGTGCTTTAGTTTTATTGACCTCGGGCACCAGCATTTACTTGCGATTAAGCAGCATTTTTACTTTACTCTTCGTGATTTTTGCAGGTTATACAGAAATGTGTCAACTTGGCTGACTACTAATGTAGGTTCACAGTAGGCTTAATAAGGACACCAGCTAGGCCATAAATCCCTGTCTCTAGAACTACATGAAACTTTGCTTTTTCTCATTTTCCCATTAAAATAGAGCCGTATGTGTGGCTGTACATTTGTACACGCTGCCAGGGGTAGCTCTACTCTGCATAGATACCCCTTTTGTCAGCTTTCCCTCCTGATAAGTCTGTCAATATGGTACCATGGGACAGATAGAAACAGACAGAAAATGGCTGTATGGGTACTTTGTGACTCGCAGATTCCAGAATTCAGGATCTCTTTTAAGGATGGCTACTGTGCATATCAACTAGGAAACTTTATAAGGGCATAACAGGAAGAAATTAGCAAATATACAACTCCCTACCTTCATGGGCATAACTACCAGGGTAGCATACATAGCAGCTGCTGTGGGGCCAAACAACCTGGGGGGCCCATTTCCACTAAGACTTACGGTGCAATTTGTGATAACTATGGATGATGATCTATGGGAAACTGAATGTGCCTCCATTACTTTACTGGAACATCATAATGCCTGCATGTGGCATCCTAATAATTACTTTCGTCATGTGCTATGATCTCACTGTGAGCATTTTATACCTTTACTGTGACATCACATCACTGTGCACATTATTACACTACTGCATAAATCACTGTATGCCTTATCCTGATACTGTGACATCACTGCGTGCATTATCTGTACTGTAAAATCACGTTGTGCATTTTCCCTGTGTATAAAAGAGACTTAAATCATTGTACAGTTTTTAAGTTCTGAACTTGCTGTCTAAGGTAGTCATGGTAAGGTGGGGCCCCATTACAAGTTTTGCTATGGTTACTTGCTTTGCCCCTGTGTACCTGGACTGCATTTTTCTCACTTTCCTTGTAAAATCTGTCTAATTCATAGATCTTTGTTTATATTCTTAAAGTTTTTAGCTTATGTTGCCATATACTAGTCACAGTAGGCAGCATTATGTATCATATTCAGGCATTACTTGTCCCTAAATCCAATATTTTGTAATCTATGGATAAGGTCTACTTATGTATATGATCTAAGAAGTATATAATTTCTCTGAGGCCAATTTATTTTAATTCATATGTTTCACATGTTATGACTTATGTAATAAATTTCTACCCTCTGTGAATTTTGGTTCTTACAGTAACATACAGTGATGGCCAAAAGTATTGGCACCCCTGCAATTCTGTCAGATAATACTCAATTTCTTCCAGAAAATGATTGCAATCACAAATGCTTTGGTAATAATATCTTCATTTAATTTGTCATCAATGGAAAACCACAAAAAGAATTGTCAAAAAGCCAAATTGGATATAATTCCACACCAAACATAAAAAAGGGGGTGGACAAAAGTATTGGCACCCTTTGAAAAATCAGGTGATGCTTCTCTAATTTGTGTAATTAACAGCACCTGTTACTTACCTGTGGCACATAACAGGTGGTGGCAATAACTAAATCACACTTGCAGCCAGTTGAAATGGATTAAAGTGTACTCAACCTCTGTCCTGTGTCCTTGTGTGTACCACATTGAGCATGGAGAAAAGAAAGAAGACCAAAGAACTGTCTGAGGACTTGAGAAGCAAAATTGTGAGGAAGCATGAGCAATCTCAAGGCTACAAGTCCATGTCCAAAGACCTGAATGTTCCTGTGTCTACCGTGCGCAGTGTCATCAAGAAGTTTAAAGCCCATGGCACTGTGGCTAACCTCCCTAGATGTGGACGGAAAAGAAAAATTGACGAGAGATTTCAACAAAAGATTGTGCGGATGGTGGCTAAAGAACCTCGATTAACATCCAAACAAGTTCTAGCTGCCCTCCAGTCCGAGGGTACAACAGTGTCAACCCGTACTATCCGTCGGCGTCTGAATGAAAAGGGACTCTATGGTAGGATACCCAGGAAGACCCCACTTCTGACCCAGAGACATAAAAAAGCCAGGCTGGAGTTTGCCAAAACCTACCTGAGAAAGCCAAAAACTTTTTGGAAGAATGTTCTCTGGTCAGATGAGACAAAAGTAGAGCTTTTTGGGAAAAGGCATCAACATAGAGTTTACAGGAAAAAAAAAGAGGCCTTCAAAGAAAAGAACACGGTCCCTACAGTCAAACATGGCGGAGGTTCCCTGATGTTTTGGGGTTGCTTTGCTGCCTCTGGCACTGGACTGCTTGACCGTGTGCATGGCATTATGAAGTCTGAAGACTACCAACAAATTTTGCAGCATAATGTAGGGCCCAGTGTGAGAAAGCTGGGTCTCCCTCAGAGGTCATGGGTCTTCTAGCAGGACAATGACCCAAAACACACTTCAAAAAGCACTAGAAAATGGTTTGAGAGAAAGCACTGGAGACTTCTAAAGTGGCCAGCAATGAGTCCAGACCTAAATCCCATAGAACACCTGTGGAGAGATCTCAAAATGGCAGTTTGGAGAAGGCACCCTTCAAATCTCAGGGACCTGGAGAAATTTGCCAAAGAAGAATGGTCTAAAATTCCAGCAGAGCATTGTAAGAAACTCATTGATGGTTACCGGAAGCGGTTGTTCGCAGTTATTTTGTCTAAAGGTTGTGCTACCAAGTATTAGGCTGAGGGTGGCAATACTTTTGTCCGGCCCATTTTTGGAGTTTTGTGTAAAATGATCAATGATTTGACTTTTTTTTTTCATTCTCTTTTGTGTTTTTTCATTGCAAGCAAAATAAATTAAGATATTATTACCAAATCATTTGTGATTGCAATCATTTTCTGGAAGAAATTGAGTATTATCTGACAGAATTGCAGGGGTGCCAATACTTTTGGCCAGCACTGTATCTGAAAAAGTGAAAAGTGACATAGGAATATTTCTAAATTAGTTGTAATTACTTATTCACACCCCTAATGAATAATTTTCTGTCCTTGCTATTAGTTAAAGGAGTTATCCAGGAAATACAGTTTTTTCCTGGAGGCAGGGGAAGGTGAAAAATTAAAAAAAAAAAACATACTTACCTGTTCCCGATGCTCTGGTGTCCCAGGACGCTGTCCGATCCAGTGGTGCTTGTTCCCATGGAAGTCCTCACCACACATGAAAGCTGAGTCCAATCAGCAGCCTCAGCGACCTAAGGAAACAATCCGGAACGTCGCTCACATATATCACCTGTGACGTTCCTGGCCCTTTCCTTAGGCCGCTGATTTTACAGACTATAACACAGAAAACATATCCAGTTCTCCACAATCATTTGTAAAGGTGGATACGTCATTCACATTGACTGTAAGCAAGCTGTGGATCTCAGCACTAAAAAGTAAATGCTTGTGATGAGGGTGCATGGGTATCTGATTGGACATACCATATTTATAAGGATGGTTGAAACAACACCATTGCATTGGATACACACCAGCGTTACATTGTTCCAAGTAAATCCACACTTTTCTTCACAAAATAGAACAAAGTATATTCCAACTGCACTTGTATCCAGAATAAATGTTTATTACACCAGTGCATACTAAAACATGGCAATACTTAAGCCCATGCAAACAGTTGTGTCTTTCTCAGGTTGTAATATACTTTATAATACTATACAAAAGTTAGTCTCTATTGTATTTTATATTCCAATCATACATCAATCTGTATATTTCGTACAGACGCCATACAAATTGTTTTAAAAGAGATAACAAAGTCCATGGTAAGGAGAAAAATGTGGCCCTGGGATGCTGGTTGATTCCACTACACCACCATCTAGTAGCGTTCTCCTTTACATGATCATTGGGCTACTTTGCATTCAAACACAGGGATATGCAGGTTAACAACTGCTTTAGTTATGGGGATGTGTCCTGTATGAGTGAGGGCTTTTCTCCATGGTCCGCTCAACAGCAGCAACGGGGGTCTCAATAAACTTGCCGTTATTCCCATAAAAAACATTAAAGCTTTTCTCATAAATAAAATAATGAGAGAAATCTCTAATGCCAGTCAATCCGGTTACACTGAAACCTACATCATGTTGTATGATTATGGAGTCTACAAACATGTGACATTTGTCTCAATTGTTGTTTGGAAAAAAAACATTACACCCCTTCCTTACACCTGGGGCAATTTCTTGAATTCTCCAACTGGTGCTTATTCAGATCACATTTGCATTAAGAGTACTACTAGGCATGGAGATCTAACTTTGGACGTATGACTAAGTTCACTGAGTAACGTATATCACGTGACCTGAACTAAAGTTATACCTGGAAGAGACTAAGAATGAATCACCATACCCACTGCTATTGCTACTCATGTGACTCTCTAAGTACAGGAACAGACCAGTTCCTATTCTTGCATTAATGGAACAGTTACAATTCCTCTATTACCACAAACTTTCATGGTCAGGTTTAAAGGGACAGTAAAATTAAGGCTAATAAGAAAAAAATATATATTTGACAATCTGAAATCCCCAGAAACTATGTGGGGGGATTTATCATCTCCCCTGTGTAAGTTTTTTGGAGTAAAAAAAAGTTGCAAATTTTTCTGCAAACTCATTTTTGAGCAATGATCTGCAACTGTTGATAGCACTTTTCTGAAAAGTGAGCAAAGTCTGTGCAGGTTGGGCTTTGCACAAGGGACGTGACCTCTGTAGCCTGAAAAATTTACTATAATTTACACCAAACCTGGTCTTTTATAAAGTTGTCAAAAAAAATAATGTGTACTTTATCTTTTCATTCTCTTCATCTGGGACATAGCATGGGTTCCTTGTGGGCAGTGTAGTGCTACTGGTTTGTCCTCTAAACACTGTTTCTCAATTACACACATAGTGTAAGGGAATCACTAGAGGAGCGATTCCCCAGTAGCTGCTGGAGAACTTAGGGGGGAGGGGCACAACAAGACAGTGGACCCTAAGCTGAATCCCCCCACTGTCCCTGGCTAACTTGCCCGATCTGTCCTAGGTGACAGCCAGCAACCAGTCGACAGTCCCTCCTTATAATAAGAGACAACACAGAACGCAGACAGGACACACAAACAACAAAGAGAGGTCAGCTAGCCAAGGGGTCGGTAACAATCGAGCAATGCAGTACAGAATCAAAATCCAAAAGAATAGTCAAAGGTAAGCCAGTGGTCAGAAAATCAGAAGAGCAGGTAACAAGGAACAAGGAGTATAGCCAGTAAGCGAAATGCAATAGCAGGCGCCAATGGGAAAGTGAGCAAACAATAAATAGGGAGAAAGAACCCGCCCCAGACTTGATAGGAGGACAGGCTGTCAATCACAAAGTTAACTCTTAGTGGAGCAGGGGGAGAGCAAGGTGAAGGAGAAGGGCATGGTGGAAAATCAATTAAGGAGGTGAGGGAATAGGACAGTGTTCAGACAATACAAGAAAAACCCAAAGGAAAGAATTACAACCGGGCACGCCTCCTGCGCCGCAGCGTGTGCCCGGAGGACGGCGCCAAAGCCCGGACAGGCAAGGACGTTACAGTACCCCCCCCCCTTTTACGAGGGGCCTCTGGACCCTCGCCAGATGGACCAGGTTTCGAAGGGTTCTGGCGATGAAAGATTAATTAAACGTGGCGCATGTAGGTCCCTACCAGAGACCCACGTTCGCTCTTCCGGGCCATAACCCTTTCAGTGCACGAGGTACTGAACAGCATTCTGCACCCGACGGGAATCCAGAATTTTTTCTACTTCATATTCTAGTTCCCCTTGGACCACCACCGGCACAGGTGGACTGGAAGAAGTAAGGACAGGGGAGATATACTTCTTCAAAAGCGACTTGTGGAAGACGTTGTGAATACGAAAAGAACTTGGAAGTTGTAATTTAAAAGATACTGGGTTTATGAGTTCAGAAATGACATAGGGCCCAATGTAACGTGGTGCAAATTTCCCCGAAGGAACTCTAAGACGCAGATTCCTAGTAGACAGCCAGACTCGATCTCCCACTCTGTATTCAGGGCCAGGTAAGCGTCTTTTATTTGCCTGCCGTTTTTGATATTCTTGGGCTTTAACCTGTCTCAGACGAGCCTGGGCCCAGACTGTGCACAGTCGCTGATAAGTATGTTCGGCGGTGGGATTAACAGACTCGGTGCTACGGAGAGAGGAGTACCTGGGGTTAAAACAATAGTTGCAATAAAACGGAGACATTTTAGTGGTGACATTAACCCTGTTGTTTATTGCAAACTCTTCTAGAGGAAGAAAGGTTCTCCATTTTTCTTGAGCATTAGACACAAAACACCTTAAGTACCGTTCCAAAGTTTGGTTGAATCTCTCTGTCTGGCCATTGGTCTCAAGGTGGAACGCGGAAGAGAAAGACAGAGAGACCTCCAGACGACCACAAAATTCCTTCCAGAATCTAGAGACAAATTGTACACCCCAATCAGATACAATATTTTCCGGTACACCATGCAAGCGGAGTATGTGATTAATAAAGAATGAGGCTAGACGTGGAGCACTAGGAATTTTCTTTAGGGGTACAAAATGACACATTTTGGAGAATCTATCCACAACAACCTAAATCACAGTCTTCCCTTGGGAACAAGGCAAATCAGTAATAAAGTCCATTGACAAATGGGACCATGGAAGGGGATGAAGAAGGCCCTCGGGTAATCTCCTAGGAGTCTTCATCTTGGCACATGTCTCACAGGCAGCAACAAATTCACAATCGTCTCGAGACCAGGACGGCCACCAGTAAGAGCGGGAGAGAAGGTATTTGGTCCCAGCGAAGCCGGGATGTCCCGTTAAGGTAGAACAATGAATTTCCTCCAAAACACGAAGACGAAGATTTGGAGGTACAAATAGTTTCAAAGTGGGAGTATTACTGGGAGCAAGATCTTGTGAATTAACCCCTAAAGAAGCAAGATCAGGAGTAATAATGGCGAGAGCCACTCCGGGAGACAAGATTTTATCTGGGACATCCTTAGGGGCACCGCTGGGACCAAAACTGCAAGATAGGGCATCAGCCCGTACATTTTTAGAGTCTGGATGATAAGTCACCACAAAATTAAAACGTGTGAAGAATAGCGCCCAGCGGGCCTTCCTAGGAGACAGTCACTTAGCATTATCCAGATATAGTAGGTTCTTATGAGCGGTGAATACTGTGATCTGGTGTTTGGCCCCCTCGAGGAAATGTCTCCACTCCTCGAATGCCCATTTAATGGCTAGGAGTTCTCGATTACCAACATCATAGTTGCGCTGCGTAGGAGAGAATTTCCTCGAGAAGAAGGCTACAGGTTGCAAACACGTAAAATTTTCAGAGCCCTGAGACAACACGGTACCAACCCTCACTTCAGAGGCATCAACCTCAATAATAAATGGGCGATCATAGTCTGGTGGTACTAATACAGGAGCCTCAACAAAACATTTCTTGAGATGTACAAAAGCCTTTTCCGCTTCCGGAGTCCATTTGGTCACATTGGCACCTTTCTTTGTGAGATCCGTTAATGGCTTCACTATAGAAGAGAAATTCTTAATAAATTTTCGATAATAGTTGGAGAAACCCAAGAAACGTTGCAGGGCTTTAAGGTTGGAGGGGCGTTCCCAGTTATTAATAGCCATGACTTTTAGTGGATCCATACAAAAAGAATCGGGAGTAATAACGTAACTGAGGAAGGTGACCCTTTGGACTCTGAACAGGCATTTGGACAGTTTGGCAAAGAGAAAGTTTTGACGCAACAGTAGCAAAACACTCCTAACATGCTCAATATGTATGGCCCAATCAGGAGAGAACACTAGAATATCATCCAGGTAGACAACCACACAACGACCGAGCAAGTCTCTAAAGATATCATTAACAAAGTGTTGAAATACTGCGGGTGCATTACATAACCCGAAAGGCATTACCAAATATTCAAAGTGACCTTCCGGGGTGTTGAACGCAGTTTTCCATTCATCTCCTTCTCTAATCCTGATCAGATTGTATGCCCCACGGAGGTCAATTTTAGAAAACCAGCGGGCACTCACAATCTGATTGAAAAGATCAGGGATCAGGGGAAGAGGGTACTGATTTTTAACCGTAATTTTATTTAATTCTCGGTAGTCAATACATGGTCGCAGTCTGCCATCTTTCTTTTTAACAAAAAAGAACCCAGCTCCCATGGGAGACTGAGACGGACGGATGTGACCTTTAAGAAGACTATCCTGAGTGTAACCCCGCATAGCCTCACATTCTGGAGCAGAAAGATTGAAGATCCTTCCCTTAGGGTATTTGGAGTCGGGAAGGAGTTCAATCACACAATCGTAAGGTCTATGCGGCGGTAAAACTTCAGCAGCTTTAGCATCAAAAACATCATGAAAATCAGACAGAAATTCAGGAAGAAGCGTCTGCTCACTGAGACAATCGGAGGCATGTAAAGCAATACAATGGCACTGATTCCCCCATTTCACTAACTCTTTTTTGGGCCAATCAAAGGTAGGGTTATGGAGGTCTAGCCAGGGAAGCCCTAAAATAATATCAGACAAGAGATCCTCCATAACAAAAAAACTCATGAGCTCCATATATATTGAGCCCACTTGCAAAGAGAGTAAGGGGGGTTTTAAAACGGACTTTACCCCTGGCCAGTGGAGTAAAATCCGCCCCAGTAACCAACAGAGGAGTATCTAATGATACAAGTTCAATACGTAAAGCAGAGACAAACGAAAATTTAACAAAGTTAGTGGCAGCCCCAGAATCTGCTAGGGCCTGCCCAGAAACAGATCTGCCCCCAAAGGACAGAGACACAGGTAACATCAATTTGTGAGATTTTTCAGAAGATACCTGACTGCCTGAGTGGTTCTTCTGAATACCACTCAGGCCCTGAAGTTTTCCGCTGGTGTACGTGGTTTGATGGAACAGTCTCGGATGAGATGACCCGGTTTGCCGCAATACAGGCAGAGATGATTCCGGAGACGATATTCTCATCTAGCCTTGGTATCCAGTGCTTCCAACTGCATAGGCTCATCTCCAGGGGTGACAGAAGGAGAAACAGATTTTTTAACAGAAAGAGAGGGATAGACAGAAGACTTAGTGGGACCAATCTCCACCCTCTCTTTACGTCTGTCCTGGAGTCTCCTGTCAATGCGGTCATGGTCTTTTCTAAGGTAGGGGGATCAGGGTGACCTACCCAGACATCCTTCACTGAATCATTCAGGCCCTGTTTAAAAAGAGCTTTCAAAGCGGAGTCACACCAACCTGCTGTTATACTCAACTTCCGAAACTCAGAGCAGTAAGTATCAGCGGATAGTTTACCTTGCCGGAGGGTAAGAAGTTGGTACTCGGCAAGTCCAATTTGATCAGGCTCAGCATAAATGGCCCCCAAAGACTTAAAATTTTTTTCCAGATCTGTCCACTCCTCTGCCTCAGGGGGGAGTTTAAGGGCCCAAGTCTGTGGATCCCCCTGTAAGAGGGAAATGACCACCCCCACCATCTGAGACTGCAACACATGAGGGTTGACGCGAAAATACAACAGACATGATTCCCTGAACGTCTCAGATTTACCTCGGTCCCCTGAAAACCTATCCGGGAGTAACATTTTAACCCTGGGAAGGGAAATGACAGTAGGTGGTGTAGCAGCGGCCTCAGCTTGATTCTGGGTGAGAGTGTGTACCTGATTGGCCAGCTCAGACACCAAACCTGCCAAACCCTCCATTCGAGTCACAAGGTCCTTAATAGAAGCCATGCCAGTAATGAGTAGAAGGGTTAAAGTTTTTTTTAGGGCCTGCTATTCTGTAAGGGAATCACTAGAGGAGCGATTCCCCAGTAGCTGCTGGAGAACTTAGGGAGGAGGGGCACAACAAGACAGTGGACCCTAAGCTGAATCCCCCCACTGTCCCTGGAGAACTTGCCCGATCTGTCCTAGGTGACAGCCAGCAACCAGTCAACAGTCCCTCCTTATAATAAGTGACAACACAGAACGCACAAACAACAAAGGGAGGTCAGCTAGCCAAGGGGTCGGTAGCAATCGAGCAATGCAGTACAGAATCAAAATCCAAAAGAATAGTCAAAGGTAAGCCAGTGGTCAGAAAATCAGAAGAGTGGGTAACAAGGAACAAGGAGTATAGCCAGTAAGCGAAATGCAATAGCAGGCGCCAATGGGAAAGTGAGCAAACAATAAATAGGGAGAAAGAACCCGCCCCAGACTTGATAGGAGGATAGGCTGTCAATCACAAAGTTAACTCTTAGTGGAGCAGGGGGAGAGCAAGGTGAAGGAGAAGGGCGTGGTGGAAAATCAATTAAGGAGGTGAGGGAATAGGACGGTGTTCAGACAATACAAGAAAACCCCAAAGGAAAGAATTATAACCGGGCACGCCTCCTGCGCCGCAGCGTGCACTTGGAGGACGACGCCAAAGCCCGGACAGGCTAGGACGTTACACATAGGTATCTAAAGTTGGCCATAAAATTTTGATGACCGAGAAGACTGATGGAGATAGTTTTCTGCTGACCATCTGTGTCCTTTCATGACATGTACAAATGTAAAATATGCCAGCTATAGGCAGATATCTGTTGAAAAGTTGAATTTTTTTCAGTTATTACTAGGTGCTGTATTGAAACCTCATTCACATTGAATAACAGAACTGCATCCCAAGCTAGGCCACAGATCACGGCAGAGATTGATCAGAAGCCACTTTATCTTAGGGCCTTCTGGTCCAGAATGACAACTTTACTGACAAACCATGAATGACAAGTTGTTCAGAAAATAACCCTCTAAAATCCCTTATGCATGGCCAGCTTTAGCCTCTGCCCATTTAATTATTTCTATTCTTCCCATGGCTGTCCCACTAAAGGTGCAAAGGAATTGAAACCTTTCTTATAAATTGCATACATTAAGGGGTTTTCCATCCTTCATCTCTAAAATCATTTGGCCCTCAGCACTGACTAGGCCGCAGTGATGTTCTGTCCATAGTGACCAGTATGGTGCTAAAAGACTGTACATCACTATGGACATAATGCTAATATAGTCTATAGTGATTGGGTGATGCAGAAATGACATCTTAATGTCATTAAGGACCTGACATCACCGTGGCCTAGTCACCACATAGCACCGAAGAGGATGAGAATTTCAACAGTAAGTTCCAGAAAACTGTAATGATAATAGTAGATCTATCATCGAAATGATGAGAATTGATTTTGTTCCTACACAAAGACTTTACGTAACCATTGTTAATGTGCTGTTTATTTAGTTGTACATGTATACATCAGCAGCCAATGGGGAAAGTCATTTTTGTACCAAGGTTATTACTGTATCCCCAGTGTTTTGGTTCTGAACATAGGTACTGTAAGAGAATACTTTGTAATGTATACCTGTAGATATCTTTCTATTTTCCTCTCTGTATGCAGTGCCTTCTAGCTGATTTTCTACTCGTGTAACAAACCTAATCCCTGCTCACTGAGCATGTCTCTTAGATTTATTGTTTCTTCCTCAAGAAAACAATTTGAAGTGGATTTCAGGCCATAAAAGGTAGCCAGGTCATGTCAGTACAAGTGAACTCCTCAGCAAGCAATTAATGACATGGTGAGAGCAGGAAAAGCGTTATGGGGAAGTGACTTACTGTAAATCAGGTTGCATGGTGCTGCACATACACTGCATATGACGCACAGTGTGCCGAGAGGAACGGCTGAATAAATAGTTACCTACACATGCTATGTAACAGGGGGAGTGAAGGCCCCAGCTCAACATGTCCGGTATTTGCCCTATTTTCAGACTGTAAAATGTGTCTGACTATAAGATGCACCCCAGGTTTAGACAAGAAAAATTAGAAACAACTATGTCACATTAATTTAACTTTCCCTGGTGTTAAAATGGATTACAGGGGGCAATGTCACTAACTAGTGAAGGGGCACTAAGGAGCATTATACTGTGTGGGCATCAAGGAGCATTATACTGTGTGGGAGGAATTAATGCGGCATTAAACTGTGTGGGGCACTAATGGGCAAGTATACTGTGCGGGAGGGAACTAATATACTGTGTGGGGGGACACTAAGGGACTTTATACTGTGTGGGGGACATTAAGGAGCATTATACTGTGTGGCGGGAACTAATGCGGCATTAAACTGTGTGGGGCACTAATGGGCAATTATTCTGTCTGGGGGGGAACTAATGTGGCATTATACTGTTTTGGGGGGACACTAAGGGGCTTTATACTGTGTGGGGGACATTAAGGAGCATTATGATATCCCATAAGTGGTCCTACACTGTATAATGCTCCTCTGTGTGTGTCAGACAGAGTAATCCCATTTAGTGCTCCCACAAACAATTGACACTAACAGCGATGAGGAGAAACATTTCATTTCTTGACTGCTGTTCCCTAAGCTCTGATATCTTACAACAGCAGCAGCAGGGAGTTCATCTCCCGACAGCTGTCATAATGAAAAGGCTTGGAGGCAGAGGTCCGGACAGCCGGCGACCATGTTTCAGGTCCGGACTGTGGTCTGCCAGTTGAATATTCCTGCATTATACTGTGTGGGGGAGGGGGGCTCTTAGGAGCATTTTACTTTGTGGGGGGACACTAACAGTATTCCAAACAAACATTCATCTCCCGAACTCTGTCCACTGAATTCTAATATCTCACAATAGCAGCAGCAGGATCGGCACGCATAGTCCATCACAAGCTAAAGTGGCATCTGTTCTCCTCCAGAGTGCTACCCCATAATATAGAGTATAATGAGGACACCACATAAAGTCTGTGAATATGGCATTTTTGTGTACATAAGCCGGAACCTGTCTGACACAAGTTTCTTTTAACGCTGTAGTTATAGAGGCAGTTATCATGAGACATTTTATGTTGCAGTACATCAGGTCAGCACAGTATTCCTAATTCTGCCCCGTTGCCTGTTTTTGTATACAAATGTACACATTGCAGGAACCAGATTCCATTAATCTAAAATGATTCTAAACATTTTCCATCATTTTACTCAAGCGCAATGTTCCATTAAACACTTTTGTGAGCGCTCTCTCTGCAATTGATGTAGTGGTGTGTTTTCCTAACACATTTTATTGGTGTATTCCCTGAGGAGCGTTTGCTGAAGGAAGCATTTGGCTCATGCTATATGCTAATAGATGCACAATATCAGAGAGATGCCAATTAGCTGCTCAGGCAAAAGCAAATGTTTCTTACTGTCTTCAAGCTACAGTATAGGATGCCCTGCAGAATTGTCAGGAAGCTGTACATACTAGTTATGCCACAAAACTTGTACTGAGTACAAGGCTACCATACAGTATATAATATATGCAGATGATTGGTACAGTATGAGGACATCTCCCTTACTGTTAAACTAAAAACATTAAAACAATATACTGGCAACGTTTCGGAATATTAAAGGCAACCTGACAAGTGAATCTGGGACTCTTAATTTAGCTTCATGTCAATGCATCAAGTGTCTCAGATATAGTGTCCCCTATAGTAAGGCCTTATTCAAACGACAGTGCTGTTTTTTAATGGACCTGACGTCAGTTAAAAGCCACTTTTAACGTCCGTTTTGCTCCTATTTTGCATACATTTCATTCCATTTTTGATGGCAAGTGTCATCCGTTTTACCATTTTTAATGGACCATTATAAAATGCTGCATTTACAGTACCAGTGAAATTAATGAGATCTTGGTTAATCTCATCCCCACATTGCGAAAAAAAAAGCTGTGGAAAAACTGATTTTTTTGAAAAACACAGAATGTTAATTGTAGCTGCAGACTCACAATTGTTTTCCCTATAGATTTAATGGGGGGGGGGGGGGGGGAAGCAGAGAAAAACACATAAAAAGCTCAATGAAAAAAACAGCAGATAAAAATGCAATGTGTTTTTGCTGCATTTCTTTCTGCAATTTTTTTTATCTGTATTTTGCTGAGTGGGGCCTTAAAGAGGTTGTCCAGAATAAAAAAAAAATAAAAAATTCATACTTACCTGTCCCTGGTGCTCCGGTGTCTCCTAGTGCGGTCCGGTCCTGCTGCTCCGCTGTTTTGCTTTGCTGGAAGTCCCCACCGCACTGTGACGTCCCATGTCCCTTTCCATAGGCCACTGATTAGCCTCAGCGGTCACGTGATTGCTGAGAACAATCAGCGGCCTAAGGAAACGACAGGGGATATCTTTCACTTAGGCGACAGTGGGCACGTGCAGCAGTGACTTCTGCCAGAAGAAAACACCAGAGCAGCAGGACCTTACCACACTTGGCCCTAATTAAAAAAAAAAAACATTAGTGTGTCTGCATACCTCCTAACTTTCAAAGAACATAAAGAGGGATAAAATGTGTGTCACGCTATGCACGCCGCGACAAATTTATCTCCACCCACTTCTATGTTGACTCCGCTCATACTCATCCATTTTTCTTTGTGCCCCCACACAGTATAATGCTCTTACAGTCACCACAACATTATATGCCCCCACAATATAATGTTTCCCTTCAATTGCCCCACAGTATTAAGTCCATCTCCTGGTACCCCAGTTTAAATGAAAACTGGGGCAGCTGGAGGGTGACATTAAACAGTGGCGGTAGTTGGAGGGGGACAATAAATTAATGCTTCATTAACCATTGTATTCAACTCATCTGCGACTGGAATGGCGGGACAGGACCCAGAATCCAGGACTGTCCCGCTGAATCCGGGAAGTTTGGGAGGTATGTGTCTGTCCTGCAGTGTTTACATTAAAAAACCCTATTTCTCGTCTACTTCACTGGGGGACACAGCACCATGGGTATAGACCTGGTCACTAGGAGACAAGACAGTAGGAAAAAGCAAAAGCTGTTGGCTCCACCTCCAGGCTATACCCTGCCACAGCCACTGTGCATGAATCAGTTTGAAACCTAGTGTCATAGGAGGCAGACACGACCTGACTCAGGTCTTCTGTCTTGCATCGTTTTTATTTTTACCTTTCTTTCAGGTGCAGGGGGTAGTCAGCGTGTACGCCACACTAGTCATACCCTCCTGCGGGCGCAGCGCTCTGCAAAAGAGCAGCCTCGCCGGTCACCCAGTCCCCACTCACCATTCGCCGCACCCCGAAAGCGGCCGGAGTACCGGTGACCCCACTCCCACGTGCGAGGTCCTACCGAGGGGGTGACCCTGCGGCGCCTGAAGTCGCCAGACTGGTGAGTATGAGAAGAATAGAAGGCTGGTGAGTAAGTTACCTCAGCCCCTCTCCATCTCCCCTTCAGGCACTCTCCACCTCCCCTTCAGGCCCTCTCAGCCCCTTAGTGCCATTTCCCAGGGGGACAATAGTATGGGTCCTGTTTAGGGGGGGCATCACAGGGTTCCCCTGAACTGGGCCTTAAATCTTAGTAAATAAGCCCCTTTTTTCTGGGGCGTTTTTGGGCTTTCTGGTCGCTCCTATCGAGCGGCCCCCGTCGGGGGGGGCACCCGGTTCCCCCCCCCGCTCGTGTGGGGACCCCCTTTCCTGGCCCCCCGGTACCTTTTCCCAGGCCTCCGCGGAACCTCCGGAGTTCGCGGTCGCGCCGTGCCGCCGACGGTGCCTCGCGGTCGGCCGCGTTGTACGCGAGTCCGAGGCCTGGCCGGGAACTAGGCCGCAACGGGCCCGTCCCTTTCCCGGGCTTTTCTGGTACCCAGACTCCGCCTAGGGCCTTCCATTGGCCAGGGGGCTGTCCTGGCAAGCCATCCAGCCTGCCCAGTAGCTACTGAGCCTGTTTTTACCAGGGGAAGAGCTTTGCTCTCCTCATATTCTCAATTTATTTATTTATTGGCTTATTTATTTATTTTTTGGCTTGCTGGGACAGCAGGGATTCTTCCCAGTTCCCTGGGAGACATTGCACCTGCGGAACCCTTGCTGCAGCAGTTTGTGAGCGGCCATCTTTTGCAGTCTGGTAGGCTAACCCCCTGGGTTACCCTAATTTTCTTGGGCTCCCCCCTCCGGCCCCTCTGGTTGCGTCACGTTTTTATACGTGCACACGCTGTATCAAAAACAGTTGCCATGCGGACAGCCCGAGCCCATGTGCTCTCTCTGCCTTCCACCTCAGCCAGTCAGTAACCTCCTGGCCCCTCTCCGGTTTTTCCATTCCCCGGATTGGGCGGCCTCCCTAACCTTGGCCATGGTGTCCTTACCAGACTTAACTAGTCAGTGCTGGAAACTTGGAATGGCTGCTTTCCCAAATCGCCGCTCAGTCGGCTGCTTCTAGGGATCTCCCTGGACACCCTCATAGTTCCCGTCGCAGCTCGAGGAGCCTCAAAAGGACCAGGAAGTCTTCCTACGGTTCACCGTCCGCCACCCCTTCCTCTGGGTACTCCCCAGATAGGAACTCAGCTCACGGCTCCACTCCGACAGGCGGATACCTCCCTCCCTCTGCTCGGTCTATTTAACTGGGGACGCCTCTGACTCCGACTCGGAGCTTCAGCTAGGCTCATCTATATCTGCTGCTACGCGGGAGTCATCTATGCGATAGAGACCCTACAGATCTCTGAGGACCCGGACTCATCCCCTCAAGTGGACATCTCTTTCTGCCACTGGATGTTTGATATCATCTTGAGGGCACAGTGACTTCTCCCTGGACCATCCTCTGTCTTCGACTAGGAAATCGGACATCCCTTCCCTTGACCTGTGTGTCTCCAAGTGGAAGGTGAGCTCGGGCAGTTCTGCCAGGCTATGCTGTGACACACGTCTCTAGCTGTCCCTGGCTGGCAATGAGGAACATCCGAGGCAAGGGAAGCAGGTTTCTCCAGTGGTGCAATCGGTTAGCGCACGGTACTTAGATATCAGTAACTAGTGAGCGCAAGCTGGCCTGTCTTGACATTTTGTCAGCGAGCCGCCCCATGTGTCGCTTCCTATCACTAAGAGCCTCCCACGGTGGATCCCATGATAGCTAGGCTCTCCAAGGCTTCTAGTCTGCCTTCAGCGGATTTTGCCTACCTCAGTGATCCCTCGGAGTGAGATCGGATCGCATCTGTTGTATTGTTTGCAATGCAGAACTGATACATTGCATTGCCCTAAATGCTGGCTATTGCATTGCTGCAAGAAGGTGGCTTCCCTCACCAGGGTGGCCTTCGTAGTGGCTGGTTTCTCCCTGCGGCTCTCCTTCGCTGCCTCTTGGGTCATCAAGGCCTTCTTTTCCTGGGCCAAACAGCTTCAGTCAAACCTCCCTGATGCAGTTTCCCTCCAGCCGCTCGTCTCTGAGATCCTGAACGCTTCCCAATAACTGGAGATGCCTCCCAAATCTGCTAAGGCGGCCGCCAATGCAGTGATTATCTGCCATACCGTTGGGATCCGTTGTGGAATACTGGGTCCACCTCCAAGAAGGCGAACGCAGCCCTTCTCCCTTTCCAGGTCGTCCTGGGCCAAATTTTTTGTTAAGGGCGTCGAGAAGCTTATCCCTGAGGCCACGGGGGAATAGATTCTTCCTCCCTCAGAGGCGTCCTATGTGTCAGCCGTTCTCCTGCTCCAGAAAGCTTCTTTCAAGTCCAGGCCTCCCTGGCGGTTCTTCACTAGGTCGTCCAGGTCTTCCTCTTCCTAGCCTCCTCGGCATGAAGTTTTTTCCCCTCTCTGGGCATCTCAAATGGCGGGATGTCTGGAGCCTGGGCCTGAGAGGCGGTGTCGTCCGGCTACTCCAGTTTTCGCTGGAGTCTCTTTGCCTTCGCTATGTCGGACAATCCAGGCTGTCTCCAATCTCCAGCAGCAGGGAGTCAGCGTCCCTGTTCCCGTTGCAGAGTGTATCTGGGGTTACTATTCTTACCTGTTCTCCATTCGCCTAGAAGGACGGCTTCCTCTGTCCCATCATGGACCTGAAAGGGCTCCACAGGTTCTTCCATGCCTGCAGGCTCCGTTGTAGTCTATGCAGTCTGTGGTGGCATCCCTGGAGATGGGCGAATTCTTCGTCCATCTACATCATCTCGCTGTGCCGTCAGCGGTTTCTTCGTTTTTGCTGTGGATCCTTGACCTTTCCAGTTGTCTCTCTCCCCTTCAGGCTGGCCTCTGCCACCGGGGGTTTTTTTCCCTCAGTGATGGCGTCTCTCATGGCCATCCTCTGCGCCAGAGGTGCTGCCGTGTTTTCAGACTTTGACGACCTCCTGGTGAAGCCCCTCCAGGTCAGACAATCTGACCAGCTTGTGGTTCACCTTGGATGTTCTTCGCCGGTTCTGCTGGCTCATCTATGAGGATGTCTCGTGTCCTCTAAGCACATGGAATCCGGGACATGATCCTCTGCTCGCTCCAGGGTGTGATTCTCCCTCCGGAGGCCAAGATCCTGAGTGTCCCACCTTTGGAGGTACTCTCCTTGCTGTCTTTGAATCGGCATGTGGGTCCTGCGCACGATCGCCTCAACCTTCTAGGCTGTACCTTTCATTCACTCTGTCGTTCTCTCCTCTTGAAGATTACGGCCTGCTGGGACAAATCTCCGGACAGCCTCATCTGCTTGGTTCTCTTTCCACCTTGGTTCACTGAGAGATTCTTTAGTGTATATTCCTCCCCAGGAATTTCTCAAGGGAAGTCCTTCTTCCCCTCTGTTGGTAAGTGATTCCCACTGCCGCCAATTTCCCCGGCTGGGGAGTGGTCCTCGATGCTTTGATTGTTCAGGGCCTGTGGTCCAGGGCCGATTCCTCCCTCTGGTTCAACCTGCTGGATCCCAGGGCTATCTTATTTGCCCTTACTCCTTGGACCTCTCTTCTCCAAGGACATCTGTCACAGTCCAGACTGACCTCTCCTCCATGGTCGCCTACTTGAACCCTCAGCGTGGCACCAGGAGCCGTGCGGCCTTACTAGAAGCCTCACAATTTCTTCCTTGGGTGGAGCGCCTTGTTCCAGCTCTTTCGGTGGTCAACCTTTTTCTGGGTGGCAGACTACTTGAGTCGAGAAAATATTGCTCTGGGCAAGGGTCGCTTTATCTGCAGATCTTCCATCCACTGTGCTCCCGCTGTGGTGTGACAAACGTCGACATTTTTAGCCTCCGTCGGAACCACAAGGTCCCCGGCTAAATTGCCAGGTCTCTGGATCCTCGAGCCATCACCGCTGGCGCTCTTGTAAGTTCGGTTTTTCACTTCCTCTTCTCCCTTGGGTCCTCCAGAATCTCAAGACCAAGGGGGTTCAAGCTATCCTGGTGGCACCAGATTGGCCCTGCCGGGTCTGGTATGTGGATCTCATTTTCCTGTTGGCGGATGCTCCTGGCCTCTTCCTCTGCTGGTCGACCTGCTGTCTCAAGGACTGCTGTTCCTCCCCACCTTGACTCAGCTGCGTTCACGGCGTGGCTGTTCAATCCGAGGTTTGAGGCATCGTGGTTTTTTTTGGAGTTTGTTATTCTAACATACTCAAGGCCCGGAAATTCCAGATAGCTTAGATCTGCCATCAAACGTGGAAGGCTTACGTCCACTGTTGGAAGAGTAACGATTCTCATCGGATCTTCTCCAGTCTGGTCTGGATCAAGGTCTTAGTCTTCTTTCTTTTTAAAAGACTTTCCTACAGGAGTGCCACTCTGTGCTCCTTTGGAACCCTTGGATCCGTGGGATCTTAACCTCATCTTTAAGGTGCTTCAGGTTCTCCCCTTCGAGCCTATGATATCCTTTTTTTTTTTTTTTTGCCTTCTGTCCTGGTAGAATGAGTTTCTGGTGGCCATTACCTCCATCCGCAGGGGTCCCTAATTGGCTGCCCCTTTTTTTCGGCAGCCTCCCTTTCTGGTCCTCCACAAGGATAAGGTTTTCCTCTGCCTGCCACAGTCTTTTTTTTTCTTAGGGTGTTTTTCCTGCTTCCACTTCGAGGACTTGGTCTTGCCCTCCTTCTGCTCGGTCCCCAGGCGTCCACGTGAGTGCTTGCTCTTCCCTGCCCGGTTGTTGCCCGGGCAATTTGCGTGTATACTGTTCCTCACGGATCCTTTCTCTTGTTCGGACGCTTTGCTCATTCTCCCTGAGTGCCCTTGCCAGGGCCTGCCTGCGTCCAGAGCTCTCATCTTCCGATGGCTTTGGTCTGAGATTAGGGAGACCTATCGATTTAAGAGTACGGCTCTGCCTCTCGTGTGACGGCTCTCTCCTCTAGAGCTGTTGGCGTTCCCGGGGCCTCCGGCATCAGGCTTATGCTTCCCAGGTCTGTAAGTATCCCACTGGGCCTCCATCCTTTTTCTCTAGGTTTCTCCAGATTCATTCTGTGGCCTCTGCTGATGCCAATATGGGTTGTAAGTTTCTGGAAGCGGTTGAGTATTACAGGTTTGCATGGCCGTGTTATTCCCACCCTCTGGGACTGCTTTAGGACATCCCATGGTGCTGTGTCCCCCAGTGAAGTAGACGAGAAAGTGGGATTTTTGTGTACTCACCGTAAAATCTTTTTCTCGTTGTATTCACTGGGGGACACAGATCCCCCCCCCTTGTTTTTTTCAGTGTTCCTGCCCGAACTGTGTTGGTTCCTTTTTGGGTTCAGGCATTGTTGGTGGTTGTTGGTTCCATGTTCCTTTGTGTCTCTCTCTCCTACTGCTACGGTACAAACTGATTCATGCACAGCGGCTGTGGCAGGGTATAGCCTGGAGGCGGAGCCAACAGCTTTTGCTTTTTCCTAGTGTCTTGTCTCCTAGTGACCAGGTCTATACCCATGGTGCTGTGTCCCCCAGTGAATACAACGAGAAAAGGATTTTACGGTGAGTACACAAAAATCCCACTATTTGGCAAGATAGCTGTAGAGAACTGTGCATGTGCCAGGAGTGGAAAGGATAGGCACAGACAGCATATTTTGGAACACTAAACCATTTTATTCCTTTTTTAATGTTTTTACCAGCTGGCTAAACCCTTTAAAATTAGTACAAATTGGGTCTTTTGCTGGACAAAAAAATGGTACATTAGGAGAAGGGCTTGAGCAACAAATGATCACTACTCGTAAAACTGCCACCCCAGCTGCAGCTTCCCAATAATTGGGCCACTTCACAGTCCTTCACACAACTTAAAGAGACTTTTAGATGCTGCAGTGGGGACTGTGAAGTGGACCAGTGTTGTAGTTGGTTTACGGATGAGATAAGCCATACTGCAATATAAACACTCATTGCAAAGCTGAATTCGTGACTTGCGTATGTAATATTATAGAGATGTGTAAAATGGAAAATTCAGCACAGTTTGGATCAATGCACATCTACATTGTATCATAGTTAAAAAAAATACCAATACTGCGAATGTTTGGTACTGTTAGGAGATTGTTCATAAAAAAACAATGGCAATTACTATATTACTAGCCTTTTGGACATAGCCACCTCTATACTCCTAGCCAGTCTCCATATAATGAATTTGCAATGAGCTGATGCAATTCAATTGAGAAACCTATTTTTTCTCACTTATTCTGCTGACACTGTAGAGTAAAACAGATTAAATGTCCTTTGAAAAACGGAAAAGCAGTTTTACTTCTGCTCGCCTACACCGGAACTCAGACATGCGAGAGGAATTAATATGAGACAGAGTAGGCTGTGATCCATTCAGTGTATGCTGACATTTAGAAGGATCAATACGTACGTCATCGGTCTCACACAGTTATGTTATGGACAGCTACAGCGTCTGTGGCAATTAGAAAATATAAGAATTCTGTTAATAAAACATTGTAGCAATCGATATTCGTATTATATTATAAATTAATACAGAACATCAATGTTTATACCAATATTCATACTAAATCCAATAAGGTTGACAGTCCTTGAAAATACCCTCAATGCCATCTTGCAGCGGTGCCACCAGGGGGCTCCCTGGATCCTAATAGTTCTGAATACCACTGTATTAAACCTACAGTATAAACATGGAAGAGTGCACTGTTAAAAATATGATCTTTAAAAAAATTACATTAATGCTCCTAGGAAGTAAATTTGAATATGTTTATTTCATGCAAAGTTACATTTTGGATTTTCAATAAAATATACTTTCAGCTTTAACAGTAATTCACTGTTTCCAGGGGTTGTGTCATCAACAGAAAGGGTAAATGTATGGCCAGTCCAGGGACGTACACAGATATAATAGGGCCCCATAGATGAACTCTGTATGGCACGCTCCTTCCCAGTGATTTTTTTAGTCCCATTGTGTGAATTGACTATTTCTTTGTAATGTATCTTTTTTGTCTGTACTTGAACCCTACAATTTGTAAAGTGGTGCGGAATTTGTTTGCACTATATAAATAAAATGATTATTATTATTATTATTATTGCTGTAATTCCACGAAGTTTTTAATAAAAAAACAAAACAAAACCTCAAACTCCACTTTTTACTGCCACATAGCAATTACGTGGTGTGCCACATCTTATCCTGTAAAATCAGGTATGGGTCTGATAAGCCATACCTATTGTGATCAGTTGATCTCATATCTAAATTTTTCTTGATGCATTAGAAGTATTACATATTACTTATGTAGTGAGATCAAAAGTCATTGCGGCAAATTTATTTAACTGCCTAAAAGCAAAACTGTCTTAGCAACTAATCACAGCGCACCTTTCATGATGTATTCTGCTCCTGAAGAATGAAAGATGTGCTGTGATTGGTTGCTATGGGCTACTAAGGCAGTTTTGCTTTTAGACAGTTTAATAAGTGTGTACCTTTAGTCATATATCTGACTGCATAGGATACTGCCGGTCAGTGGTGTAACCAAAGTCTTGTGGGCCTGGTGCAAACTTTGACTGGGGCCCTCTACTCCATCCCTACAGTGTATTCTCCATAGTGATGGTTATGGGTACTGCACCAGTATATCAGATACTTGAAAGGGATATAACTGTAGTACACACAACTGCATTTATCAAGAATAAGTGAGTGAGCAGCGCACCGCCTGGTATGTAAACAATACTGGGAGCTGTGTGTGGTGTGGGAAACAGCTGATCTGCAGAGATCCTAACAGTCTTAGAGATCAATGGGGGTCCAACACTTGGGACCCCTGCTGTTCAGCTGTTTGAAGTTACCATGGTGATTTTGCAAGTGCCTTCACCCTTTCACTATTTACGTCTCACAGTATCTGTTTTATAATCACCATTAAATGTTATTAGAGCCTATAGTAACATCACACGACTGCTGTCAAACAGATGGTGTTTGATGTATAGTGAAGAGGCGCCACACAGTATAATATGTTACCCTGAGCTCACCCACAGTATAATGCTCCACAAAGACCTCATATAGTATAATATGCTCCCCATAGTGGCCCCACACAGTATAATATGCCCCACAGTATAATGCTCCACAGAGCCCCCACACCCACAGTATAATACTGGATAGTGGCCCCACATAGTATAATATGCCCATCAAAGCCCCCCACAGTATAATGCCCCACAAAGGACTCATATAGTATAATATGCTCCCCATAGTGGCCCGACACAGTATAATATGTTTCCCAGAGCATCCCCACAGTATAATGCTCCACAGAGCTCCCACACCCACAGTATAATACTGGATAGTGGCCCCACATAGTATAATATGACCTCAAAGTCCCCCCACAGTATAATGACGCACAGTGGCCCCACACAGTATAATGCATCACAATGGCCCCACTCAATATATGCTCCACAATGGTCCCCCACAGTATAATGCTCCACAGTAGCCCCACACAGTATAATATGTTACCAAGAGCTCTTCCCCCCAGTATAAAACCCCACAAAATTAGTTTCAATGAATATCCGTGAGGTTCGACCCTCCGGTTCATTTCAGTGCTATTATTATACACTGGGGTCTCCTTAGACCCCAGAGTATATTAAGTAGAGGCCCAGGGGTGGTGAGTAAAAATAACAAATACATATACTCACCTTGCCTCATCTCTCCGGGGCATTCTTGCTCCATCCAACTCTCCCCAGCATCCTGTTTGGGCTTTTCCTGCCTGTGACTGATGTCACACGTCCCAGGGGTCACCACCGGGGCCTGTAATTGGGCCTCAGTGGTCACGTGGGGTGTGCTGATGTCATTACACACCCTACGTGACCGTTGACACCAGTTGTGGGCGCGTGACACCAGTCGCAGGCAGCAGAGATGAGTGACGATCTCTGCTGCCTGAGATGTATAGCGGTCGGGGAACCAGACTTTCCCTGACCGTTATAATGTAGCTGCAGGTCCATGTCATTCTTATATTCCAAGATTTAGGCAGGAGGCAGTACGGTAAACATTAGAACATTATAAACAACTGTATGTGAAGTATATATCATACATGTATAAATTTCCTATGCAATGTATCCTGCCATAATCAACATTTTAATTGTTGGTATGTTATTTTGGAAGTGCCTTTAAGATAACCAGGGACCATCCAAACACATTATGGCACCATGGGTGGGATCATGACATATTTATGCACCTTTGACTTAATGAAATAAAATTTTATAGCTTGTTCCAAATGATTCATATTCTCAGCCTGAGGAATATGGGCTATAATTTGTTTAGCAATAAAAGAAAATCAGTTTCATCTGCATGTTATTAAATCTGATGCATTAACTAAATGTCCTAGATCAATTAGTTAGTCACAGTTTAATTTCATGCAAATTTTCAGCCAGTGCGGAAGAAACCGGAATGTAAATGGAGTTTAAAATACCATGACTGCATAATGTATTTGAAGACTTTCTTCAGAATTATAAGTTAATGTAGCAATGGAACAAAGCTATATATATTTTGCATTTATTCTGTTCTAAGAGCCAGTCACATGCCTAAGACATTCATCTAAAAAGATCTAAGAACACCAGTACAAACTATTTTGATTAGTCCTATTCTGTTCTATTACTGCAGAACTATTCTAATAGTGATAACTGCAGGTCACTGCCCCTTGGTTCTTCTGATGTGCTTTGAGAATGTGACGTCTGCTCCTGCCACTCTCCTCTATACCCTACTCTCCATTTACTGTTACCATACATTTTAGCAACTTTCAGCCTAAAAACCATTATTACAATGATTTTAGCTAACAGAAATTAAAGATTCCCCTATATTCCACGGGACCTCAACTCATACCTAATCTTAGAAAGTGTTGGCTCTAAATGACCCTCATGAAGTACAAATGTATCCTTCATTTCCTCTTGGCTGCGCACATCCAGATATCACAAGGCATTATGGGAAAGGAGCTGGGGAGCTCATGCGCCCTCTGTTGGATGTAACAGATGTAACAGCTCCTTTCCCATAATGCCTTGTGATATGTAGATGCTTAGTAGAGGCCGAAAGGCAATTCAAAACTCTACACACCTTCACTGGTGCTCTCCTCAAGGAGAGATGTACCTATCCCTAAGCCACTCATTGCCTCCCACAAAGCCAGCCAACTCACTTTGCTCTGCACTGATGAGGGACAAAAATCGCGAAACGGCACTGTATGCAGATAAGTGAAGTTGGCTTGGCTAAAATCCTGTTTGCTGTCTCAAGACTCGGTGAGTCAAAAGCAAATTGAGGATCTGTTACATCCAACAGAGGGCGCATGAGCTCCCCAGCTCCTTTCCCATAATGCCTTGTGATATGTAGATGCTTAGTAGAGGGCGAAAGGCAATTCAAAACTCTACACACCTTCACTGGTGCTCTCCTCAAGGAGAGATGTTCCTGCCCCACATCCAGATATGTCAGGAGATGAATAGCTTTTCAAGACAACATTGTTCTTGATACTATGTTCCAATTTTGATAGGACACATCCTTTCTGTGACCCCTGAAAAAAAAATATTAAAGGGGTGTTTCAATTTATTAGGCCTTAGGCCTGTAACCATCTAAAATGAGTATCTTCTATGTCTACATGAAAAATGAAATATATATTATTACTAGTTATTAGTTCTAGATTTCTTAAAATCAGACATTGATCCGGGATTCTGCCATACTTGAAGTTCGGAAATTCGAATTAATAAAACATATCATACATAATTTATTGTTTAATTAATAATCATTTTTAGGGAATTGAAAAAAAACTGTAATTACACCATGTAATAAAAATACCATGCTAACTTCATCTTGTTGGTATGAAAATGGTGATGTCAAATATTACCATATATTAGTTTTTAATTTTTTTTGTATTTAGGCACAGTAAAACATATTTTATAAAAAAAACATTTTTTTGTTGTGGCATTTGCCATATGAAAAGAAATTATGTCTTGATAGATGTCCTGTACACTGCAGTATAAAGTATGCCAGTGAAGAGCCCATCACTGCCAGAAACATATATATACCAAATGCACATTGTTTACACATCTTTGTCAAGACATCTGACCAGTTATCTGATCCAAGACAAATGACATGACTCACTGCTCTCTGGGGAGGCTGAGTTCTCTGTATAATGTTTATCTTCTTTGCCCTCAGTACAATCAGATCAGCTAATTACAGTTTACTGATAAAGGCTTGGCCAGTGTTATTTATCTCTATGTAAACACAAAGATAACATTGAGTTTACTGCAAGTCTGTTGTCTGGGAGCATGTAAGTGTTCTCCAACCCTGTATAATGTAATATACTTTTACTGTGCTTATATAATCTGCATTTTTATTAAATTTCTAGTAATCATAATAAATAATCTCTAATGGTAAAGGCAATATCTATATGTAATGAGGTACTTCATGGTGTCCTGTCCATGAAACAGTCAAAACCGCCCCACAGCTTGTTGAAGTATACAGGAAGTGAGAAGAAGAGACAGCAGGCAAACTGCTGAGAGAAGGAAGGAGATGGGAAAACCCCTTAAATAGCTACAGGCGACACTTATGTATCACATCATATTAGCAGTTGTAGTATTTTCTATGATGGCTCAAGGGAAACTCATGCCACTGCTGCTTAGTTGTTATGATATCTTGGCCAGTCTTCAGCTGTGGTCTAGTAGTAAATAGTAGGTCATATCTTAAATGATAGAATGCAGGCAAGGAAAACATTTGTAAGATGTAGCGCTCTAATGGGACTGTTTAGCTATAGTGTCCCTTGCCTTCTTTCCTAGCATCTAAGGCACTGGTGAATGCCCTTCTTGTCCTTTTCAAGGTTGTCCTTGATCATGTTGAAAGTATAGTAGGCTGTACTGAGCCATAAAGAACAAAGAGAGTCATAATTCTCACTGCCAGCTGAAAATGGAAACTTGATGGATTCTAGGTCAGGAAATGTTCCTGAGTTGTCAATGTTGGAGATGTATTTTGGTTAATCCAAACTTTCACTAGAAGATATAGACATTACTGTATTTCTCAATGGCATCTCTCTAAAGCCTGAATTCAGGGAGAAAATTCAGGAGGTTTGAATGCAAAGGCTAAATAGATAACCAGATGCTATAAGCAACTATTTGCCATAAAAAATGCTATATTTGCTTTTATCAATTACTAAATCTACATCTACAAGCAGCAAAGCTCTGAAAATCAGGTGAAGTGCTATGGCTTGATAGATTTCAGAAAGATAAAATAGATTTCAATAAACCCATATATTCTGTTCTTTCTCATGCTAAATAGAGAATTATCACTCTATATTATTGTATTATGTGGTTATTTTACTTGCAGATTTTCTAAGTAACAGTTTGAGTAATTTGGCTTTTCATGAAATCTGGAGTAAATAGCTCACAAGTTATACTTTGCTGTCATTACATTATGAAATGCTTACTATCTGCATACAGAATGACAGCAGACTTGATAGGTCTCTAGGGAAAGATTGATGTTACTCATAGCAAAGTCTGGAGCAAAGTGCTGCTAGGTAAAGCCAGGAAGAATATTCTATTTTATGAGATAATGTTTTGGCATCTGCTCCATCTCCTTTTATTTTGCTATTTTACATATAACGATGCTTAAGACTAAAAGACCTAGCCACCTTTAGTTCCTATACTGGAAATATAAAAGCCAAATTTATATATATATATATATATATATATATATATATATATATATACACAAAAAAATATAATACCACTGGCTTCCACATTGAGGACCTTCCTCCAAATAACATCACCTGACCATATTAGCCAACAAAAGCTTGTGAGTTCTTCACTGTTAATAGCTTCACTGACATACACCATTATTAGGAGAGTGCAACACTAACTCGCTATTGTTCTCTGCTATCAGCCATTATGAGAGGACAACACTCACGTGACCCATATTGGCCAATAGAAGCTCACAGGTCCATCATTAGTAATAGCCTTTCTCCCATACACCATTATCAGAAGATTTTAGCACTCAATATTGTTCTCTGTTATCAGCCATTAACAGAGGACAGCATTTGTGTGATCTGTTTTAGCCAATTTAAGCTTGCAAGTCCTTTCACTCTTAGTAGAACCACTGACATACACCATTATCAGAGCGTTGCAGCTCTTGCTTATTATTGTTCTCTATTACCCATTAAAACATAACCTGTAAACACTTTACCACTGTTATTCTCTGTCATTATCAGAGAAATGTATCCCAGAGGAGAGTAGATAGATAGATAGATAGATGGATAGATAGATAGATAGATAGATAGATAGATAGATAGATAGATAGATAGATAGATAGAACAACTCCCTCACTTTACTTTCCACCACTTAGGATAAATCATCCCTTATTACATCTTATGCTTTAAGTGATCTTTCTGACTTCAGTGAAATTCTTTGCACTCACACCTTACACCCGGGCAATGACGGATACTTTATCTAGTCTTATATATACCATTCTTGGCTGTTTCAGTTTGCTTGTTTTATAATCATTATAACAATTTCAATACACTGTCTGATATTTCTGATTATATTTCTGTATATTCAAAAATCAATAAAATATAATTCCAAAAAAAACAAAACAAAAAAACGGTCTGATCTACAGAGGGGCCCACACTTTCTATACAGTCCAAGGCACATGTTTTAACTGATAGTTTTGCTCGACCACTTTCCTCTGCAGAGATTTAATTGCAAAACTTAGACTATATTCAAACCTTCATATACAAAAAACATATTCAAATATACATTTTCCTGCAGATTGGAATTTCAAAGAATCTACAGTAGAAATCAGAGGCTGAAACCTCTATTTCTGTTTCAGATTTGTGGATTAGCCCCATTGCAATGCAAGGTTAGGATCTCCAAGCAGTTTTCCAGTACTATGAAAGATAACATAAAGGAAATTGATGCCCCCTTTATAAGTCAAGTGGGGCTTTGAGACAACTTGCATGTTTTTTTAGGAGTATTTTTAGTCATGGAGGATTACAAAGTTCACAGTAATGGAAATAAATGATATGTAGGCATAATAAAGCTAAGAGGTTACTATTTTTAAGCAGGGAAACTATTGCTATAATTGTCTTTCATGTATAAATAGTGAATTTAGGGTTTTATTTTGACCGCATTTACTGTGTAGTAAAAATTACATCCTTATATGTTGCTTATTTTTTGGGTTGACACCATCATAACGATACCAAATTTATATAGTTTTTATTATGTTTTAATAGTTTTACAAAAATTTTGAAAAATGCAAAAAATTGCTTTAGTTGCCATTTTCTGACCCCAGTAACTTTTTAAATATTTCTGTGTACAGAGATGTGTAAGACGTCCTTTTTTATTCAACACTGGATGTAGTTTTATTTATGCCATTTTGGGGAATGTCTGATGTTTGATCACTATTTATTTATTAAATTTTTATTTGGGAAGCAGAACAATGATTTGGCTATTTTGATCTTTTTTACCAAATGTCATTTCCCATATGGCTTAAATGTTTTAATATTTTTAGAGCTTGAACGTTGTTTAAAATACAGTTTCGTATGTCAGACAACCCCTTTAAGGATTAGGAGAGTGTAAATAACATAAAATGTTATTTTGGGATATTCATCAGGCTTCACCCATGTTCATGTTTTTGGCTGGAAATTTTTTGAGTAAATCATAATAATATGAATGGCATACATTGCTTCAAATCAATGATAGCTAAATAATAATAATGGTCAAAGTATCATATATGGTATATACAAACCTGCATATAGCTTTGTAGTTAGGATCTATTATTAAGTTATCAGTAATTGGACTAACTATTTGGTTTCCTAGTTTGACATCTGAAATGAGCATTGAATCCAATTGATATCACTGAGTTACACTAAATATCAGCTGTTTGCAGTTCAATAAAAACTGTTGAATCAGCAGCGATAAGCCTGGGAGTGATGAAGTTGCATCAGTGTACTGCGATATCCTTCTCATTTACTGGTTGACAGGTTTTGGAATACTGCTCTTTATATCTGATGACTGGATATTTGCTGATCTCCTACAGCTTTGGATAGGATTACTGTGTGCTCATGCTTGTAAGCTTCAGATGATGCCTGATGCTATCACGGACAAGTCCTCATTTTTTTCTAAGAATAGTGCAAGGTGGTACTTTCTAGATAAAAAAAAAAAATAGTTTAAAAAGTTCTATTCCCAGCATTATAATTGCGCTGTTCTAAGAACTGACCAAGGTTGTAAGCAGTTTTGGGCCTATGGAGGCTATGGAAATGGGTGACTGACTATGCTTGATCCTAGTGGACTGCAAACAGATAACAGCAAGAGTTACTGATTCCTCCATCATGCCCCACGAGTTTTCCAGATTGTTTATTTCTTGACCTGTTGTAAATAACTTCTCTACTTATATTGCTTTTTGTTATTCTAAGATTCTTTGAAGATCCATGTCTTGTGTGTGTATAAAGAGTGTGTGAATTTTCAGTTTCTTGTATAACACAATGTCTGAAGAAGAGAGCTAGTATTCTCGAAAGCTCACTATCAAATGCACTTAGTTAGCCTCTAAAAGGAATCGCCTGATTTCTTCGCTCTTCCACTACTTTCTATAGCTAACACGGTACAACATTATACTACTATGGTTGGTCCTGTCCCCTATCTACATAGGCACTGCAGTTTTAGTACCCAAGCAGAAGGTTATCCCCTCATAATAGACGATCTGTAAACGCTGGTCCCTGCTGTCTTAGAATGAAGGCTTGTGGTTGCAAGAAGTAGCCATGTATCATTTTTTGATTTCTATTTTAGTGCAATAAATCTACTGTAAGTGAAGATATGAGTAAAGCCACCTCAATAGTTATTGGAGGAGTGAACCACAGGGAAGTTGGAATATGTGGTATTACTTACAGTACAGGCAGCCACCTCACTTATCCTTGGCTAAGGATACACAAAATTTTTAACATAAATACAGTCATATGAAAAAGTTTGGGCACCCCTATTAATCTTAATCATTTTTAGTTCTAAATATTTGGGTGTTTGCAACTGCCATTTCAATTTGATATATCTAATAACGGATGGACACAGTAATATTTCAGGATTGAAATGAGGTTTATTGTACTAACAGAAAATGTGCAATATGCATTAAACCAAAATTTGACTGATGCAAAAGTATGGGCACCTCAACAGAAAAGTGACATTAATATTTAGTAGATCCTCCTTTTGCAAAAATAACAGCCTCTAGTCGCTTCCTGTAGCTTTTAATCAGTTCCTGGATCCTGGATGAAGGTATTTTTGACCATTCCTCTTTACAAAACAATTCCAGTTCAGTTAAGTTTGATGGTCGCCGAGCATGGACAGCCCGCTTCAAATTATCCCACAGATGTTCAATGATATTCAGGTCTGGGGACTGGGATGGCCATTCCAGAACATTGTAATTGTTCCTCTGCATGAATGCCTGAGTAGATTTGGAGCTGTGTTTTGGATCATTGTCTTGCTGAAATATCCATCCCCGGCGTAACTTCAAATTCGTCACTTATTCTTGTACATTATTCTTAAGAATCTGCTGATACTGAGTTGAATCCATGCGACCCTCAACTTTAACAAGATTCCCGGTGCCGGCATTAGCCACACAGCCCCAAAGCATGATTGAACCTCCACCAAATTTTAAAGTGTTTTTCTTGGAATGCTGTGTTTTTTTGACGCCATGCATAACGCCTTTTTGTATGACCAAACAACTCAATCTTTGTTTCATCAGTCCACAGGACCTTCTTCCAAAATGAAGCTGGCTTGTCCAAATGTGCTTTTGCATACCTCAGGCGACTCTGTTTGTGGCGTGCTTTCAGAAACGGCTTCTTTCGCATCACTCTCCCATACAGCTTCTCCTTGTGCAAAGTGTGCTGTATTGTTGACCGATGCAGAGTGACACCATCTGCAGCAAGATGATGCTGCAGCTCTTTGGAGGTGGTCTGTGGATTATCCTTGACTGTTCTCACCATTCTTCTTCTCTGCCTTTCTGATATTTTTCTTGGCCTGCCTCTTCTGGGCTTAACAAGAACTGTCCCTGTGGTCTTCCATTTCCTTACTATGTTCCTCACAGTGGAAACTGACAGGTTAAATCTCTGAGACAACTTTTTGTATCCTTCCCCTGAACAACTATGTTGAACAATCTTTGTTTTCAGATCATTTGAGAGTTGTTTTGAGGAGCCCATGATGCCACTCTTCAGAGGAGATTCAAATAGGAGAACAACTTGCAATTGGCCACCTTAGATACCTTTTCTCATGATTGGATACACCTGGCTATGAAGTTCAAAGCTCAGTGAGGTTACAAAACCAATTTTGTGCTTCAGTAAGTCAGTAAAAAGTAGTTAGGGGTATTCAAATCAATAAAATGATAAGGGTACCCTAATTTTTGCACCGTTCAAATTTTGGTTTAATGCATATTGCACATTTTCTGTTAGTACAATAAACCTCATTTCAATCCTGAAATATTACTGTGTCCATCAGTTATTAGATATATCAAATTGAAATGGCTGTTGCAAACACCCAAATATTTAGAACTAAAAATGATTAAGATTAATAGGGGTGCCCAAACTTTTTCATATGACTGTACATAGATACTGCGGTCCATAGAAATGCATTGCATAACTTAAAGAGGACCACCTTCACCAACTCCAGTAGTTTACATCATTTAGTAGGCACCATTCTACTGATTCCAGCACAGTTGGAATTTTTTCTCTAGCTTCCACCTTTCCCAAGCAAAAGTGCAGTTATTTTCAGTGCCTGATATCTTAATTAGGCTTTCTACTGTCAAGTGGGTGGTCTCAGGCAGAAGCATGAAGAGGACATAACACTGTTCCATCAACGGCAGAAAGTGTCAGTCAAGAATCACACCCCTTGTCTGCTCTGCCCTGAGACCATCCACTTCACAGTAGAGAACCTAAGTAACATATCAAGCACCAAAACTAACTGAACTGATTGCCTGGAGAGGTCAGGGCTCTAAAAAACCTAACTGTCCTGGAATCAATGGAGTAGTGTCTATTAAAAGATGTTGGTTTAGATGGTGAAAACTCTTCAAAATCTATGTTGTCCTTTATAAAGTTCTAACTTTGAGACAACTGACTGGAGCTGGAAACGGCCTCCACTAGGAATCTTTCATATAACAAAAGAGCATATACTTACCTGGTTAAACCTCAGCGGCTTCAGCATCACTCACCCTTTAATTCCCTGTCACTTTCAGCTCCACTTCGCCAGTCCTCTGCACCAGATTTATACGTATACCCACTTCACATGTGCAGCCAGTCACTGGTGTCAGTAGTATACAGCACAACGCTACTGAGGATAGTGACAAGCACCTCATTTGTGTTGGGAGTACTGGACTCACTAGAAACAGGGGGAAAGGGAGGAATATAACTGGAGATTATAATCTGTTTTGTTGTTTTACTACATTTTCAAATGTTGAATAACTTCAAAAACACTTTGTTTCTTTAATTTGGGTCTTAATCTGAGGTTATTATGTAGGAACTGTAAAACGCCGAAGTTTCTACCACATGGGGCCCCAGCCTTAAACAGCTATGTAACAGTTGTACATTCTGCAGTCTATGGCAGTTGCTTTTTGTTCATTTCTATAAAGAACAAGTAATACATTGTTAAGATATCTGGAATGAATTATTCACAAATATTACTATTGTTGTCTGCATTAATGGTGCTTGCTATTGGTTGATGATGTAAAACAGGAGCTCATAGAGACAGAAGAATACAGGTTGTTAGACAGAAAACTGTATATGTGGGGAACAAATCCATTGAATAACCTAAGGCTGAGGCCCCACGTTGTGGAATTCAGCTAAAAAATGCAGCGTGAAAAAACGCAGCAGAAACGCAAAACGTTTTTTTCCACAGCATTTATTATTGCATGTTTGCTGTGTTTTTCTTCCTTTATTAAATCTATAGGGAAAACGTGAGATTTTCCGCAGGTAAAATTAACATGCTGCATTTTTCAAAAATGTATGCGTTTTGAAAAACAGTTTTTACGCAGCATTTTTTTCTCCCGCAATGTGTGGAAGGGATTAATCAGAATCTCATTCTCTTTCCCGGTACTGTAAAACAGTGGGTTTTTTTGGGGTTTTTTTTTTTCTTTTGCTGCGTTTCTGCAGCAGCCAAAAACACTGTGTTTCCGCAACATGGAGCCTTAGCTTTAAAACCCAGCTGGAGCTGCCACAGTTTAATGCCAGTCATATGGGGCATTACAATGTCCATACTTTTTGTTTATAACTGATTTATATATTATTTTGTTTTGGTATGTACAGGGGGAGATCGGGAGCGAATGACTGCAAACCATGAGACATACCTTCTTATGGCCAGCACGCAGAATGACATGGAAGACTGGGTGAAGTCTATCCGCAGAGTGATATGGGCACCATTTGGGGGAGGTAAGTTTTGTATGCCATGGAGATCAAAATAATGTGTAGTGGTGTCAGTATTGCACTGAGACATAGTATATTGCGATTAACTAAACTTTTTACCACAACCTTCAGAATTTAATAATGAGTTTGTTTATTTTAATAGAAGTATTGCTGGATATCTTTATTTGTACAGTTGTGTTGGAGCTTTGTCTATTTTAAAAGATTATCTGCCTCCTTTATCTAATATCCATTGGATACCTCCTATATGGCGCAGGCATATCCACTAGAGATGCAATGGTTTAGGTAGTTAAAGAGAAAATCTATATTCTGAGTGAACACGTGCAGTACTACGTGTTTTTCAATCTGCTCTGAATGTTGTGGACTTTCGTTAATTATGTAGATAATCTGTTTTCCCTTAGTCTGAACAGCAGCACAATATGGGGATTTGGGGGTATCTCTGCCCCTGTGTGCTGGTAGGACAGGAGGAATTTTTTAATTTACATAATTAATTAAGTGATACTCCCCTATAAGAGGCAAAGGAGTAAAAGAAAGTTATAAAGAGTAAAAGAAAAAAAAACAACAATCCTTCCTAAAGGGAGGGGGGAGAAAGCTTGTGCTGCTATTCGGACTAAGAGAAAACAGATTATCTACATAATCAACGATTCCCCTTACATCCAACAGCAGCACAATATGGGGCCGTAGTAAGCAGATCCCCTAGGGCGGGTTCTCTCTCACTAAAGTACAGTATGAATGTCCAAAGGCAGTAGCCTCTGAACTACGGTCATCTAACTGATAGTTTTTAACAAAGGTTAGTTGGGGTGACCAAAAACGTCTGCACAAACTGCTCAAAAGGCAAGACCGACTCTAAGCCCAGGAGGCCGACACAGCCCTTTGATAAACTCAGGCGTTAATCCGAGCAAAAGAAATTTAAATTAAGAGAATTTTCCCATCTTCTGACTGACTATGTACGCAGAAGATAAATTTTGGAGACACCATACTATATCCAGAGTATTTCCCCCTTTCTTGGAAGAAGAGCTGTGTCCTGTGTGTTGGACAGGTGGAGGGAGGCTCTTTGTCCTTCCATTTTTATGTAAGGGCAGCTCCCGTTCCACACTGGGATCTATCCACAATTCTTTCTGGCCTTTGCGGCCCGCCATTGGAACCATTTGAGAAGGTGGATCTTAAGTTTCTGGCTTGCAAACCACCTTTTTGCTAGCTATCACCACAGCTAAAAGAATATGAGAGTTGCAGGCTTTTTTCTGAAGAGCCATATATTTTTTCATTAGGGTCCAGCTCAGATTTCTTCTTAGGTTTAATCCTAAGGTGCCCTCTCGGGCTAATATTAACCAGGTGGTCTCCTTACCAGTTTTCTTTCCCAGCTATTTCTTCCAAGGAAGGGGGAAAACTCCATACTCTGGATATAGTATGGTCTCTCCAAAATTTATCTTCTGCGTACATAGTCATTCAGAAGATTGGAAAACCCTCTTCATTTAAATTTCTTTTGCTCGGATTAACGCCCAAGTTTATCAAAGAGCTATGTGGGCCTCCTGGGCTGAGAGTCGGTCTTGCCTTTTGAGCAGTTTGTGCAGACGTTTTTGGTCACCCCAACTAACCTTTGTTAAAAACTATCAGTTAGATGACCGTAGTTCAGAGGCTACTGCCTTTGGACATTCATACTGTACAGTAGTGAGAGAGAACCCTCCCTAGGGGATCTACTTACTACTGCCTCATATTGTGCTGCTGTTGGATGTAAGGGGAATCGTTGATTATGTAGATAATCTGTTTTCCCTTAGTCCGAACAGCAGCACAAGCTTCCCCCCCCCCCCCCTTTAGGAAGGATTGTTGTTGTTTTTTTCTTTTACTCTTTATAACTAACACATTGAGGGGAGGTCTCCTTTGCCTCTTATAGGGGAGTATCACTTAATTAATTGTGTAAATTAAAAATTCCGCCTATCCTACTAGCACACAGGGTCAGAGATACCCTCAAATCCCATATTGTGCTGCTGTTGGATGTAAGGGGAATCAATATTTGTAAATTGAAAAAAGTATTTAAAGAGGAAATTGTATTATCAAAAAATGATGCTACTCGGACATGTTGCAGGCACAGGAAAGGAAACTGAGATTATATTCATAGGTGAGTAAGTTTAAGCTAACAATTCGGTGCCCAGTATAAAAATAGGCTTACCTTAGTACATTGTGCTAATAATGGGACATTGGTGAGGAGGGCTTTTGGTGAGGAGGATACTAGCCAATGCCATGGTTGGTCACCAGCCAGATCCGAAAGAGATAATCAAAGATGTGTATACCAACAGATGTAGTAGACTTGAATTGACTTTGTGCAGCATGATATCTTATCACAGAAGACTACAAATGCCAATAGGAAGGTTTGAACAAATCACATTTATTATATATTCACACAGCAGTGAATAATGTCCGTGTGACATCAGCATTGATTCAATTCAAGTAAATAGGGGCTATTCACATGACCGTCATGTCCTATTTTTGTCTGTTTTCACTCAAATGTTTGTGGTATCTGTGAAAACGGGTGGCCCTTGGGTGCAAGATAGTTATGAAAAATGCACGTTTTTTTCCGGCTGTTTTCACTTCGGCCGTGTGAATGTACCCTTACACTCTGTGCCACATGTGATTTTCAACTTTGCTACATCTGTTTCTGTTGTGAGCAGGGGCACATTTGTTGGCACTTATTCCCCCAAAGATGAAGCTTCTTTATTCAAAATATGTTCTCAAAAACAACACTTCTCACTTCATACCATCATACCATGTCTGCTGTTTAGTACTGGTGTCTTCTATTGCAAGTACCATTCCTGCACTCCCTGGAGCTACAGAATTGGCAGCTAATTTTTGTGTATTTGATCATCCTCTTATCCAAATATTTTACAAAATCTGTAATAGAAATCCTCCCTCCTCCACCTATCATGTACCCTTTATAATAACGATTGCTTCTTATGGAGCACCAGGGCCCTTATATGACTTCTGCATTTTTCATCACTGGATTATGCGGAATTATGTCATGCCTGCAGTGACACACTGCAGAAAAAATGCTACCTCCAAGTATCCAGTACAGTGCAGATGCGAGCTTTCATTTTCATTTCCTGTCATTTTTTGACAAGGACGGATAAATGCAGATGCTTGCATAGGGATCATTGATCATTGTACACTCAGGCAGGTGACAAACTCCCTTGTTTCTGCTTTACCATTAGCTTATGTAAATTTATAAATGCACCAGCACTTCATTAGTCCACAGAGATCAATGATCTCTATATGAATATCCATTTGCCTGCCAAAGCTCTTTCATACTGTGGCATAATAACCGCAAATGCTTCCAAGTATGAGCATTTTCTTATTAACATTTCACAAACACAAGTCTTCCTATACCAACCTTTCACAATAGCTTGTGGATATTATGTGGATTTGCATCACGTAATTTATTAATGTTATTTGAAGCCACTAGATTGTAAGGCAATGATTTGATGAGTATATCATTACCAATTATACTTATAGTATACATTCCTATTGTTTCCAATCATCATTCATTACTATTGTTACTACCAGCAGTTTTGAATGCAAAAAAGCATTAGTGCTCATACTAGAGGTATGCAGTGTAATCTGAGGAATCTGCTCTTGAGTAAGGAACATGGGCGTTAAAAAAAAAAAGTCCACTTTTCATTTAGCAATTATGGGAGTCAAAAAATAGTCAAACGAGCTTGCTCAGCTATTTTTAGATGTGACTCACTCACAGCAGCAGCGAAACGGGGTTGAGGGATCCTCTTTGTTGAGATAGGTATTGGTCTCAGAGTTCTAACCGCCATCTATCGGACATTTATGGCATAGTCTGTGATTATGCCACAAATAGCTGAAATGGGAACACCCATTCAATGGCTCAGATGTCGCCATATTTCTCTCTAAGATCAAACAATGCATTATTGTTTGGTTACAGGCAACCAGCAAGATTGTAAACTGCTGTTTAAATTGAAAATATGCATCACTTAAAGGGGTTGTGCAGATCTTCGAAAACATGGCCGCTTTCTTTTTCACAAGAAATGACATCATGTCTGTTGGTCACATGGCCATGCTGTTGCACAGTCCCATTAATTTTAATGCAAATAGAAAAAGTTGCAACAGCATTCTTCTAGCACCTAGAGCATTACTGCAAATACCTACTGTATATAAGGATACATAAAAATGAGGTTCTTGGTTTTTAGCTAGCAGAGTGCTGTTGCAACTTGTGTTTGCATTTGTGTTGTTGCCACAGCATCATGCACCTTCATTTCTTGTTCACAATTTTTTGGTAATGCTGGCTACTTTTTCTGTGTTTGTTGCATTGTGTTTTTGGGGAGTGTGGCTGAACTCCATTTGGATTATTTGCGCCACCCATCTGTCCAAGGCTGATTTTTGTTAGAGCATGATATGGATGAACTACACCCCCCATTTTATTCAGAGGCCACAGGTCCAGAGAGAGGAGGTTATTTGTGGTGTATGCAAGACATGATATGGCTGAAACACACATTTGCCCTTAATTCATGGCAGACCAAGGCCCTAAGAGAGTGAGTTGGGTCATTTTAGTGTAGGGACCTATCTAAGGGAGGTCGCCTTGACTTGACAGGGCTTACAATTACAGTTTGTTCAAAATGTAAAAACCAAGAACCTCATTTTCATGTATCGTATTGTATTACAGGCACAGCAGCGTGCACCTGCATTTCTTGTTCACATTGTTTGGCAGTGCTAACCATTTTTTTGTGTGTTTGTTCAACTCATTTTAATGGGGGGAAGCTGTAACATTGCTATGTGACCAACAGATGTGAGGTCTCTTCCTGAAAAGAAGAAAGCAGCCATGTTTTCAAACTCCTGCACAACCCCTTTAACTGATTAAAATGTTTACTTTGCAGATAGTGATATAAGGCACGGATAGCCAGCTTCCGCACTCTACCTGTTGTGGAACTACAAGTCCCAGCATGCTTACTTACTCTGCTCTTCTTGGATCTCCCATAGAAGTGAATGGAACATGCTAGGAGTTCACAGCCGAATTACAGAAGGTTGTTGATGCCATAAAGTTCCCATTTTATTAGTGCCATATAGTGCAGTTTAGATAGCACCTCACCTCACAGATAACCATGTGCCCCAGTAGTGGTTTCACTCTCATATCACATTTGGAAGTACAAGTTTATGGTTTGGAGAGTTTGAAACTTGACATACAGTAAGTGGATACATGCATTTGGATTTTTTATGCTGCCTTTGGCACTTTCCTAAAAAGAGACGTGGCGAGGGCGTTTCGGGGTAAGGGCCATCAGCTCCACCAGATTTATCATCATTTACACCAAAAAAATGGCATAAATGATGCCTGAAATCTATGCCAGCTATGATCTGCACCTACCCTCTGATTTGTAAATTGCTGAATATATTGACACTATATAAATAAAATAAATACAATTATTATTATTATTATTATTATTATTATTATTACTATTACATGGAAGACCTATTGCCCAACTCTTGAGACAAATATTTAATCATCCTTAAAGCCATTACTCCTGACATGCCTGTTTTAGTAATCACTTGTACTGTCCTTAAAACAACAATTCTGTAATATCTTTTTTTCCGCTCTATACAAAGTGCTATCCCCCCTTTCCCGTTCTATCTAGCACTGCCTACCTATATATGAAATAGTGTATCATTCACACAATGGCAGATGTTGAGGAACATCTTGGCAAGCACCATAAGGTTGTTGACAGTCTCTGACATCAAGCATGTCATATCTGTGTCAAGCTGTAGACTATAAACTCAGGCAGGGCTGGTTCTCTTCTGCAGTATCTGCATTATTGGTATTATCTGTTAATGGGTTATGCATGTTTTAGCTATCTGTACATATCTATACTTGTTTATTATATTTGTACATTTCTTGACTCAAACCTAGTCTATCTATCTATCTATCTATCTATCTATCTATCTATCTATATCAGTCATAATTGGCAATAGTACATGTCTGCTGTAATTTACATATTTAGATTTTTATTTCTTCAAGGAATGGTCAGCAATGCTGTGTTATTGTTTTAGTGTACATTGTGTCCTTTGTATAATAATTTCAACAGACCGTAATCGCCATGTACTATATATACCGCACCTTGCATATGCTGTTTCTTTGAATTCTTTTCTGTTGAGTGCTCTTTATGGCTACATCTGATTCATGAACACCAGGCGGTTTATTAGTGAACCAGTGTTTGGTCTATCATAGGCCTGCCTCATCGGGTTTTCTATGTGAGCTGGCAGCCCTATTAATCATTAACTACATGATTAAATTAATGTTTGCTCGCTCTTGCTGGGGGTGAAAACTTGCATCTAGAACATGATTCCTTTTTTTCTGGTACCTGAATAAACACCAGCACCAAAGTCATTTAGGACATTACTGGTGTGTTTACATGCAAAGTGCCCTTATGCATTATTAAAGATTGGATCATTCTAAGCCACGGAGAATATACTGAAATGAATATGATATAATTGTACTTTAATGTGTAGAGAAACTGATGTGTCACGTAGGGAGAAGAAGACACTTATGATCAGCTGAAGATCTGCCCTAAATAGTAGCAAATATATACAGAAAAAACAGTGATAGAAGATTATAGAAATTCATACATGCTTATATATAAGCAGGATGCTATAAAAACATTATTGTGTTAAAGCTGAAAATCATGTGAACGGTAAATTGTGTAACAATATATACAGTAACAATTTTCACTTCAGAACTGTTCTTAAAAAAGGTATATTTTATGAACAAAGACATAGTCTACTATAGACTAAGATACAGTCCACTACGGACCAAATCAAAGTCCACGATAGACCAAGACAGTCTGCTATAGACTAAGACACAGTCAATTACAGACCAAATCAGTGTCCATGATAGACCCAGACACATTTTACTACAGTCCAAGTCACAGTCTAGTATAGACTAAGATACAGTCCACTACAGATTAAGGCACAGTCTACTATAGACTGAGACACAGTCCACTGCAGACCAAGGAATAGTCTACTATAGACCAAGTCTGTATACTATTGACTAAGACACAGTCCACTACAGACTAAGGTACAGTCTACTATAGACTAAGACACAGTCCAATGCAGACCAAGGAATAGTCTACTATAGACTAAGTCAGTCTACTATAGACTGAGACACAGTCCACTACAGACTATTTTTATTTATTTATTATGCTTACTTGTATAGCACCATCATATTCCGCAGCGCTTTACAGACATTGACAGTCACTGTCCCATATAGGGCTCACAATCTACATTCCCTATCAGTATGTCTTTGGAGTGTGGGAGGAAACCGGAGTACCCAGAGGAAACCCCATGCAAAGATGGGGAGAACATACAAACTCCTTGCAGATGTTGTCCTTGGCAAGGCCGCCGTGCTTCCCCAGTAGACTAAGGTACAGTCTACTATAGACTGAGACATAGTCCACTGCAGACCAAGGAATAGTCTACTATAGACCAAGTCAGTCTACTATAGACTAAGACACAGTCCACTACAGATTAAGGCACAGTCTACAATAGACTGAGACACAGTCCACTGCAGACCAAGGCACAGTCCAGTTTTACAAATTCACAACAAAGTGGATTTTGATCATGAAATTTGTTTCACATTTTACCTTTTTCATTGAACGGTAAAAATTCACTGCGCATCTCTGATATAATAGGCATGATGCAGATTTGAAAATCCTCAACAAGATTTCAGATCTACTGTTAGGGTCTTGCCAGACATAGCAATACCCTAACACTACTGCAGGGGACTGGGAGGAAGGACAGAGACAAGTGAGCCCTAATCTCACCCCAGCCACTGTCCCTTCCTATTGCCTCAGTTTACCCTAAACGGTAAAAGGACAACCTGAAGATGAGCCCTATACTAAGTAAAGTGAAAACACAGAACACAGACACAACAAACGACAAAAAGGGAGGTCAGAAAGCCAAGGGTTCGGTAACAGACGAGCAATGCAGTACAGAATCAAAATCCAAGAGAATAGTCAAGAGTCAAGGCCAGAGGTCAGGAATACGAATACAAGTAACAAAACAGCAAGGAATAATAGCCAGAACGCAAGAAGCAATAACCAGCGACCATGTGAGGGCTGACAACCTGTTTATAGAAAGTCAGGACCTGCCCCAGACTGGATTGGTAGACAGGCTGTCAATCACACAGGCAAGGCTGAGATTAACTATTAGTGGAACAGAGAAAACCAAGGTGAAGGCAGAAAATCAATTACATTGTCTAGGACAGTGTTCAGGCTGAGCAATAAGAAACCTACGCAAGAAATCAAACTGAACACGCCTCCTTCGCCACAGCATGCGAGCGGAGGGTGGCGCAGAGACCCGAACAGGCAGAGACGTAACATCTACAGTAGGAAAACTTCATTCAGATATATTGTACTGTTATAAAATTCTACACCAAGAATGTAGGAGACCCAAAGTGAAAAATTTCTGTATAAGCTAGCCATAGCCATTTTACATATTCTCATGAACAGTTTTCAAATTGGCGATGTATAAAAAGTAAGCCACAAAAACTACTGCCAGACAAGGTGCATGCACATTGTAGAAGCTGTTGGAAATATCTTTAGACATAGCAAGACACAAAGATAATGAATTTTATTTGTGACACTTGGGTGATATTTGTCATTTCTAGTTTTAGTAGGCATTGCATTAACAACTCACAAATATTTCTGTCTAGAGCTATGTTCACTTCTGAATCGGAGGCCTCCTTTACAGATCCCATCATTATTTATGTGAAAAAGTGTTATGAGTCCAGTGCTATTTTTCCTATCAAAATGACAGATATCAGAGTAAAATCTGATGGACCCCATTATAAGCCACTGATGTCCGTAGTTGCTGCTGCTGTCTGTCTAATGCCTCATGAGCCCTACTGGACACAGTGGATAATAACAGCATCTGCAGAATATGTTGGCACTATATAAAAGAAATAAAAGAAAGTGTTATGACTTCCATTTGAAATGAAAGCCACATTGCAGATGTGAACAAAGCCTAATGCTGGTCATACAGGTTAGATAGCTAGCAACTGGACATTAGATTAGCCATCAGCTATTTCTCCATTTCTCCATCCCCCACTCAGCCAATCATAGAGAAGTTCTTAATTAGGTGAAAAGAATAAGCTGCAAGACACCATGGGTAGCAGTTAATACCTGTAAGAAAAAGAATAGGACATGTTGAGAGATGGAATACCACCATATACATTAGATGGTCTATCGGTCCCACCGAAATTATAATAATAATAAAATAAATAATAATGTTTATTTATGTGTGTATATAGACATTAGATGCCAGTAGAGGCCATCAAATATCCCTGTCAAACAGATTTCAACAGTGCAGCCTTGGAATGATTCAGATGATAGTAGTTCTGTATAACAATTTGACCTTAAAATCTGGTCAGGTGGCTTGGTTGTGCATTCCTACACTGTCACTTGTGGTGTACCGAACAAAAACTCGCTGGTGATAACTTATTAAGACTGGCATTTGTCTTAATTCCTCTGCTGGTGAAAGATGCACAAGAATTATTAGGTGGCTCCAGTCTCTTTACCCGTTTATGCCACAGCCAATTTTCATTTTTAATTTCACAGAGTTACAGGATGGCTTACAGTTTGTGAAACAAATTGTACTTTGTAATGGCACCATTCAATATCCTGCCCAATGTACTGGGAAGCTGGAAAAAAACGTTTTTGCGCCAATATTCTATGGGTCTAATTATTACAGTATTCACTGTATGGTTAAAAATGACATGTTACCTGTATTCTGCGGGTCAGTATGATCATGGCGATACCAAATTTATACAGTATTTGTAATGTTTTGAAAAATTAAAAACTTTGCAAAATAGAGAAAAAAAAAATTGTGTTGCAATATTGTGACACCTGTAACTTTTTTATACAGTGGGGAAAAAAAAGTATTTAGTCAGCCACCAATTGTGCAAGTTCTCCCACTTAAAAAGATGAGAGGCCTGTAATTGACATCATAGGTAGACCTCAACTATGAGAGACAAAATGAGAAAACAAATCCAGAAAAATCACATTGTCTGATTTTTAAAGAATTTATTTGCAAATTATGGAGGAAAATAAGTATTTGGTCAATAACAAAAGTTCATCTTAATACTTTGTTATATATCCTTTGTTGGCAATGACAGAGGTCAAACGTTTTCTGTAAGTCTTCACAAGGTGGGCACACACTGTTGCTGGCATGTTGGCCCATTCCTCCATGCAGATCTCCTCTAGAGCAGTGATGTTTTGGGGCTGTCGCTGGGCAATGTGGACTTTCAACTCCCTCTAAAGGTTTTCTATGGGGTTGAGATCTGGAGACTGGCTAGGCCATTCCAGGACCTTGAAATGCTTCTTAGGAAGCCACTCCTTCGTTGCCCTGGTGGTGTGCTTGGGATCATTGTCATGCTGAAAGACCCAGCCACGTTTCATCTCAAATGCCCTTGCTGATGGAAGGAGGTTTGCACTCAAAATCTCATGATACATGGCCCCATTCATTCTTTCATGTACATGGATCAGTCGTCCTGGTCCCTTTGCAGAGAAATAGCCCCAAAGCATGATGTTGCCACCCCCATGCTTCACAGTAGGTATGGTGTTCTTTGGATGCAACTCAGCATTCACTTCCTCCAAACATGAGTTGTGTTTCTACCAAACAGTTCTACTTTGGTTTCATCTGACCATATGACATTCTCCCAATACTCTTCTGGAACATCCAAATGCTCTCTAGCAAACTTCAGACAGGCCCAGCTATGTACTGGCTTAAGCAGGGGGACACGTCTGGCACTGCAGGATCTGAGTCCCTGGCGGTGTAGTGTGTTACTGATGGTACCCTTTGTTACGTTAGTCCCAGCTTTATGCAGGTCATTCACTAGGTCCTCCTTGCAGGACTTTTCTTTCTGGCGATTTTAGGTGGAATCTGCGGTGGAGTCTCCTGCGCATATGTGAACCTAGCCTAAGATCTCAGAAACATAAGACCTTGCCAAGAGAGATTTGAGTGGGAGACAAATATCCAACCTTAACTGAGGCTTTGACTGAAGCCAGCTAATTCTGACTTGACCTGCAAATACTTTCCAAAATATTCTTCTTTTTTCACTATTCTTCCACAGAAAATTCTATGAATTTTATTTTTATATATCTTTTTGAATATCCCTTGAAAATATATATATACTCCAGGATTTTACATCATTGTTATCTAAGAATTCTTCTTGGAAAAAAAAAAATCTGCGGGAGTGAAAAGCAGTAGAGGTTATTTGAAGAAGGAATGACGAAGGAGGACTGCACCTTTAATAATCACTAAGCTGTCACACGTGATGTCTGCTTGCAGTCAACTCAAAGTCAGAGCTTGGGATTTCACTGCTACTGCTGCCTGGGATAGTTGTTTACTCTCTTCCAACTTGCTGAAGCTTAGAACTACACCTGCTGCATGCACAGTGCCTGGGGCGCAAGAAACCAATCAATACCTTGGCCAACGGGCATTCTAAGGTACAGCTTCTGTTCCACTAACTGGAAGAACAGAAAACTTTCCTGGGGAGTCATTTCATTGCCTTTCTTTCAGCAGGACGAGAATCACTAGCACATTTACTCTCATAAAATCTAGTGATATTGTGGTCGCTACATTTTTAGACTTGGTATTGTTCTGTGTGGATAAACTTTAAAACAGCTTCTTGTCATCTAAAAGTTCCTTTTTTTATTTCCATCATCCAGAAAGCTGCCTTTTGCCATGATCATCTCAGATGTCCTAGTTGACAGTGTGATGTGATTGTTCATGGGCACCATCAGACATGTGATCTGAAGATGAGTAATTTTTCCTGAACCATTTTTGTAACCTTTCAAGACTGACAGAAAAAAGATGAAGTAAACACATAGAGAGGCAAACAATAGCAAGCCCATGACATTAAAATGAAAATCTCTGGGCCAGGGAATGATTCATAGCTCTCTTCCAAATGCTACTTGTAAAGGACATCACTAGTTCCCACGTCAGCTGGCACCTGTATGATGCTGGAAGACCGAAATGCAGCAACCTCTTCTTCCGCTTCCTTGTCAACCAACTCTTTCATTCCCAAAACGACCTACCGGAAAATTAAAAGGTGTTTTAGCTTCCGAAGAGGTACGTCCAGATGGATTCTTAATAGCATTATTCTGTTTATATGCTTCTGTCCCTGTTTATCCAGAAACATATTATTTTAAGAAGTAATACCGTAATTGTCAGTTTATGTTTAATACAATGTTAAGATTAGAAAATAGGGTTAACTGCAGTCCTATGTAAAACCACTTTATGGAATCATGACTTGTAAGAAATGACATACTCATCTTTGCTACAACATTGCGTTAACAATTGATAATCTAAAATAACCTTTTTTTTCTGCAGTTCAATTCATTTTCTTTGTAAAATTATTCTCTTACTCTAACTATAGGTGTGTGTGTGTGTGTGTGTGTGTGTGTGTGTGTGTGTGTGTGTGGAATTACTTGGATTTACTTTTGCCAATCTCTTTGTTGGCTGCTTTACAGGGTTGGTGCATTCACATAGCAGTCAGCTGGTTGTTTGGAAGCAGTGAACTCAATCACACACACAGTCTGTTTTTTCTGAGCACTCTTTAAGACCTGTTTGAGACTTCTTTCATTTGACATTCACCAGGTGGAACTCTTTACTATTCTTTACTGTACACATTATTCTGGAATTCCATTCAAAACCTTAAATTACCAATGAAAGACTTGTTCATACTATGACATATCCATTTACAGGTCATCTGCAGCTTCTGTACCTTTTACTTACTCATTACTAACAGAGAAACATAACTGTCTTATGTGAATTATTACAATAAATGAACGTATTGTCTATTCAATAATATTATCAGTAGTTTTATGTACAGTATGCACATATACATGCCTTACTATAAGGTAAAAGCTTGCTTAACCTCTTATACTTCTCTTTGATCCTACTGTACAAGATAGTTTGAAGAAGTATGCAACAACATGTATATACAGTATGTACAGTATGTATCCTGCTAGTTCTGTGTATCTATCTAACCATTTACATGTGCCCCTAGCCCTCAAACATTTTACCAAAATGTTTGGAGGCAGAGGACGCTGTATTTTGCAGACCATAATAGCGTGAGTGGTTATTATTTCTTAATATCATCTGAGCCTGTGGCCAATCATGAACATTAGTATACATGTTACAGTTTGTACTGGAAATCCCCACCAACTTACCTCTTCAGTTACAAAATAGACCAAAGGATATAATTTCCCTCTGAATACCATTCTTACTCACAGATATGTTATTCATCTCCACCTTGATACTCATCTTTTAGTACAGGGTGACCTCCAAATTGCATTCATTCATGTCTTACATTTCTCTGTTGAGTTAGTGATGTACCATTAGTGCATTTGAGTGTAATACCTAAAACTTCACAGAATATAGGCTGCCATGTTCGCAAGCATTTTATCCGCTTCAGCATTGCAACATCCCAGTGTAGACCTAATATATCTATTATTGTCCAACATCACTCTAATGCTTTAAGATGTTTGATTCTTTGAAAATGCCAGGAAGCCCTTTTTGTGAGGCAGTGAATTTTGAGAATCAAGAAAGTGATGCCTCATATCCCATATGAAACATACAAAGAATTCTTTACTAAAGACATGTCTATGTCCTATGTATTATAGGGTGGTACTACTCCAGTGGTTCCCCGGTAATCTACACAGTCAAAGACCAGATTAGATACAAGCAATTCAACATTACTGAACATGGCTGCATTTACAGTGGTAGTTTTAGTACTCTTAAAGAGGACTTTTCACTATCACCACCAAGCCCAGCTCTTTGCATCATTTGATTCACTGATTCCTGCACAGTTTGAATTTTTTATCTAGCCCCCATAGCTCCCAAGCAATAAATGCTGTTAGTTTTGGTGCCTGATATGCTATTTAGGCTCTGTGCTGTCAGGTGGGTGGTGTCAAGCAGGGAAAGGGGGTGTGACCCTGCTCCTGCCTGACACTGCTCACCTGACAGTAGAGAAGTAAAGTAACGCATCAGGCACCAAACTAACAGCACTGATTGCTCATAAATAGTGGGGGCTAGAAAAAAATATTACAACTGCATTGGAGTCTGTGGAACTGTGCCTATTAACAGATGCTAAGAACTATAGCCTGTAGAAGTGGTGAAAGATTCTCATTAATGGTTGCAAATGTTAGACTACACCACAAAACTGATGTACATAGGCCTCCAATATATCCTGTAGTGCCTTCATAGTGCCCCCAGGGCCCCACCAACCATGAGGTGAGGTGAGCCTCTGGTCTCAGGTAGCACTTACCAAGCAGGGGGGTGGCACTTGAGCCTAGTTCCCTGCACTAATATATAACACTGCACACATCTGTCTTTGTGGGGAGAACTGTACATAGGTACGTTGCATAGCATTTTCCATTTATAACAAGGTATGCAGGATCCTCCTGTCCCTGGTCTTCTTTATCCTTTGAATGTAGGACCATTGAAGAGCACATCATGTGATTACATGACATGACCAAAAAGTCCTCCAGTGATGGAAGAAGAAGGGTTGAGCCTAGTATGGAGTGATTTAAATATGCTGTGGATCCAGTAGGTGGTGCTGCCTCAATTCCAGGAGTGTTAGCTGTGCAGTCAGGTGTACTCCACCAAATAGCTTCACAGCTAACACACCCCGAGCCTCGGCATTTTCACTGCTGCATGGTCCAAGTAGAGGCTTACTATGTCTCTCCTATATGCAGTATGAATGTGCTTGGTTTAGTGTGGGCACAGCGAGGAGTGCCTCATATTAACAGTCAAAAGAGGCAGCGCCACCTACTGGTTCCACGGCATACCAGGCAGAACCATATTTTACCCACTCCATTCTACCATCTACTGAAAATGACAACTCCAGAGAGAAGAGAAGAAGGGTAAGCGTTTGTATGCTGAGTGTATGTGAGCTGCATATGTGTGCTGTACACATGGGTGTTGTGTTTGACACGTACAGTATAAGGTGTTTCTGCATCTTATATAGACAGTGTACAGTACTACTTCTCTTGCCCTGTATAGGTGCTGCACAGTGCAGTCTTCTTGACTTTTATGCCAGGTTTAGTTCACAGTATCTGCTATTATTATGCATATATGGACACTGCATAGTATCATTTCTCTAGTCCTGTATGCTGGATGTAATTATCAGTATGCTCTCTTATTCTGTATATATGGACATAGCACAGTATCACTTCTCTAGTCATGTATTCTATATGAAATTCTCACTGCTTTCGTTCAGGCCTTAACACTTTTCTCCTCAGGCAGCAGAAAGGCTAGGTGCTGCCCTGCGACCTCACCTCTTGCCTGCAAACTTCCTTCCTCCACAATTAGCCAACTTAGTTGCAGTCTGATAAGCAGTTGCTGAGTTAACTCACTATCAGAGACTGTAATGGCTTATACTCCCTCAGCAGAACAGTATCCATACTCCCCTTCACAGGTTTGGCTCCACCATATAACTTTTTGTGCAGCTATTTGTTGCTAATAATCATATTTTGCTTGCTTCTATCAACCTTTCCAGTATGTATGTTCACTATGCTTATAATAAGTGGAATACATGCCAGGGCCACTTTTTACACACACAGGCCAAAATAGAAGCACCACACAGTCATACATGCTCTCTTTATATTGGTGTCATACTTTCCTGTTCATCTGCGCATCAATACTCCTCCCATTGTAATGGTGCACTGGCACAATATCTTTCCCATTAGGGACAGTTTCTGTCTGGCCCTACTCACCATCCAGGTCTATGTCCTTTGTGGAATTTTGATTTAGTCATAAATCAGTTTATAAGATCATTCAGAAGAAAAGAGAGAAGGGATTCACGACAAGCTGTCAGAAGAATTACCTGCTAAACAGTCTTCTGAAACGTCTGTTGCAGTGCTTATACATGCTAAACAAACAGTATTTTTTATTGAACCCATTAAGAAACACATTTTTAGTCCATAACCAATAATAATAGTACAAATGATGCCATGGCGTAGAATATATAGCCTTTAAGAACATTCCTTAGTTACTGTTCTCCCTGTGTAACACTGTTATACCTAATGTATACTTTCTCAAATGTTATCAGATTTAGATAGCAAGGCACTGGATTTTTTTTAGTAAATAAATAAAGACTTAAAATTATAGACTGCATTGTTACTACCAAAGTATATAGTGGCTTGTGGAGGCACCAAATGATGGCGCACTGAGTGTCTGTGGTTCTGTATCATGAAACCAAAGGGTCTTAGTATAACACAATTTCAATCCCTGTGTTTGCTTGGGTCTCCTCCGGTAATCTTGTTTCTTCTCTCACTAAAAATAAATACTGATAGGGAATTTGTAATCTGTACATGGGGCAGTTGATGAAGTCTGTAAAGAGCTATATAAACCAGGGGCATAACTTGAAGCTCCTGGGCCACAATCTGTAAATGGGACCCCTACCTACCATTTAGAATATTGATATATTTTTTGTGGCAGAGAGACCATTGGGGTTTCGTCAGGGCCCAGGGCCTGGCAACTGCTACCGATGTAACCCCTATTAGTACAGCCCTGATATAACCAAGAGAAATGTAAGCAAAATAAAAAATCTTCTCAATAAGGGTGGGTTCACACTTGTGCCGGCACTCCGTCCGCCGCAAATCCAACATAAATGTTGGAAAACTGGATAGGCACTGGATAGGGAAAGGTTTGTGACGCTTTGCTTAAAAACACATTCACTTGAATGGGTTTTTAAAGCAATGCGCGGGTGTGCGCTTACACCCTCTGCGCCGCGAAGCCGTTTTTTTTTCGTTGGACACGAACTTCTGCATGTCCGACTTTGTTTCCGATGAAAAAAAAACGGCTTCGCAGCGCAGAGAGTGTAAGCACACAGCCGCGCATTGCTTTAAAAACTCATAGAAGTGAATGGGTTTTTAAGCCAAGCGTCGCAAACCTTTCTCTATCCAGTCCCTATCCTGTTTTCCGACATTTAGGTCGGATTTGCGGCGGACAGAGTGCCGGCGCAAGTGTGAACCCACCCAGTGGCGTAACTAGGAATGGCTGGGCCCCAAGGCGAACTGCTGCCCCCAATCGCCCCCCCGGACCGCCCCCCTTCAACCTCCCCCCCCAAAAAAAATGCATTCCTGCGCACACTATTATGTGCCATAGTGGCTCCTGCAAACACTATTATGCCCCATAGTGGCCTCTGCACACAGTATTATGCCCCATAGTTAGCCCCTGCACACAGTATCATGCTCCATAGTGGCCCCTGCACACAGTATCATGCCCCATAGTGGCCCCTGCACACAGTATCATGCCCCATAGTGGCCCCTGCACACAGTATCATGCCCCATAGTGAGCCCTGCACACAGTATCATGTCCCATAGTTGCCCCTGCACACAGTATCATGCCCCATAGTGGCCCCTGCACACAGTATCATGCCCCATAGTGGCCCCTGCACACAGTATCATGCCCCATAGTGGCCCCTGCACACAGTATCATGCCCCATAGTGAGCCCTGCACACAGTATCATGTCCCATAGTTGCCCCTGCACACAGTATCATGCCCCATAGTGGCCCCTGCACACAGTATCATATCCCATAGTGGCCCCTGCACACAGTATCATGTCCCATAGTGGCCCCTGCACACAGTATCATGTCCCATAGTGGCCCCTACACACAATATCATGTCCCATAGTGGCCCCTGCACACAGTATCATGTCCCATAGTGGCCCCTGCACACAGTATCATGCCCCATAGTGGCCCCTGTACACAGTATTATATCCCATAGTGGCCCCTGTACACAGTATCATGCCCCATAGTGGCCCCTGCACACAGTATCATGCCCCATAGTGGCCCCTGCACACAGTATCATGTCCCATAGTGACCCCTGCACACAGTATCATGTCCCATAGTGGCCCCTGCACACAGTATCATTCCCCATAATGGCCCCTGCACACAGTATCATTTCCCATAGTGGCCCCTGCACACAGTATTATTCCCCATAGTGGCCCCTGCACTGAGTATTTTGCCCCATAGTGGCCCCTGCACACACTATTATATGTCCCATTGTGGACCACCCATGAACAATTACTGTATTATACTCCGGGGTCTTTTCAGACCCCAGAGTATAATGATCGGAGACCCAGGGAAGGATAGAAACATAAAAAAACAACGTTGCTTACCTGTTCCTCACTCCAGTCCAGACGCTGCTGCTTCGGCCTACTTCAACGTTGGACCAGGCCGGCGTCACGTGATGCGGGCAAGGCGTCGCGACGCAAAATGACGTTGGGGACGTCACCAAACAGGCCCGAAGCCTGGAGAAGCGCTGGAGAGGTAAGTACATTGTTTTTTATGTTCCCTCAACTTCCCTGGGCCTCCGATTATTATACTTTTCAGACCCCGGAGTATAATGATAGCAGTGATTGCGGTGTTCAGCCCGCGGCCTCACATACCGATCCCCGCTCCTGCTCACAGCCACCTCTGCAGAATCGGAAGCGCAGGCGGCCGTGAGCGGGACCCCGGGGAACGGTAAGTATATAGGGCCTGTTACCTGCTGGGGTTACTCCAGCAGGTAACGGCCTATTAAAAAAAAAAAAAAAAAAAGCATCGGGGGCCCGCGGGGCCCCGTAATGTCCCGGGCCCTGTGGCAGCTGCTACCGCTGCTACCCCGGTAGTTACACCCCTGAACCCACCCTAACTGGTTGTATGGTGACTTAAGAGCTTCTTTATATGTTGTCTCATTTCATTGGCAAAAAAAAAAAAAAAAAAGAATACCGAGCTAAAATACACTTGTGTAAATGAATGCAGGATCTTAGTTTCTTTGTGGCTCATTTATTATATTCGTTTTCTTAGGCAGTGCTTTTGTTTTTTGTCATGTTATCTAAATTCCAATTCAAGGAATGGCTAAGTCAAAGCTTGCATGAAAGCAGAGTGGGCTTGCTGAGCTGTGACCTTTCAAACAGGTGAAAAGAAAGCATCTAGCAATTATGGTGTGCAAATATAAAGCCGCCTTTGAAAAGATAGGGAGTGAAGCCAAGATCCCTCAGAACCTAAGAGCAGGCACTTGTGTATATGCCATTCAGCTGTGAATAAGGGGCTGCCAGTGGCATTCTTAGCTCACAAGAAAAAGGACTGTGTCAGTGTATTTCACGAGAAATATTTTGATCTCTGCTATCAATAGCTACCAAAACCTTAAGAACAACCCAAGTATGTATTCACCAATGATGACACACATTACACTAGACTGACATCTTGGATATTCAGTTGTATAGACAGATGTCTTTGTCCAGCATTATGTGCAATAATGACATGTAATTGTATTTGCTTTAAAACACTTTAGGTACTTGACTTCTACAAAACACAGATCGGATAACTGAATGTTATATCACCACCACATGAGCAGGATTGACATCATAGGTAGACCTCAACTATGAGAGACAAAATGAGAAAACAAATCCAGAAAAATCACATTGTCTGATTTTTAAAGAATTTATTTGCAAATTATGATGGAAAATAAGTATTTGGTCACCTACAAACAAGCAAGATTTCTGGCTCTCACAGACATGTAACTTCTTCTTCAAGAGGCTCCTCTGTCCTCCACTCATTACCTGTAGTAATGGCATCTGTTTGACATTGTTATCAGTATAAAAGACACCTGTCCACAACCTCAAACAGTCACACTCCAAACTCCACTATGGTGAAGACCAAAGAGCTGTGGAAGGACACCAGAAACAAAATTGTAGACCTGCCCCAGGCTGGGAAGACTGAATCTGCAATAGGCAAGCAGCTTGGTGTGAAGAAATCAACTGTGGGAGCAATAATTAGAAAATGGAAGACATACAAGACCACTGATAATCTCCCTCGATCATGGGCTCCACGCAAGATCTCACCCCGTGGGGTCAAAATGATCACAAGAACGGTGAGCAAAAATCCCAGAACCACACGGGGGGACCTAGTGAATGACCTGCAGAAAGCTGGGACTAACGTAGCAAAGGCTACCGTCAGTAACACACTACACCGCCAGGGACTCAGATCCTGCATTGCCAGACATGTCCCCCTGCTTAAGCCAGTACATATCCGGGCCCGTCTGAAGTTTGCTAGAGAGCATTTGGATGTTCCAGAAGAGTATTGGAAGAATGTCATATAGTCATTAGAACTGTTTGGAAGAAACACAACTCGTCGTGTTTAGAGGAAATTGAATGCTGAGTTGCATCCAAAGAACACCATGCCTACTGTGAAGCATGGGGGTGGCAACAACATGCTTTGGGGCTGTTTCTCTGCAAAGGGACCAGGACGACTGATCCGTGTACATGAAAAAATGAATGGGGCCATGTATCGTGAGATTTTGAGTGCAAACCTCCTTCCATCAGCAAGGGCATTGAAGATGAAATGCAGCTGGGTCTTTCAGCATGACAGTGATCCCAAGCACACCGCCAGGGCAACGAAGGAGTGGCCTAGCCAATCTCCAGATCTCAACCCCATAGAAAACCTTTGGAGGGAGTTGAAAGTCCGTGTTGCCCAGCGACAGCCCCAAAACATCACTGCTCTAGAGGAGATCTGCATGGAGGAATGGGCCAACATACCAGCAACAGTGTGTGCCCACCTTGTGAAGACTTACAGAAAACATTTGACCTCTGTCATTGCCAACAAAGGATATATAACAAAGTATTGAGATGAACTTTTATTATTGACCAAATACTTATTTTCCACCATAGTTTGCAAATAAATTCTTTAAAAATCAGACAATGTGATTTTCTGGATTTGTTTTCTCATTTTGTCTCTCATGTCTACCTATGATGTCAATTACAGGCCTCTCTCCTCTTTTTAAGTGGGAGAACTTGCACAATTGGTTGACTAAATACTTTTTTTCCCCACTGTATATGTATATATATATATATATATCTATATATCTATATATATCTATATATATAGATACATATATATTGTGACAGCTTGGGGGAATTAAACTCAAAATGGTGGCAGGCTCCTGGTCCTAACAGCGGTGGTTCGTGGTACTGGGCGCTGGAAAGATAGCTTTCAGACGGGCCAAGTGTAAAATAAACGTGGCTTTTTTCAGCTTAACTGCAACACAGCAAAACAACAAAAAAACCTATGCCACAGTTAGGGCACTCACTGACTCCTTGAGTCCCTAACTAGCCTCTGGGGCAATAAGAGCCTGACTTAGTCTTTTTAAGTCCTCTCTGGATCCCAGCCCTCTGGGACAGACTGCCTCTCTGTCCTAGGCTGGTCCACCATTTCCTGCTCCAAGCAGGTTTCTCCAGTCCTCTGGAGATACACGCCCCACCCAAAGGTGTGGCTGAGGGCCTTTTCAGGGCTGGCCTGGGTCGCTCCCTAGCGCCCTCTAGGTTCATACTCTCACAATATATATATATATATATATATATATATATATATATATATATATATTCTATAAACCAGTTTGTAAAAGACTTTGCAAACTATGTCAGCCACCAATCAGAGACAGTTTTCCGCAGATGCTCTCCCTCCCCCAGTCACTCATGGAATGTGCAGAATTTGGAGACTGAGATTAACAGATTAATTTTCAGATGACTAAAGTGATTTCAGGACATTTGTGAAAATAAAATGTGCAATTACTTTCAGGGACACCACAAAAGAAAACTGCAGACTAAATGTTGTTCCTTAAAGTTACAGTATATATTTTCTTTTTACATACATGTAAAAAGCCTAAAATATATTTCTAGCTTAGTCTGAAATGTGATACAGCCACATATAAATTGTTACAGTATCTAAACACTATCAGTGATGGATCTGCATAGAAAGGAAGGCATGTGATTGTGGAGATCTTGGCATGTTTCAGTTGTCAGAGCTATTAGGAGTGTTCCTGTTAATACTTAATCTGTCCTTTTCCCCACCACTTGGTCACGGGATGCATATTATTATTTTCTGCTCAGCTGTAAGCACTTTGACTACTTACAGTATGTATGCGGAAAGCCTTGGTTAAGCAGCAAAGTTGGGGGAGTGTATCCGCGTTTTAAAGAGCAGCTTCGCCAACTGCTGAAATAAACGATGTGAAGGTTTATGTCACAGCTTGAGCCTCTAGAGATCTTGATCTTCGTTGACTTGCCTGAATGGCTTTTCAAAGTCAGACGCTGAGTCAGGCTGACGTCCCTGCCAAAAAAAAGGCCTTCAGTATGTTCTTATTTTACAACCCTTGAAAATGTACTTCTACAGGGTACATGTAGGTTAAAAATGGGTTACCTTTCTCGAATGCAAATGCATTCCTATTAGCATAGGGCTATTATTTTCAGCACTTCAGCACTGCTGTTTTTACCTGAGAAACTAGTTAGTCCTTTTCCAAAAAAAAATCGTATTTGGACATTTCAACTCAATGCATTTTTATGGTTTTTTTACAGTAATAAACATACAAAAAAATGAATAATCATGGTAATAAAGTAAAATAAAGAAACAAGTATGATAAATCATCACGCAAAGTCCAAACATAGTGTTGAGTGGTCGTAATTAACATGGACAACCATTGAATGCAGTCAGTGCAAACAGGGGCGAGACTAGCAAAGACTGGGCCCCATAGTAAACTTATGACTTGGACCCCCCCATGGCACAGCGCCTCCTTTCCTGGCCCTCACACAGTATAATGTCCCATTTACACACACTCTAATGTTTCAAAGTGGCCTTCACACAGAAAAATGTCCCATAGTGGCCCCTCCACACAGTATATTGTCCCATAGTGGTCCCTGCACACAGTATAATGTTCCATAGTGGCCCCTCCACACAGTATTGTGTCCCATAGTGGTCCCTGCACACAGTATAATGTCCCATAGTGGCCCCTCCACACAGTATTATGTCTCATCGTGGCCCCAATGGTGTTCGTTGCCAATATTGCAAACATTTCGGGTTCAGCAGATTGTTGGGGTTCGCTCAACAAATACTGTTGCCGCGGCCCTTACTTATCTATCCCTGTTCCTTCTCACGGCCACCTCAGCTTCCCCTTTTTCCCTCCAGGGGGCCCCAGCGACGTGATATGGGAAGCACGGGGTCCCCTGGATGGCAGAAGGGGAAGAGAGGCGTCTGTGAGCAGGAACGGGGGATAGACAAGTAAATAGGGCCCATTACCTCCTGAGGTTACTCCAACCTTATCTAAGGTTGCGGGCCCTGTGTCGGCTGCTACGGTGGTACTTACACCACTGAATCGAAAGACAGTCACTGACCATTGGTGGTGCTAGAAATTTTAAAGAGAAATAAAGACAAAAAAACTGTAGAAACAGTATGCAACATCATAAAATGATACAAATTATGAAGTGAATGAGGAAGGCATATTGATTGTTAGTGCCAGTTGGTTTTGGAATAGGAAACATTACAGTGGGGGTGGGCTGGGATGTCAAATCCAAACCCATAGAACTTTTCTAGGTACCCTCAGAGCTATGGGGATAGTGAAAGATTGTGTCTGTACGGCACCCATGGTAACCAGTTCCTGTTGAAGTGCGTATCTCCAAATACACCGTGAGAAAGTGTCTTTCATAGTGGAAGGTTTGATGAATCATATTGGATAATTCCAGAATTGTCAGGATATATGAAGATTTCTGCTTTCTGAGAAGGGCCTATATAGAAAAAGTGAAGCCAGTTCCGGGGAAGGAGGAATTATAAGGCCCACTATGGAGGATAGCCAATGGAAGACATCTCGCCAATAGGTATGCAGGTGAGGGCAAGACCAAAGAATATGAATGAGGGATCCGCTATCAGTACATTCTCTCCAGCAGTTGTCTGGAGATTGAGGGAACATGTGGTGGAGTTTCGCCAGAGTATAGTACTAATAAAGGAGAATTTTAATTGGGGTATCATAGTGCGTCACACATTTAAAGTGAAAGCCAGTGTTCTTTTCCACTGCACAGGAGTAAAGGATTTCTGGAGGGAGATTTCCCAGCTGTGGATAGGAGTAGTTTTGACAAAGCCATCTTTAGATGCCATCATGTTATAAATGGAGCTTAAGATTTTGACCGACTTGTTAGGCAATTTGAGGAGGTTGAAGAGGTCCTTATTGTAGGAGACGGGAGAGTTGTGGTAGGTCAATAAATAATGTTTCAGTCTGAGGTAAGTGGACAGACATTGTGGTGGGAGATTGTATCGAGTTCTCAGATATTTGAATGGGAACGTTGTGCCATCATGCCAAATTTGTGAGATAAGGGAGACACCCAAGATGCTTAATTCCAGGCGTTCCACTGGAGCAAGTAGAATATTCAGAGTTTGTTTCTTCCCTGTAAGTTGATGGGTGTATTTTACAGATGTTGGTAAGTTGTTGTAGAACTAGGGAAGATGGCAGTTGCATAGTGGTGTTCAAAAGAGAATAGTAGAGCCACGTAATTATCATCAGTGTTGGGGATGCCTAGGCCTCCTACACCCCGTCTTATATTAGGAATAGAAGGTGGAAGTCTGGGTGTCTTATAGTTCCAAATTAATTTGTTGATTAGTGCGTTGACTTTCTGTAGGAAAAGGGGAAGTGGGGCCAAAGTGATCGTCCTGATTAAATATAAAAGTTTCAGGAGTATTAACATCTGGAAGCTCTGCCGAGCCATAAGCCATGTTTAGTGTAGGTCTGGAAGTCTCTTTCAATGTCAGCAAGCCGTGGCAAGATATTAATTTGAGAGGTTTGTGCAATTGAGGAGGTGATCTTGATTCCTTAAAAGTCTAGCTCGAAGGATCTCCAATCAAAGGGGAAGTCCGTTTCTAAATGTTGCAGAGTAGAAGGGGAGATATTCAGAGGGAGGATTTGAGTTTTGTTTTCATTGCTCTTGTAGAATGAAAGCAATTTTGCCTAAAGTTTTGTGGGGAATCAGGAGTTTACCCAGTTTTGGTAAGGTAACAATCAATGCTGCTTGAGATTTCTTCAGGGAGGTGTGACCCCGACATTGCGCAGTTATAAAAGTCCAGAAGTTAAGGGGCAAGGATATGCTGCAACTGAAGGAGGTATTTATTGCAAAATCCGTCTGGGCCCGGTGATTTGCCTTTAGGCAGAATTTTGACAATCTGTTGGAGTTCTGGGTGGAGTGGTTGGCACATTCAGAGTGGAAGTGGTCCTTTGACAGGGTTGGAAGTTTTAAATGATCCAGGAAATTGGATATACTGTAAGAGTCTGATGGTTCGAGGGTAAAGGTGTCTGGTCCTGTAAAATATATAACTGAGCATAATAATCTTTAAAGGATTTGACTATATCTCTAGGGTCTGTCAGTTTAGTAGATTTAGATGGATGCTTTAAGGTATGGAATTTTAGACTTCGCCTCTCTAGCTTTGAGTCTCTGGGAGTAGTATTTAGCTTTAGATATTTTAAGTGCTTTTTCATAGTCTTGAATGAGAAGGAGGTGCAGACAATGTCTGGTTTCGAATATTTGGTCGATTAGACCTGGCGTGGAGTGCGTTCCAGAGAAGCCAATTCAGTTAAGTGTCAGTGATCTCTCATTGACGTTTTTCTTATCCCTATGGTTAAGCTTAATTAGAGTCCCTCGCTATGAGTACACCTCTTTTCTTCTTAGCATGATGTGCATGGAGAGCAACTGAGAAAGCAGAATGTGTGAACCTAGTGGCGTCTTCCTGCATAAGATGAGTCTCCTGAACGCACAGGATGTCAGCCTGTAGTGAGAGGGCCTTCTTCAAGAGGAAGGGCCATTATGGAGGCTATTTAAACCCTTGGCGTCGAGAGAAGTAAATGTGATCACCATTTTATATGTGCAGTCTCTGTACCCTCAGTCAATGCCAAACACTGGAGTGTAGTGTAGAGCAAGTAGCAATTTTACGGTGTACAACACAAAACAATATTACAAAGTAAAACAATAAATGAACTAACTTACGGTTCAGAAGACAAATACAGAGGTACTGCATGGAGTTTGGAGTAACAGTTTTAGGCAAGTCAGAAAAAGTTTACTAATGGTAGAGCCTTGCACCGAGGCTAAGTAGGCTTGTGTCCAGTAGTAAAATCAATTATGGTTGGAAAGAAGACTGTGGAGTGTGGAGACATAGAGGAAGGTTATCTGGATCATGTGGAAGGAACAATGGGGTGTTTCAGGAGAGAAATAGTTCTTTGCCTTCGTCAAGATTGTGAATAGTGTGAACCATGCCATCTGTATTGAGAAGCTTGACTGGAAACCCCCATTGGCATAGTTTTTTGTTTTTTTTTGCGGAGCGAAGTTACAGGTGCCAGTTCGCCATAATTTGTGCCTTAATATGAAAGATATGAAATCTGGCAAGAACCTCTTGTGATGCATTGTCGCTGAGATGATGTGGGCTTGGGATTCTATGAGCCCTATCAATAATGATGTCTGTTGGGGAGAAATCCAGGAGCATAAATTTAGCAAAGTCCTGAAAATATGAGTGAAGTTCAGCAGATGCTATATTTTTTGGGATTCTATAGAACTTAATGGAACTTAATTGGTTTTCAATTTTTCAAAGTCCTTCGCCAAGTCGCTATGTGCATCTATGACTTTGTTGTGAGAAGCTGCAAAATCTCCCATTATGTTTTCAATGTGAAGTACTCTTCCCTCCAGGGCTGTGACAGAGGACTGTAATGGTAATAATACCTGTGACATGTCCACCTGTAGAGAACTGCGTAGAGCTATAAGCATGTCCTTTAAGATGCTTTCAGAAGTGGGATTATTTGTAGTGTGGAACTTATTGAGGTCACCTCCTGGGATATGTGTGGAGGTCTGAGAAGACATATGGCCAGCATTAGTTTCTTGTTGAGATGGTAAGTCCAAGAGTGGTTTTTGCTTGACTGGGCTATTAATAGGACATAGTGAGTTCAAAATCAAGGCTTTGGGTTCTGAGTAAATCACTGGTTGCTGAGGCTGAAACTTTTGAACCATGCAGCCATGAGGAGTTGTAGTAGGGCCAAGCCAGTGAAAATCCAGGTAAGGGTATCAGATGGAGAGATAATGATATGTGGTCACGGGCTAGGCAGAAGGGAAGGTGAGGAGTCTCCCTGATGTAAGTGTAGAGACTCAGCACTCCTAACTCCCCAGGTTTGGAGTTAGAGTATAGACTCTGCCAGGAGGAGTAACCAGAGGATCGAATGCTGGGAAGCCTGGAGGAATCTGTTTTCAGCAGAGTTGTGTAGATGGTACACCACAGAGGCGTCCATGTTGGGGGCTTTAGAGATGTGCAGGCCAGAGAGTGTTGGAGAGGTGTTGCAGTGCAGTTAATAGCGGCCCCAGATAGGACACCCAGGGACCAAGTAACATAGCAGGAGCTGCATACAGCATACGTTCAGTCCGCTATGTATAGAGGTCTGCAGTGGAGGCTACAGCTTCAGATAGTAGAGGAGAGCTGGCCAGCACAAGATGGCATTCAGCAGCCCTGGATGACGGGTGAGGACTGTCGTGGTAGGAGCTGGACATCTCAGCTGTGGAAGCAGGCTTCGGAGTCTGTGGACATATTTTTAATAGGTCTTAAACTTTGTACGCATTTTTTTTTGTTCTCAAATCATGTGTTCCTTTCCTTCTGCCCCTTTTTGACAATCTATAGGTTAGCAAAAGGAGAATGCAAAGAGAACAGAAAAACACTAAAATGCAGGATTAGAATATCTACTGGATTGTAGTCTGTAGCCATGGGGACTCATACAGATGTATCAAGTGCTAAGTTTACAGATGGTGCACTACCCTATTTTAGTCTTGTTTAGTAGCACATGTGATTCTGGATCAAAATGCAATGAATTTTAATTAAAAACATTGCTGCTTTTTGCCTGAATAACCTCTCTAAAATTCCTGCCATTAGGTGTTTCCCTTATAGCTAATTTGCAGTTCACTCCCTCTTGTTAGTAAAGTTTCTTCTCCATAGATGCAAAGGGGTTCACAGTCAGCGGAGGGGGAGGTTCTTTTCTCTCTTCACACAGCGACTACTGATGGGAAGGGCTCATTATCCTGACAGGGTTGAGACTAGAGTGGAGTGGTTTAAATCAAGTGTGTCGTGGATCCAGAAGTAGGTGCTGTCTCAGCTCTGGGAGTGTTAGCTGTGCGGTCTGGCAGATTCCACCTATAACAGAATAGATTGCCCATCAAGTCCCTTTATATATTTCAATTTTTCATGGAAACTTGGGTACCCTTTAAGCATTGTGTTACATCATGCTGTGCTATTTGCATGTCATATTGTTCTACTGGTAAGTATAATAGAAGGGCACCATGACGCGACTCGTAAATCAAGCCACTCACTGCCTGTCAAAGAAATGGACAGAGACACATACATACAGGTGCATCTCAATAAATTAGAATATCTTTGAAACGTTTATTTATTTCAGTAATTAAATTAAAATAGTGACCTCCTATATTTTCTAGATTCTTTACACACAGAGTGTTCTATTTCAAGTGTTTTATTTCTGTAAATGTTGATTATGGATTACAGGTAATGAAAACCAAAATCTAAGAAAATTTGAATATTGTAAAAAAGTTCAGTATTGTAAATTCAGTGTGTCAACCGCCAAGGTTTCCTAAGCCTTAAAATGGTCTCTCAGTCTGGTTCAGTAGGACACACAATCATGGAAGACGCTGATTATGAAATGAATTACTGAATTACTGAAATTAATGAACGTTTCAAAGATATTCTAATTTATTGAGATGCACTTGTAAATGTGGCTGTGGCTTCTATTGTGTGCTGGATTCAAAGCTATACTGCTCATTACTGCTGTATAATGTCATCCATGGCTTCTGAGGGTATGCTGCAGAGCGATAGAGAGCAGGATCTTCGCTTCTTTGTGGGTACAGTGTACAGTCATGGCCAAAAGTTTTGAGAATGATACAAATATTAATTTTTACAAAGTCTACTGCTTCAGTTTTTCTAATGGCAATTTGCATATACTCCAGAATGTTATAAAGAGTGATCAGCTTAACAGCAATTACTTGCAAAGTCAATATTTGCCTAGAAAATGAACTTTATCCCCCAAAACACATTTCAACATCATTGCAGCCCTGCCTTAAAAGGACCACCTAACATCGTTTCAGTGATTGCTCCATTAACACAGGTGTGGGTGTTGATGAGGACAGGGCTGGAGATCAATCTGTCATGATTAAGTAAGAATGACACCACTGGACACTTTAAAAGGAGGCTGGTGCTTGCCATCATTGTTTCTCTTCTGTTAACCATGGTTATCTCTAAAGAAACACGTGCAGTCATCATTGCACTGCACAAAAATGGCCTAACTGGGAAGAGTATTGCAGCTAGAAAGATTGCACCTCAGTCAACAATCTATCGCATCATCAAGAACTTCAAGGAGAGAGGTTCCATCGGTGCCAAAAAGGCTCCAGGGCGCCCAAGAAAGACCAGCAAGCGGCAGGACCGTCTCTTAAAAGTGTTTCAGCTGCGGGATCGGGCTACCAGCAGTGCAGAGCTTGCTGAGGAATGGCAGCAGGCAGGTGTGAGTGCATCTGCACGCACTGTGAGGCGGAGACTCTTGGAGCAAGGCCTGGTCTCAAGGAGGGCAGCAAAGAAGCCACTTCTCTCCAGAAAAAACATCAGGGACAGACTGATATTCTGCAAAAGGTACAGGGAGTGGACTGCTGAGGACTGGGGGAAAGTCATTTTCTCTGATGAATCCCCTTTTCGATTGTTTGGAACATCTGGAAAACAGCTTATTCGGAGAAGAAGAGGTGAGCGCTACCACCAGTCTTGTCTCATGCCAACTGTAAAGCATCCTGAAACCATTCACGTGTGGGGTTGCTTCTCAGCCAAGGGAATCGGCTCTCTCACAGTCTTGCCTAAAAACACAGCCATGAATAAAGAATGGTACCAGAATGTCCTCCAAGAGCAACTTCTCCCAACCGTCCAAGAGCAGTTTGGCGCTCAACAATGCCTTTTCCAGCATGATGGAGCACCTTGCCATAAAGCAAAGGTGATAACTAAATGGCTCAGGGAACAAAACATAGAGATTTTGGGTCCATGGCCTGGAAACTCCCCAGATCTTAATCCCATTGAGAACTTGTGGTCAATCATCAAGAGACGGGTGGACAAACAAAAACCAACAAATTCAGACAAAATTAAAGCATTGATTCTGCAAGAATGGACTGCTATCAGTCAGGATTTGGTCCAGAAGTTGATTGAAAGCATGCCAGGGAGAATTGCAGAGGTCCTGAAGAAGAAGGGTCAACACTGCAAATATTGACTTGCTGCATTAACTCATTCTAACTGTCAATATAAGCTTCTGTTACTCATAATATGAATGCAATTCTATTTCTGTATGTGATAAAAACATCTGACAAACACACATAAAAACCAGAGGGCAGCAGATCATGTGAAAATATAATATTTGTGTCATTCTCAAAACTTTTGGCCATGACTGTACAGGAGACACCGGGGGATGTGACAATTAGAAAAAGACCAGCAAAAGGAGAAAGCAGCTAAAATGCTATAATTCAGAGATATAGTGTTATTCCTCATTTACACACACAACAGCTCATTATGGAGAGTTATGTGAATGTTCATTGAGAGGCAGCTTAATGTTGACCTGGCTGCTGTACTGGAATCTGTAAAACAGATATTGCCATATGTTAGTATGTGATTTAAGGCTTACAGGATCTCTGAGAACTTTACACTGACACAGACTGTTAAAAAGTGATCATGCTATTTATGGAAACTGAGTTCATCAAATAACCTTTAGCACTAGGATGAAAGGTTCAGTAAGCTGTTATCGAGTGTACATCTCTTATTAGCTAAGACAGTCTTAGTAAGCAAGAGCCCCGGATCACCCATCTTCTGTACAGAAGGGTATTCTGAAAGTCATTTGTCACTTCATGGCAGGTATGAGCAAATTCCTGGGAAATCAACATTTATTCCAATGCAATCAGTGAATGCAGCCTTCAAGTAAACAGTATGTATAATGTGCTGAAGTCATCAGTTTTTAGATAACCTTGCAGCCGTATACATTAATAATGCAATAAATCCTTTGGAGACTTTTCTGTTGGAATGATTCATTTTCTTCTTGTCAATGTATTCTGTTTCTATTCAATATATTGCATTTGATAAATTATGAATCTTTTTCTTTGTTTCTACCTGCTAGTGTTTATTTGTCTGCATGGAATCATTAATCCTAGAATTCATATGAGGCTATTAAAAAGTGATTTACTTTACATGTTGTACATGACTTACATTCCACTTTCTATTTCCATATATCCAGGCATCTTTGGTCAGAAGCTTGAAGACACTGTACGATATGAGAAGCGATACGGCGCACGCTTGGCTCCCATGTTGGTGGAGCAATGTGTGGACTTCATCCGGCAGCGAGGGTTGACAGAGGAAGGACTATTTCGACTACCTGGACAGGCTAACCTGGTGAAGGAATTACAAGATGCCTTTGATTGTGGGGAGAAGCCAACATTTGACAGGTATTCTACTGCTCCGTTCGATCACATACTGTACATTACATTCATGACATTTTTATGGCAAAAATAATGCTGTTTGCAGTGTTACTCTCACCATAAAAAATACGGTCAACATCTGATGAACCCAATAGTAAGGCAATGGTGTGCACCATGATTCAGTGGGATCCTTTTGAAAATACAGTGTTTCATGGCCCATTTAAAAATGGAAGCAATGACACTAAAGTCAACAAAGCTTTACATGTTTCATACCCCCCTTCTTGTCAGCATCAAGGAAGCTACATATAAACTATCTTTTTTATTTAAAGGGTTTATCAATTCTTTTAAAAATTGATGGTTTATCCTTAACATAGGCCATCAATTTTAGATTGTGGAGGTCTGACTGGATAAGCAGTTTCCCAGGGTGTGTAGATCCTAGCACCACTTTTAGTAGCAGTGGTTATAGATACTGAAGCACTGTCTAATAGACTTGAATGGGACATTGCTACTATAAGTAGAGCCAGTGAACAATGCCACTCCTGCTGTATTGTAATGTAAACAATGCAAGGAGCTGCACGCTACAGGACACAGGTAATCTGCAGGGGTCCTGACAGTCAAATCACTACCAATCTAAAATTGATAGCCAATCTTAAGGATAGACACGCAATCACTATCGCAGATTGCTATAGTTAAAGGTCAGATAAAAAGTTATTTTAATGCATGCGAAGGTAAAACTGATAACAATTATTAATATTCTTCACAATAGCTGCACCTATGCCCTGCTACCACTGGACTCCTAGATTGGTTCTGAGACAGAAAGGGACCTGTGTTTGCAGTTGACTAGAGATGTCCTTAAATGGGGTTGACTGTGTGACTCATCGCAATAGCTAAGTCATCCTTTTCTTATGGCTTATGCAGAAACAGAAAAGGGGTCTACAGTCAGCCCCCTTAAACAGGCACTGTTGTTTCTACAGTCTCTGCATAAATGAATAGTCCACGTAACCATAAGAAATATATGAGCGATAAATACCTCTTTATGATTACTATAAATATGATTAGATGACTAACGTCTATAGAAATCTATGACAAGGGGAGGGAGAGTTAGCAGGAAATGCAAAACATAAAGAGAAATAAAGACAGGTTTAGTTTGATGTTGGAGCTGAATAGAAAGCCAAAGCAGTTTATTCGCATCAGTCAATACTTCTCTATATATGTCCTGCATGATCTTGTGATTTTTTTTCTGAAAAAGAAACAGGTATAGAGCAGATTCTCCTCTACCTAATTTGTGTAGTGTATGGCAGCTAGTCTCCACCCAATACAAACTAGAGATACAGCATGCACAGGGAAAAACTGCTAAATAATGCAAAATATAAGTCATACAATAATCAGAAGCCATGTTACTTCTCAGGTACAGACATAGCAGCTTCTCCTAAAAAGTCACCTGAAACGACAGATACGCTTTAAGCATGTCACATGCAAACACAGAGAGGTGAAAAGCTCCCTTTCAGTTCTGGACAAACTTGGACGTGCAGTGGGGTCAGAGCTGGTAACAGGACACTGGGGCAGCTGTGTCATTGAGCATAGTAGTTTAATTGATTTCAAATGCATTAAAACAACTTTTTATGAGGCTGACGCTAGGTTCACACCTGCGTTCGGGTTTCCGTTCGGACCCCCCGAACGTAAATCTAATTTGCTTAAAAAAGCGACTATAACGGGGTCCGCCAGGTTTCTGCCCGGTTTCATGCATTGCTTTTCTCTCCGCATTTTTTAAACAGGTTTGGGGACGGAAACCCCGAACGGAGTTTAAGCGCTGGTGTGAACCCAGCCTGAGCAACTCCTTTAAGACACCCTAAAGCCCCTTGCAGATGACCGTGTGAAAGGTCAGTGTGCTATCCGGGTTTTTCCTGGATAGCATACTGACCCATTCATTTCTATGGGCCCATACACATGACTGTGAATTACATGGTCCCGTGTAATTCAGTCCAGGTTGCAAAATATGGAACAGGTCCCATTCCTGTCCTATTTTGCGACTGAATTAACGGGGCTGCAGAAGCACAGCCGGTGCACAGGCGGCACACGGATGACATCAGTGTGCCGCCTGCGCACTGGCCGTGCCATTCATTCACGGCCCACAGTAAGCACACAGTCGTGTGCAACCAGGCTTAGACTGGCTGCATTGTATTCAAAGTAGGAACAAATAATTTGAAGGGATTTTGAATTTATAAAATTTCTGCTCCAACCTTGTCAAAAGAGATATGCATGTTTAAGCAGCTAGTGCTACTAAGGAAACAAATAAGCATATATTTCTTTAAAACTTGCCCATTACAGAAGTATACAAGAATAGTGGAATTGTGCATTCCAACCATTCCAAACCTATCTGCATAAAATAGCTTGATCCTATGTACACTAGTACATAAGCCACGGTATACAAGATCTCTGTCTTATTTGGCAGTAGCCTTAGACTTTTGAAAAGTAACATTTGTGACATTCAGCCTCTGTTACTGTGCAAACCTATTGCCTTCATTATGATCGTGGCCCTGCAGCCGTCAACAGTAATAAAGACGCGCCTGACAATAAATGAGAAATTGGGAAGCTGCTCCCGAACCACATTTTAATTAGTGTCGAAATGAGAATGTTGACACAGACAGATGGTCTTCCTCTCCATTATGTCTAGTCATTAAAAGGCAGATCTTGACTTCTGCTGTTGTCATGATATTGGGTTGTTATACACAAACAAAACAGAAGCTGCCCTTTTATTTGCTAAAAAAATGCATTTTCAAGTCACTACAGGATGAATTTATTTTTATGCAGTGACTGATTTAATTTACAAAACATGGAGAAAAATAGACATTGGCAAGAGTCAGTAAGCAGATTCCAATGAATAACTGGCCTTTGACGTACTAGATGGGGTAAATAAGCAAGCTGTTGGTTACTTATCTTAATTAGTTAGGGTGAGAATAAAAAATTAGACTAAAGTTGACTAATCCCACCAGGTCAACCCAATTTAATTTTAATGTACCTGATTTTTTGTTCTCAACGAAGATAAGTCGCTGAAAGAAGTGTCTCAGTGAGGAGGGGTATTAGCTTCTGCCAAACAGCGATTAATTCCCCTCATTATTAACAATATATGTGTGGAGAGGTCAGAAGGAATCACTTTTGGCCAAAGGAGAGTTCAGCCAACAGCTATTAAAGGTGTATGGCCCACTAAAGAGAACCTTCCACCACCTCCATGAAGTCCAGTTATTTGCATCAGTAAATAGGCGCTGATCCACTGTTTCCATGCTGTCCATTGTCAGGGGAGCATGAAACTACTAATAGGTTCCCTTTAACTCCAGGCAAGCAATATGATAAGAGGATACCCTATCTTCTGATTATGAATAAGTCAATGCCAAGTCCTTGAGTTTGATAATAGTATCTACTAATCTAGTCATCCTCTACTTCTTGCCATCTCTTTTCACCATAATTGTGTTTTCCAATGATTAAAGTCTGTTTATACCTATGCACATATCTATATACATGTAATTTGTTCAAGTTGTGACAGTACTTGGTATTCTGGCTGTCACCTAAGCTTCATATTTTCCTGTCCCTTTTTTATTGTCTGGGTCCCTAAAAAGTCATAGAACTTGCCATAGATGGAGAATACTCATCTGTCTTGCTAGACAAGTACCCTCATAGGCTATCCTGTCTAGGTATACCTACAGAATAAATTTGTTAGGCCAAGGAGTCCCTTCCCTGGCCCACCCTGCACTCTACCCTCAGCCCACAAAAGTAGTGCATTTTTTGGTGCGAAAAAGGGCTGTGTACCAAAGATGTGCCACAATTATTCCCATAGACTGCAGTGTTGTGGCAAATAGAGAATAATAAATCCCCAACTGTTTTTGCTTACATCTTAAACAGTCAAAAAGGTAGGGATGGACACCTCATATGATCCTTTATACAGCACCAGAACACAGCTGAAAAGATGAAAAAAACATTCATGGGAAAGAAAAAAAATACAGTTTGTTTATTGATAACCCAACCCACATCAAGGCTTGGTTGCCATGTGGGAGAAACCAAGCTCTCAGAAGGTTAGCTGCTGTCCTGAATTTGCATTACAGCTGAAAACTATCTCTACACATTATGTCTCTACATAAATTGCTGATAATTTTTTATTGCCTGAACAAATGTAAAACTATAAGCAGCATGGCAAATATTTAAGTGCACTTTTCTCTTAGATGACCTCACATTGGATTGAATAATATATTTAGGTTACATTGATCTTATTATATACTGCACACTTAAAGGGATTATCAACCTTTGAAATATTGATGGTCTATCCTTTGATTATACAAATTCAACTCTGTTATATCTGGATATACTCTAATTCTTCTTGGCTGTTAAATTTTTGTCCATTTAGTTGTTTTTCACAACCAGAATAAATCTACCTTTCCATTATGTAGAAATATGGCAATGCAATATCTGGTGGCTCTTTTGTCTAGATGTGTAGTCACCTGACAATGTCATGGCACATCTTTTTGCAGAATACAGTACATTGGCACTCCTATTTTCCTCCAGGAAACATCCAATGTCATCTCTCTGTAGTATACCAGCACAATTCATGATGGCATACAAAGCATTGTAAATTCAGGGTAATTTATGCGGCTGTGAGATCTCCACTAGGGCTGTATGCAGCTGCAGTCTTTATGTCAGTGTAAAGAAATCAGTGTGATTGATTATCATGGTATAGGTGAAGAACAGAGTACATGTACTATACTGCTTGGCATACTTCCTGTCTAATGCGAACAGTAGCTCTACAGTGCATTCTGCAGGTGTCTTCTTATTATATACAGTGCCTTGCAAAAGTATTCATATCCCTTGAACTTTTTCACACTTTGTCACCTTACAACCACAAACTTAAATGTATTTTCTTGAGATTTTAAGTGGTAGACCAACACAAAGTGACAGATAATTGTGAAGTGGAAGGAAAATGATACATGGTTTTCAAAATTGTAATCAAATAAAAACCTGAAAAGTGTAACGTGCAAAAGTATTCAGCCCCCCTTTATCAATACTTTGTGCAGCCACCTTTTGCTGCAATTACATCTGCAAGTCTTTTGAAGTATGTCTAGAGACTGCACATCTAGAGACTGAGATTTTTGCCCATTATTCATTGCAAAATAGCTCAAGCTCAGCCAGATTGGATGGAGAGCGTCTGTGAACAGCAATTTTCATGTCTTGCCACAGATGCACAATGGGATATAGGTCTGGACTTTGACTGGGCCATTCTAACACATGAATATTCTTTGATCTAAACCATTCCGCTGTAGCTCTGGCTATATGTTTAGGGTCAATGTCTTGCTGGAAGGTGAATCTTCTTCCCAGTCTCAAATTTTTTGCAGACTCCAACAGGTTTTATTCCATGTGTGATAATTTGGGGAATTAAACTCAAAATGGCGGCTGACTCCTGGTCCGGACAGCGGTGGTTCGTGGTACTGGGCGCCGGAAAGATAGCTTTCAGACGGTCCAAGTGTAAAATCAAAGTGGCTTTATTCAGCTTAACTGCAACATAGCAAAACAACAAAAAACCTATGCCACAGTTAGGGCCTAACTCACTCCTTGAGCCCCTAACTGTCCTGACTGATGCTCAGCTCCAGCAACAGTCCTCTGTGGACGCCAGCTCTCTGGGACAGAGCCTATCTCTCTGTCCTAACTGGTCCACTCCTGTGGACGCCAGCCCTCTGGGACAGAGCCTCTCTCTCTGTCCTAGCTGGTCCACTCCTGTGGATGCCAGCCCTCTTGGAGTTACGTGCCACCCCCTAAAGGCGTGGCTGAGAGCCTTTTCTGGCCTGGCCTGGGTCGCTCAACAGCGCCCTCTGGCTCACATACTTACACATGATTGCCCTGTATTTAGCTCCATCCATCTTCCCATCAACTCTGACCAGCTTCCCTGTCCCTGCTGAAGACAAGCCTCCCCACAGCATGATGCTGCCACCACCATGTTTCACAGTGGGGATGGTGTTTTCAGAGTGATGAGCAGTGTTACTTTTCTGCCACACATAGCCCTTTGCATTTAGGCCAAAAAGTTCAACTTTGGACTCATCTGACCAGAGCACCTTCTTCCACATGTTTGCTGTGTCCCCTATATGGCTTGTGGCAAACTGCAAACTGCACTTCTTATGTCTTTCTTTCAACAATGGTTTTCTTCTTGCTACTCTTCCATAAAGGCCAGATTTGTGCACGACTTATAGTTGTCCTGTGGACAGATTCTCCCACCTGAGCTGTATATTTCTGCAGCTCCTCCAGAGTGACCATGGGCCTCTTGACTGCTTCTCTGACCAGTGCTCTCCTTGCTTGATCTGTCTGTTTAGATGGACGGTTATGTCTTGGTAGGTTTGCAGTTGTATAATACTTTTTCCATTTTTGGCTGATGGATTGAACAGTACTTCTTGGGATGCTCAAAGCTTGGGATATGTTTTTATAATCTAACCCTGCTTTAAACTTCTCCACAACTTTATCTCTGACCTTTTTGGTTGGTTCCTTGGTCTTCATGATGCTGTTTGTTCACTAGTTCTCTAACAAACCACTGAGGCCTTCACAGAACAGGTGTATTTATACTGGGACTAAATTACACACAACTGGACTCTGTTGATTAATTAAGTGATTTCTGAAGGCAATTGATTGCGCTAGATTTTATTTAGGGGTATCAGAGTACATGGGGGCTGAATACTTTTGCACGTCACACTTTTCAGATTTTTGTTTGATTAAAATTTTGAAAATCATGTATCATTTTTGTTCCACTTCACAATTATCTGCTACTTTGTGTTGGTCTATCACTTAAAATCTCAAGACAATACATTTAAGTTTGTGGTTGTAAGGTGACAAAATGTGAAAAAGTTCAAGGGGTATGAATACTTTTGCAAAGCACTGTATGTATAAGTGTAGAATATAATATCTACAAAAACCACAACGGAGGAATTTCTTGTCAGCAACAGAAATAATTGTGCAAGACAAAATGTATAAAAACCTAGATGCAACTGTAATTCACAAAGGAAGAAGGAAAAAATACCTGTACTGGAAAGAATTACAGTGCTATTCGCTGGTATACAGTATACTGTAAAAGCTGGAGCCTGGATGGTTTTCTTTAGTTAGTCTAGTTAATAAAATTATGAGCAACTTTGCTGAATTGTAACATTACAGGAAAATGTATCTTTTTCTTTTCATTTTACTTTCCAGCATCTCCATACCCTCCTAAGGGGGAATGACAGCAGGTAGCTTCTGTATTAGGCTATGTTCACTCTTCACCCTTTCCTATTTGACTCTTTGGTGGAAACAAATTATGTAATTTATTAATTTATTATTGAATTATTGGATTGAAAATATCCACTCTTTAAGACATAGATTTAAAAGAAGTCTGTCAGATTTCCAACTACCAAATAGGTCCTATCTCTCTTTCTAGCCCAGCCTAACCGCTTTACTGTGCCAGCCTTGTGAAACGTAAATAGGATACTCTGTGAAATCTTTCGACATTGTATTGTGGCTATCCTATGTCATCTAGAAAGATTGATGCTGTCAATTACAGCAAAGGCTTGGACAGAAAGAGAGGCTTGGAGCACTTGTAACAGCTAGCACAAGTCCCAGGGCACTTGACACAAACCAAATTACACATTAAAATGAAGTTCATTTCCTTTGTAAGAAAGGTAAAATGAAATACACCGAAGGTATGTGCCTACATGTCCTACCAAGCGAGTCATTTGGTACTGTAGGCAGAAATCTGCCAGATATGACAGATAAAATATTGATCACTTCCTGTATTCATAGGATTGGTCCACAACATCAGATTGGTAGGGGTCTAACACCCAGGACCCCCATCAGTCAGCTGTTTGAAGTGACTGCAAATAAACGCTGAAGCCTCTGTACTTCTTATCAAGCACAGCGTCATACACTGTATAATACCTATGCTTAGCATTGCTGCTCAGCCCCATTCACTTGGATGTGACTGAGCTGCAAACTGACCATGTTACTGAAGAAGTGACATTCACTGAAGCACCACTGCTGCTACTAACAGTAGATTTGTGGGAGCTGGACCCCTCTTATCTAATATTGATGGTCTATCCTAAGGATACTTCATCAGTATTTTAAACCTAGAAAACATCTTTAATTCTTTCTTCCAGGAGATGCCACTTGGGGTAGCTTAAAAGCTTAGTGCATACCATTTTAGTACGGAGTATGCCAGAATTTTGTCAGATGCTAGGGAATTTAGTACTTTGTACCAGAAAACCAAAGCATTAGCCCCTACAGATATAGCAAGAAGCTAATGAACAAAGAATTGTAAGTATTTGAATAAAAACAATGCTCAAGGGTGAATATTTATTAAAGTTTTCCACAGATGTTTTGTGCAATACCAAGCCTTTCCAATCTGCTGTTTGTCTATACTTTGTGGTTTCAAAATCTGAAAGAGGAAAAATACTGGAGAATATAGATATCAGATGTGTTACCAGGCAGTGGAAAATGTTGTCTGTAAACTCACGTCATGTGAACATGACCAAAACTTGCTGTAGGTGCATCTAGTACAATACACAATGTTTTCTTTTATACAGTCATATGAAAAAGTTTGGGCACCCCTATTAATCTTAATAATTTTTAGTTCTAAATATCTGGGTGTTTGCAACAGCCATTTCAATTTGATATATCTAATAACTGATGGACACAGTAATATTTCAGGATTGAAATGAGGTTTATTGTACTAACAGAAAATGTGCAATATGTATTAAACCAAAATTTGACCGGTGCAAAAGTATGGGCACCTCAACAGAAAAGTGACAATAATATTTAGTAGATCCTCCTTTTGCAAAAATAACAGCCTCTAGTCGCTTCCTGTAGCTTTTAATCAGTTCCTGGATCCTGGATGAAGGTATTTTTGACCATTGCTCTTTACAAAACAATTCTAGTTCAGTTAAGTTTGATGGTCGCCGAGCATGGACAGCCCGCTTCAAATTATCCCACAGATGTTCAATGATATTCAGGTTTGGGGACTGGGATGGCCATTCCAGAACATTGTAATTGTTCCTCTGCATGAATGCCTGAGTAGATTTGGAGCTGTGTTTTGGATCATTGTCTTGCTGAAATATCCATCCCCGGCGTAACTTCAAATTCGTCACTGATTCTTGTACATTATTCTCAAGAATCTGCTGATACTGAGTTGAATCCATGCGACCCTCAACTTTAACAAGATTCCTGGTGCCGGCATTGGCCACACAGCCCCAAAGCATGATGGAATCCTCCACCAAATTTTACAGTGGGTAGCAAGTGTTTTTCTTGGAATGCTGTGTTTTTTTGACGCCATGCATAATGCCTTTTTGTATGACCAAACAACTCAATCTTTGTTTCATCAGTCCACAGGACCTTCTTCCAAAATGAAGCTGGCTTGTCCAAATGTGCTTTTGCATACCTCAGGCGACTCTGTTTGTGGCGTGCTTTCAGAAACGGCTTCTTTCGCATCACTCTCCCATACAGCTTCTCCTTGTGCAAAGTGTGCTGTATTGTTGACCGATGCACAGTGACACCATCTGCAGCAAGATGATGCTGCAGCTCTTTGGAGGTGGTCTGTGGATTGTCCTTGACTGTTCTCACCATTCTTCTTCTCTGCCTTTCTGATATTTTTCTTGGCCTGCCACTTCTGGGCTTAACAAGAACTGTCCCTGTGGTCTTCCATTTCCTTACTATGTTCCCCACAGTGGAAACTGACAGGTTAAATCTCTGAGACAACTTTTTTTATCCTTCCCCTGAACAACTATGTTGAACAATCTTTGTTTTCAGATCATTTGAGAGTTGTTTTGAGGAGCCCATGATGCCACTCTTCAGAGGAGATTCAAATAGGAGAACAACTTGCAATTGGCCACCTTAAATACCTTTTCTCATGATTGGATACACCTGGCTATGAAGTTCAAAGCTCAGTGAGGTTACAAAACCAATTTTGTGCTTCAGTAAGTCAGTAAAAAGTAGTTAGGAGTATTCAAATCAATAAAATGATAAGGGTACCCAAATTTTTGCACGGTCAAATTTTGGTTTAATGCATATTGCACATTTTCTGTTAGTACAATAAACCTCATTTCAATCCTGAAATATTACTGTGTCCATCAGTTATTAGATATATCAAATTGAAATGGCTGTTGCAAACACCCAAATATTTAGAACTAAAAATGATTAAGATTAATAGGGGTGCCCAAACTTTTTCATATGACTGTATAAATAAAATCTACAATTCTCTTACCTTTACCAGATATTCATTGGCTTTGTTCTGATATACTGTATCATTAATAACATTTTAGAGTTTTACAGTACAATGTGATGGCTAAATAGATAGATAACATATTAGATTGATTAAAAATATATACAGTCATATGAAAAAGTTTGGGCACCCCTATTAATCTTAATCATTTTTAGTTCTAAATATTTGGGTGTTTGCAACAGCCATTTCAATTTGATATATCTAATAACTGATGGACACAGTAATATTTCAGGATTGAAATGAGGTTTATTGTACTAACAGAAAATGTGCAATATGCATTAAACCAAAATTTGACCGCTGCAAAAATTTGGGTACCCTTATCATTTTATTGATTTGAATACTCCTAACTACTTTTTACTGACTTACTGAAGCACAAAATTGGTTTTGTAACCTCACTGAGCTTTGAACTTCATAGCCAGGTGTATCCAATCATGAGAAAAGGTATTTAAGGTGGCCAATTGCAAGTTGTTCTCCTATTTGAATCTCCTCTGAAGAGTGGCATCATGGGCTCCTCAAAACAACTCTCAAATGATCTGAAAACAAAGATTGTTCAACATAGTTGTTCAGGGGAAGGATACAAAAAGTTGTCTCAGAGATTTAACCTGTCAGTTTCCACTGTGAGGAACATAGTAAGGAAATGGAAGACCACAGGGACAGTTCTTGTTAAGCCCAGAAGTGGCAGGCCAAGAAAAATATCAGAAAGGCAGAGAAGAAGAATGGTGAGAACAGTCAAGGACAATCCACAGACCACCTCCAAAGAGCTGCAGCATCATCTTGCTGCAGATGGTGTCACTGTGCATTGGTCAACAATACAGCACACTTTGCACAAGGAGAAGCTGTATGGGAGAGTGATGCGAAAGAAGCCGTTTCTGAAAGCACGCCACAAACAGAGTCGCCTGAGGTATGTAAAAGCACATTTGGACAAGCCAGCTTCATTTTGGAAGAAGGTCCTGTGGACTGATGAAACAAAGATTGAGTTGTTTGGTCATACAAAAAGGCGTTATACATGGCGTCAAAAAAACACAGCATTCCAAGAAAAACACTTGCTACCCACTGTAAAATTTGGTGGAGGTTCCATCATGCTTTGGGGCTGTATGGCCAATGCCGGCACCGGGAATCTTGTTAAAGTTGAGGGTCGCATGGATTCAACTCAGTATCAGCAGATTCTTGAGAATAATGTACAAGAATCAGTGACGAATTTGAAGTTACGCGGGGGATGGATATTTCAGCAAGACAATGATCCAAAACACAGCTCCAAATCTACTCAGGCATTCATGCAGAGGAACAATTACAATGTTCTGGAATGGCCATCCCAGTCCCCAGACCTGAATATCATTGAACATCTGTGGGATAATTTGAAGCGGGCTGTCCATGCTCGGCGACCATCAAACTTAACTGAACTAGAATTGTTTTGTAAAGAGCAATGGTCAAAAATACCTTCATCCAGGATCCAGGAACTGATTAAAAGCTACAGGAAGCGACTAGAGGCTGTTATTTTTGCAAAAGGAGGATCTACTAAATATTATTGTCACTTTTCTGTTGAGGTGCCCATACTTTTGCACCGGTCAAATTTTGGTTTAATACATATTGCACATTTTCTGTTAGTACAATAAACCTCATTTCAATCCTGAAATATTACTGTGTCCATCAGTTATTAGATATATCAAATTGAAATGGCTGTTGCAAACACCCAGATATTTAGAACTAAAAATTATTAAGATTAATAGGGGGGCCTAAATTTTTTTGGGGGGGGGTAAATTTGGAAGTTTTGGGTGGTGAGGAAACCGCCCCTCATGGGGGGTTAGGAAAGGGCTTGAGTTCTGCACATTGTAAAGCCGCCTTCTGGCTCAGCAGAATCCTGCTATCTGTAAATCAGGCTAATTGGTGTCTTGCTAAGGAATTTCACAAATTAAATGTGGGAGTGCAGAGGAACTCCACAGACATAAACCTCCTCCTGCACTAAGACAAACACACATGTGAAATTTGTTTTCATTTTTCTCATTTCATTACATGTAGGTCATCCTGTGAAAACACCAAGTCAAGCTGGATGCAAAACTCATTGTATATTACCTTGATAATTTGATAGTTGATATTTACATGTGTATACCTTGATGAAAGCCAGTCCTTGTTTTATTGCTTACTTTTGAAAATATTAAAATGTAAACAGTTCTAAAAATCTTCCATTTTATAAAGTTCCAAAACAGAGAGATGTCTCCATGCTTACAGACTACAAAGCACCGTGTAGTCTGATCCTGAAGTCACATGTTCTGTCTGTCTAAGGGTGGATTCACACCTGCGCTTGAGTCTGTCCGCTGCCAATCCAAGTGAAAATCTCGGGAAACAGGATAGGCATCGGATACGACAGTTTAGCGAATGGGTTTTTAAAGCATTGCGTGGGTGTGCGCTTACACCCTCTGCGCTGCAAAGTCGTTTTTTTCGTCGGACACGAAGTCCTGCATGTCCGACTTTGTTTCCAACGAAAAAAAAGGATTTGCAAGGCAGAGGGTGTAAGCGCACACCCGCGCATTGCTTTAGAAACCTATTCAAATGAATGGGTTTTTAACCAATGCATCGCTAACCTGTCGGTATCCGATGCCTATCCTGTTTCCCGAGATTTTCACTCGGATTGGCAGCGGACGGACTCAAGCGCAGGTGTGAACCCACCCTAACCTATCGTCAGTATAATAATAATAATAATAATAATAATACATTTTATTTATATAGTGCCAACATATTCCGCAGCACTGTACGAATTGTAGGGTTCAAGTACAGATAAAAAGATACATTACAAAGAAATAGTCAATTCACACAATGGGGCCCTGCTTGCAAGAGCTTACAATCTATGAGGTAGAGGGGGTGACATGGCAGGTAGCAGGGGTGACATAGGAGGTAGCATTGCTTATACAGTGGTCCAGACATTTTTGTGATAGAGATTACTTTCCTTACACATAAATAAAGCTGTATGAGCCGTCACCAGTTAGTGTCCTTTAACATACAGATGGCGTCTGGACATATAACATTACAGTCCAATACGGCATCATATCCTATGGGGTAATGCGGGAGCGTGAACAGAGGAGGGTTCGTTTTAGGGATTCTAACTGCAGAAGGGTTTACATTAGGAATTGTGATAGGCCTGTCTGAAAAGATGTGTCTTTAGTTTGCACTTGAAGCTGTAGAAATTGGGGGTTAATCTGATTGTCCGGGATAGAGCATTCCAGAGAAGTGGTGCCACTCGGGAGAAGTCTTGTATACGAGAGTGGGAGGTTCTGATAATAGAGAATGTTAGTCTTCGGTCATTGAGTGAAAGGAGAGCACGTGTTGGGTGATAGACAGAGGTGAGGGAGGAAATGTAGTGAGGTGCAGCATTATGGAGAGCCTTGTGGATGAGGGTGATAAGTTTATATTGTATTCTGTAATGAATAGGTAGCCAATGTAGTGACTGGCACAGACTGGAGGCATCGCTGTAGTGTCTAGACTGATAGATGAGCCTGGCCGCCGCATTCAGAATAGATTGTAGAGGGAAGAGTTTAGTAAGGGGAAGACCGATTAGTAAAGAGTTACAGTAGTAAAGACGAGAGTGAATCAGGGCAACAATAAGTGTCTTTAGTGTATCTGTGGTAAGGAAAGAGCGTATTCTGGAGATATTTTTGAGGTGGAGATGACATGAGCGTGCGAGGGATTGGATATGGGGGGTGAAGGAAAGGTCTGAGTCAAACATAACCGCGAGGCAGCGGGCATGCTGCCTAAGAGTTATAGTAAGGTGGGAGATTGCAATGGAGATATCAGGGACAGATCTATTAGATGGTGGAAACAGCAGTAATTCAGTCTTTGAGAGATTCAGTTTCAGATAAAGCGATGACATGATATTTGAGACAGTAGAGAGACAATCACTGGTGTTCTGTATTAGAGCAGGGGTGATATCACGGGATGACATGATTAATGGGGTGTCATCAGCATAAAGATGGTACCGGAAGCCAAATCTGGTGATGGTTTGTCCAATGGGGGCTGTGTAGAGAGAGAAAGGGGTCCTAGGATCGAGCCCCCTATAGTTGATGGTAATGATTATAAAAAAAAAATGATTATACTATATATTCTACACTTTGGTAGTAAACTGTTTATTCATTACTATGGAGGTCTAGAGCAAAACCTAGTACATGGGACCTTGATATTTGCAGTGATAAAGATACCAAGCTTGAAAATCATTGTAATCCAATTCTTTTGTATTTGTTACTTCTAAATATTCTGTTAGGAATGTATTAAATATTTACAGTATGTCATAGAGGTCTGTTTGGCCTGAAGCCCGTGCTCTTTTTTGCCATACACTTTATTTGGTCATATTTAAAGTAAAGTGTTCCTAGAGAAAAGCTGGTGCTGTCTCTGGTCACTTCTAAGACTTCTGATTCATGTGAGAGTGAACAGATACTTGTGTTGATAACTGACAGAAGAGACCTATGTTACTCACATGAAAGGATGGCTCTTTGGCGTAACCAGAACAATGGTGACTCCTCGGTGTACCAAACAGCATTAGCATATCAGGAAAAAAGCTAATATCTCAGCAGCTGAGACGCTGATTGGAAAGAAGAAAAATCATTTTAATAATAATAATAATAATAATAATAATAATAGTACTTTAATAGTCCCACAATGGGGAAATTTAGTGTGTTACAGCAGCAAAGATAAGCAGATACAAATACAAATACAAACATGAACAGGAATGTTCCAAGGTAAGAGGCATTACATTGATAGTAGACAGACAGATAGGAAGTAGCACAGGAGGGGGGGATTTAACAGGCAGAAAGATATTTCAGTTCTCGTGTGTGTATTGATCTCCGCTTAGGTCGGTGTTGGTTGTACAGCCTAACCGCGGTGGGGAGGAAAGACTTCCGATAGCGCTCCTTCTCACACTTAGGGTGGAGCAGTAGGTCACTGATTCACATGAATCCGGCTATCTAACTGTGGTTATAGTTGTATAGGGTCTGCTCTGATGAAAGGATACCTTTAAATTTATATCCAGTTGCTCAGCCTATACAGTGGGGAAAAAAAAGTATTTAGTCAGCCACCAATTGTGCAAGTTCTCCCACTTAAAAAGATGAGAGACCTGTAATTGACATCATAGGCAGACCTCAACTATGAGAGACAAAATGAGAAAACAAATCCAGAAAATCACATTGTCTGATTTTTAAAGAATTTATTTGCAAATTATGGTGGAAAATAAGTATTTGGTCAATAACAAAAGTTCATCTCAATACTTTGTTATATATCCTTTGTTGGCAATGACAGAGGTCAAACATTTTCTGTAAGTCTTCACAAGGTTGGCACACACTGTTGCTGGTAAGTTGGCCCATTCCTCCATGCAGATCTACTCTAAATCAGTGATGTTTTGTGGCTGTCACTGGGCAACACGGACTTTCAACTCCCTCCAAAGGTTTTCTATGGGGTTGAGATCTGGAGACTGGCTAGGTCACTCCAAGACCTTGAAATGTTTCTTACGCAGCCACTCCTTCGTTGCCCTGGTGGTGTACTTGGGATCATTGTCATGCTGAAAGACCCAGACACGTTTCCTCTTCAATGCCCTTGCTGATGGAAGGAGGTTTGCACTCAAAATCTCACGATGCATGGCCCCATTCATTCTTTCATGTACACGGATCAGTCGTCCTGATCCCTTTGCAGAGAAACAGCCCCAAAGCATGATATTGCCACTCCCATGCTTCCCAGTAGGTATGGTGTTCTTTGGATGCAACTCAGCATTCACTCTCCTCCAAACACGATGAGTTGTGTTTCTACCAAACAGTTCTACTTTGGTTTCATCTGACCATATGACATTCTTCCAATACTCTTCTGGAACATCCAAATGCTCTCTAGAAAACTTCAGACGGGCCCGGATATGTACTGGCTTAAGCAGGGGGACACGTCTGGCACTGCAGGATCTGAGTCCCTGGCGGCGTAGTGTGTTACTGACGGTAGCCTTTGTTACGTTAGTCCCAGCTTTCTGCAGGTCATTCACTAGGTCTTCCCGTGTGCTTCTGGGATTTTTGCTCACCGTTCTTGTGATCATTTTGACCCCACGGGGTGAGATCTTGCGTGGAGCCCCTGATCGAGGGAGATTATCAGTGGTCTTGTATGTCTTCCATTTTCTAATTATTGCTCCCACAGTTGTCTTCTTCACACCAAGCTGCTTGCCTAGTGCAGATTCAGTCTTCCCATCCTGGTGCAGGTCTACAATTTTGTTTCTGGTGTCCTTCCACAGCTCTTTGGTCTTCACCATAGTGGAGGTTGGAGTGTGACTGTTTGAGGTTGTGGACAAGTGTCTTTTATACTGATAACAATGTAAAACAGGTGCCATTACTACAGGTAATGAGTGGAGGACAGAGGAGCATCTTAAAGAAGAAGTTACAGGTCCGTGAGAGCCAGAAATCTTGCTTGTTTGTAGGTGACCAAATAATTATTTTCCACCATAATTTGCAAATAAATTCTTAAAAAATCAGACAATGTGATTTTCTGGATTTGTTTTCTCATTTTGTCTCTCATAGTTGAGGTCTACCTATGATGTCAATTACAGGCGGGCCTCATCTTTTTAAGTGGGAGAACTTGCACAATTGGTGGCTGACTAAATACTTTTTTTTCCCCACTGTATATTGTTTTTAAATAAATGGCTGAAGAAGTTGGTGAATGTCAGTCATGTAAAAAGCACAGATCTCTTTTGTAGTGGTCCTCCAATAGTCTAATTGGTTGCTTTCATTCTATGATTGATCAAATTACTGCAGTAGAGAATGTGCTGATTCTGTTGGAGAAAGTGACCTTTACTATAAGGTATATTTAAGCTGGATCATGGCTGCCCTAAATGTGACAAGAATATCCTGATGTGAACAGAACAAAGGAGGGAAATGAACAGCCATAGCTGTGGAAGCAGAAAGGTTACCATAATTGTTACTGAGCTGCAAGCAAGCCACGAGTTGGATAAATATGACAAGCAGTACTTACCCAAGCACCGCTCAGATATTGATGACTTATCCTAAGGTCAGCAATATATTAAACTGCAGAGAAAACCCTTCAAGAATAGCTTTAGAAATATTTCCTCTCACACTTAAGGGGTCGTTCTCACTAGCGCTGGTAACCGTCAGTAGTGTCCGTCGCTATTATCCGTCCAAGAGTTTAGCAACGGACACTAGCTGAACCGTCAGAAATCTGTTAAAATTTCCATTCATTTCAATGGGATTTCATCTTGTGTCCATTAGTGACCGTTAGTATCCGTTATACACCATATCTGTCACATGTCCGTTTTTTCGCGGACAAAAAAAATCCTACATGCAGCGCTTTTGTGTCTGCTAAAAAAAAAGTGTCCGTTATTTTTTAACATTAAAGTCTATGGGTAATGGATAGGTGTCTGTTATACTGTCCGTTTTTTTTCTGTGCATGCTCAGAAAGCATAAACAGAAAAAAACAGAAAAATGGACAGTATAAAAACAGACACTAACTGATGCTAATGTGTCCATTAAATGGATCAGTTAAAAAAGCGGACACATTAACATCAGTTAGTGTCCATTAATGTCTGTTATGAGAGGTGTCCATTTTTTGTTTTTTTTTAACGGACACTATCATAACGGATATCCTAACATGTAGCTTTACTAGACAGCAAAATATAGAGGAGGAGGAACTGATATTTAATGTCACTGTTACTCACTTCTGTTGCTATGATCCATTACAGGAGCAGAACAACAAAAGGAATAGAAGCACATAATCTGTTGTATGATGGAGAACAAATGGTGCCTACTAACAATTTGGCTTGGACTATTACCAGTGGTAAGGTCCAGGCATCACCATGTTCTGGTTGGTGAGACCACAGTAGAAAACTATGGTCTAAAAAAATATTTTAAGCTATGCTGTCACTTTAATCCCAAATTACTAACCTGCTATAGCAAAATAATGCTTTCCCAGAGTGTTGGTGGACTAAGCTTGTCTTCACTGTGACCTGCTGTGCCAAGATAATTGATGTTTAGAAGGCCTTGTTGAGGGCAAGGGGTGGAATCTTAAAGCTAAGTAATCGACTCTGACAAGCCTTCCCATACAATGTTCATAACACTGGGAGGACTTGTGTGAAAATAGCACCACCCTAAGAGAAACAGTAGTAATAGAAGCAGAAATCCTTTACCTTCTTACTAACAGGATGGAGCTAGTGAACTTACGCTAGGTTCACACCTGCGCCTGGTTTCTGTTCTTCGGGTCTGCTTGAGGACCCGAAAAACAAAAACCCAATCCACTTAAAAAGCGGTTACCTGTCAAAACCTGCCCCCATAGACTATAAATTCACCCGAAAAATGTGGAGAGAAACGTCCTGCTTGCAATTTTCAAGAGGAATGGGGGACAGAATCCCCAAACAGAATCCGGGTGCAGGTGTGAACCTAGCCTTACAAAGCCAAGTACATTATACTGTATGTGCTATGCAGTTATTCTGATAGAAATCAAATACTGTAAAATTGTATCGGTTTTACAGTTAATATAATATTAATAATATTGTTATGAATTCAATTTATTGAATAGTATTAGATTCCATAACACTATATTTTGGGCATTTGGGCAAGTATATATTTCTGATGCTTCTCGTGCTGTATCACCACTGAATATAAGACAACCTACTTTCATAGAGATAAACTGTTCTTCTATGATATAAAGATTTGCTGTTACATTCTGCCATCTAGTGGTAGTTTTAGATATTTCTGCTTCATGTCTCACTGTTCAAATGAGTTAGAAGCAAAGCTGTCAAAGATTTATAGAGAATGTCATAAAATGCTTGGATGTATGAGTTGGAAAAACTGATGTGAATTGCACCATGTTTATCAAAATGACTCACACATGGCATAATATATTTGAGGCAATTCGACAGACTTTTTGGACTGATTTCTCTTCCATATTCTAACTCATGTCTACCATACAAGTACTCCAATAATTTGTGTAAAAATAAAATGGAACAGATATTTGTTAAAATTTGTGCATTTTCTAAAACCTCTTATAAATCTTCCTTTTTCACTAAATGCTTTCAAATTGTCAAAGTAGGTTTAAAAAATGTCTAAAACCCACATTAAATTGATACATGCTATATCAGAATTATAAATATATAAATATAGATAGATTATATAAACATATATTGTATCTATCCATGTAAACTGTAAAAGTAGTCTATCACCACTCGGATGACATAGAATAGTGTCCCTTAGGATAGGCTATAAAAAAACATTCACAACCTTTAAGGTTGTGAATTTAGTTTGTGGGCTCCATTAGTATAACATTTTAAACTGGTCTGACACTTACTGCAGAGAAGATTGAGAAATCTTGAGAAAAAGAGCACATGGATCATTTACTCTGCCCTTATAGTATTACCATTTTAGGATAGACTTGTGTTTATCCCAGGCCTACTTAAATTCACTTACTGCACATTTCCAAACCACATCTGCTGGAAGTTTGTTCCAAGCCTAAACCAATCTTTCAGTAAAGTAATATTTCCTGAAATTGCTTCTGATCTTCCCCCAAACTAATTTCAGACTGTGCCACCTTGTTCTTGTTATGGAAACATGATACATTACCCTTAACAGAACTAAGCTTACACCATAGATAAAAGCAAAATTCTCTACACACATACGGTACTAGAACCAAGCTTATTTTCATAATGCAGATCCCCTGGCAATGTTTTTCACTGAGTAAAATATAGTACCCACCAAAGCGTTATCTATAAAATAATGTCATAAATGGCTGTTCCTAAGCTCCACACACCTGACATGGCCCCATGCCATATATAATGCCAAAAAAAACAATATAAAACCGTGGAACTACATAAAAGTTGTGCCTCTATCATACAGCATTTTAACAGACCCACTCACTTGCCCAGGTATCAGCAGCCTTTCTGCTTCTTTTGCGATACAGTGGTCTTTCTCTCCTCACATCTCCCAGCTTCTTACACTGCACTCCCCATAATTTTGCTTCCTTATGCTCCTGATCTCCAACTCCTACGTCCTCCTAGTTCTGAAGGATCTGAATGTCCTCCTATTTCCCTCTCTTTGCAGTGTTGCCTCCCAATGTGATGAAATTTCAGAGCAGCATGTGCCCCCAAAGAAGCCTCAGACCCTGGGTGACAACCCAAACTGCTCATATGAGGTTACAGTTAATTGTAGGATGTCCTATTTATCCTAAGCAGTTTAGTTATGCCACATTATCCAATATCTGTATTAATATTGACCTTGACTATACCATTCACAAATGCTCTAATGTCACAATGCTGAAAACATGCTGCAAGTTTCATTTGATACCATTCAAGGGATCCTGGCTCCAGTGACATACACACATGGACAAAATTGTTGGTACCCCTCGTTTAATGAAAGAAAACCCACAATGGTCACAGAAATAACTTGAATCTGACAAAAGTAATAATATATAAAAATTCTATGAAAATTAACAAATGAAAGTCAGACATTGCTTTTCAACCATGCTTCAATAGAATAAAAAAAAAAAAAAAGAAAACTCATGAAACAGGCCTGGACAGAAATGATGGTACCCTTAACTTAATATTTTGTTGCACAACCATTTGAGGCAATCACTGCAATCAAACGATTCCTGTAACTGTCAATGAGACTTCTGCACCTCTCAACAGGTATTTTGGCCCATTCCTCATGAGCAAACTGCTCCAGTTGTCTCGGGTTTGAAAGGTTTCACAGTAGGGACAGTGTTCTTTTCAAGATATGCTTCATTTTTCTGTCTTTGAACATACAGCTGATGTGCCTTGCCAAAAATTTCAATTTTTGTCTCATCTGTCCATAGGACATTCTCCCAGAAGCTTTGTGGCTTGTCAACATGTAGTTTTGCAAATTACTTTTGTCAGAATCAAGTTATTTCTGTGACCATTGTGGGTTTTTCTTTCATTAAACGAGGGGTACCAACAATTTTGTCCACGTGTTTAGATGTAAATGGTGGAAAGGAAGCAGTTAGAGCCAGTCATGGCACAAATACCCTATTCCACATAAGAGGAAACCGGCATTATAAATGGCACATGGCACAAACTTCAGGTTACACAGTCACATATCAAGAAGGCATCATTATTATCTGTACTCTAAATGTATGCAAATGGTGCCATAAACAGAGAAGTGCAGCAAGCCTGCAGTTAGGCCACATATGGTTCTCTGACAGGTGTTTGTCTAGCTACTTGCTCAGGTGAGTTCCTCTTTGACACTCCATGTACTATCATGAAAATATAATTCTACGAAGTAGTAGAAATTTCTACTACAAAGTGACCATTACTAGCACACTAGAGACTCATTTTTCATTTCCAGGTTTAAGCAGACTTACATAAAATATATAACACTGCACCTAATTTTGATATATTATTTTGCTATCAGTTAATATTGGAAATCCCATACCATTCATCTGTCATTGGTTACATGCTCATAGAGAAATGACTAATGCACAGATTTATTTCATTTGACGTGAAGGTAAATGCAGACAAAGAGGAAATGAAAAAGATTGTAATACAGAAATGATGTATTAAACTATGGGACAGCTTGGACACTATTCAGTAGATTTTCAGACTGATGCTTCTGTATGAACATTAACCACATCCTTCTTTTCTGTTATCTCCAGTAATACAGATGTCCACACAGTAGCCTCTCTTCTGAAGCTATACCTACGAGAGCTGCCGGAGCCTGTCATCCCATATTCAAAGTATGAAGACTTCCTCTCATGTGCAAAACAGCTGAGCAAGGAGGAGGAATCAGTAAGTAGAATGAGAATGGGGGGAAGTGATCACTATGTTAATAAAATACTTTCCCAATCTTCATTTAGCAATGCTGAAAAACCTGTATCATGTGCAACATATGTCATAGAAAAGGAAGCATTTAATAGCAGATTCATTACGCCTTTTCAGAAACAGTGCCACTGTAGGCCAAGGGCTATTTCTGGAATTGACATGTGACTGGTGCTGAGATGCAATACAAGCACAACCCATGGACAAGTAAAGTGCAGTTCCTGGGAAGAAAAAGCAGCCATTTTTTCTGATCTCATATAAACCCTTAGATATTTCTCTACACCTTAAATAGTACAACAATGTTACTTCAAAAAACATTTTTATTAAGACTGAGGTGTGTATACATGTGTGTATGTATAATGTAACTCGTTCATAAATAGTACTGCTATACCACAGACAAAGATACTGTAGTACCATTATAGCACACATATAGTTGTGTATATATATATATATATATATATATATATATATATATATAGTCAGTGGCGTAACTAGGAATGGCTGGGCCCCAAGGCGAACATTTGACATGGCGCCCTCCCCGGACCGCCGCCCCCGACCCCTCCCCCCGGACCGCCCCCACCCCCCCCCCCCCCCCCCTCAAAACATCAAAACAAACGCATTCCTGCGCACACTATTATGTGCCATAGTGGTCCCTGCACACAGTATCATGTCCCATAGTGGCCCCTGCACACAGTATCATGTCCCATAGTGGCCCCTGCACACAGTATCATGTCCCATAGTGGCCCCTGCACACAGTATCATGTCCCATAGTGGCCCCCTGCACACAGTATCATGTCCCATAGTGGCCTCTGCACACAGTATCATGTCCCATAGTGGCCCCTGCACACAGTATCATGCCCCATAGTGGCCCCTGCACACAGTATCATGCCCCATAGTGGCCACTGCACACAGTATCATGCCCCATAGTGGCCCCTGCACACAGTATCATGCCCCATAGTGGTCCCTGCACACAGTATCATGCCCCATAGTGGCCCCTGCACACACTATTATTCCCCATAGTGGCCCCTACACTGAGTATTTTGCCCCATAGTGGCCACTGCACACAGTATCATGTCCCATAGGGGTCCCTGCACACAGTATTTTGCCCCATAGTGGCCCCTGCACACACTATTATTCCCCATAGTGGCCCCTGCACACACTATTATTCCCCATAGTGGCCCCTGCACTGAGTATTTTGCCCCATAGTGGTCCCTGCACACACTATTATTCCCCATAGTGGCCCCTGCACACACTATTGTTCCCCATAGTGGCCCCTGCACTGAGTATTTTGCCCCATAGTGGCCCCTGCACACACTATTATTCACCATAGTGGCCCCTGCACACAGTATCATGCCCCATAGTGGCCCCTGCACACAGTATTATTCCCCATAGTGGCCCCTGCACTGAGTATTTTGCCCCATAGTGGCCCCTGCACACACTATTATATGTCCCATTGTGGACCACCCATGAACAATTTTCAGACCCCAGAGTATAATGATCGGAGACACAGGGGAGGATAGAAACATAAAAAAACAACGTTGCTTACCTGTTCCTCGCTCTGGTGCATGCCCGTCCGCTACTCCGGCCTTCTTCAATGTTGGACCAGGCCAGCGTCACGTGACGCGGGCCTGCGTCGCGACGCAAAATGACGTCGGCTGACGTCTGGGACGTCACCAAACAGGCCTGAAGCCTGGAGAAGCGTAGGACAGGTAAGTACATTGTTTTTTATGTTCTCTCACCAACTCTGGGCCTCCGATTATTATACTCCAGGGTCTGAAAAGACCCCGGAGTATAATGATAGCAGAGATTGTGGGGTTCGGGCCGCGGCCTCACATACCGATTACCGCTCCTGCTCACAGCCGCCTCTGCAGAATCGGAAGTGCAGGCGGCCGTGAGCGGGACCTCGGGGAACGGTAAGTATATAGGGCCCGTTACCTGCTGGGGTTACTCCAGCAAATAACGGACTATTAAAAAAAAGAAAAAAAACGCATCGGGGGCCCGCGGGGCCCCGTAATGTCCCGGGCCCTGTGGCAGCTGCTACCGCTGCTACCGCGGTAGTTACGCCCCTGTATACAGTAGTGCTGTATGATACACATATACATGCATACTTTACACACATGTATACACATTACAAACATATTTATATACAATACACATTCCATACATAAAATACACATATATTTACTTACATTACACATATTTACATTCTCATTACACATACTGTATAACAAACATATATATATTCATGTACATTACACACACATACATACAGAACATTACACAAACATACATACTCAAACATTATTAAAAAGGACAGTTACAGACCTTATTATGGACAGTTCAGTTATATTGACCTTAAAAAGTATACTCTAGAGTTTTAGAATATTGACATTTCCAAAAATTGTATTTGGAGACCATTATCTGAAAATAATGGCTTCTGGAAAATGGGAAGAATGTTGTATTTTAGGCGGCCATTTTTTATTTCTACTCATAACCTGCTGGGATTTTGCTGTAGGGGAGACAGATGTTGCAGTCACAATTTAACACTTGAGGAGGCCTAATGACGTCAGACATCAGTGGAATCCTGTTGAATCTTTTCGCCCCAATTAATGCTTGCCTATTGCACCAATCTGGCTGGAGTATTAGTAACTTGTCACAGTAGCTGTAGTCTCAACCAAACCCTCTGGCACTCCTAAGGGCTTTTGCAGTATAGAAGGTGCTTGCACTGTGGATGCTATTGATAGTAGAAAGGTCCCCCAGGGCACACCCTGTGGTAAAGTCTCCTGTCTGATGGTTTTTAGAGCGCCCTTGATGTTGTGAGTGCAGGATTATTCAACTCAGGAGACATTGGAAATGGTTCAAACAACAGTTCTTTACTGAAGGCACAGCATGGAAAAATAAATCTTCATATCAGTTACAGAAATGGAGGCACTTAGGCTTGAGACTTTAGCACAGAGACAAAGATTGTTCTTCAGTGGTCAACAGGTCTTGTTCCCTGGCCTTGAAGTTCTCTTTTCCCAAAAGCATACTCAAAACCATCACCAGGCTGCAATTCACAACACAACTACTGGGCAGTCACACATGTAGACATGTAGCATATCTCTTAGTGACAAAATATAAAAAAATCCGGATTGAAACACTGGTTATCTTTGGACACGTATTTAGAACTTCCTCTTGGCTAGACCACATGTCATTTTGCCTCAAAACTGAGCATTCATCCCATAACCAAAAATACAGAGGTCCAATAGCTATCCATATTCTGCTACCTTTGCTTTTTACAAACCCCTTTGTCCTATTGATTTCAACTTTTAACTGACCTTAAACCTATCCAAGGATTGCACCCAGATGCTACAGCCTAAGGGATCCAAAAGGACCTTCTGCGCCATGTTAAGCGACCACTAGTACTTGCTATAAAAATGTTATGTGATGATTGGGTATTCTCTTACCGATTTTGCATTGAGGGCCAAGAAGAAGGTATATTTTCCACTTTTTGCAGTGCCGCCATATATTGATAGAGTCAAAACATGAGTACTGGAAGTAGAAGTATATAGAAGATTTCCTCATTGTAGGATGGGAGTGGACGGTTGTCCACATTTATATAATGTAGTGAACTATGAGTGGTAGTTCTATGAAAAGACATCTAGTATAAGTGTGTGTGGGAAAGTGGATTATCAACTATTCTTTCTTTCTGCTGTACATAAGAGAAACTAGTCAAAATTTACACCTGTATATGCAAGAACTGTAGTTGTAGGTTGTTGTTGGATTTTTGAATTGATGTAGAGATTATGTACAATTACAGGGTTACAGAACAAAAAGATGAAACCATTGTCACCCTCACAATGTCCTTTTCCCAGTCTTCTGTGTTATAAGAATATCCTTCATAATAATGATGTTCATTTTACTTTACAGGGAGTGGCTGAACTACTGAAGCAAGTGAAAAGTCTTCCGACAGTAAATTACAATCTATTGAAGTACATATGTAGGTAAGATTAGCATAAACAAAAAACACTGTAACTAAAGGGAACCTGTCTCTAGATACAGACCTATGCGTGGACAGCATGTTAGAAAGCATGAGAAACTGAACTAAATGATATGTTTTGTAAAACCTGTATTTCTATCTTTGCTCATTCTGAGTTTAGGAGTCCAGCGGGAGGTCTTACTCTGTGATTGACAGCCTTACCTATATGAGTGTATAGTCATAAGTAGGGATTAAGACAGTATATGAAAATTCAAGAAAGTCCATCCTGTGGGTAGAAGGCATGGATAGCTAACTGGCTATATATTCGTAGCAAGGGCAGTCCAAGAAAAGTAGGAGATAACACTATAACACTGGTATCTTTTTAAGTTGTAGGTAGTCATTTGAGCTCCCTCTACACCCACTATAGCTATGCCCCTCTAGTCTAAGTTTACACTGTCCAGTTAGTAGATCTGCCCTTGTGTCTTTCTTGCCTGTATCTGATGCACAAAAAAGCATTTTGTATATGTAAATCTGTACATCTCTTCTCAATTTCTGCAATTTGATGTTCTAGGTTTCTCGATGAAGTTCAGTCATATTCTGGGGTAAATAAAATGAGTGTACAGAACCTTGCTACAGTGTTTGGTCCCAACATTTTGCGCCCTAAGGTGGAGGATCCCATGACTATAATGGAAGGTAAGTTAAATGCAAATGCATCTACTAGTGTATTGCTATTAGGGCATAGTCCTGGTGACAGACTACTCTTCAATGTAGCACATCCATATTAAAATAAAAAATATGCTTGTGTCAACAGAATGGGTGATGTCAATGTTACACTGCTGTACATTGCAGCATATTAGGAGCTATGAATTTGATGCATGACCTCACCTTTGTGGCTGGTATCTAGCATGATCACCCAGGGCTCAAGTGTTACACAGCTATAACAATGACAGCATGTTACAACTTTAGACAGTGTTGAATAAGTGATATAATGGGGAAAAGTGATAATATGTAGGGGGTGAGGATATTTCTGGCATGACTTCATATTGGGCCTTTGTCACATTGGTACGATCTCTTCTCATTCAAATAAACTATTTTAATAATGTTGAAGACAATATACATCTAAATGCAGAACACATACAGGATTCAGATGCTTAGTCTTGCTTAGGAGCTAGCTTTTAATGGCATATACTACATTATATATTGTATAATTTATATGAAAATAGGTATTGGGGCATCCACACATTATACCTATGTGAACTTTTATGACATACCGTATTTAAATTTGTAGACAATTAAAGTAAAAAAAAAAAAAAATAGCAAATCTAAGCAGTTACATTTTTTTAATAGTTTTTAGGATTTTTTTCTTGATAGGTTACCAATAGATACAACCATGAATGCAAGACTATTCCATGATCTGGCACCTGTCAAAAAGCCAGCCATTATTTCCTTACTCTGGCCAGGTTATCTTCCCATGTATGTAGTGTTCCTGCCTAACGACCTGTCCACAATAAGATAATCTTAGCTGGGATTCTAACAATTGCCAGACCATAGAAGGTTCTTGCATTAATGGTAAAAAGGCACTGACAACACAAAGTGCCACCCCATATACACAGGGGGGGGAGAGGAGGGGGCCGGGGCAGCACAGGACAAGCCAGCCAGGAAGGGCCGGGAGAGAAAGGAGGGGGCGAGGCGCGCGGGGCCCCCAGCCCAGCGAACCGATGGCAACTGAACAACACAATAGATGTCACCAAATCCAAGAATGGCTAAAAAAGGAATGGGAAATACAGTATAAATGAAGTTCTTATACTTCTACCTTCTGCTCAATCCACTCCTGGCTTTGGCTATAAAAAAAAAAACGCAGCAAAATATGAAACAAAAAAAGCTGTGTTTCCACAACTTGGGGCCTCAACCTTAAACTCTGCAATATTTTTAATTATTTATATTTGTAAAAAAGTAAAATTTTTGGATTTTCCTTTGTGTCATCTAGAAAATGTATATTTGAAATCTATTAAACTTAAAAGCCATGACTGCAACAAGTTTTTTTTGTACTAACAAAACCATATAGCACGGTCTATGGACCTATTAACTGTCCTGTAGCCTTATTTTTCAGCAAATATTTAAAATACAGCACAGTAACCCTGTTGACCCCACATCAATGGCCTCTCACCTGGCCAACCAGTACCCTGCTTTGCACTGACAAGGGACAAGCTGACAGCTATCTGCGGATTGGTGTCTCTCCCCTTTGGAGTGGATTTTCTGGTTTGGCTTATATCCCAAGTCATGTAATAATGCTTCTCGTAGGCCAGATACTGACTTATAGGGAGCTACCTTTCAAAAGGTGGCACTAAAGGAATAGTTTTCTTTTTTCCATGAAAGAAAATTTATTTGCATACCGTTGCAATAAATATGGTAAATGTAAAAGGAAAATGAATGAAAATTCTATAGTAGCAGCTGCTACAGCACAGAGAAAAAACGGTACATTTATATTGACTATTCCAGAAGGATAAAAATAAGATATGTAGTGAAAGTTAGTATTTAACTAGTAAAATAGGGTGTTTCCTTATGGCAGTACTCTATCCACATACGTAGCATACCCAGTTATACATTACCATAGACAGAAAGAGTCCTCATAGATGCTTGGTCCCCAGACATTCAGGAAGATGTGGCTTATTAGGTTACTTCCTCATTATGGAGGAGTCTGAGGCTGAGATATCTTTGGCTATGATATTTCTTAACCACAGGCAAAGTACCAAGCCCCTTCGACACATAAAGTGACACAGAATAAAGATGCTGCCAGTCGTTTTGTACTACATATGGTATAACTGTTGTTATTCTTTTGCAGGTACCGTTGTGGTTCAGCAGTTGATGGCAGTGATGATAAGTGAACATGAAATACTCTTCCCTAAAGATGGAGATGCCCAAAATCAAATTGGACAAGAGCTGAGCAACAACAATAATGAACTACAGAAGAAAATGATTTTAGGCCAAATACAAAACAAAGAGAACAATAACACAAAGGATATAGCAGTGAGACGTTGTTCATGGGAGAAATCTGATTCTCCACAAAGGTCCAGTGTCGACAATGGTTCTCCCACTGGACTCTCAGGAAGTAAATCCAATAGTCCACGGAATAGCATTCACAAACTTGATGTCACTCGAAGTCCACCTCTAATGGTGAAAAAAAATCCAGCATTTAATAAGGGTAGTGGAATTGTCACCAATGGGTCCTTCAGTAGCTCAGTGGAAGTGCATGACAAGCATCACTCATTACCTAATGGTACCTTACAGGCCCGGAGAACATCTTCTCTAAAGAGTTCGGGAACAAAAATGGGTACACATAGTGTACAAAATGGAGCAGTCAAAATGGGAGTGTCCAGTACAGACACTATGAGCAATGCTTTAAACAGTCGGACCACAAGTTGGCTGCCCAATGGGTACGTGACATTGAGAGATAACAAACAGAAGGACTCGGCAGGTGAATCAGTGCAACAGCACAGGTTGTCTACCTATGATAATGTCCAGCAACAGTTCTCCATGGTGAACTCTGAAGACAAACAGAGCATAGATAGTGCAACATGGTCTACATCATCATGTGAAATATCCCTTCCTGAAAACTCCAACTCATGCCGCTCATCTACAACAACTTGCCCAGAGCAGGACTTTTACACTGGGAATTTTGAAGACCCAGTTTTAGATGGGCCAGTTAATGAGGATATTAACAACGCAGCAGACTTTGAGGCTAAATTTGACAGGCGAAGTGCAGGAGGTCGCAGTAGCAGGGCTACTAGTAGCAGTGACAACAGTGAGACTTTTGTCGTGAGTAACTCAAGCAATCACAGTGCACTGCATAGCCTTGTATCCAGTTTAAAGCAGGAAATGTCGAAACAAAAGATGGAGTATGAGACAAGAATAAAAAGGTATCATCACTATTGTGTATCCTGATGAACGATCAAGTAACTTCCCATAAGTGATATCATATGTATATAGAAAAGAGCAATACATTAGATATTGTTACTCAGATGAATTTTAAGAGGGCCCTGTCTCTACTAAAACATATTGAAATGTAAAAATATATTAACTATTCAGCTATTTATCCCTTTTTATTTCTTATCATTTTCTTCTCCACAACCAAAGCATGTTCATTATATTTCTTTACTGACATTTTATTTTTCTTTCTTCTTGTGTCTGCCATTTTGAAAAAAAATGAAACAGGTAGTGCAGCTACATTACTTGCCATCCTTTCTTGTTTTCTTAGAAACTCATAGTAAAGCATTCATTCTGTTTGCATTCTGTTTTATTAATAACAATGAAACAGTTTTAGCATTGGTTATGAAGAAGCAAATTCAGAGTTTACAAATCCTCGTAATTATAGCAACGGGGTACATTTCATAGGTAGGCATGTAGATGCTGTGGGGCACTTGCCAGCCCAGGTTGGTCCCATTCCCTTTGCTATTATGTGGTGAGAACCTGTACATAATTCCCCTTTGTTTCCTAGCCGTTGATGTGGATAGTTCATCAACCTGGGACCCCGGAAACCCCCTTTAAGTTGTGAATCTGGTCTTATTATATCTTACATTGTCCAAATAATTTGTATGTTACTGACCATATTATGTTTTACTTCAGCCTGGAACAAAGAAATCTAACTCTGGAGACTGAAGTTCTTTCTTTGCATGAGGAACTGGAACAAGAAAAGAAAAAATACACAATGGTGGAAATTAAAATGAGGAACGCAGAACGTGCAAAGGAGGATGCAGAGAAAAGAAACGATATGTTACAGAAGGAGATGGAGCAATTTTTTTCAACCTTTGGAGACCTTACAGTTGAACCTCGTAGACCAGAAAGAGGGAACACAATATGGATTCAGTGATGTGGCCCAAAGTATGTTGGACAGTGAAATGTAGCTGTAGATTTTTATGTGGAGGTTATGCAGGTGGCTGGTCACCTGATATTCCTATTACTTGGTACTCTCTAGGGAAGAAGGAGAATACAACTAACCAACATCTTAAGCAGTATCCGCCTAACAGAGTCTGTTCTATATTACATGCTCCATAATGCTACTGTCAAGTGTTACAACTGGATGTGTGTACATAAAAACAATGTGTTATGTTATAAAAGCAGAATTGTATTCCAAGAATTATAATAATGCAAGTATTGTATTTAAAATGGCAAATTGATATGTTGTTGCAGTCAAGCTTTATATGAAGTCTATATATACCCTTGCACTTAAACATAATACAATATTTTTGCGCATTGTGCTACCATCAGCTTATTTTGTATATTAATTGTTGATTCCCATGTTGACAGGGAATGAACAAAGGAAAAATACATAGGATGATACTTTGTGAATTTGATGTTTGTGCCAACCAACTTGCCTATGACCAAAAGAAAGTGTACAGAATTTTATAAAGCATTACAGCAAGACTGGTTATGCCTGAGTCTTTTTTTTATAAAAATCTATTATCTATTATAAAATCCATTTAAAGGTCCATATAAGTTCATTGGCATTTGGTTGTTGGTGCCACTCCATTGTCTGACTACAGACTGCAAACCTCTGCCAGCAGCCTGTAGTCTGTGAGGGATGGTAGTAACAGGAAATTTGAGACTTGTCAGTCCCCAGAAAACCTTAATAGAGTAACAGTAGTGTCAATAGTAGACACAGGAGGAATGTGTTTTTTTCTCTCTTTTTAACTCATCCAGTCTCACTGGACTTAATTTGAAGCCTCAAATCAAAATGTGTGGCAGGGTCCCCACCTCCCATGTGCCAATTATAATACTGTGGGCAGCACAGTGGCTCAATGGTTAGCACTGGTGCCTTGCAGTGCTGGAGTCCTAGGACAACATCTAGTTTGTATGTTCTCCCCGTGTTTGCGTAGGTATCCTCTGGCCACTCTGGTTTACTCCAAAGACTGATGGCTGATGACTGATGAATATGATGGCGCTATATAAGTAAGCAGAAAAAAAAAAATACTGGGGTGCACTTTATAAACCAAGAGTCTTTGGACCCACTCAGAAACCAGGGTCTGATCCACCAAGGCAAACATAACTTCAAGAAGATCTTGCTTATTCAGAAAACCTGAAAGGAAAAGTTTTATATATATATATATCTTTAGACGCTATGCAAATTAGTGGAACAACACCCAAATCCTGTAGACCATTCACAATATTTCTGGTTAATGCAGCTAATGCATTTAGACGGGGCAGATGAAGTCATCTAACTCACTTTACTACAAAAGTAATTTAGTACAGTAACAAATATTTTCATGAGTTAATAAAAAACAAACAACTTATATTTTTCTTGATCTTTTACATTTCATTAGTGTCAAAATAGAGAACTGCCATGAAAAAATATGGTGATAAATATCTGTATAAAGTCACCTTCATGGGTAAACCAACAATGTCTATAGTCCTCACTATATGACAAAACAATGGTTGAGGTGGCCTTCACTCATTTCCTATACCCTTACCATGGTAAAGTTTTTCTACACAACACCACATACTGTAAATAATAGAAAATTATATTCCATTATAGTTGCATATTTATGAAAAGAGTATTAGATGCAATGGAAGTATATTTATCATAAAACCTAAGTTATACCCCAATGCACAATTTGCACTATAAGGCCCAACCTATTCTCATACTGATATAGAAGATACTAGTTTGCCAGATGACAACTCACCCATCTCTATTGGGTTTCAATATAACATTGTTTCTAGCTGAGTACAGTAAATAAATGAATCCTGTAGCACTGAGCAGAGAATTTACACATATATGAAATATCTTAAAAATTAGTGCTGTTCCCTATGACCTTAGCTCAGTGTCCTGCAAAGTGACTTAACATTTAGAGTTCAACACACAGAAAACTAAATGTTAAAACTGAAGAACCCCATAAAATACAAACAGCCCTGCCTGACAAGATTAGTCAAAGGACAGCATCATTTTGTTAAAGAAGATCTTTGTTGAGGCACATACCTTTAACTAAGGATATTTAACTAGGAGTCTTGTTCGCAGTGTCAGTCAAAAATCTGAGACGATAAGGTCCTTTTCCTCCACCAGTTTTAGTTTTATAACGACACCTGATGGATCTCATTATAGTCAGTGGGGTTCATCGGAATCTGTGTGTAACCACTGTTTTAGTGGTCTGTCTCTCTATTGCTCGGGTCCCCCAATGGACCTGAACTATGGAGAAGCGATGCTAGTGTCAACCTAGTGTTAGGGTTCCCAGCAACCTGATACATAACATGTCCTGTATTGGCTTGTGGGTTGAGCAACACAGTGTGACCACAACCCTGGTATTTTAGTTTCTAAACATAGCTGGAGGAAACTGGAGTACTTTACCATGCATCTAACCCCCAATTAGTATTAAAAAAATGGAAAACATAAATGATGTGTATATAATGTAACTATTTCACTACAGTCTAAAATATACCACAGAAAATATTAAAATGTGTAAAACTGACCTTATGCTGAAGTCACACAGTCTTATGAGGTATAGCAAGCAGTGGATCCAATAAGAAGGAAACATATAAAGAAAAGACTGAAACTTTTATTCATATCCACTTCTGGATTTAGCTCTAAGAACTACATTAAAAACCACCACAAAAAAGCTATGTGTGATTTCAGCTTTACTCCGAGGCCACATATTGTGGAAAAGCTGTTCTTTGTTGCAGATTTTGCATTTTACTAATGTTTCATGTAGTATAGAAGTAAATGAATATTTCCATTAAATAATTGCCATGAATTTGGCAATGTATACTTTCTACACAAATGATTTATTGATGACCATGTATGAAAATCTGGATTTTTCCTTTAAAAGCTCCTCTCCCCATAGTGATGGCATATTGCTGGGTTCTGTAGTCACTTACTGATTGATGCTATAATTGCTGTTAACCAAGGGAAGGTACCACAGTGTTAGTTAAAGGGGTATTCCTGTAATAAATTCCACTCAAAGTCTAAGGGACTGATGAGGATAGCAGAGCTCATTCGTCACTCCATGCAGATGGTGCACACAGGAACTCATTTCTGGTAATCCATGGAGGTTCCAGCAGTTGGACCTTCCCCCATCCAGTAGCTTAGTTGATAGGTGATAAGTTATTACCAAAATACCCCTTTAAGCACTGCTCTTTTACAGCATAAAACAGTGACACCTACTGTCGGCTACTGTGTAGGGAACCATACCAGTTTTTCAGGTTGTTTTTCAGACTGACAGGATTTTCAGAGCCCAGACCCCCAGTGGTTAAAATTTTATGACACATTCTGGTTGACATTACGATTGGCAGCACAATATACAGTGGGCAACACTGAAGTAGATATGTTCATTTCATTTGTCCTAAACTCCCAGTTATCTCCACTACAATATAGGAGATGGGTAATTTGTAACGTCCTAGTTTTGGTGGATTTGTTCACATGGTTTCATTTCACCTTATACTGGCAGCAGAATCTGTAGCTAAGCGTCCTTAATGTTTTGAAAGCCAAAAGACAATATCCGTATCTTTAGTTATTTTTAGAAAGCATACATTTATAATAGAGAACCCTGGCATGTGTACAAAATGTGTTATATATAATATGGAAACACAGGCCATTATAGCTGGTCATATTTGAGTACCATGTATGTACATACTCCAGGAAAAGTGTGGTTAGCTGCAACTTGCAGTTACAGTTTATGTAGTTGGATCCCTGACTGGGGAAACTTCTTTTAGTAGTTGTCCTATACTCTTACACAAAGTGACTGGCCAATATACAACAATTCTATAGAAAACATCAATTGCTTTACTAGTCTTCAAAAATTACCTTCAAAGAAACTTCATATAGATCACAAACCTGAAAACAGATGACCAGAAGTATTATTGTAAACTTTATATCTATATGAAACTCAGAAGAGCTATTAATCAGAAAAAGGTGGACGTCACCACCTCACATCAGTGAAGCTACTGGCATATGTCACAGCTCCTGCTTCTCTCATTCTCTAATGCCCGTGGTGTTCTTTTTACTTGTATGCCCCCTCCATTATTGCTAGCTACAGCACTGGTAGCAGTGAATCTCCAAGCTGGCGATCCTTGGCGCTGCAGTATTAGTGCATTCGCCCACTTTTCTTGTTACCGCTATCAGTGCTGAAACTAACAGCACCAATAACATCTGAACAGAGAAGCGCACAAGAGAAATGGAACCAACATTGATATCAGTGAAGCAACAACTGTGAATGTACGCTACTAGCTTTACTGATATGAGGTGGTGACAGGTGACAAAATGCCACATATTGGGCCTGTGGAAAAACTAGCACAAAAAAGAGAGGTGCTGACCATAGCAACCAATCAGATCACCGTCATGGCCAACAGTGACACTTTTCCTTTGCACCAGTTTTGGTAAATCTTTCCAAATATGTCCACATTTATATCAATAGGCACTTTGGGGGAGATTTATTTAAAAAAAAATAGCCCAAGACAAAGGTGGAGATGTTGCTCACAGCAACCATTCATATTCCAGTTGTAAATTTTTGGAGACTCTTTGGAGAATAAATATAGGGACCTGATTTGTTGCTATGGGCAACTATTTCACTTTTATGCTTTTTTATTTTTGTTAGTATCAGCTTAGTACATTGAAAAAAATGCTTCTATGACATGATATATTAAATCCCATTTCTGATACTGTAAAGAAATTATTTGTATTTTATTATAAATCTAATTTTCCTCATTGCACTATTCTATACAACATGCAGAGCTTACATTTGTACTATAGATGATATATAAGGAGAAGACAGGCATAGGAATTTATGTATGGATACTTTCAGGCTGATTAAATGACATGTATCACATATGTGTACAACCAATACTGTTGTTAAAAATAAAGGTTTTATTTATATCTATACAAAATGTGTTTCTGCTTGTGCTCAGGATTTTGTTGATTTCTATATTTATTTTCAATGCTACTGCCCAAATCAAGGATTTTTCCACTTTGTGTTAATGATTTCTATATTTTGTTTTTGAATTTATTTTGTGAATTATGAAAAATTAAATAAAGTTAATACAGCTGATTCAGGATTTTTTTTTTGGCCGCTATACAGTTATATTGTAAGGTATGGGAGTGTGGCAGCAACCCAATTCCCTTATTCATACAACTTGTTACAGGCCAAAGTCTCTAAATAATTCAGGTGGATCCTGTGTCAGCTTGGGAAGTGGCTAAGACTGGTGTACAGAACGCTAGTCTTAATAAATCCCCCCATTTCTTTCTATATGTTTGTTTACTTTTGTAACAGAAGAAAAAGTCCCGCATGGCCATCATGTTTTTTTAACATAAGAGTGAATGGACAGACACCAGATGGAGAGGACTCCATCTGAATTCTACAATCAATGTCCATTGCTTTCATCTTATGATTGATGTGAATCTATCTTAACCACTCAGCACCATGACTTTCAGGCTAAGGCCCTTGGACTTTCTGCCCCTATTATACCTATACAGAAAATGCCAGCATTTCCGTAGGTATAATTGACAGCTTTTCCTCTGCAGATTTTTTTTCTGCAATGTGTTGATGGGATTAGCTAGAATTCCATCCACTTTGCAGATAAAATAAAACACTACGTTTTCGCAACATGGGGCCCCCCGGCCTCAAGTGTTAAAGTACCCATATGTATTAGGTGAACATTAAAGGGGATTTCCAGGAACTTTCAGTTGATGACCTTTCCTCAGAGCCCCCAACAGATCAGCTGTTTGATGCTTTACAGGCCATGTACTGTAATGTCATGTTCATTGGTCACGGGGCCTGATCATGGCTGAATCCCATTAAAGTGAATGGGCAGAGCTGCAATACCAAGCATGTATTTGGTTAGTATAACTGATCGGCTGGGGGTTCTTCCCTGCTTACTGATGACACTGAGCTGTGAGGCTGGCCCCTCTGACAGTGCAGTGATATCTGTTCTGAATCTAATGGCACCAATATTTCTGCAACTGATCAGTGCACTGTCAGCTTTGCAGCGGTATATAACACTCATGTTGTTAGGCAACATAAAAGGTTCCTTTTTAATAACTAATGGAAAACCCCATTCACTGATTTTGTCAGAAGGAGCTGATCAATGTGTATAGGACAGATGACGGGGGAAAGAGGGATCAAATATACTGGGTTTCAGCATTCCTTTGCCACAAAACTTAGAGCATGTCCTATTCTGTTCAGAGTTTGCAGCACAGACTAACCCATAGAACCCTATGGGGCATAGAAAACAACAGACGTCATACGGATGTAATAAATGTGACATCCGTATTTGTGGAACATTTACCTAACTACCCAAGAGGTTTTTTTTGCGGATCAGCAAATATGGATGACACACTGATGCAATATTAACATATGGCACTGATACTGAAAACACACTGATGACAGATAGACCACAAAAACTGAACAATGAGTCATATTTTGGGGACTGCAAATTACATACGGTCGTATGCATGATGCCTTTACGCTAGGCTACGGGTTTCCATTCTTTGGGTCCGCTTGGGGACCCAAAAAAAGGGAGTCCAATCCGCTTAAAAAGCGGTTACCTGCAGAAACCCGCGGATCCCATAGACTATAATGGGATCCATCGGGTTTTTGAAGCGGTTTTGGGGACAGAATCCCCGAACGGAGTGCGAGCCTTGGTGTGAATCCAGCCTTAGGCTTATTCTCTGCAGAACTATTTAAGGCCCCAGAAGCATGTTATTTTTTTTTTTTTTTTTTTTTTTACTGATGCATCACGAATGTATCACACCAATATAAAACTATGGGTCCATGAAAAAAAATGGAGGACATCATTCACTGAACCAGAGACAAAATGTAGTAAATAGCATGAGCATGGGGGGGGGGGGGGCTGCAGTTTTCTGAACCAAAGCCAGGAGTAGATTTAGCAAAAGACAGTACTAATTCTTCCTTTATATTTCTTTCTTTTTATTTTTTGGCAGCCATTCTTGGCTTTAGCTCAAAAACGCATGAAAATCTGCAAAAAAAACCCCACAGCTTTTCTGCAATATGTGGTGTGATGATGAGATATCCCCAAGATGCATTTTCCAGTTATATATTTCTTTGTTGTGTTATCACATGCTCATGTTGCTCCTGCACAGTGGGGCAGCCAGGTCTGTTATCAAAACCAGTTTGGCTACAGGAATGTGGCCTGGCTGCTGTGTGCCCAGATCCTTTGTTGTGGCTCAATGGCTCAATTAGCATACCCTTGTTACCCTAATTATCACCACAGGGGTTTCCTGCAGAGAAGTGGAAACCCCAGACAAGTTGGAGCCAGCGACAGAACAAAAGGATTATGGTTTTATGACAATATCTGCCCTGGGGAACCTCTTACAGTCACCCCGATAAATTCCCCAGATGTGCCAGGCCTAGGCACACGTTTAGAGCCCACACATGTTACTGTTCAAAGCCCAGAAAAGGTCCAGACACTGATCTCCTTACCCAAAGGGAATTGGGGTGTCAGCCTTGGTGTCTACACGATGGGGATCTCACCACCAGGAAATATAATGAAGCATGGTTATAGAGATTTTAGGAAGGAGGGCGGGGCTCCTCCTCCTAGTGACAGCACACAGGGAGGAGACTGGGGATTATTATACAGTCTCGCCTGGGGGGGGAGCAGAGGTCTTCTTGTTCTGGACAGCATGTAGGAGACACATGCTCATCTTCTCTGTAACTTGCTTAAGGAAGAACCCTGAAGCCTACCACATGGGCTCAGAGAAACTGACTTGTTCTGGTATTTTTCTATCTTTTATTTCTTTTTATTTTGTTGTGCTGTATTTTACTTTTATCCGTATTTGCTTGATAATTGATATATATTTCTGTATATGTTAATGCTTAGTACCGACCCAATGGGGTTAATAAATATATAAAATTTAGAAAGCTCGTTTCGTATTATCCTATAAACCCGGTCCGCTCATGGTGTGTGAGTGGGAGGTTAAGAAAGAAGGTTGGTCGCAGGTGTGCCAGGTAGCGTGGCAAGGCGAGATCCTTCACATGTGGCCTCAGCGTTAAGATATAAATCTAACTTGGGATATGGCAAAAGATGTTGGTTGTTCCCAATCAGCTGTGTGTAAAATTTAGTACACGTATAATAAAATGAAAAGGTTATATAACCATTTGAGTAGACCAAGAAAGACGTCAAAGTGTAAGGACAAAAAACACAAGCAATAAACCTTGAAAATAGAAAATGCAGATCAAAACAAATAAAATGAAATTATGAACAATAGAATAAAATTAATGGGGCATTCACAAGTGTTCATTCAGCTAGTCTTGTTTCCCTTAAGGCTACATTCAGAATACTGAGGTGCAAAACGGCCATGTCAAAATAACAGCCATGTGAATAGCCCCCATACACTGACACTGAATTTAATAAAGCGATGTGACGTCTGTTAAAAAAACAGACATCATACGGCCATTAATTACTGTCACGTGAATGCAGCCTTAGGCTAAGGCTCCACGTTGCAGAAGCGCAGTGTTTTTTGTCGCAGATTTTGGTGCGTTTTTTTTTTTTTTACACAAAATCAGGAGTGGCTTGAAAAAGAATGGAATGTTTCCATTCTCTTAAATCCATTCCTGACTTTGGCTTAAAAAAACACAGCAGCGTTTCCACAATGTAGGGCCTTACCCTTACTCAGTTTGTAGCAAGGATTCTTCCTTCCCTCACCTGTTGTGATTGCGAAGGAGGATCCTGAATAAGTGTACATCTCCCACATGGAAAGAAGATGATACCAACTTAAACTTGGACCCTATCTTCGCAGGTTATCCGAATGGCAGGTACAAACCTCATGCCCAGCCAACAATTGTGAACATTTTATTACTAATAATTTTTGCTATTGTACAACTAAGTAGTATAATGTTACACACCAAAAATGACGCTGATAATACAAATGACGGAGAAATTAAATTCTCAATTCAAATGTTTTAGTTTTATTTTCAATCACATACATATAGTTTTATTCATATACAGTCATTTTAAAATATCGCGTGCCTTTTTGATTTGTTTTGTGTTTGCCTTTTTATTACAAAAAAAATATCAGGATGAGTTTCTGTGTGCTGTTAATATCTGAAATGATTGTTTCAAAAAGTTTTATTTTCAGGATCTGGCAAACTGTAAAACAAAATAGGAACCAGGAGAAAAGCAAATTTGGAAAGAAACGGCACAAGTCTCATTCTCACACCAGAACAGAATGATTCACAAACAGTACAAAATAAAACAATTTGCTAGTATTATCACAAATATTACATCAAGTCTCAGCAGTGCCAACCGCCCTCCCTTTGCTTGAATTGTCCACATTTTACCAAGGATAGGTCCTGGCTATATGATTAATACAATAGGCATTGCTTTATTGTTTGCACTGGCTTAAAGGTTACTATGCAAAAAGTTTGGTCAGGCATATCCAAGTGCATTCCTGCTGGCCTATAATATTCCTAATGCTTGATGCACAAAGCTCAGTCTAATACAGAGCACATACTGTTTTATGAATGGTTTTGTACAGTTTATAAAGGCTATTTGAAGATATTCTCAAGCATAAAAATGCATATGAATTTGGCATTCCTTTTTGAAAGTGTCATTTGTGTCCACAAGTGTCAATAAGCTGCAGGTGTATGGTAGTGACCATTCAAGCTAATATATGGCGAGTCGATTGTGTGAGTATGGTGTATACAGTAAGTCATACAAAGAAATTCCTTCCTTCAAAATAATCTATTATAACCCACGTATCCCTATTCCATATAACAGGTTTTGGCGCATTGACTTTAAACTAAAACTACTACAAAGTACATGGATCTTACGTAACTAGTTGAATGTGTGAATAAATCAAATGCCAAACAGGTTGGCTACATGTCAGAAGGGTTGTGAAAAGAAAATATCTACATAGCTGGTAATATGATTACTATGGATCTACAATGTCCAGCTACATATTTACTGTATCTGTGATTTGGTTTGTTACACTGGAAATTGTTCTGCCAATTTATGTATGTTTAGCTTAAGAATGAGCAATTGATTAAAATTCTATGGATGTTCAGGATTTCATTACATAATAAAAAAAGATGGTGGCCCTTCCAGTGCGCGGACATGAATGGTGCGCCATCCATTGCTATGTGGTTGCTGGGATTGCAATCTTCATCAACCCCAGCAGCCCCATAGAAGTGAATGGCACATTGGTCACACAAGCGGAATGGTACTTCATTTACTAGTGAGGACCTACTGGTTATATAATGGGCAAACCCCTTTAAATTGTACATTTGATTGATCATAATATGAACATTTATGCATAGGTATAATCAAGGTTGGGTAAAGGATGCTTATTGGATTACTACATAGGTGAATGTGAACATCCTTCAGGTCATGGAACTGCAATGGTTACTTTTCTAACAGCCTCTCACATCCAGGTTTGTGGAATGAGGCAATTTCATGGAAACAGTTACATATGAATAGAAAACATGGGCTGTATGCATATTAACAAGAGAGGCCATACCTTATTATCCAATCAATAGACTACTTCCTACTTCTGTCCACACAATGGCTACTATGTAAATGAGAAAGATAATTTTATATTGTCAGTAGCACTGTATATAAATGGAATTATTTAGACCCTATGAAGCTATACTAATATAGGAAATTACACTAACTGATCTGTAACACTATTTGGTTGTAAAGATGTTGTCTTGACGTTCTTCTTGTGGGTCTCTACGTGATTAACTGTCATCACTAGGGAAATTCGCCAGTGGGGCAGCCACTGTTTGTAACGCTCTCTGCTCCTGCTAAAGAGAGTTATCCTAGTGGGGACAATCCTCTATTGCACTGTAGTAGAATGTGAATTATGTGCCGGTGACAAGCTTTTCCACTTGAGTCTATGGGGATCTATAGCCCTTTTCCACTGCATGGTACCAGATCACCTCAGCTCACCTTGAACCATCTTTCCACTGCAAAAAAATACCGGAACATAACTGGTAACAGGTATTTTTTTAGAACTTGCTTTAAACCAGGTACCAAGCAGTCTAAAGCAATACTAGAAGGTCATGAGTCCATATATTACTCAACTGTTTATTTGCCACTATAGGTGACAACCAACTACATAAAGCAGGTACATTTTGCAGAGGAAAAAAACTACATCGTACCTCAACTGAGTTGAGTTGAACCAAACTGAGTTAAGCCTTACCAGTGGAAAAGGGCCTTATGTATCACTTATTCAGGCACCAAAACTTCCATTAACATGAAATTCCATGGACTGTACCACACAGGCTGCTGACGACAGGGCAGAAAGTCCTATCTCATTTACTGCTGATGATCAGACAGCTCCTGCGACACAGTTATAATGAAGAAGGTGACAGTTCAGCCTATCTGACTGTATACTTATGGTATTTTAGCTTATTTAGAAGAATACAGAAAGAAAGCTAACCAAACTGTCCCTGAAAAATAGAAGAGCATAGGAGGAGAAGAAATATGAGAAATCTAATACATAAAAGAAGTACAGGGTATGAGAGACAATCACGAGCTTCCACTGGAGGTCTTCTTTATTAAAGTATCTCATATGTACAGCACGTTTTAAAGGGTGACTCATTTTCTACAGCATGGATTGCCATAGATTACACCAATAGGTGTAACTTCAACTATGCTTTATGATCTAAAAAGTTTGCAACATGAGCCATGAGAAGTTACTGTAAGCACATTCTGTATTTAATATGGAATGAAAAACATGTGTAGAGAGATAATATATCAATGGCATTACTGGCCAGAAGTCCCAATGTGCTACTTGTAGTATAACAAAATGTATGTATTGTCTTAGCAGTTGCATGATTATATAATACAAAAACAATAAAAAACTATTTCTGGATGATGCACTCTATACTGTATATAAGTAAATGTACTGAAGCTCAAATGAAATGCAATATACACATTGAACCCAACCTTAAAGGGAGCCTACCATCACCAAAATCACTTATATACTTTTGTAGGGCCGGAAGTGACATACTGCACTTACCTTTCTTGCGCCAAAGTTCATTCTTGCTGATGACAAATTCAATTTTTATTCAATATACAAATGAGCTTTTCATTGCACCTGTGATAGGGCAAAAGCTGCCGGAGGACCCATTTTCTTTTGTGATCGCCACCTAATGCTGCCCTCAAAAAAAAAAAAAAAGAAGACTCATGTCTCCCTTGGCAGCAATTTGCGGTGAACACAAAAGAAGATGGTTCTCCAGCAGGTGTGGCCCTGCCCTGCGTGCACCAAACAGCTCGTCTGCATATGGAACAATGGCTGAATTTCTCAAAAACTTAGATACAAGGTAGGTGTGTGCAGGAATGTGAGTAACCATCCATATAACAGCATATAAGTGGTTTAAAAGCAATTTTGTTGCTGGTAGACTCTCTTTAAAAATAGTACATGATGTACCATAGAGAAGTGGCTCGATCTGCTATTAATAACGCAGAGCATTGAATTCTGGCTATATCAAATAATATTTTAGAAATACAAACCTGTATTTCAAAATTGTGAATTTAAGTAAAATGTTGGGGTACAGATTTATAGACTGATGTCTACTCAGGACACTAATATCTCATAGAATAGTAAGAGACTCTGTAAGTATAAATCGAATAAACAGCAATAAAGTGTTGGTGGGGACCTGCTACAAAGTTACGTACTACCAGATATTAGTGTCATGAATGGCATATTTGTCATGCTTCTATAATCTTAAATAATGCAATAATTGTAGATTAAAAATTCCATGCCCTCAGATATAAGCAGGTCATCACCAATTATGTATAAACTACTGCAGTCATTTACATTTCCAGTTTTTAGAGACCTGTTCATGCTAGAAGCTGCCATTGCTTTTCTCAGCCCATGGAAGGGTCAGCTTGCTTGTACAATCTGTAATAAAATCATGAATAGGATCTCCCCACTCAGACTGTTACTGTGCACTCTCTTGGACTGCAAGGTTTCAGAAGAAGTGGGTGAAAGAAGCGCTACCTGGAAAAAGCAAGATACAGGAATTAACACCTGCTTTGTAAGAAATAGCTGATGTAACATGAATGGCTAGGAAGCAGGAAAGAGGCTTTGCAGAGACAGGGAAGAAAAGGATGTTATGTACAGCACTGGGGGAATATTCTAGTTATCAACATTACATTGAGCTCTATTGGTCACTGGAACTAACATGACCTTGCCTTTACATGTTTACATATTTGACACAATTGATTATTCTTTGAGCATTTTTGTTTGTTTTGTGAACATCAATGGGAAATCTTCTTTTGTATCATGGAGATGAAATGGGAGGTATAGAACACTATAACTTTCTATGAAATATTCTCTTTTAATGCATCTTTAAAGAAGTACTCCCACTTGATAACGTAGATCGGGTAAATCACAGGACAGTCTGTTTTCTTAGTAGGCACTTGATTCTTTACTTATCTGCGCTAGTCCATTCCACTGTGTCCCCTAAAACCTTTCTGATTTATACAAGCTCTTATGTGTGGACCAGAACTCAGGACATTCTTATGAGATCCACAGTGAAGCCTCAGCCCACACAGAAAAGCCTGGGTGAATCAGAGAGTCTGAGTTCAGGTCTCTTGGAACAATGGAGGATCAGAGTCAATTAAGAATTAAGTGGTCAGTAAGAAAACTAACAATGCTGTCATTTATCCCATGTACGTTGCTATAGGATGAAATTTTAACTGGGAATGTTTCAACCAACATGTTTGTATGATATAAGATGCCCTGACTGATAGTATAGTCCAACACCTGACCAATGATTTGTTACATGAGGTAGTGTAAACCCTTATATCCTACCCTTGTAAATTTATGGTAACCTTGTAAGCAAAGTTAGTCTGCTTTTATCTTCCACATGAAGAATGTTCCCACACATTGTCCAACAAGTGCATAATACCAAAACCATGGACTTTCCAACCCTTTTTCATATTTTATCAGTACTATTTATGTTTTAACTTTACTTGTTTTGGGGCCATACGTTCTGTGACTCTCTTATGATTTTTGTTAGGCACCTTAGTCACTCCACAAAATAGGATGAGAGGTTTTAGATATTTAAAAATGTAGAAAGAAATCTACAACTGAGTTATTGTGATTTTATCCCATAGTTACGGGCTCTGAAATTGTTAACAATGATCGAACATTAAGATTTTGTAAAAGGAAAAACCTATTATCATTGTATCATACTATAGTATGTAGTAGTAGTAGTAGTAGTAGTAGTAGTACAAAAACCAGTTGAGTAAGCTATTTTGGACTGCATGCTATGAAAGGCTAGTACTAAATATTATACAAGCAACAACTCAAAAATGATGCATGAAAATATGTTGCCCTAAAGGCACCATTAAAATGATAAGGCCTTGGTCTTTGGTAGCTGTTAGCAATGAACGCACTTCACAAGTAAAATTTAAAAAAAAACTGAAAGATAAACAATAGATCATAATACATTCTTGATTCTGTTCATATTCCTTACTAACCAGGAGTTAAGGCTGGCTGACAGGCTAAATGGGCTAACATGGTCATGTACTCTGCTGCCTTCTAAGTGAACACCACCATCCCAGATAAAAATACATTCAGATCAGTAAACAGCAAAATTCAGTAAAAAATATAAATAAGTAAACCTAATCATTGTGCAGAACTATCATTCACTGCAGGAACTCCTTCAGCCGATTCACACAATATACAACATCTAGTCCCACTGAAACGTGTACATTACATTATATGCAACTGCTTATTGATCTATGTGACCATACCGCAGTATCAAAACAATTGAAAAAATAAACGTAGACCACCAAACAGTCCAAATGATAATGTTTGGAATGTGATATTATGAATTGGAGCCAAGTATAGAGAAGCAAATTAATCTTAAAGGGGTGTTCAAAGCTAAAATTATTTATAACCAATCCAAAGATGGGTTATCAATACCAGAATGGTTCCAATACCCAACACTTTCACTTATTGGTTGTTCACTGCAGCTGATACACAGAGAATGGAGCAGGAAGCAGACACCCCATTTTATTACTTTCATTATTCTTATTGGTAGAGCAATTATTGTAATAATAGAAATAATTTCATGAAACCTTTTAAGAAAATGCAGCCTCCATTAAATATTGAAAACAATGTATTATGTGCCTTTTTACTTCTTTACTATAACACGGTAGTAAAGTCAGTACACACAAAATTTCTTTAAATGAAGCCAAGGGATACATGATAGCATTAGATACAAGGCAACAGAGTACCAAGCTGTGTGACACAAGATACTGTAAGAAAGATTTCCCTGTTGAAATAAGATTCATTGTGCTGAATGAATGAGACATTTTGGATACTGGGAGAAAATCTGAGGTCTTTTAGCCATTATGTATGTGCAGTTACACCTGGAAAATGTATTCAGTTTCATATTTGGCAAATCTTTACTTTATTAGGGAAGGGATCCCCAACTTTATTACAATGGAAGGACCCCTGGAACGTTTTATCATTCCTACCTCAGAGAAGCTTGGTGTACATGAGGGTAAACACAGTAAATCCTGTCTCATGCTCTGTTTTGCGCAGATCTGCTTTGCCAGGCGTTTATGAGCTGGTTTACAGTAGTCTAACCCATTAAATGAGGAATTCCCATCTCTATGATCATAATTAAACTTTTATCTTAAGCTAACTGAAATGCTTTACACAATACATTGCTATATCTATCTTGCACCAGTGTTTACAACTCGTTGCCTAGGTTACAGACCACCTCTGTCTAGCTCTAGTGGTTGGGTTAATGACACAGTCCCTGTTCCCGGCCACCTATATTATCTCTCTTTCTCTCTCTCTGCAAAGTGCTCTCAGCTGCTGAGCCCTGTTAAGGACTAGAGCAGTGTTTGATCAGTATCTCTGGATGTAAATCCAGATATAAATGTTCAATTTACAAAAAGAACATTGTTCATCACTGACTGAGCTGCAAACCAGGAAATGGAGGGAGAGGAGTCAGGAGAGCAGGAGAAACCCTTAGACTGGGGCCCCACGTGGTGTAAACACAGTAAAAAAATGCAGCATTTTACAATCACAGCGAATCCCATCCCCGCTTTGTGTTAAAATACGCTCTGCGGACACACGGCGATTTCCAAAACCATTGTGGTTTTGGAAATTGCAACATGTCAATTATACCTATGGAAACGCCGGCGGTTTACATATAGGTATAATGGAAGCAGAAAGTCCGCAGAGGAAAACTCTGTGACCTTTCTGCGGGAAGAACCGCAATGCGACACCATGTGGGGCCTTAGCCTTAGATGGGAAAAACCCTTTAACATTCGAGTTTACCCTGGAAATTCCTTTTAAGGAACCCCTAACCAGATTTCATGGGACCCTGGTTACTACCTCTATACGAGAGAAAGACCTCATGATCCTTACTTCGATACTGTATAGAAAAGGTGTGCTATGTTTACAGCATGAATGGTGAGACCATTCCGTAAGATGCACCCCGGGGCCCTATCTCTGCTTCATGGATATGCTTAGAATAAATGTGCTTTTTCTGATATTATTATAGGATATCTCTTTCTGAGTCTCTTTCTCTTTCCTTACCGTATTAAAGGAATACTTTTAGCTACTAGCAGTTGCCTCCTAGAGCAGCAGTTATCATGACTATAACATGACTATGTCTATAAGTGTCTTCTCTAGCCCATTAGCATACTGTAGTTCCTTTAAGCCTTTGACATTTGCACTTATCTGGTAAATACATAATGCTACAAAAATGAAATGTCAATAGTATATTAACAAGAACATAACATGAAAAACTTGAACAAATTTACAGCAAATTTCTGTTATTCTGCCGTTTACAAATTTTTTTTATCCATTCGTCTATACATAACCTCTGTACTTTGTATATTGCCACCATACCTTGGAAACATCAAGTACATATGTGAGATGTTGGCCAGTGAGTACAATTACACAGCTGTGCAAATTCCTCAAGCAGGCATACATTGCTTAAGATTTTCACACTTGGATTGTCACTATATGTTGAATATCTGCCCCATGTAGAGTGTTAAGGTACATGTTATAGGTCTGGTACTGCACAAAACAAACAGATAATTCTTTTAAGACCTTTCATGTCCTCTGACATTAGCGATGTTATATATTGCTAAAAAGCTGACAGTGTGCTGAATTCAGTTACACTGTCAGCTTTGCCAGTATGTGTTCCTGCGCCAGAGATATCGGTGCCATTATAATATCCTTTACAGCTCAGCGTCATTGTTGGGCTGTGAGGATGCCCCGACAGTACAAGGCTATGGAAAATTACTGTCGGTGAGGGCATTCCTCCCAACACAGCGCTGAATTTCAAGACCAGCCCTTCTGAAAGGGCAGGGATATCGGTGCCATTTCAAGGCACAACATGGTGCAATACCGACAAATTTGACAGCTTTTTAGCTGTATATAACACCGCTGATGTCAGAGGACGTGAAAGGTCCTCTTTAAGGGTAGTATAACATGACCCAAGGCTCTACTCGATGTCCCTTACTGGGACTCATATATTTAGACAACTGAATCACTTTTGTCTGCACTGGGTTCTATACATTAGGCCCATTGTGTCGTCACTATCTCTACAGTTATGTGTGGACAGCTGTATCAATGCAATTTGTTTTCACAGTATATTCTCAAAAATAATGTTAAAAGTCAGCACCATTGTAGAGAATAGCTATTGAATGCATGTTTACACATAGCCAAATATATTTTTGGCTGACATTTGTGAAATGAAATTGATTCTGGAAATCCGCGTCCCCTCCCCCTCAACAAAATAATATTTTTTTCCACCAAATTACCATGTCCATCCTGGTTCCTCTAGACAGGGGTTTGAGTGATTAAAGTTTATTTTGCAGATGTATATACTCAGTCCACAAAATGCCAACATCTAACAAAACATGTTCAGTCAATAAACAGGAAAAGACTCTCAAGTGGTATCTCCTGAGGATTAAAACATAATCATAAACGTAATACAGAAATTATACAGAGAGAAAGAACAGCGCTCATGTATGACTACTAATGCAGACACAAAGTACAGGAGACCCAATCAAGAAAGTGCTTTCATTTTCTAAACTGTGACAACGAGAATCTGGATGGTTGCTATGGGCAACACCTTTTTCTTTGATCTGAATTAGTTCTCATTTTCCACCATGTTTTCAGTTCAGAATATTAGCTGCTGCAAGCCATTGCAAAGCAGCACCATTCTCACCGTTTCTTCAGTTAAAAACATGGCTACCCCAAAAATACCTAAACCTAAGAAAAAAAAGTACAATGTTACAAAACCATAAGCCACTGAAAAGGTAAATGTGTATGCAGCTCTCTATAGCAGGTGTGACATCAAACCTAAGAAAGGATCTTCATGTGGTGTCCACCCTTTCGGTCAGGGGTTACTGCAAAAGCCAATGTTATTTCTACTCCTGTCCCTTATAAAGAAAAAAACCTAAAATATACAGTTGTATACAAGTTCACATCACCTCAACTGCTGGTTTAATTCAGCACATCTGGTTGGAAATAAAAAATATTGTGCATGTAAAAAAATAAATAGCTATTTGAACTGTGAAGAAGTGTTTGGAGAGTTCGTGTCGTTGCATGATCCGTATGATTTTTACCACTTTGTCATGCTTCGTTCTGCTAGAGATGCTTTTGGGTCTTAGAATACAAAGTTTCCTTTTTTATCACAATTTGACAAATGTATGAACCTAACATCTTACATACAGTACTAGCGTTATTTTACAGCGATAATTCATGTAGCTAACACAAAACAGGCCCTTTAATACTATATATACTGCTCTATGTAATAACTACTGTACAGTTGTGTTTTCTTCTTTTAATAATATACATATATGCTTGCATGTATACAGTACATCTGATGTACAAGTGTGAGATTATCTACATCCATCTACCCGGAGAGATGGAAGGGTTTCAAACAGATATTCAAACAATTCTGATGAGAAAAATACGTACAGTACACGCATACGTTCACACGGACACGCACACGCTTCAATGGTTACTGCACATTTTTGTCATGTCATAATGAGAAAAGATAACTGGATCTTGCTGGTTTTGCAGCCATTAATTTTACAATGTATGCAAAGAGATTTTTTTTTTTAAATAACCCTTTTTTTCTTGCAGTAAGCATAACCAGAAGACCAAAGCGGAGCAACTATAAGTTAAATATACATTTGAGCTTAGCTGCATGACATAACTCTGTAGGAGAAGCAGGCTAGAAGGGAAATAATTTAACTCTCTACTTCCTTTCTTTCCTTTCTTGCAATTATATAGATATATTGATTCTTTTCCAATCACATCATCGTCTGAAGAAGGTGGGGTTTCTCAGGCAGGCGGCTAGTCACCTGCAACAACCAAGGGCTCCAGCAGAAGCTTCTAGGCTGCTGTCTGTATCGGATGCCAGTGTCTGGTCAGTGGACATGGAGGATATATCATTGACAGATGAGGACGGAGGGAGGCTCTCGCTGCTGTTCACTGCTGCACCTGTGCTAAGAAAATGAACAACAAAGTAATATAACCTTAGTAAATTCAGACAAAGTTAAAGGAGTTGTCCAGGATTAATAGACATTTCTGCTATCTTCCCGAAACAACACCATGCCTGTCAATGGGTTGTGTCTGGTATTGCAGTTTGGCTTCTTTGAAGTGAATAGAGGTGAGCTGTAAAAACCACGCACCGTCTGTTGATAGGTATTGCACTGTTTTGGGAAGAAATCTGACATGTTTTTCTAATCTTGAACAACTCCTTTAAAAACCTGGGTGACAATAATTTACATTTTTGTGCCTTACTTTAATGATTACATAAAAGACATATAAAGGGTAAGAAAGAAACAAATGATTGCAGTAGTGTTTGCCACCATGTTGGCTTTTGCTAGGTTTGTCATCTGAAAATAACACTAGTTAACGGTGACTTATGCCTTTTACAGTAGTAGTAATAATACATAATAGTACAAATGCATTTTCGGTCAAAAAAAAGCAGAACCTTCAGGCCTACACGTCAAGTGACTTTCAGGAAATGTATTAGTATAGCAAACAGTGTATAAACAATAACAGTAGTCACTGTTCCGTCTAGTGTACAAATATCTCCTCCTAGATGGAGGACTGTATGTGACCCTTCTGAATAGACATATTTGCCATGTACCTAATCTTAGGTGAGATTTATTATCACTAATGTCAGTTTTCTGGCTTAAATGATGCCATAAATCTATGTAAATAAACTAAAGCGAAGAAAAAAGGGGGTTTTACGTACCCAATAAATAATTTCAAAAAATATCGCAGGTGAGTCGCAACCTACCAAAAGGGACGTATTTAAAATATAAACTTTATTAAATAATTTGAATAAAAAGGGAATCCACCCATAGGACAGAACAACAGAAAAACCACACAGACCATACAAAAAGGATCCAGGATAAAGCCACTACCATATCAGGATATAGTAATCCACAGTATCAGTAGTGCATTATCTCTTAGCAAAATAACATAAATGGCGATACTGCAAGTTTACTCGCCATTCATCACCAGCAGCAATGTTTTTATCTACTTGCACTTCTTGCCAGTGTTAAATGCACCCAAAAGAAATACATATCAATTTAAAAACAGAACCAAATGTTTGCTGGCTAGCCCGAGGTATCTCCAGTGAGGATGAGATGCAAATTATCAACCTCTCCTCTTGGAGTTTGACAGAAGAGAACATTCTTAAGAAAGGGTTGGAATTTGTTCCTACCCCTTCTTTTGATCTGTTTACCTGGATCAAAGATTTAAATTTATTTTGTAGAAAACTCAAGTGGTGAAAGTACTTTAAAATCTCCGATAAAAGAAATTGTGACATGTTGGGCATTGGGGAAGAGGACCTCCCCTCCTTGCGTATTTTAGGGGGCCTTTGGGAGGAGGGCCAACGGGGTTTGGGGGATGGTCCCTTCACTAATTTACATCTTCCCTCAAAAAAGTTTCCACCAATGTCGGATGACACTGTTATTGATGCATTCTTACAGGTAGTTACTAATCAGCTGTCTAAGATTGATGGAAGGGGGCCAAAATATAAGTCAAATTTGTCTCAAGATGAAAAGGAAATTCTGAGGGGATTTGAAGATGACAGCTCTATTATTGTGAAGCCATCCGATAAAGGGGGTAATCTGGTCATTCTGGACCGTATTGATTATATCAATATGTGTAGAGCTATCCTCAATGATAGGGGATGTTATGAAATTCTATCTACCTGCATATGACATCCTGATGGTTTACCGACAATAAGTGTTTTGACATGCGCCAATTGTTTTGGCCACGCCCCTCTGGGCGTTTTAATTGAGGAGGTATATACTAGTTCAAACCTCCTATTTGATCATCTGTGCGCTTGTGCAGAGGATCATACCCCGCTAGTGTTCAGCCTTCTGTATCAGCTGTGCATGTGATCGCACAGCGATTGGCTCTTTGCTGTTGATGGAGGCGGGGTTTCTGCCTTAAAAGGTTCAGACTCTCACTTCATCTTGCGGCCATATATCAGTGCCAACAAGGGGGAGGCGGGAGCTTTTGCTGGGCAAACAAACAACAAATACAGTATTGACTTAGCTTTCAGTCCTAGATCCCTTTTGTTATAGCAAGCACCTTCTGTGAATTACTAATGATTTAAAGGGGGAGGCGGGAAGTTCTGTTGGGTGTATAAACAAATACTAAGCTTCAGATCCTCTTCTCTGCAGAAAAGCACCTCTGATGAAAAACTAGTAATATGAGAGTTTAGAAACGCGTCAGGGTGGGTTCACACCTGCGCTTCAGTCCGTCCGTTGCCAATCCGAGTGAAAATCTCAGGGAATGGGATTGGCATCGGATACAGACAAGATAGCGACGCATTGGTTAAAAACCCATTCACTTGAATGGGTTTTTAAAGCAATGCGCGGGTGTCTGATTGCACCCTCTGCGCTGCAAAGCTGTTTTTTCGTCGGACACGAAGTCTTGCATGTCCGACTTTGTTTCCGACGAAAAAAAAAGGATTCGCAGCGCAGAGGGTGCAATCGGACACCCGCGCATTGCTTTAAAAACCCATTCAAATGAATGGGTTTTTAACCAATGCGTCGCTAACCTGTCTGTATCCGATGCCAATCCCGTTCGCCGAGATTTTCACTCGGATTGGCAACGGACGGACTGAAGTGCAGGTGTGAACCCACCCTCAGTTGTTATTATATATGTGTTAGTGTATGATTAGGAGCAGGTAGTCATATTGGGCTTTGTGCTGATACACTGTTAGAAAGCCAGCAAACATTTGGTTCTGTTTTTAAATTGATATGTATTTCTTTTGGGTGCATTTAACACTGGCAAGCAGTGCAAGTAGATAAAAACGTTGCTGCTGGTGATGAATGGCGAGTAAACTTGCAGTATCGCCATTTATGTTATTTTGCTAAGAGATAATGCACTACTGATACTGTGGATTACTATATCCTGATATGGTAGTGGCTTTATCCTGGATCCTTTTTGTATGGTCTGTGTGGTTTTTCTGTTGTTCTGTCCTATGGGTGGATTCCCTTTTTATTCAAATTATTTAATAACGTTTATATTTTAAATACGTCCCTTTTGGTAGGTTGCGACTCACCTGCGATATTTTTTCATAAATCTATGTAGGCTCACAGACCCTGGGGGATCTGAACCTTGTTTGCACCTCATCATAAATGAGATACAAACTTTGGTAGGTCAGGGAACATGCCAGTCTTGATAAATTGGCCCCATAGTTATGTGTCCAGTGTATTCATGAGGAGAGAGTTCACAAATACACAGAATTCATAAAGTCACTTTTTACCCAAACACCACAATATTTTTTTGCCATTTTGGAAACTAAGAGAGCAGAGCTGTCCACATATTGTGCCGCTCTTACAGAGCCATTTTGCTAAAAGAAGAGCAGACTTCCCCTATGCCCCCATCCTTGTCACAATGGTGTTAATATGGGCACTTACTGTATGGTGTGTATATAAAACTGATGTATGGTGGGTCAGTAGTTACAACTGTTGACTTGCAGCAACAGAGTCTTGGGTTTGACTTCAACCAATGACAACATTTGTATGTTCTTTGTTTTCATAGGTTTCCTCTGGATATGTTTTTATATAAGTAGATATGCTTTTACATATGAACATATGCTTTTATATATGAAGATATAGTTTTACTTTATATATATATATATATATATATATTTATACACTTTGAAGTCTTATGTAAATGAGGCAGTTGGTGTACTAGTGCTCCTATTGCTATGACATCACCCATCCTAGCTGAAAGAGCAGTGTTCCCACACTTGAAGGACCATCCCCAGTGCACCACGTGCCACAATTGCAAAGTTCTTTTTTCTCTAAATCTAAAAAAAATGACATACATAACATAGGTATGCTGTTTATCACTGCAATGTAACTGCAACTAGGTGAAGGCAGTTGAATATGCTTGGGAGAAGCAGCAGACTCTCTTTAATATGCAAAAATGTGCGCCAAAAAATGTGTCAAAACACCAACTAATATGTTGTGTAAAGTTAGATTAGACAGTTGAAAAGTACACCATATCAAACAGCATTCAGCACCTTCAAAAATCTGGTGCAGTTTAAGACACTGTAAGTGTGGACTGTCTAGTATTAGTTTATCTGTCCGATTGTGTGAAAGTTTAACATATCTGGAAGCATAATGTCCAAACTTAATAAATGGCCATTAAATATATAGGAAATCGACTGTCTTTATATGGCATCATACACACTCACTGCTGAGATGAAAGTAAGCGCACACATCTACAGCTGAATGTGGAATAATTGTTCTTTGTGGTGCCGGATTTTAGAAAGTAGAAATATAGATCAGTGGAAGGCAATTATTTGCGACATAAAAAGAACAACTGTTAATGGGGCGCCCTCATAAACTCGCTCTTTACAATTTCATATGAAATCATGAAAGTGTGTTTTAATTGGCTGAATGAAGGAATTAGCATGCATGCACACCTCTGGAAGAGAACTCACTGAGCACAAGAGATGAGGCACGCAGACCACACAGAGCCCCAGATAAATAAAACCCAGCACGCCATAATTCCTCTAGACAAACATAAATGTACCGAGGAATATAATTGGAAGCTTTCGATAGAGACAAGCTCTGCAAGTTAAGTGAGAAGGACACTCTTCTGAGACAGCACAAGAAATGAAGTAATAAAAAAACTGAACTGTAGAATAAACAGTGACTGTATGGGAGAAATTTACATTTTGTTGTGTTGTGTCTCTTAATAAAGTGTCTTTGGATTTTTTGTCCCTACATAAAAGCCGGGTACTCAAGGGTGTATAGTTATGCAGTGGATAGAAAAAGGTGACCAAGAAGTAATAAATTAATATGTCCTTGGTAACAGTTCACTGATGCCTTGCTCATTAGAAAAACTAGCATCTTGTATCTTGCAGATGACAAGGACATTTTTCTTTATCCCAAACTTTGACTGCTGTAGGGGTAAAGCTGGCACCATTACCATTATTAATACAGTGACTGCCATTGTGCAAGATGTCAGTCTGAATACAGATGAGATGCTTCACAAATACCTCAAATAAGTCATTTTCCCACACAGAAGTGAGATTTTACTTTACTTTACTATTAGTAAAAAGCCAACTCAACCCAACCCATTACACGGTTCTTGATATAAGAGTCAGTATAGGAATAATAGAGGTTTTACTACTTATATGTCAAAAATACTGCAAAAACACATTTGAGGTTTTGTTTTTCTTTTTGCTTGGTGTATTTTTAATGAAACAAGATGCAATGGCTACAAACTTAGCCCAGTATAGTTTTTTTAATTGATGATTGGTGTATTTATTCTACAACAAGTATGAGCAGACACCTATAGACATAAAATAACACACCAAGAAGGGGTTACTGGAATCAAATGAAATTTTAGATGTGTGAATGAAAAGATGGCAATGAAATGAATAGACGGATTTCTAAACATTATCCATCCTGAACCACATGAATATTCAGTACATTAAATAGTTCAATACAATACAGTGCGAGTCCCAGAGAACAGTGGGGGCAGGATGACATGGGTCCTGCACTGTAGGTCTGAATTGTCACAGTATCAAAAGAAAAGACTACAATAAAGCACAACTGTGTTATTTATGAAAGCTAATGGAGGGCACTAATGGCGTTACCATAGAAACTGATTAAAGGATCTGTGGGTTTTGATTGGTTGCTATGCGTAACAATGTGTACAGTGTGTAAAAATGAACAAAAATGTGCTATGATGAAACACTATAATGTGCTATACAGAATGTACATTCAACATTTTACATACATATATACACACATGGACAAAATTGTTAGTACCCCTCGTTTAATGAAAGAAAAACCCACAATGTCAAGAAAACTTGAATCTGACAAAAGTAATAATATATAAAATTACATGTTGATAAGCCACAAAGCTTCTGGGAGAATGTCCTATGGACAGATGAGACAAAAAAATGAAGCATATCTTGAAAAGAACACTGACCCTACTGTGAAACATGGAGGAGGCTCTGTTCTGTTCTGGGGCTGCTTTGCTGCATCTAGCACTGGATGTCTTGAATCTGTGCAGGGTACAATGAAATCTCAAGACTATCAAGGGATTCTAGAGAGAAATGTGCTGCCCAGTGTCAGAAAGCTTGGTTTCAGTCGCAGGTCGTGGGTCTTGCATCAGGATAATGACCCAAAACACAAAGCTAAAAACACCCAAGAATGGCTAAGAGGAAAACATTGGACTATTCTGCAGTGGCCTTCTATGAGCCCTGACCTAAATCCTATTGGGCATCTTTAGAAGGAGCTGAAACATGCTGTCTGGAAAAGGCACCCTTCAAACCCGAGACAACTGGAGCAGTTTGCTCATGAGGAGTGGGCCAAAATGCCTGTTGAGAGGTGCAGAAGTCTCATTGACAGTTACAGGAATCGTTTGATTGCAGTGATTGCCTCAAAAGGTTATGCAACAAAATATTAAGTTAACGGTACCATCATTTCTGTCCAGGCCTGTTTCATGAGTTTTCTTTTTCAATAAAATTCTGTTGAAGCATGGTTGAAAAGCAATGTCTGACTTTCATTTGTTCATTTTCATAGAATTTTTATATATTATTACTTTTGTCAGATTCAAGTTATTTCTGTGACTATTGTGGGTTTTTCTTTCATTAAACGAGGGGTACCAACAATTTTGTCCACGTGTGTATGCTGCAAATACAACATAAAGTTGGCACTTATACACAAATACTTAAAAAAGCAACTTAGAAAATGGTCTTGAGTACAAAGATCCGTAATGTTTTGTGTCTACATTACCATATGTACATTAGTAAAAAGTAGGGGACAGATCGAAAGACATAAGATGTCATTGTACATTAATATTTACAATGGAGAAATCTGCTGCTATTTACAAAGAGTACCTGAAGGAGAAGGCTGTCCTTTTACTACACCATTTTTAGTTTTTTCTTCAAAGTTCATAACTTCCTTATAGATGAGCTCTGCAAATAACAATAGTTACCATTTATCAATCTGATTCATTTGTTCTTTATTTTTAAGTGTATAATTCAGTTTCAATGCAGTTATATGCTGCCCTACTCCAAATATTGCAAACTACAGTATCTAACAGTCTGCTGACGTAGAAAATTACCTTTGTACTGGAAGGGAAATGTGATCATACTTACATTACATAGCAAAAAATATATATATATATATATATATATATATATATATATATATATATACAGTATATAGATATATATATATATATATATATATATATATATATATATAGATATGCATATTGATATGAACACACACACTGTACCTCATATATTCATGCACATGCACACACAGTCATACACATAAATATACTGTGACATACACATATTATATTTACATACAAACACCCGCATATACACAATGTGACACACATACACCATGACACATTCACTTACATTACCTTCAGTGCTGAGATGACTGGTCACAGAAGGACATTACTGCCATAGCTGGCAGTTATACGCAGACACTGGAACTGTGAAAATGCTCTTCCCTTCTCCTCAGGATGGCTGCAGTGGCATAACTAAAGCCCTGTGAGCCCCACTGCAAACTTTAAATGAGGCCCACTAACCCATCCCTACGGTGTATTCTTGAAAGGGCAGGTTATTGGTGCTGCAGCGGTGTCCCATAACATTCAAAGGGATACACCAGGGTAGTGCCCAGCATGCATAGAATGCTGCGAGCTGCGTTCTCTGCACAGCAGTCCCTTCATACACCAGATTAGCAGGAGACCCAGGTGTTGGACCTCCATTATTGATGAACTATCGTGAGGATAGGTCATTAATAGCAAGGAAGAGAAATACCCCTTTAAAGAGGTTATCTGAACGGCCCCCATTCCACCCTCATGACAGTGGCCAGGGAAAGCCTGATAACCTATCAGCCAACACTCATCTCCGCATCCTGGAAAGTTCAGTATTGTGACCTCTATATAGACAGCAGAGATCAGTGCCGATCTCTGCTTCTGGTGATGTATTGTCTTTACAAGGGAGACAGCAGATAGGTTATCAGGTTTTCCCTGGCCACTGTCATGAAGCTGGACTGGAGACAGATCAGTAGACCTCTAGGCCAGAAGGGGAGATATATCATGGTAGCTCCTCTACCATGAGTGCTGTGTATATGTTACCGTTAAAGTGCGAAATCAGTGAATGTGCACATTACCTAGGTAATTTGCAGATTAACTGATTTGCTCCGTTAAAGTGCGGAATCAGGAGTTTTCCGCACTTTACCTAGGTGAAAAGAACAAGCTGTGACTAGTCATAGAAACCTAAACCCTACTCTGACTACCAATCCCTAGTTGAAAACTACTATGCTGCTGTCTCTACTTCTATGCATTTCGCCAGTATTAGTTGGCTCTTCAGGGAGCAGTTAGCAGATGGGCATAATATTTAGTAGCAGCATTACTTGGTAATGGGTGTACAATATGCCTCTGATTTGTGGTATGGGGCAGGTTAAATACAGTTTGCAGCCACTAGCTAGCTCAAGGTTATGTTAGCCCAGAGGTGAGGGCCATTACATAACTTCTTGATGAGCTTGGGCGCATCCTGTAATATTTCAATAATGTGAGCCACCAGATATGACTAAACATTATATATCTTGAACTTTCCTTTTTTGCATGTTTATTTTATCTGGTCACTAATAAATAATTGGTCTTAGAAAATTTAAATCTGCTCCTATCTTACGTCTGTATTGGTCAGTAGCTTCAAATGCATTGGAGCACTACTACTACTACTACAAACAACTACTTCTGTATGTGTTTTGGAAACATCATGCACCAGTTTATAAGTCTTAATATGTCTCCAGATTTGGGGAGCATGTGCAATACACCTTTGAAGCCAAAGATAGTATACCTTCCTTTATTTCACATGTGCAGTGAAGTGTACTGTCCTCAGCTTCAACCATGAAATGAGCACTCGCCCAGACTTCTACAGAATAGCACTGGTACATTAGGAGATAACTGTTGACATGTTCTTTTTTTTCAACCCAATAAAGTGTCTATGTAATGATTGAAAAATACTGTACCTTTCCATTCTTCAATTGTATGTTCCCTTTCATCCAACTGCTTGTCATAAATTTGAGGAGGTGGCTGTAAAATGTAAAACAATATAAAATGTAAATGATATCTACACATCCTTAAATATTTTCTTAGCATTCAGACGGTTTTCCTAAAAAATGACAGTTATGACACATGTGGTTTTCCATAACCATACCGTTCTCAAGACTGAGAAGTTAAATGCACATGAATCCATTTCGGAAACACCTTAATAATAATTATTTTAGCGTAGTATCCTGCGACAGTTATACATCAATAAATCCGCACAAATACAGCTTGCTCACAACTATCCTGACACATCATCTGAATGTTGTACCAATATTTCTCTTCCATGCAGTTAGGGTTGTTTTCTGAAGCCCTGCAACCTATTTTCAATTGATTCGCATATGTTGAAGCAGTATTGCAGGGCTTCCATAAATATAGCACTCAGCCTGAATGCTATTATTCAATGTACTAAGTCAGAAAACTGCTGTAAATGCACTGATAGATCTGCCCAATATACATACAAGAAAACATACAGTCTGCTAGGCACTGAACCTAGCAAACATTACAGTGTGCTATAAACCTAACACTCATGGCATGAATTAGTAGGTTTATGAGAACACCACTCAGTGGAAATCCAAGTAATATAAATCTGTGAAGCTAGACAAACACTTAACAATGCATATGTATGTTGTAACACAGTGTTTCCCAACTTCAGGTCTCGAATACCTCCAACAGGTCATGTTTCCAGGATGCCCATGGTATCTAGTGCATCAGGAATTAGCCCAGCTTTTCTATTTATAGCATACTCATAAATCATGACGTATTGGGGGGACTTGAGGACTGGATCTGAGAAATGTTACTTAGTCACCAGGATTAAAATTTACAAGTGTTGACTAACTAAATACAAAAGATGGAAGTTATAAGAACCAACAATATAAGCAAGTACCTAATACAGCACATACCAACTATGGGAAAACAAAATGAAATTCACTATATTTCACAGTTATTGACATTTCTTTGAGCATGACCGTCCCCCAGCATCTAGCTGATTAACAAGGTATACCATTGCTGGGACCACCCCATTAATTAGCTTGGCAGGCCAAACTAAGTGGCACACTGCCACATGTTCTGAGCCATATGTATAGTAGTTCTCTGCAGATGATCACGGAAGACATCCATGATATGCCCTAAATGGACCTATACATATGCACTGTCCAAAGTCGACAACCCTTTTAAAATCACTTGAAATTCCTCCAGTCTATGAAAGCAATCATTGTATGCACAAAACTATAGACTAGAAGTGGGCTAGGATCCAGTTATAACACTATAACATTTAATGTACAAGTCACTAAATAAACTTCTGACTTCTTACTGGTGTGTAGTGAGTGCCTACCAGCTATTACTTATGATTACCAATATCTCAGTTACAAAAGACCCATTTCTGAAGTAGGAGACGTATGGTGAGCCAGTTACAGACATGTGAATATAAGACTTCAATAACATCAATCATTCTTCCCCCTTGGTCACATTCCGGCATCATTTTCCAAGAATACCTGTCTCTTAAAGTTGTAAGGATAGGGTCCCTATCTTCTGTAAGGTTAAATTTACTCTAAGTCTTATTAATCTGATATCAACATACAGTATATGATATCTGATAGGTCCTTGAACATTTATAGGTCTATATGGCTTTCATAAAAAATAAATGATTAACCTTATAATAGTATATACATTACTTCTGCTTATATCAAGATAAACAAGTAAGGATGTATGTATGTTATACAATGTGTAATCCTGTCTTCAACTGGTGTAAAATAGTGGAATACATCTTGTCAAGAGTAATCTGAAAGTGGCAGTAGAATATAATACAGCAATGTGCATAATTCTAAAATCAAATCATGTTAAAGATAACTTAAAGGGATTGACTACTTTTGGTAACCTCCAATTTTATATCTTATTTGAGTATGCCGAGCTAAGAAGAAAGTATCTTTGCTCAAGACCTTTCTGCTTGACCTAAAGGAGTTCTTAACTTTGGACTGAAGACATTCCATTTTGCCTCCACCTAAATATTACCATTAGAATAAAAATATAATAACCCAGTACAAGGTATTAAGACGGGCAATGTATTGTATAAAGATCTAAACTGAGAGCCTCCTGACTGTGGCTTGTATTTCTAAACAACAGTCCAAATATAGTTGGACCGCTGCCCTACTAGGTTATTGAAAGAGCTCCGTAGGGCATGTGCAGACAGAGTTTTTTGCAGGCTGATTTTGAGGTGGAATCCGCCTCAAAAATGGCTCCCATTCATTTCAATGGGAGTCAGTTGCAGTTTTTTTCCTCTAGCTGATTTTTTCAGCCAGAGGAAAAAAAAAAGCGACATGACCTATCTTCAGGCAGATTCCGCCTTGAAAAACACATTGAAATCAATGGGAGGCGGAAAAAACGTGACACATTTTTTTTTACGCAGTTTTTCAGAGAAAAAGTTTCGAGGTCCATACAGTGTGCTGGAGCAAAAAACTTCAAAAAAAAATTTGCAGCAAAAAACATGACGAAAAATGCGACAAAAACCGCATCATGTAAAAAAAAATGCGTCAAAAAACAATTTCCTAATTCCTGAAGCAGATTTTTTTCAGCTTCCCAAAAACTCTGTGTGAACATACCCTTACAGTGTAATTGTACAGATTGTACATTGTACAGTCTGTAATTGTTTGTTGGCTATCTGTAAGCTATCTTTATAATGGCTAAAGCTCTATTTGTGTAATAAAGAGCTACAACCCACTGGTATTGACTGAACAGAATGAAAAAAAAAATCCTGTCTGCCTGCAGTTGCTACTAGAGGGAGCTTAAGAGTTTAATGCATACTGTTTATACAACAGTCAAGAAGACAGCATACAGTAAATTCTTGATACTAGCTATAAATTGCTATCTGATCTGAAATGTGATGTAGATCTACAGAAACACTAGAAATAAACTACAGAAAGAGATTATTCCATTCTGGTGCTAAAAGTATGTGAATATCATGCATAGATAAATTTTCTATGCAGTAAACATATTTTAATAAAACTACTGCCAGTACTTTGTATAGTTCTGTCCAGCTAACTAATTTTACAGCCTATGTCTATATTTCAACAATGAACAATTGCATTTTTACAAACGTAGAATATAACCTTTTCATTATTCTGTGTTTTGACTGATTGTCCATTCCATCTCTCCCTCACAGGGTCCTGAGGCTGAAAATGGAGGAGAATGGGTTGGGTAAGTGAGTGAAATCATATAATGCACAACATAAAACTATCTGCAGCTTCAGGGCAATGAACATTATATTGTAAGGTATCACTTATATAAACTGCTCTGTAATATTTCTTCATTGTAAAACTAGTTTTAATTGGTCATGGACAAATCTTAACATAGGGACCACAGAAAATAATAAAGCCAAACACTTGCAATAACAGTTTACTAGGGCTCAGACTTGTCAAAGAAGTAGGGCTTTTTCACACCTTGGTCTTCCTTGTATTTTGGCGGGTCTGTCAGAAGCTTTGGGGCTTCACTAAACAACCAGGCTTCATATAGCTTTGTGTTAAGACCATAGTAGGATCCTAAGATTTCCCAGCGGGGGGCACACCATTGGTGCAACCTGTGCAGCTCCACAGGGGCCCAGTAGGTCAGGAGCCCTATGACCTTAAAAGCTACTTTCTACTGTGTATTAGATTGTGAGTAAATGTATATACAAAGGGATTTCATGGCTAACAATTACTGAGACATAAGTGGGATGCTCTATGCTGAGATACTGGAAAACAAATGTCCCATAATTGTTCTTGTAAAGAGGCCCTCAGCTGTCTGCCTAAAGCAGCCTAATCCTAAACCGTTTATGTTTCCAAGAAAATAAAGGAGAGGATTATATACACAGCAGATGAGGATTACAGAAGATAAATAACAGGTAATAATAACAGGTTATAGACATAATATGTGAAAATGTCATGCGTGTCATAGAAAAATGTACAAATAGAAGTTATATAGAAATAATAAGTTCTTACTTAGATTTACAGTATTTGTATTTCTATCTCTAACTTGCTTGTATGGCTTTTCTATTTTACAGTAGATATGCCCATTCATAAAAGTTATTAATGTACATGCGAAATACAGGGACATGTAAAAACAATACCAACACTGTAAAGACATCTTCTACACTGTAGTGCCTTTAAAAAAAGCACCAGCAGAGTAAAAATATTTGCCAATGCCACTGTCCCCATAAACTTGTGCCAGCTACAAAGTAGAAACCATAGTCATAAAGTAGTGCTATCTACTCCACTAACAGGATCTGACACTTGAGTACTTCTTTGCCAGTTGCTATTCTCTATAAACAGATATCAGCACTTGAGTGATCTCTTCTATGGGGACAGAGCAGGTAATCTACTGTAGTAATGTCACTATGAATCCTGGACAATTGGTTTTCAGAAAGATGTATCCTTCCTTACCTCTTTGGCTCAACATATCCTGAAATGTGTGGTGTGAGTTGAATTTTTTTAAAGATGATTTTGAAATACTGTCACAAGATGTCTATCCTATATGTAGCTATGTGCGGCCACCTGGTGGTTATGACGTGAATTACAGCCTTTCAACAGTTTTGCTATAATGCTGTAACATTGTACTGTATTTGATTCATGTAAAGCTGGAGTCCTTAACAAAAATTCAAGTTAAATTAAAGGTGGACACAACTGTAACAACAAGTAGTCAGGAGCCAAACAAAAGAAGTCTGTGAGCAGCATGTTGCTACCAAGAAACAATGGAGAAAATTTAATAAGACTGGCATGAGATGCACCGGAATTATTAGGAGGCTCTGTCCTTTAAATAATTCTATTGTGTCTCGAGCGCACAGCAGCAGTCAGGGGCTGACACATCTTTGAACTTTAATTCACACTACTTTTGTAGCACAAGTTATAGTATATGGGGCCAAGGCATCCCTGTCTTTGGCTCATTTGATTCCCCCTCCCCTCCACCCACTTTTCACAATCGTGGAGAGCAGGTTGGAAAATGGAAAAAGTGGCTCTCCTTTTTGGTGCAAACTGGCTATGCACTAAGAAATTAACCACTTTTGCGTCAGAAAACTGTTGTGGCTAATTTAGTAAATATCCCCCATTGTGAGTACCCACAAGCAGAGCACTTGAATGCACTCTAACTAGCAGAGCTGTGTTGTAACTAGTAAAATGGTAGGCCAGTGCGTTTTAAACCAGGATTCCTTAAAAACTTAGGGACCATTGAAGCCTGGTTGGGGTTTCCTCAGAGAACAGAGGCAGAAAATATGATGCTTAGTATAGGAGCAGACACAGCAAGCAAGACTCATCCACGAAGACAAAATCTGGCATTAACCATCCTTACACAAAGCTTCTTTGTAACATGAACAGGAGGTAGGGTTCCCTGGGGAGTGAAACCATTTGACACGGGGCAAGAATATTGTATAACGTTGTGCCATCCTAAATGAAAGCGAGCATTTTAGATGCATAAATAAGTTTGTAAGTTTTTGTCTACTACCTTCTTCAGAGTAACAAAAAACTACTGCATTGCTCAAGATACTGTTTCCACAGTATGTACATACTATATAATTTACTATATTACTAACTCGCTCCATATGAAGAGAGATAAATAACAAACATAAAAATACTACTTGGATTACTTGAGTAAAATTAATTTCTGAAAACTCTTCCTTTCAGAAATGATAGATGGATCAATGTGAGTCTCAGATGTGAGTCTCAGAAAAAGCTTTAAATTTGTTTACACTTTTTTGTTTCAGTTGCTATCTAAAGTATTTATGCTGAACAATGGCGATTGCTCTCAAGTACTGTATTTTAAGGTGCAAGAAAGACTGTCAATGCTTGAACATGTTCCAGTAAGAGACTGCCACAATAAAGTGGATATTTTATCTTTCAGCACCATGGAGAGCGGCTAAAAAGCAAGCTTTAAAGAGGACCTTTCATGTCCTCATGCACATGTAGTTTTATATACTGCTAGAAAGCTTTCCCATTATGTACCCCGGACATGGAGATATCGGTGCCGTTAGTTTCAGCACCGATCTCTGCCCACTGTCAGAAGGGCTTTCCTGACAGTCTAGCTGGGCGGTAAGGAACGCCCCCTCTGTCAGAAAAGGGCTATGGACGAGTACTGTCAGGGGTGGCATTCCTCACAGCCCAGCTAGACTGTCAGGAACTCCCTTTCTGACAGTGGGCAGAGATTAGTGCCGAAAATACTAACTAAATATCTTCAGCCCTGGGACACACAACGGGAAAGCACTGAATTCAGCGCACTGTCGGCTTTCTAGCAGTATATAAAAAGGCATGTGCATGAGGACCTGAAAGGCCCTCTTTAAGCAATATCTGAGTTTTATGAAATATTTTTTTTGTCTGCTAGGCAAGCTTAGAAAAACATAAAAGAAATAAATCCACATTCACCATTTTCACAGTACTGTAGGAGAATTCCCTAGATTAGTACCAATGCCAATTAAGGCTAGCCATAAGTGTTAGATGAATGTTAAAGGGTCACCAGAAAACAAACTATTTTTAATGTTTTTATTTGCTAAACATATTTTTTTAATTTCCATAATACTATCTATATTTAAAAAAGTACTAAATCATGCAATTTTACTTCTAAGCTTAATAATAGACTGGCACTTGCCAATTCTGCATGGGGTTTCTTTGTAGCAGTCAACTTATTCAGCAGTTATAGCACAGACAAGACAGACAGTATTACAATTGAAGATATAACCTCTATAACATCCACTACTGTCAATAGATGATGTAATGGTTTATCTAATTATCTAGCCAGTCTTATACAGAGCATGTCTTGAAGGACACAGACTTCAATGAGTTGGTGCCAGACTGTTAGTGCCTATAGTTATGAAACTGCTGTAAAATATATCACTAAATGTTAACAGAGCAGAGGAGAAGTTCAGGAATATGGCAGCACCCATAAACATGTAGAGAAAATGGTTACATATTTCAATATCAAAGGAACAAAAACTCCAGGAGGGATCCATAAAATGTACTTTTATTATCAATGTTATCAACCCATGCAACTGGCCAACTGCATGACTTGAGTATATGGTGATGTTCAATGTTTTGATAATGAAAGGAAAATTTATGAATCCCTCTTGATTTTATATTCTTTGGACTTGGTCTTCAGCCGTCTGTGCATCCAGATTTTTGGGATTTTTTTAGAGATCAGGTTAGCTGATTATATCTGTGTTATATTTCACTGGTATAAAATAAAAAATGGTGATGCTTTCCCTTTAGCTCTATAACACTCTGCACCCTACATGTATATTGCAGAGCAATCAGCGTTGTATATGTACGGAATTGACATGGTGATTTCTGAGTCAGTGCCGTAAAAAGGACCTAACTGGCTGACTGTAATTCATGTGTTGACAGCCAGAATGCACTGCAGTAGTAAAGTATTCTATCAGGAATTACGAGGGGCGCCTGAAAAGTTCATAGCCCACCCATGAAATCTTTTTCACATGGTCTTGATTTGCAATGCAATATGTTATTTAGTTATTTGAAAGGTCTCATGAGCAATCTGTATTTATTTATATTTTTTTTGTTTCAGGTACAGCATTTTAAAGTTAGGTATTGAAGCTGAAATACGGAAATGGAGAAGTTCAAACATCAGCTGTTGCAATGGCTGCAATTCACTCCTGTGGTTTCCAACTGCTTCAGCACCCACCCTATTCCCCTGATTTGGCTCCCTCAGACTACCACATATTCCCACACATGAAAAGTCACTTTGGTGGAAGTTGTTTTCCTTCTGATGAAGCTGTCATGGACGCCGTAAAGGACTTTTTGGAGGAGCAGGACGGAACGTTCTACCACAGTTGAATAATGAAACACCAAGAGTGATGGCATACATGTGTGACCCTCAAAGGATACTATGTTGAGAACTGACTGCAAAATTTCGACCCAGTCACTACTTCTGGGTCGGACCACGAACTTTTCAGGCGCCCCTCGTAGAATATCCTATGAACTAGACCCTATATAAGACTTAAAAATGCTAAACAATTAAATAAAATGTTTTAAAATATTAAGAAACATACTAGAAAAATAACTCATTATTTATCAAATGTGGTGAACTCCATAAAAAAAACAAAGCTAAAAAATAATGCCAGAAATCCTGTTTTTTGGTTGTACCTCAGAATGGTATCTGTAAAAAGTACCTCATACTACTTGTGACTACCTGCACGTCCATGGAGAGAGTGTATACAGCTGACCTGACAGAAGTCAACCTGAGAGGCAAGGCACGGCATGGTAGAGACTATCTGTTCTGTCTGCAGGAGAAATCTAAACGAAGCATCTTTTTTAACAACTCCAAACACTACTCTGGCTTGAAGATCAAATGGATTAAATCCTCCATCATGTACCTTTCGCCACTCAGAGATGCGGAGATTAACTCTACAATCCTTGGACTACAGATAGTTCCATCCTTCAAGTATCTGGGTATACATATTACTAAGAATCCAGCACAAAGCCTTGTTCTTAACCTTCACCCTATATTACCATACTTTAGGAAGAAGTTGAAGTTATGGAGTGCCCTACTGTTATCAGTAGCGGGTAGAATCAACTTATTTAAAATGGTGGTTTGGCCAAAATATCTCTATGTCCTATAGCATTTCTTTGTACCCATCGCTAAGCCGATGTTTCAAGCCATTGACTCTCTCCTCATTTCCTACATATGGGGCTCCACCAGCTCCAAATAGAGTATTGAGAAACTTAAGAGGCTTAAAGATAAAGCAGGAATGGCCCTACAGGATATCCCATTTTATTACTTGGCCAGACAGTTGAAATATTTGGGCCCATGGCTTTCTCATGAACCTCCGTCTTCACCTGAATCCCTCTGTGGTCCATTCTTCATTGGCCCACCCTTCCGACCAGGAACCTGCTGCCCACTAACATATTGGCAAGGAGAGTTTGGAGAGAGGCTCACTCGGTGATACAGTATTCAGACCTTCCAGGGGTTTTGGACTATCACTAAATATACACACCTTTATTGCTTTGTAGATGCTGCATACTGGAAAAGGATTGGTATCTATTCCTTATCCCAACTCCTTGAAAATGATGTTATCCTCTCATTTATCAAGCTCCAAGAGCGTAATTTTACCGATTCTTTCAGCACCGCCATGCCTTACATTCCCAATATCTTCCCCCAAGGACTCCTATATCTTCCTATCATCTCACTGGAATAATCTGATCCCAAGGCCCAGGAGGTATTATATCCAGCCTCTAGTCATGCCTCGTCAGAACCAAAATCGTTTATACTCCACTCGCCACACTGGATAGTTGGAAGGAAAAAAATCCCATCACCTACCTCTGAACTGCTAGCCGAACTTGTTGAATCACACCTTTATGTATCACCAGCTATCAACAACAAATTTATACAATTGTATTTCATCCATCAGGCCAGCACATCTCCACTGCATGGGATAAATTCCAAAACCGCAGTGTCCTAAATCTCACCAGTCAATTTCTATCATATGGTTTGGGATTGTCCGTTAATCCAGAATTTTTGGAACAAAGTTGTTTCCTTTCTCCAGTCACTCCTAGAAACAATAGTGCCTCTTACATCTGATATTTGTTTGCTCGGCCTAGTTCCAGAAGAACACTGGCCACACTACCCTGTTCCTGGCTCGCAAAGCCATTGATCTAGGCTGGATGGATAGACGTCCTCCAAAACGTAAGACTCGGAAGAAGCTGGTCAACTCCTTCAACTGCCTTGTCTTATGAGCGCATACTTTACATCCACCACAAGTGCCCTCAGAAGTTCCATAAGGGTTGGGGATTTTGACTCCAAACTACTACTTCATCCACTGCCACAATGGATCTATTTTGGGCTATGGAGTTCATCTCTCATACACACTCCAACTAGGCCATCTAGTAGAATTCCATGACTCACTCTATGCATAATTTTCTCACTGCCCCCTCAGTGCCCCAGACTCCTGCCTTGTCATAGATATTAAAAGTGAATGGAGTCCACCTTTAAGATTACAGTGCTGGCCAAAAATATTGGCACCCCTGCAATTCTGTCAGATAATACTCAATTTCTTCCAGAAAATGATTGCAATCACAAATGCTTTGGTAATAATATCTTCATTTATTTTGCTTGCAATGAAAAAACACAAAAGAGAATGAAAAAACAGTCAAATCATTGATCATTTTACACAAAACTCCAAAAATGGGCCGGACAAAAGTATTGGCACCCTCAGCCTAACACTTGGTAGCACAACCTTTAGACAAAATAACTGCGAACAATCGCTTCCGGTAACCATCAATGAGTTTCTTACAATGCTCTGCTGGAATTTTAGACCATTCTTCTTTGGCAAATTTCTCCAGGTCCCTGAGATTTGAAGGGTGCCTTCTCCAAACTGCCATTTTGAGATCTCTCCACAGGTGTTCTATGGGATTCAGGTCTGGACTCATTGCTGTCCACTTTAGAAGTCTCCAGTGCTTTCTCTCAAACCATTTTCTAGTGCTTTTTGAAGTGTGTTTTGAGTCATTGTCCTGCTGGAAGACCCATGGCCTCTGAGGGAGACCCAGCTTTCTCACACTGGGCCCTACATTATGCTGCAAAATTTGTTGGTAGTCTTCAGACTTCATAATGCCATGCACACGGTCAAGCAGTCCAGTGCCAGAGGCAGCAAAGCAACCCCAAAACATCAGGGAACCTCCGCCATGTTTGACTGTAGGGACCGTGTTCTTTTCTTTGAAGGCCTCTTTTTTTTTCCTGTAAACTCTATGTTGATGCCTTTTCCCAAAAAGCTCTACTTTTGTCTCATCTGACCAGAGAACATTCTTCCAAAAAGTTTTTGGCTTTCTCAAGTAAGTTTTGGCAAACTGCAGCCTGGCTTTTTTATGTCTCTGGGTCAGAAGTGGGGTCTTCCTGGGTATCCTACCATAGAGTCCCTTTTCATTCAGACGCCGACGGATAGTACGGGTTGACACTGTTGTACCCTCGGACTGCAGGGCAGCTAGAACTTGTTTGGATGTTAGTCGAGGTTCTTTAGCCACCATCCGCACAATCTTTCGTTGAAATCTCTCGTCAATTTTTCTTTTCCGTCCACATCTAGGGAGGTTAGCCACAGTGCCATGGGCTTTAAACTTCTTGATGACACTGCGCACGGTAGACACAGGAACATTCAGGTCTTTGGAGATGGACTTGTAGCCTTGAGATTGCTCATGCTTCCTCACAATTTTGCTTCTCAAGTCCTCAGACAGTTCTTTGGTCTTCTTTCTTTTCTCCATTCTCAATGTGGTACACACAAGGACACAGGACAGAGGTTGAGTCAACTTTAATCCATTTCAACTGGCTGCAAGTGTGATTTAGTTATTGCCACTACCTGTTATGTGCCACAGGTAAGTAACAGGTGCTGTTAATTACACAAATTAGAGAAGCATCACATGATTTTTCAAAGGGTGCCAATACTTTTGTCCACCCCCTTTTTATGTTTGGTGTGGAATTATATCCAATTTGGCTTTTTGACAATTCTTTTTGTGGTTTTCCATTGACGACAAATTAAATGAAGATATTATTACCAAAACATTTGTGATTGCAATCATTTTCTGGAAGAAACTGAGTATTATCTGACAGAATTGCAGGGGTGCCAATACTTTTGGCCAGCACTGTATCTATAGTTATGGGACTCTCCTTTTTGTCTCACTAGATTCTATTAGTACATATTTCCTTTTACAGTGTATTAACGCACCGCCAATGGATAGGATAATAAATGCTATAATGTAATAAAAGTGTATATAAAAAGTGTGAAAATTGTTTTTTAAAATCCTTCCCAGAAAGAGTTAATAAAATGTAGGCAATAAGTTATAGACGTCCTATGCCATTGAAAAATATAATGTATCCTGTAAAATACAAGTCTCTAACCAGCAATATTAGCATAAAATTTAAAAAGTCAAATTTTGCCAAGAAAATAAATGGGAAACCATTTATTTAAAATGAGTCAAAAGAAGTCACTTCCCCCAAGCATTTTCAACTGTCACCGTGTAACAACCGTGTTACAGAGCAGATTACAGAGATAAACAATATACCCCTGTTATGTATGTCACTTTGGTAGAGATGAAGAAAACAATTTTAAAGTCTTATGCAAATGAGACAGTCGGTGCACTGGGGGCAGATCTTCAGCCCTGAGAGTACTGCTCTTGCTGCGCAAGTGGGATGGGTGATGTCATAGCAGTTGGAGGATCAACAACCACTGCAAATGGTGGTGCAGGCAGGAGATGGTAGGGGTCTAAGTGGAAAAAGCAGCACTTCAGGAAGCTGACGGCCCACCCCCATTACACCAGCTGCCTTATATGCAGACTTCAAACATGTTTTTCTCCAAATCTATACAAAGGCATAATGTTTATCACTGTAATGTGTTTTGTACAACGAAGGTGACAGTGAATATGCTTGGGGAGGTGGTAGACTCCTTTTAAGGCTCAGCAATAGTTTTCTGTTTTTGAGGATTTTTTCTATAAATAGAGGATAATATTCTTTGTGGCATAAGCTACTTTAAGCCAGCATGTCTAGTGGCTCCAGGCATCACATTAAGTGCTATATTACACTCAACTGGATGAATGAATGAATGAATGAATGAATGATGACTAAAGAGTCTGACAAAACAGAGGTCACCTACAGTATAGCAGATACTTCCATATTTTCTAAACTGTCCCTGAAAATGCTTCGTTGCAACTGGTTGTTTATGAGCACCACTGAAACCTCAATGGAACCTCATTTTCCAGGACAGGTTCTCATCTTATCCAACAGTTGACAACAGCACTAAATAAGAGCAAGTTTCAGAAGAAAGACTCACTTTGGTTTTATTTGTCATGGTGAGCTGTTCGTGTGACATTTGTTATGTATACTTTCATTTACTTTGTGCTTTCTACTGTGAATATAACATAACGCCATCTGTGTAGGCTCCAATAGGCTCCAAAGGCAATTGTGCTATGAGACAGGGATAAAGGGATCACATTCAACCAATTCTCTTCCTGTACCCAGTTTAGTAAGTGCATAAATATTCCACCATCCGATTCGGTCTATAACATTTTTTGCTTCTGGGTTAAAAATATATCCCATCACTGGAGGAAATTGTATTTGAAGCTTTTTATGTCTAAATAAAATGTTCCACCTTTGATGTCTTGAAGATGCCATTTATTGAAATGTCAAACACACATTTTCACGCTGCGGGGGGCCACTGAGTCCTCTGAATCCAAATGTTACATGCAGACATCTTATTCTCTTTTGTTTGCTGCTGTCAAATTTCACAAGGGATTTCATGATGTTTGCAGCTACTAACTGTAATTGCCATGATACAATGTGAATTATCTCAGAAGTGTTCTAGCGCTTAAGAACATGTACAGTGGGGAAAAAAAGTATTTAGTCAGCCACCAATTGTGCAAGTTCTCCTAATTAAAAAGATGAGGCCGGCCTGTAATTGTCATCATAGGTAGACCTCAACTATGAGAGACAAAATGAGAAAACAAATCCAGAAAATCACATTGTCTGATTTTTAAAGAATTTATTTGCAAATTATGGTGGAAAATAAGTATTTGGTCAATAACAAAAGTTAATCTCAATACTTTGTTATATATCCTTTGTTGGCAATGACAGAGGTCAAACGTTTTCTGTAAGTCTTCACAAGGTTGGCACACACTGTTGCTGGTATGTTGGCCCATTCCTCCATGCAGATCTCCTCTAGAACAGTGATGTTTTGGGACTGTCACTGGGCAACACGGACTTTCAACTCTCTCCAAAGGTTTACTATGGGGTTGAGAGCTGGAGACTGACTAGGCCACTCCAGGACCTTGAAATGTTTCTTATGAAGCCACTCCTTCGTTGTCCTGGCGGTGTGCTTGGGATCAATGTCATGCTGAAAGATCCAGCCACGTTTCATCTTCAATGCCCTTGCTGATGGAAGGAGGTTTGCACTCAAAATCTCACGATACATGGCCCCATTCATTCTTCCATGTACACGGATCAGTCATCCTGGTCTCTTTGCAGAGAAACAGCCCCAAAGCATGATGTTGCCACCCCCATGATTCACAGTAGGTATGGTGTTCTTTGGATGCAACTCAGCATTCACTCTCCTCCAAACACGACGAGTTGTGTTTCTACTTTGGTTTCATCTGACCATATGACATTCTCCTAATACTCTTCTGGAACATCCAAATGCTCTCTAGCAAACTTCAGACAGGCCCAGATATGTACTGGCTTAAGCAGGGGGACACGTCTGGCACTGCAGGATCTGAGTCCCTGGCGGTGTAGTGTGTCACTGACGGTAGCCTTTGTAACGTTAGTCCCAGCTTTCTGCAGGTCATTCACTAGGTCCCCCCGTGTGGTTCTGGGATTTTTGATCACCGTTCTTGTGATTATTTTGACCGCCCAGAATGAGATCTTGCGTGGAGCCCCTGATTGAGGGAGATTATCAGTGGTCTTGTATGTCTTCCATTTTCTAATTATTGCACCCACAGTTGATGTCTTCACACCAAGCTGCTTGCCTATTGAAGATTCAGTCTTCCCAGCCTGCTGCAGGTCTACAATTTTGTTTCTGGTGTCCTTCCACAGCTCTTTGGTCTTCACCATAGTAGAGTTTGGAGTGTGACTGTTTGAGGTTGTGGACAGGTGTCTTTTATACTGATAACAATTTCAAACAGGTGCCATTACTACAGGTAATGAGTGGAGGACAGAGGAGCCTCTTAAAGAAGAAGTTACAAGTCTGTGAGAGCCAGAAATCTTGCTTGTTTGTACATGACCAAATACCAAATAGGAGATCTGCATGGAGGAATGGGCCAACATACCAGCAACAGTGTGTGCCAACCTTGAGAAGACTTACAGAAATCGTTTGACCTCTGTCATTGTCAACAAAGGTTATAAAACAAAGTATTGAGATTAACTTTTGTTATTGACCAAATACTTATTTTCCACCATAATTTGCAAATAAATTCTTAAAAAATCAGACAATGTGATTTTCTAGATATGTTTTCTCATTTTGTCTCTCATAGTTGAGGTCTACCTATGATGTCAATTACAGGCTTCTCTCATCTTTTTAAGTGGGAGAACTTGCACAATTGGTGGCTGACTAAATACTTTTTTCCCCACTGTATCTATCACTTATAAATGTTACAATCAAAAATAAACAAAATAAGGCTTCTTTGGGGCCTCCTCATGTAGTATAAGGGCCCCCACACTCAGTAGAAAGTCCCCCTCTTTGCCCCCACCTGTTGTAGAATGGCCTGATCAGTTCCCCTACATATAATATAATGGACCGCATACTGCCCCATGTGACATACTGACCCCCACAGTGCTCCACATGTAATATAATTACCCCGACAGCACCCCCCACATATAATATAATGCTCTCATTCTCAGTAATGTTTTAATTTCATTTTTTTTTTTTTTATTTGCACAATGTTTTTGACCCCTAGGGGACTTTAACTTGTGATCTTCTGATTTTCTGATATTCTGCTTTTATAATGCATTTCATTTTTTGACAAGCATTTTGTTAGGCCATGCCTTTGGCACAGCCTAACAGGAGTATACTTTGGCGGCCCTGGGGCCTTCATTAGGCACCCAGCTGCCATGTAAAGGCATTGGACCCCAGTCATCTTGTTCACAGGGTTTCCAATGGCTCTGCGGTCACATCTAAGGAGTTAAACATCTGGTTTTGCCGATCCTGGGTGTTAGGAACAGGTGCTGAGCCTGAGTGTGTGGGAGACCCTGCATTATTCCACCGCCACTTACAGCCCCAAGCTGTTCAGAAAGTGTCCCCCCATTCATACCAAAAACACCTGTGACAGAATAATGTCCCACAGTGACCCTCCACGCAGTATAATATCCCATAGCAGACCTCCATGCAGTGTAATTTACCATAGCAGCCCTCTGCACAGTATACTTCCATAGTGGCCCTTCACACAGTATAATGTCCCATAATGGCCCCTCCCCCAGTATAATGTCCCATAGTGTAACTAAATTGCAGGAGGGAATTGATAGAGTAGAAAATAATAAAACTTCACTTTTATTTCTGATATAAATAAAAATAAATATAAAATCGTATTAGAAAGACAAGACTCACTAGTACTCCCAAGTGCTACCATGTGATTAGTGAAAGAAAAGGGATGAGATCACATAAATTGCATATATAGTGTGCACTAATGTTTATAGATGCCCAAAGCAGATATTAGCCCTGCTATTTTATTTTCTAATGACCATAATAATGATAGCAACATGAGTCATATAGTTAATAGCATTAGTGTCATTTAAAGGGATTGTATGAAGGGTAGCTAAAACAAACAAACAGGGAGGGGTTAAACAAACAAAGCAGGGAGCTAAGACAAACAGACAGGGAGGGGTTAGTTTAGTATTCAGCAAGAGTCCGCATATTGCTTCTCATAACAGCTGAGACAGCATCTACTCTGCCTGGGGTATAAGTATACTCTGGTGCCTCAAATAAAGCCTCAAATGTATATGGACACACAGTCAGTCAGAACTGTGTGTCACCTGGCACTGCGGATTCACCAGATACACTCCACTGGCAGGTTATAGCGGAATACACCCTCAGTAGGATAATTTTGTCAGCACCCCACAGCCTCCCAGCACCCTTTCCACATACACCTCTATCTGACATCTATAGCACACATTTAAAAGTCTCTCCGTAAGTGCTAAAATTTGACTTATTTAATTGGACCAAAGATATTGAACTATTTATTAGAAAGCTACAGTGGCATAAGTACCATACCGCCACTAAGAAAAGACAATGCGCCGAACTTAACTTGGAATTGGAGGATTTGGGAGCTGTGCAGGTATTGGCTGGCCTAATGGATGATAATGATTTTGGTCACCTAAGGGCCCCACATACCAATCTAAAACCTAAAAGCTCCAAAATGCCACCTCCAAGTGATAATGCCCACATAGAAATTTTTTCGGCTATGGTCAATATGGAACTTGAACAGTTGGCACAATTTAATGATAGATGTAGGGGGCATAATTTGAGCATTGAAGAAAGACGGGCATTGAGAGATCTTGAACTGGACACTAATATTACAATAAAACCCTCCGATAAAGGGGGGAACATAGTAGTGATGGACTCACCACACTATAGGGAGATGTGTTTGACGCTTTTGTCTGACACAACTTTTTATGGAATTATGAGCACTAATCCGACACAGGCCTGTTTGATAGCTTTACAGTCACTGTTAGAGAGGGCTTATGAGGAAGGACTGATAGACAAGGATGAGATGGATTTTATGTATCCAAAATTCCCAGTGATGCCTACCTTTTATGCCCTCCCTAAGGTCCACAAAGGGACCAACCCTGTGAAAGGAAGACCAATTGTATCAGGTATTGGTGGCCTCACACGAAACTTGGGAAGCTATATCGATCAGATCTTGAGGCCCTTTGTGGAGTCCCTTCCCTCATACATCCGAGACACCTCTGATCTCCTGCTGAAACTAGATGGTATCACTTTAGGGCATGATATGATTCTTGCATCGATTGATGTAGAAGCATTATACACGTCCATCCATCATGAACAGGGGATCAGAGCAGTGGAATATTATCTTCAGATGAGGGATATTAGATTGAGACCACATAATCGGTTTGTCATTGAACTATTGAGTTTCTGCCTGAACAATAACTTTTTCACCTTTGATGGCCGCATTTACCACCAGCTCAGGGGCACCGCTATGGGTAGTCCCTGTGCGCCAAGTTATGCAAACTTGCTCCTGGGCTGGTGGGAGGTGGCCATCATGGGTGCCGATGACCTCAGCCGGTGGCAGGATCATATCTGCCTCTGGCTGAGGTACATCGATGATATCTTTATCCTGTGGCGTGGGGATCACACGTTATTCGAGGAGTTTGTGGAGTGTCTGAACGCTAACCCTCTGGACCTAAGGTTTACATCCACCTGGAGTATGAGTGATCTACCATTTCTGGATGTTCTTATTACTAGAGATCATTCAGGAGCAATTCAAACTAAGGTCTACAGGAAAGAGACTGCGACAAACAGTCTCCTTAGGTGGGAGAGTGCCCATCCTGTGGCCCTCAAAAGGGGTATTCCCAAGGGCCAATATCTCCGCCTAAGGAGAAACTGTTCAAAATGTCAACTTTTAAACAGCAGGCAGATGACTTGAGGCTCAGATTTAGGGACCGTGGATACCCGGATAACACACTAAAGGGAGCTTTCCAACACGCTATAACATGTGATCGAAGAGAGCTTTTGATCCCAAAGAGACATAGTCAGAACATAAAATCTGATAATGTAACTAGAATTGTTGGAACTTTTGATAATATGCATCAAGAGACTAGAGAAAAACTTGGTAAATATTGGGGGATATTACTCCAGGACGATGATCTGAAAGAGATTTTAGGATCCACCCCCCAGATCACTTATAGACGTGGGAAGAGTTTAAAGGACAGGATGGTTAGGAGTCATTACGTTGCCCCTAAATCAACGGTGAATTGGCTTAGCCAGAAACCTAATGGCACCTTCAGATGTGGCAACTGTATCGCATGTGGACAGGTGCAAAAAACTAAAACAGCAACATGTGCAATTACTGGTGAGGTCTGCCAAATTAACGACTTTATCAACTGTCGTAGTAAAGGAGTGATCTATCTAGCACAGTGCCCCTGTCCGACAGATTACATAGGTAAGACCAAACGTGAATTTAGGGTAAGGATAAGGGAGCACTTTAATGATATTCTCAACAATCGGGACACACCAATAGCTAAAGATGCGCATAGCCACCATGACGGACAACCTGAATCCTTCAGATTCATAGGACTGCAACTGATCCGACCACCAGGAAGGGGTGGCAATTGGGATAGACTTCTATTGCAACATTAATGCAGATGGATTCACCGTTTTAAATCGACATCCCGGGAGGGATTAACGAATGCTTGTCCTTCGCTCCATTTTTATAATTCCCTGTAATATTTTGGAGTTAGGGAATATATACATTCAGGATGGATGCATTATGATGCTGTCCACATGAAACACGCCTTTAGGGGTGAGGGAATAAAAGTGTACCCCCCCCCCCCAACATATCTCTTTGAGTATATTCATTATATCTACTATGGCGCACACTCTAAATCTGATGATATTTTTAGGAATCCTCTTATCTATTGTTCTGGTATATTTGTGTGATACAATATTTTTCCATTTCGCAAAGGAAATTATATATCTCATGGTCAATTCACTATATAGTGAACATAATATTTAGATCTATGCAGAGAGACTCTCTCTCTAGTATTACTACGGTGATCTATGATTCATGGCTCTTATGGAGTTTAATGAGGATATGTAATATAGATGGCACCTTGATAAGTGTAAGCTCGGTTGGGAAATTATTGTTCACTGTAGAGGTGAATACGGACCCTGTATACCTCTATTGATGCAATGTACTACCCGAATGTGAAATCTGTTGTGCTTCAACATTTATATGTATTGTGGAATTGAGAAGTGCTGGTGCGGTATAGATCAAGCATCCTATGTGTTTAAGCATAATATTAGACAATGCACATGAATTTCTTGATAACATGACTTCTGTGTTTCCTGCTCCAACTGCCTACAATTAGGATCAGAGGGATGACAGCACGATGTAAACATAGGAGACACGCTTCTATGTCTCCATGACGACACTGACAGCTTCCCTGCCCCTGGGAGGAGCGCCTCGGATGACGAATAGTGCGAGGGGAGGAGCATCGGCTATGGCTCCGCCTCCCCCGCATTGTGATTGGACGTGACATCATGTGACACGCCCTGTGGGCGGGGCTTATCCCCGTTTTAAGGAAGGCTTTCTTGAGACTCCGGCGTCATTGCTATTTCACTCTCAGACTGAGAGGTTATACTAATTTAGTCCCTTGATGATCCAGCAATGGCTGGTGAAACCGGTTAGGGCTTTTTTTATTTTAACTCTTTAGCACTTAGGGAGAGACTTTTAAATGTGTGCTATAGGTGTCAGATAGAGTTGTATGTGGAAAGGATGCTGGGAGGCTGTGGGGTGCTGACAAAATTACCCTACTGAGGGTGTATTCCGCTATAACCTGCCAGTGGAGTGTATCTGGTGAATCCTCAGTGCCAGGTGACACACAGTTCTGACTGACTGTGTGTCCATATACATTTGAGGCTTTATTTGAGGCACCAGAGTATACTTATACCCCAGGCAGAGTAGATGCTGTCTCAGCTGTTATGAGAAGCAATATGCGGACTCTTGCTGAATACTAAACTAACCCCTCCCTGTCTGTTTGTCTTAGCTCCCTGCTTTGTTTGTTTAACCCCTCCCTGTTTGTTTGTTTTAGCTACCCTTCATACAATCCTTTTAAATGACACTAATGCTATTAACTATATGACTCATGTTGCTATCATTATTATGGTCATTAGAAAATAAAATAGCAGGGCTAATATCTGCTTTGGGCATCTATAAACATCAGTGCACACTATATATGCAATTTATGTGATCTCATCCCTTTTCTTTCACTAATCACATGGTAGCACTTGGGAGTACTAGTGAGTCTTGTCTTTCTAATACGATTTTATATTTATTTTTATTTACATCAGAAATAAAAGTGAAGTTTTATTATTTTCTACTCTATCAATTCCCTCCTGCAATTTAGATATATAAATCCTGATAGAGCTATAGGCAGGGCTGGACCTCCTGTATTCAGACTAACTGGTCTTTAACATTATATTTATAATGTCCCATAGTGGCCTTCCCTTCAGTATAATGTCCCATAGAGGCTGTCTACACAGTATAATGTTTCATAGTGGCCCCTTCCTCACAGTATAATGTCCCAGAGTGGCCCTTACACTGATATAATGAAAAAAAATATATCCCACATACATCGAGATGACTGTCAGTTCCTGTTATGATTGTTCAAACAATTTCGGGTTCAGCCTAAATCCACAAATGTGTCAAATGTTCACTGTGTATGAAGGGACTGGGAGGAATAGCTGTCAGATGAACATGTGTTTGGTGGACAGATGTCTAAGTTTAATATGTTACTAGTAAAATTAAGAAACCAAATATACATATAAGATTACAGCCACTTGAGGACATGATATTCCATTTTTGTGTTTTAATTTTTTTCCACTCAATAGTCATCAGGGCATAATTTTTGCAGGATAAAATGTACTTCATAATGACTCCATTTAATATTCTGGGAAGTTGAAAAAAAAAATTCAAAATGGGGTGAAATTGGAAAAAAACACAATTCTGCCATTTTGTACATGCTTCAATTTTACGGCATTCACCATGCATTAAAAATGACATGTCAACTTTATTCTGAAGGTCAGTACAATCATGGTGACACCAAATGTATATATTTTTTATGTTTTAATACCTGGGATAAATGTTTTTAAATTTTAATAGTTTCAGCATTTGTAGCCTTGGAGAGGCCTAATATATTTCTGTTTTTTTCTGTTTATTTATATTTATATGTGATCTAGGGAAAATGGAGTAATTTGAATTTTATATATTTTTTTAATATTTCTTTTTAATTTAAAGTGTTTTTTTTCTATTTGGAGGTTTAAACCTGTGATCACTAAAGTACTTGTAGCCTAGACTGCAATACTACTGTACTGCAGTCTATGGTAAAATTCCTATATCTCTCATAGGTATATCTGAGAAGTGCCCTGGCTTCCATGGTAACAGAAAGACTCCTACAATCTCCCTACAGAAAAACAAAAGTGACAGTAACCACTCAGATGCTGTGCTCATATCTTTGATCATAGACACTGCTGCCAGGTCCCTGCTGTGAGACCTTTTAGCTATGGCATCATTCACTGTAATAGTACAATGCATGTGCAAAGAGGTTAAAAGGAGTGCCACAAAAATACAACCTCTTTTTATGGAAACCCGGCTTGGCGATCAGCTGATCACCACTGTAACTGTCTTCAGAAATCCTGTTCTTACCAGGGGGAGCCATATATTTAGTAATGCAGCATTACATGCCCACAATACATTGAACAGCCAGCCACAAAACAGATAAATGGGCTGGGTCCACGTGCTCATACAAAGGCATCTATGCCCTAATAGGATATAATTCATCATAAAGTAACCCCTTTATAACTTGCGTGTGCTACCAAACTGATCCTGACAGTAAGGCACCCTACATGAATAGAAAGATCCTGTCATCGTCAGGAAAGTATTAATAAATATACAGTATATAAATATAAATATACAGTAGTATAACTTAGTATTACGTCTTCACACCATTCCAACTTGTCAGACATTTGCTTACTGTACAGTATGTCCTGCTTGAATTGGATTAAGGCCAGTGTGTTTGGTCATCAAGAGTAACAGGTCAGTAGAGAGATATCCTCCATTATAAATGAAATGGGTAAAGGAAACTGGACTACAAGCAGTTCCTTCTGATAACACAGTGTGAAAACAATGAAACTATAGCTCACCAAATAAAGCAATCATGCTAATTTGTTGGAAATTGCCATAGCAGTATGCATATTTAGATTTTATGAAGGAGAATACAAAGTCTTACCGCTTCGACTTCCGCAGGGTCATACCAAACATTTATGTAGGGGTGTTGTAGTGCCTCATCCACTGATATTCTCTTCGCTGGGTCAATCACTAGCATCTTTGATAAAAGGTCTCTTGCTTGGCTGGCTAAATGAGAGATAATGGTGACAACATGATTTATCAATAAATAAAATAAATTTCAGGGTAAGGAATATGCAAATAAGACCTCATTGGTGAAAAAGAGGAATCTGCTCCCAGCGCCACCTTTTGGAAGTTCCTTATAGATCAATATATGGTTCTCAAAGAAACCTAAGTGTATAACCTGGGAATAATAGCGAAACCAGTATAACTCTTCCAAAAGGAAGAGGTTTCTATCCTCAGACAGCTTTTTTTTTTTTTATCGAAGGTCTCAAAGCTGTGCCAACGAAAACACCAGTGCACGGCAAAAAAGTGACGGGTCTCACTGAAAAAAAAACGTGCAAAGGATGCTGTCTATCGCAAAACCCATCTCAAAAGAGAATGGGTCCTCCGAAACTATCCCCAAACTCAAAGCCAAAAGGCGAAAGAGTAAGGGGGCTGTACCAACCCAACTGCCTAGACAGGAGGGTCAGTAACTTACTTGGTTTCCTCCATGGGCTGCCACCACCAGGAGTACTACCAAGCCAGCTACTTGCATCAGTCCACTCAAGAGCTGCCACCCCAAGAGTACGACTGAGCCTGCAACTGTTGTCTATCTCCACAAAAGCAGAGACAGACACTGGAGAGCAAAGAAGGAGGGAACCCGAGGGCCACACACTCCAACTCCTAGACTTTGGGTAGGACCCAAAAGGGTTTCCGCATCCCTACATCCACACAAAAAACAGTGACAAACAGGTGACAAAACGTGATAAACAAAAAGAATAAATAAGTGAATAGAGTGCCAGTGTACTGGCCCGGTCTATCCGCCAGAACTATAAAAAATTACCCATGCTGGATAAACCAAGCAATAGGGTGAGTGCTCCTCAGGTGTATTCAAGTGCTTGTGCAATGTGCCAAATTCAGTGGGTTTCCCAGGCCCAGTGAAATAAGGCACCTCTGGAGTCACCGTCCCCAGAGGCACTTGCACCATGAGACCTTCAAAAGCCTCCCCAGCCCCTTGGCTTCGATCCCAGGGTCCTCTGCAATCCCTGGTGTGGTTCCCTGCCTCATGTTCACAGTGTTCAGTTGGCTCCCTACAGTGGGTTAACCACTCCCTCTGGCGGAACCAACCTACTGGCTGTTACTGATAAGAACAGGTACTACACTTGATCTTAGCCAAAAGGCCGAGAAGCGATCACTCTGCATACAGCGCCGTTTCGGGATTTTTGTCCCTCATCAGTGCAGAGCAAAGTGAACTGGCTAGCTTTGTGGGAGGCAATGAGTGGGTTATGGACAGAGACATCTCTCATCAGTGCAGAGCAGGGTACAGGTTGGCTGTGTGAGTGGTCTCAACATGGGTCAGAAGGGGTCATATCTCTCATTAGAGAGATACTGGTAAAGGGACTTATTAGACCATGCATAGCCTGCTAAGAATTCTGGGTAAGGAATATGTAAATAAGACCTCATTGGTGAAAAAGAGGAATTTGGTCCTAGTGTCACCTACTGGATGGTAGCTCCCTATAGATTAATGCCTGGTTTTCAAAGAAACCTAAGGACATAATCTTTGAATAATAGCCAAGTCAGTATAACTCCACAGACAGCTGTTTCAAGTTTTTTAACCTCTCATCATCCTTTTGAAGGAGTCATACTGGCTTGGCTATAATTCCCAGGTATTAATCTATAGGGAGCTACCTTCCAAATGGTGGGGCTAGAAGAAAATTCCTCTTTTTCATCAATGAAGACTTATTTGCATATTCCTTACCCAGAAATCTTAGCAGGGCATGCATGGTATAATAAGTCCCTGTACCACCTCTCCCTAATGAGAGACATTACCCCTTCTAAAATAAATTTCAGTCATTCATACAAGCTAAATTAGGTTTAGTACATTCATAGTACTACAGGTATAATATTGTAAATGATAAAAGGGTGCGTGTGCCAGTATACTGGCATATATTGGTTAGCAGATCTGCCCCCATGTTTTACTATTTCATATTTTACAGTAAAGCATGGCTTCTGTACCTCCTCTACTATGAACATTATCCTGTCCACTCATAAATCACAGGTAGACTCCTTGTCTGAGTCATCACATACTGGCATATTTCTGACACTGTTCATCCATTTTGGATTTGATCTATTGAATCCAATCTTTATTTGACCTTTCCCAATCTCTATGGCAGATATGTGCAAAAGAGGAGCAGAAGGGAAACCATTATGCATTACAGCAGGGCTTTATTCAGCAATATCCTAGGAAAATGTAATTCTATAATTCTTATCAACCTAGGCTACCTGTACACAACTGAGCAATCTAATGTACTAGTTTTCATGCACCTACCTTTGAGTTTATTATGCTCAGAATCTGCTGGAAATAGAGAGTCTGGGAAAAGCTTGGGGAATGTGAGACCAGCATATTTGGGTCGATTTTCCACGTAATTCCGAACCGTTGGCTGAAGTTTTTTCATGAATTCTGGACACGGTGTCCCCAGCTGCTCTATGACTTTGTTCCACTGGTCAATATCTGAACATATGTTAAGGAATTAACAGTATTCTCTAGTCTTTTACTGTTAATAGAAGAGTAGCAGTATGATTTATATCTGTGTTTCTCAATCTTTTCAAGCAAAGTACTTCCTAGTAAGAAAAAGTCCCAACCGAGTACCCCCAAAGTAGCAATCACTTATAATAGTTATGTTATGACCCCTTCAGTGCCCCACAGGTAATATAATGGCCCCCACATGTAGTATAATTGCCCCTATGTGTAGTATAATTGCTCCCACAGTACCCCTACATGTACCATAATGGCTTCCACAGTGTCCCCACCCCCAGTGGTGCCTATATTACATGCTGCACTACATGCAGTTCTCTCTACTCAGAATAAATACCCACACATGGTCGTGAGCACCATCCAACACAATGACTCTCCCATCAGTACTGATGGCAGTGCTCATTGCTGTTACTGGTGCCCCAGGAGAAAGTGGTGAGCTGCATTCATTACGCACCACTCTGCTCCATGATTCCTTTCTCTGCTTAGGGGCCTGCTGTGACATGGATTTATGTGTGAAGCACATTTGGTGCAGTGCAACCCCAGGTAAAATGGTTGGGGGGGTTAGTTGTTGAAGATGCAAAACAGATACGTGAAAATGGGCCGATTCCTTCCCTATATACCACGAGATTAATTATTTTGTTAGCAATTTTAAGTCTGTATACACTTGGAGATCATCCTACAGGATGGTAAATTAGTAAAATTTACCTGAATTTTCTCTTTATATTGAGGAATGCCCCTCCTGACAGTACAAGTCTATGGAAGAATACAGTCAGGGGGCGTCCCTCACAGCCCAGCGATGACACTAAACTGTAAGGACTGCCTTTCTGACAGTGGGGAGATATTGGTGCCAAAATTAATGGCACTGATATCTCCAGTACCAGGGCGCATACCGGGAAATTCAGCGCACTTTCTAGTGGTATAAAATACCGCACATCTATGAGGACGTGAAAGGTCCTCTTTAAATGGGTTATTCAGTTTCCAAAAATAAATGTTATTGTTTACATAATAAAAAGTTGTACAATTTGCCATTATACTTTCTGTATAATTCCTCAAAGTTTTCTAGATCTCTGCTTGCTGTCATTCTTTGTTTACTTCCAGTGGATAAAAATCAGTCCATGTTCATGTGATGGACACAGGTGCAGAGCTCGTTACCAGGCAGATTTCTGATTACTGTGCTGTGACTGTAACGAGCTGTGTACCTGTATGTTCATCACATGACCATGAACAGTATGTCACATGACCATGGACTGATTTTTATCCACTGGAAGTAAACAATGGATAACAGAAAGCAGAGATCTAGAAAGCTGTGAGGAACTGATACAGAAAGTTTATTGGTAAATAGTAGAACTACAGACTTTTATTTTCTGAAACTGGACAACCCCCTTTAAGACAGATCTCTCAGTGAACTGAGCAGTTTAGCAGAGGTAGGAGAGGAGCTGATAACATCTGAAAGAAGCATTTTCCCCCCATAAGTTATATTGCAAAGTTTTTTATATTCACCTGAACTATTCATTCGGAAAATAAGAAAATAAAAAGACAGTTACTCTTTAAGTAGCTATTCACTAATTTACACTAAAGTGTCATGCTTCTAGCATTCAGTAGCTGATCTCTCCAAAGTCAAAGCTGACTGGAAACAATAGGTAGCTGCCAGAAGAAAGCCGGTAATTGATGGTTATAACTACTTCCATACAAAACTAATCCAAGGGAAGAGTATTTTTCTCCATATAGCTATCCTTTAGAACAGAAAAACAACCTTCAATTTTCTCATACAAAAAAATGAATGAATGAGTTCATTGCTCATCATGTGACATTGACCAAGTCTATGAAATCTCTCTAATGATCGTGGGAAGGTCTCATATTGGTAGAAGATTCAGTCAGTAAAATATATGCAACATTTGCAGCCATGTTAGTTAAGGGGAAATGAAACGTGTTGCATGACTCACGTACATACGTGGGCTACCAAAATGTAAGCTGGTCATGTACCTTAGTTTAAATTGATTGTCCAGGAAATACAGTTTTTTTCCTAGAGGATGGAGAAGGTGGAAAAAAAAAACTAAACAAAAAACAAACATACTCACCTGTCCCCGGAAATATAGTTTCCTGGAAGGTGAGGAAGGTGAAAAATAAGGCCAATCGGCAGCCTCAACAAAGGACCTGGAACATCACAGGTAATTTATGGAAGTGATGTCTCAGGTCCTTTCCTTAGGCCGCTGATTGGCCTTATTTTTCACCTTCCAGGAAACTGTATTTCTTGATCAATCCCTTTCATGGCAGTTGAACCAAATGGTTTTGGGATCAGCTGAACATCATATGTATTTGGCGGCCCCAGACTCTTCCCTGATGAATGATGTCAATACAGAAAAGCACTGGGCAGCTAGATTTCAACATGCCTAATCCTTTTGTTCTTGGACAGATAAGTCGCACCAAACGTGCATGCTCGGCAAGAAAAATAGCTGTTGGGCAGATGAGAAATCAGTATCCATCTAATGTATGAACTTCATACATACAACCAAGCATGCTGCCAATGTGGGGCTGAGTTGGCATCAAAATGCAACTTAGATGACACTCAGAGTGTCATCCAAGTATATTCTGTTATGCATTCATGTCTATGGGGGTTTCAGATTCATTCCATTCTGATGACAAGGAGAAGGATAGGACATGAGAACCGAATGAATCAGAAGCCCCCATAGATGTGGATGCATAACAGAATGCACTTGGATGTCACTCCAAATGTCACCTGAGTTCATTTCACTGCAAACTCGGCTCCATATTGGATGCACACTCGATTGGTCTTAGGCTAGACTTTGAAGACAGCTGTTAAGGCTTATTCACACTTTCACATTTGGCGGACAGATGATGTCTATATTAATCAAGGACAGCACACAATCCTGCTCATTTTCTGCTCATTTGTTTGAGTCACCTGAAAAAATGGATCAGCTTTTTTATTGAATTTCCTATATTATGACTCTGAATAGAACAGCACATGGATGGCAAAATGCTAGTAGCTGAATGTCCGAAAGTAGCAGTTATTTTTTTCCTGTAAAGATCTACAATTAAAATATACAGCATTATTAAAAACTTATAATCCATTATACATAAAAATTATAACATTTTGAAGTGGTTCATAAACTCATAGCCTCCAATTCAGATGCTGGTAATTCACTTTTGCTTTTTACCCACAACACATACAGTAGAATATAAAGCAGAAAAAGCAACAAAAGACATACGCCAATATATCTGTTCACTCTGATATTAGACTATTGTAGGGAACTGCCATTTCTACTAGTATATAATGTATCTGGCTTCTTTGCCCCTGCAGTTTGGCTTCAGAGACCCCAGGCATTTAGTGCAAGTTTTGTTTTGTAAATACAGTGAGTCAGACACATGTGAGGCAGAGCTGCTGGGGGGAGAGATGTGAGCAGAGCTGCTGAGACAGACATGTTATGTCTGGGGGAGTCTAAGAGCCACTTGTTCCTCTTTACTTCACAGTATATAGTTAGGTATGTGTTACCCCCTATATACTCACAGGACCTAGCTAGTAACCGTAGTTAGGGATCCATATATATATAGTTCAGGGCAGTGATAGGTTAGGCTTCCGAAGGCCAGCTAGCTAGTTAGAGGCCCGGTTGCACTAGTAGTTTAGCTGGCAGGTTAAGGACTCAGTGTTAGGGTAGTCAGGCCTGCATCTACTGCCGTCACCGTCGCCCTGTTTGCTGCCTGTGAAGAATCTCACCATCATCATCATCATCTCCTGATCGGCTGTCTGTCATCTCCTGGAAGAATCCGAGGATCCACAGTCATCCACAGGGGCCCCTGCATCTCTTCTGTTGCCTGGAGGTATTGTGCACTGGACTCTTGCTATATATCTATATATATACCCGGGTATATAACCTAAGACGGTTGAGGACTTGCTGGTTGTTGTAGTATTGCTGTGTTCTGAGTATATTGTATGTATGTATGTATGTATTATTACCCTGTTGATTCTTATAAAGCTACTGTTATAACCTTATGTGGTATCTGTATGTATTCTTCAGACTGTGAGATTAGTACAGTGATCCTTGTTAAGGCTACTAACTGTACTTCATGGGTAAGTCCCAGGAAGAGATCCTCCCTGTAATACAGAGGCTCTATCCTGGGTGGAGGCACTGATATATTTCATATATGTTCCCACTCTTCCCTTCAGCGAAGGCTTCAGGTCCCATTATACACACAGGTCAGCGCCAGAGTCTGTTGCGGGAGGGATAATACTCATACCCCCCCCCAAATAGGGCTACACTATCTACTGTGAATATATTGCAATAGTACCATATCAAGATGTGTTCACTGAAAGGACACAGTGATGAAAATTAAATATTGTGTTTCTTCAGGGTAACTGCAGAGGTATGAAATATTTCTTTAATAATATTGAATAAAATGATGGTCCAGAAGAGAATAACTCATAAGATCTCATTAAATATTTAGGCATCATAAGACACAGAAACATTTAAAAATGCATTTATGAAATATGAAGCTGTTCCAGAATGAGCCTTCAGCATTAAAAATATATAACATACTTATGCTTAGGAATACACATCTGTACTGTATATATGGCACATGCCCACCGCATTTGGGTTCTGCATGCATGGAGTATAAATAAGGTTGTATACTTTCCATCTGGAATTGAGCAGTTGATATTTTTTTACTGCTGGTGCTCAATTTCAATACAAAAACATTTCTGAACAAATTTGGAATGCTTAATACATATGTAGCAAAATTGGGTTTATCATTGCAATAGTGAAATTTTCTTTGAAATAATTAATTGTGATCATGATATGTTACCTTTAGTTGTCTATAGGAATGTGGAGAAACCTATTGAGCTAGCTAAACTCAGTGAGCTATCACAGAGAGCAAGAAATATTAACATTGGCCTACACAGAGATTTGCTTTTTTGAAGGACTGCAGAAAGACTGTTCAGCTGACCATCTACTGTGTTTGAGGGCCTCCCAAAGGTCGATGTCAGGGAGGCTAAGAATCTGGCAGATGGAGTTCAGCTGTCCCTATTTTTCTGTTCTTGGTGAATTAAGACGCTGCCAAAGATATACTCCTGCAGACTAGCTGTTTTCTAGTCAGCAGGATTTTCTGCATGTTCTCGAAACTAACATTTGTATAGAAATCCTACACAGTGTTTACTCTCCAGTTGATTTGTTCTGTTTTCAGATGGGAAATAGTTACAGGGACAAAGCTTCTCCAAAGGGGCAGGGCTTAATGATCTTTTTGTCCTACTACAGGCAGAGTGTGGGGCTGCTGCTTTAGCCAGTAATCTTACAGCCAGACAGGATAATGAGGAGGAAGGGGTCATAGCTGATTTCTTGGGACACATACAGAAGCTTTCTTTATATACAGTATTTTTCTAGTTTAATTGTAGTATGACACAAAAAGGAAAAGCTGCTCTCTTTCTCTCTCTCTCTATATAAATATATATTGAATACTATCATTTTAACAAGGTTATTTATAGTAATTTTTTGTCATTTTTTTGTCAATGAAAAGCTCTTGCGAATGTAACAAGATTTATACTATATCTTATCAGAGACAAATGCTTCTCCTTTTATCAGCCTTCTCCCGCCTGCTAAATTGCTTAATTGACTGCTCAGCTCTGTCTTCAGTCAAGATGGGTTACGCTAGGTTCACACTAGTGTTCGGGTTTCCATTCCTTGGGTCTGCTTGGGGACCCGAAAAACAGAAAACCCTATCCACTTAAAAATTGGTTACCCACAGAAACCAGCGGACCCCATAAACTACAGTATAATGGGGTTTGCCCAAATTCTGCTCGGTTTCCGCACAAAATCGGCAGAGAGAAAAGTCATGACTCTAGGATTTTTCTTTCTGCATATTTTAAGTGGAATGGGGGACGGAGTCCCCGAATGGTCACCAAACGCTAGTGTGACCACAGCATTACTGAAATCTGCTCCAGGACAACTGTTTTTTTCTTTCTGCTTCTTATTCACTCTTCTTCCTTATCCCCCCTCTCATCTCCATAGGTTTCTAGATCTGAGAGTGAATTGAGCATTTATGCAGGCAGGTAGGAGCTGATCAGATGCAATAGAAGCATTTTTATGTGATAAGATATATTACAAAGTTACTTATACTTATGTGAACTATTTATTTGCAAAACAAACTGGAAAATGAGTTACTCTTAAATGCCACTACAGAGCAAACTAACAGGTGCTAAGAGCTGCTATTATACAGTCTGAAAATCAGAGTTACAGGCATGTTTATTGTGCCTAGAATACATTAAAATGGATATTGGACTTTTAGAGGCAGATTGAGAACTGCTATCGGCTATTCTCAGTCAATTAACAGAAAACTTTTGTTGACACTTCCAATGGTTAAGATGGCTGCCTGCTCTCACACTGCTCCACTCAATGTCTTTGTCTCCTTAATGCCAGGCACACTATACAGGATCTAGCAGCCTTACAGTATACCATCCAATAACTTAACCTTTTAATGAAATCTCATGGATATCATTGCTAACAGACACTCTCATCACAAAGAAGACTTACATGACAAAGAGCTCTGCCTCACATTATAAAGTACTCCACTAAGATTAAAGCTACAAAAACCTAGACATATGTTAGGTGCATGTGAATCAATACAATGAACAGAAGGAAAATGGTGATCTTGAATTAACTACAGGCTGTACCATACGCATTCTGTGTTCTACAATATGTCCAGTAGATGGAGCCCTTACTATTCTGCAATCCATTGTGCTTGGCTGCATGACTGAATGCATGTGGGAGGAAGTGGTTGCCAAGACACACATGAAAAGCCAGAGATATTAACCTTGAGCTCTGAAACTCTGCTGATGAACTGCAGCACTTGAACAGAAGTCTATCTCTTCTAGACAACATTAGCTAGTGGATTACAGTGCACTTGGAGGACAAGAACATTCTGTCTACTCAGACCAGAGAGTGTGCTTCATTGCTCTTTCCCTGGAAACAGTATATATATATATATATATATATATATATATATATCAGGTAAAATATAACTCATAAAATATGTGATAAAAAATATAGAAACAAATCTTTATATACACCACCTAAAAGACATGATCAGTGTTTGCTGTTTATATGTAATTCTGGTCAGGCCCTCACCAGACCAGCACACTGAAATATATATATAGTCATCCACAGATAATATAAGATAGTATAAATATTACCACAGTGCTCATATAACACCAACAATGGCAAATAACCAGAAGCAGAATGGCTATAACCACAATATACAAATCTATATGACACAGTTTTAATATAACAAATTGGGACATGGTAGTTTGAATCATGTCCAACCTTGGCATAACATCGACAGCCTTCGGCATTCACCATTCCCAGGCAGATATCCCAACCCTCAAGAACTAAGTTTAAACAGCAAGCAGTGACTGTACCTTTTTGGGGGTGTATATAGAGATGTATTTCTATATTTTTGTTGCATATTGTGTGATTTAGATTTTACCTCATACATTATTTAAAATTAGATCTCCAAAATGTTTCCTTATCTAGACTATTTTGCTTTAGTATAGGTGTGGCAGTCAATTTTTCCTGGCAGTAATGGACATCGGTGGCCTTGTGTTTGGGTTGTTCCAACCCCAAATCAATATATTTCTACCTTATAGGTATTCAGTGGTTGATCCATGGTTATCCGACACCCAGACCCCGCACAGATCACAGATTTGTGGCTGGAAAACCCCTTTAAAGACAGCAGCCAATATGAAGAAGCATGGCAGCAATGGAAAGAATAAGGGATGGAGCAGTAGGTTAAAGGGGTATTCCCATGAACATAATCATATTTATATTTGTAGATAATGCAAAGTTAAAGATTTTTGCAAATATAAGTAGCTAAAAATTCTGCAGAGTTTTAAAGATTTTCTCTAACTATGTTAGTGGTAGCAGCCTGTTGTCTTGATTGGTTGCCAATGGATACGACCACGTATGCAGAAACTTTCTATGGCCTAGAACTTGTCAGGAACCCAGCCATGATTTTCTTATTGTAGCTAGGTTATCAGACAGGGACGCTACATGTATCAGAAGATATCCTGGCCACAATAAGGCAAATCATGGCTGATTTTCTGACCTTGGAAAGTTCCTGCATTCATGGTTGTATCCATTGGCAACCTATCAAGGCAACAACTTGTGACCACAAGATATTTAGAGAAAATCTTTAAAACTCTGCAAAATGTTTAATTACTTATATTTGCAAAAATGTTTAACTTTTAATTATCTACAAATTTAAAAAGGGTTATGTTTGTGGGAATACCCCTTTAAGGATGTTCTCACATCTTGTTAAGTAAACACATTTGGAGCCCTCATATGTTGAACTTGCCCATAAGGGTCAATGCAGCTAGCATACTTTGCAGATTTCCATAAGCTTTATAAACTAAAGCGTTATAAACCAAGAAATACTACCAACATACAGTATATGTGCCCAAGTCAAGATGTTGGACTACTTCAGACTGTAATTGGACAGTGTAGCTAAGCAGCAGTCACTTATCATATCTTAACATTTTTCAGTGACCTTTCATTGGCTTTAGTTGTGTTATATGATAGATATCATGCTGCAGCAATTTATGCCGTTGCGGAAAGTTGGGTTAACTCTGCTACACCTGGATTAACAAGTCAACAGTCCAGCACTGCGGAACATAAACAGTAGATAGACATTAGCCATACTTTACATGGCATTTTCACTGTAGACTAAAGTTTCAACTTTTCAGCTATCATAATGATTGTATTAAATAACTGCATAATGAACAATTCCCAAATATCACATGGGGACCGCATCAACAAACCACAGCAGGGAGCAGATACAACAAGCATCTCTCTCTCTGTCTAGACAACCTAAGCAGGCGTGTATTATACGCACAGCCAAGAGTTTATTTCAATGGACAACATACAATTTTTATTTTTATTGAGGTGGTGTAGCAGGGAAATTGAATCCTTGTGATTCATACCCCTAAAATTTACAGTCGATTGCTCATTTTTGGAGAGCTCTTCTATCAAAATGAGTTAATGTCCTATCCTAATAACAACATAGTAGATAAACTGAAGACTGGTGCAGGTCTGACCATGGGACCCCCCCTTCCTAATCATAAGCATGGGGGTGTTTTTGTTTACAATTCTGAGTGGAGTGATAGACACAAAAGCGTGCCAATGGTCCATTCATTTCAATGGTACCATCAGAGATAGATGAGGCATAGGACAGTAAATAGGGTATAAGTTGTTTGATGAGACAATGCCTTCAAGTTTGCATGTATATTGTATTTCCAGACAAGCAATAAAAAGTTTTATTAAAAATGTTTTCTGTGCCAAATCGCCAATCTCCAATGGCGATGTAGAGAAAATTTCCACATGATGATTGCCCTCTATGACAATTGTCCCCTCAAATCTACACTGACCAGTGATAGAAGATCAGCCATCACTGGATCACTGGACCCTGGATGCTCTAACTGATTGATGCCCCTTTGGCCCACCAGAGGAAATAAAACTGAGGACCTGCTGTCACTCTGTACAGAACTTGTGCATATTCGCTTAAAATAACATTGTAAATTATACCATTATCATTGCAAATAGAAGTCATATAACAAATATGGTGGCGTTATTTTATTTATACAAGCACAGTTATAGTGACACACCTTTACATAATCGTACCTGTAGAAAGTTATGCGGTGATACTAATCCTACTCATCATGCCAGGTTCCTAAGTAGTAGACAGGATTATATCCTACGTTATTATATTTATTCTTTTGCCACAAAGCAAGAATTGGCATAGCAGCACTAGCGTAGAAATGAGTAAGCAGTGTAAGCTATGGTACAAACTGCCATAATAATTAAAAGGGTCTTCCCAATATAACAAACATAAGGCATATCCATGGCATAATGACATATAAGATAGATGTCTGATAAGAGGAGCCCCACCCGCCAGGAAAGTAGGGGCCAACTGGCAGACGTGCACAGAATGAGAAAGCTTGCTACCCTATTTCTGAAAGTCTCATAGACCACTAAGGTAAAAAGAACGCACTTAAAGGGGTTGTCCAGGATAATAAAAAATACAGTATATAGGCTGGGGAAGGTTAAAAAAAAAACAAAACAAAAGATACTCATCTGTCCCCGGTGTCTCCCAGTGCAGTCTGGTCCTGCTGCTCCTGTGTTTTCTTCCAGCAGAAGTCCCTGCCATACGTGACCATACTACCTATGACGTCACTTGTCCTTTTCTTAGGCTTATGATTGGCCTCAGTGTTTACATGATCGCTGAGGCCAATCAGCAACCTGAGGAAAGGAACATGGCACATCATTGCCAGCAAGGACTTCCGGCAAAAGAAGACAGTGGAGCAGCAGTAGTACCGGACTGCACTGGGAGACCCTGGAACACCGAGGACAATTGAGTATGTTTTTTGTTTTTTTTTCACCTTCCCCTGCCTAATATATATTTTTTATTTTTCCTGGATAACCTCTTTAAGCATCCAATCTACATAGGTGGGGGTCCATCAACCTCAGCCCACCGGACATTTATGGTATATTCTGTGCAAATGCTATAGAATTCTACAGTGAGAAAACCACTTCAAAGTCATTGTATACCTTCACCAGAGCTTTAGAAACAAGTTTCATATACTCAGCTCCAAATCCAGTCAGGGCACTTTTTCCCGTTTTAGAATATAGATTGGCATTCAATTCATGAGCACTATATTTTATAAAAGATTCCTAGGTATTTGCAAACAATTATTAGTCTTATAAGACTGTAGGAATTACTGTATTATTATCCTATTGTGTTTTGTCCAAGTCAAGATAGCCCACAACTGCAGTGTAACCAATATGGACCAATAGATGTACTTAGGTTGCGGTGTGCATAAACATGAGCTGCAGGTTATTAATAAATGCTTTATGTTTATTATATATTAATGACATTTGTACTTTATATTAGGTAGTTTGAAAGCATTATACAAGATAGCCCTTACGCAAAGCCTTGATTTAATGAATTGCTGTATTATGGTGCTGGAGGTCAAAAAAAACTATGATGCAGATGAAAAACACTAAAGAGACACTTGGATTGTTCCCTTGGAGTCTTCTATCCTAGTCTGCTTGTTCTAGTTCTAGAAAATGACGCAGCTGTCGGTCAGGAATACGTTTTTTTGTAAGGAAGGATACGATCAGTGCCGGGAAACAACACGGCACCTTTAATCATTTCTCCCATGATGCACCCCACAGACCACATGTCAACTGAAAATAAATAAAATTAATGAAATGAAGGAACAGCAACAAGAAAACAATGCACATGAAGGTTCATCATGCAGTGTGGACAGCGAACAGACAGCAAGGGGCAGAACCTTTTTTTTTTTGCCCCACACAAAAACTACTGAACATAGGGATAGAGAATAAGTGTCAGCTAAAATTATATGAACCTTTTAACTGGTGTCTGTTTTTCTAAAAAGGTATCATAACCACAATCATTTATCACCTATGCAGTGCTAGCCTATTTCTTTAACTCCATTGCGTTTGAATGGAACGGTGCCATGTACTGTATACTGTACTTGTCTGCAGTTCTATTCAAACTGTACCTGCTCATGGCAATAAAACTAGGTTTACATGGTTCTTTTTAACTTAAGAACTACATGAAGTTTTTAACTGCAGTTATGAGTAGCACATTTCTACTCTGCAAGTAAATCAGAGGTTTTCCATTTAATGGCAAATAGTAAATAGGCGACATGCATAGTAACATGTACTAGACATTACTGCAATTCAACATCACATGCAGGTCTTCAATAAAAAGCACAGTGTAAGCCCAGCCTTATTGAGCAAAAAATAACTCAAACAACCATAAAAATGCCAACGCACATGGAATGTATTTGTTCAGCTTATTACATATAAAAAGATTCCTTACAGGAGTTTTCAGGTCTTACTATTAATGGGTCACAAACTACAGTAGGCCATCAATGTGTAGTAGGGGCTTTGATATCTGGGATCCCATCAGCAAGGGGGTACCTATGTGAGTGTGGCTGTGTTAGACGGTGCAGCCCTTCCCCATTTAAGTGAATGGTACTGACTCATGCTTAAAAAACTTATGGATAAGAGTTTGTATGTTCTGGTACTGCAGTAAGTTGCTAGAGCATGACATCCCCTCTTTTAATACTATTGGTGTTACAAAGATGAGATCACCTATAGTTACACATTGATGCCTGATGCCAGGAATATCCCACCAATGATAAATCCAGGAAAATCCCTTTAGTTCATGGAAAACCGCCAGTACTTGGTAACTGCTTAACATAAATGGGCCACTATATATGAAACACAAAAACTTGTTCACTACTCTCAAGACTAAGAAAATATTTATCAGAATTGTAAAATATTCCTATATAAATTATATGGAGAAGATGGTGCAAAAAAAATTAAATACTGATTTATCTCAGAATAGAAAAGCATCCCAACTATATTTATCTTGCATTACTTTCCAGTCATAATTAAATATTAACTAGAATTTCTAAAAATTCCAGATGTTTGGCTATTACCTTACTTATGGCTCTTTACTGCATTATTTCACCTATTTTTTCTGTATATTTTTCTGCAGTGATCTGTGTCAACATTCATCACTCTTACATTCATGTCACAGGGTGGCCTATTCAGCTTCACTTTGTAACTTGTAGCCTCAAAGATTAAACATTGTCATCTCCATCAGCAAACATACGCCAGTTTGCATTGTAGGGTAATTTACTGGACTTTGACAGTTTGCAAAAGGACGGGATGGGGGGCAATGATAATATTACACACTCCTTCATTAATAAGCGAAGGAGTTGAAGCTTGAGGCAGAAACAGAGAGGAAGATTACCCCATAAAATGCTACATGTGGTCAGTTAACACTAATGCCCTGATAATGGATTTTTTCAGTTTTATTAGGGCCAAAACCTATCAATATGAAATCATAGTTTGTACAACACTAGCCCCGGCACCAGCTGAGTGCCAATACTAGAATTTTACTGTTGCTTCTTGCTTCTGTTTTAGTGTAGACTTCCTGAGTGACACTTGACTTTCATTATGACCTTGCTTCATTTTTGTCACATTTCAAATCCTTTGATATTTGTTGGCTACTGATTCCCTTCAAAAGGCACCAATCTCAGAATCTGGCACCTTACTGTCTTAAGGCTGCCAACTTAATGTCTAACACCCAAACCAATGTTTAACTCTTTACAAGTTGATTCATAATAATATTTGTTCCTCCAGTTGTTGTTAAGATGATGATACCTCATACTTCCTAGGGTCAGTTCATGTGACCCTAACTGAATCCTAAAAAGCCACCCCCCAAAAAAATGGTTTTCTAGAAGTGAAGAGCACCATACACTAGATTGTTTACATGAGCGCTTAATACAAACAAGAGCCATTATAATGTTCCTGTTATGCATGGTTTTTATGGGGAAGTATTTTCATGATACAAATGTTTCATATGTTTTATGTTAAACATGTTTTTAAAGTCAAATAATATGCAGAGTCACTGTCTTCTGTAGAATTCTATACAGTAGCAACCTTACTTATTAGCACACTGATGATCACAGCTATCATGTACCTATAGATAAGGCACAGAATTCACCAGTCACAATAAATGATTTCATAGCTTATCTACTTCCCCCTCTGTGCAATGACCTCTGCCTAGAAAACTCTCAAACACAAGTCAATAGGGTCTGCTCCAAACCACTGTGCCTATGGCCTAAGGTCCATCTCCAGATGGAGACAGGAATTCATAAACTATTTTAGACTAAGTGGCAAGATTTTGAATTGCAAGATTTTAATATTTTTTTAAAACTATAGATAACAACATGGAAAATTACCATAAAATCTTAAAAAACATGTTTAATATAAAAACTTGATTTAAACAATAGGTAATTTCCTGGCAACACTTTTCCTTTAAACGATATGTCTCTATTTAACCATGCATACAGGGCTACTGACCAATCGACTCTCTGAGTCTACAAATTTGTCATGGTGGCCGAGCCTGTAAGCATATTGTATATCTACATTGATGGTGAGTTGCACTCACTTGGTAGTAACTAAGAGAACTTTATTGATCTACTCTGCTGACTTCATTTCTGGAATTACATTTGTGCAAGAAGTGGATTTTTATTAATGGTTATAAGTCTCTCCTGGAGTTGTGTTTGCAGTTGAAATGCTCCATTTACTGAGCCCTGCTTAGCAAATACAGCCCTGAATATTACATATATCTGCAAAATTAATTTGCCACAGAATTGGATGACTGCTGAGCACATTACAAGTTGTAATCAATATTCATAACCCATAATCTCTCACAAGAGGCAGAAATGTAGAGATTTATGCTTTGCTTGCCTCTAATTGTCACACTGTTATTCATATCGTAAAGAGAGCACGAACATAAAAAGTAATAAGGAGATATAGGAGCATTGTGGAGGTTCAGAATCTCCAGTCCCATGTTTGATTATCATATTAACTTCATCCTACATTTACAATGTCAGTTAAATGTTAGGGTTCGGCATTTATTTATTGAATATTTAATACATTACTTCCTATTAAATGAAAGGCATAAAATACATGTTCGCTTGAAAACCACACAAAATTGTTACACTGTACATGTAGGGGCAAAAATAGAGTAGGCATAAAGAGTCAGATGTTCAAATTTTACTTGACTGATTGTCACGATCGAGACTAGCAATTCTTATTCCTCTATGGAAAGATGGCTAACTAAACCACTGAAATGTTGGTCACATAACATGCATGTTCAGCTAGAGGGAAGTAGGCATATTTGATATATCTCAATAAGGGCCTATTCATACACACATTTGTGTACTGTCAGACTGTAGAAAGGACAGCACATGGACTGTACACTGACACATTATAGTTAATGGGTCAATTCACATGTTTATAGTTCCTTGTGAGAAAAATCACAGTATGCACTACTTTTGTATGATTCATGGATGAATCTCACCCATTATATTGTGCAGTCATCCTGCACATAGAGCTACAGCCTTCAAAACATACAGTGCTTTGCGAAAGTATTCAGCCCCCTTGAACTTATCAACCTTTTGCCACATTTCAGGCTTCAAACATAAGGATATAAAATTTTAAATTTTTGGTGAAGAATCAACAAGTGGGACACAATCGTGAAGTGGAACGAAATTTATTGGATATTTTAAACTTTTGTAAAAAATAAAAAACTGAAAAGTGGGGTGTGCCAAATTATTCGGCCCTCTTAAGTTAATACTTTGTAGCGCCACCTTTTGCTGCGATTACAGCTGCAAGTTGCTTGGGGTATGTCTCTATCAGTTTTGCACATGGAGAGACTGAAATTCTTGCCCATTCTTCCTTGGAAAACAGCTCGAGCTCAGTGAGGTTAGATGGAGAGCGTTTGTGAACAGTAGTTTTCAGCTCTTTCCACAGATTCTCGATTGGATTCAGGTCTGGACTTTGACTTGGCCATTCTAACACCTGGATATGTTTATTTGTGAACCATTCCATTGTAAATTTTGCTTTATGTTTGGGATCATTGTCTTGTTGGAAGATAAATCTCCGTCCCAGTCTCAGGTCTTTTGCAGACTCCAACAGGTTTTCTTCCAGAATGGTCCTGTATTTGGCTCCATCCATCTTCCCATCAATTTTAACCATCTTCCCTGTCCCTGCTGAAGAAAAGCAGGCCCAAACCATGATGCTGCCACCACCATGTTTGACAGTGGGGATGGTGTGTTCAGGGTGATGAGCTGTGTTGCTTTTACGCCAAACATATTGTTTTGCATTATGGCCAAAAAGTTCGATTTTGGTTTCATCTGACCAGAGCACCTTCTTCCACATGTTTGGTGTGTCTCCCAGCTGGCTTGTGGCAAACTTTAAACAAGACTTTTTATGGATATCTTTGAGAAATGGCTTTCTTCTTGCCACTCTTCCATAAAGCCCAGATTTGTGCAGTGTACGACTGATTGTTGTCCTATGGACAGGCTCTCCCACCTCAGCTGTAGATCTCCGCAGTTCATCCAGAGTGATCATGGGCCTCTTGGCTGCATCTCTAATCAGTCTTCTCCTTGTTTGAGATGAAAGTTTAGAGGGACGGCCGGGTCTTGGTAGATTTGCAGTGGTCTGATACTCCTTCCATTTCAATATGATCGCTTGCACAGTGCTCCTTGGGATCTTGAAAGTTTGGGAAATCTTTTTGTATCCAAATCCGGCTTTAAACTTCTCCACAACAGTATCATTGACCTGCCTGGTGTGTTCCTTGGTCTTCATGATGCTCTCTACGCTTTAAACAGAACCTATCACAGAGCAGGAGACTTGATTACACACAGGTGGATTATATTTATCATCATCAGTCATTTAGGACAACATTGGATCATTCAGAGATCCTCACTGAACTTCTGGAGTGAGTTTGCTGCACTGAAAGTAAAGGGGCCGAATAATATTGCACGCCCCACTTTTCAATTTTTTATTTTTTACAAAAGTTTAAAATAACCAATAAATTTCGTTCCACTTCACAATTGTGTCCCACTTGTTGCTGATTCTTCACCTAAAAAATTTTAATTTTATATCTTTATGTTTGAAGCCTGAAATGTGGCAAAAGGTTGAAAAGTTCAAGGGGGCCAAATAATTTCGCAAAGCACTGTAAGTCAGTTTTTAATGTACATAAAAGTGAATAATCATCTGAATAAGCCTTAAAGGGGTATTCCCACGAACATAACCGTTTTTTAAATTTGTAGATAATTAAAAGTTAAACACTTTTGCAAATATAAGTACTGTAGTTAAACACTTTGCAGAGTTTTAAAGATTTTCTCTAAATAACTTGTGGTCACAAGTTGTTGTCTTGATCGGTTGCCAGTGGATACGACCATGAATACAGGACTTTTCTAAGGTCAGAAAATCAGCCATGATTCCCTTACTTATCTTCTCATACATGTAATGCCCCTGCCTGATAACCCACCTATAATAAGAAAATCATGGCTGGGTTCCAGACAAGTCCCAGACCATAGAAAGTTTCTGCATTCGTAGTCGTATCCAATAGCAACCGATCAAGACAACAGACTGTCACCACTGAGATAGTAAGAGAAAATCTTTAAAACTCTGCAGAATTTTTAACTACTTATATTTTCACAAATGTTTAACTTTTAATTATCTTCAAATATAGATACGATTATGTTCATGGGAATATCCCTTTAAGATTAAGTTCAGACAATAGATTTTTTGGTCAGATAAATCTAATGTGGAATTTGCAGTTTGGTATGTTTCAGGTCCTCATATGGATAGCACGATTAAGTGGAGCTAAGCTGCAAAAGTGGTAACCTGCCACGGTTTCTGCGCAGAATCTACTTGACGTGGACCTGAAATCTGGAGCAGAATATTCTGCATTTATATGAACGGAAACACTTATTTCCCTCCGAAAACAACTGGAATACAATTCCAAATTTAAGGTTCTAAAAATGCTCAACCAGGTATTTCTCATTGATACTGTCTACAAGAAAACATCCAAGAAGCCATACTCTAGCAAGCACTTCTTCAGATAAATGTTATTAATATGATAGCCTAAAATATGATATAGTATGATTTGATTCTTGCCATGCTTTATTTCCTTTTTATGTTGTTAAGCCTCATTCACATCCTGCAGTTTGTCTCCTTTCCTTAAGGCTTTATTTATATAAATGAGTTGGTCGAATGGTGGATTCATTTCCATGGCCTGATTCACTCACTGAAAGAAATGGGTCTATAAAAAAAAAAAAGATCCTACACAGGATGCAATACAAAACAAGCAATCGTAGAACCATGCATACCATACCAAAATCACGGTGCATAACATCGCTGCAACATCGCGTTTCATAGAAATTCTGCGACATTTTGCATGTGGCCTTAACCTAAATCCTGATTTTGGCAATAGAAACCACTTGCAAAACCACAGCAGGACTGACAGTCTAGAGATACACTGTCTGTCTTGCTTCCATAATTTTTCAGTTAGATTGTTATTTAGCAAATCTCTAACAACCAGTATATTTCTGGCCTTTGGCTCAAGCCAGATTTGTCACTAAACTGTGGTCAATGGATAAGCCCCTGCAAATTACAGTAGCATTTTAGTGGATGAGATTTAAAGAAATCCCATCCATACACTGCAGATACAAACCATTGTGGGTTTTGAGAAGGTAGAATATCAATTATCGCTGCGTGTTCATGCAAGGCCAGAAATAGTAATATACAAATACAAATGGCACAATACAAAAATACTATTTTCCTAAAAAAGCTTCATTCATTAAAAAGAAAGGTTTATATTTCTTTTAAATAATGTACGGTTCTCTAGCTGTAACTAAACTGGTCTTCTTTACACTGCAATTCGGGGTATATCGACAGGAGGGTGATATTGGAGAACCATGTAACAATTCAGAACATATAGTAAGAGAACACCCTATATTATCTATAAGAAAATGGATGATGCCATGAGCACCCACATTTAGTTTTTGCCTTAAAGCATATCTCTATTTATAAAACAACTTTTCATAAATGAACAGTAGAAGTGAATATAAGGAACTTTGTAATATATCTTATTTGAAAAAGATGCTTCCTTCTCCACTTATAAAGCTGATTTGCTTTTTACATAGTATACTGTATGGAGAGGGGATGGAAAGGAGGAGGTTGATGGAAAAAGTACACTAATACAGTGCCTTGCGAAAGTATTCGGCCCCCTTGAACTTTTCAACCTTTTGCCACATTTCAGGCTTCAAACAAGGATATAAAATTTTAATTTTTTGGTGAAGAATCAACAAGTGGGACACAATTGTTTCTGTTTAAAGCGCAGAGAGCATCATGAAGACCAAGGAACACACCAGGCAGGTCCGTGATACTGTTGTGGAGAAGTTTAAAGCCAGATTTGGATACAAAAAGATTTCCCAAACTTTAAACATCCCAAGGAGCACTGTGCAAGCGATCATATTGAATTGGAAGGAGTATCAGACCACTGCAAATCTACTAAGACTCGGCTGTCCCTCTAAACTTTCATCTCAAACAAGGAGAAGACTGATCAGAGATGCAGCCAAGAGGCCCATGATCACTCTGGATGAACTGCAGAGATCTACTGCTGAGGTGGGAGAGTCTGTACATAGGACAAAAATAAATTGTGTAAAAGACAAATAAAGGAGGCAAAGAATGACGCGGAGAGAAAAATTGCCAAGCAAAGTAAAAATAATCCAAAATTATTATTCAATTACATAAATAACAAGAGAATAAAAACTGACAATGTGGGCCCTCTCAGAAATAATCTGGGTGTAATGGTGGTGGAGGATGAGGAAAAAGCACAACTATTAAATGCCTTCTTCTCTACGGTGTTTACACAAGAAAATTCAATGGCCAGCAACATGATTAGGGGTAATGTTAACTCTCCATTAAATGTCATCTGTTTAACCCAGGAGGAAGTGCGGTGCCGCCTTCAAAACACTAAAATAGATAAAGCTCCAGGTCCAGATGGCATACACCCCCAAGTTCTGAGGGAATTATGCACAGTGATAGACAGACCCTTATATCTAATATTTAAGGATTCAGTAATGACTGGGTCTGTTCCACTTGATTGGCGCATAGCAAATGTGGTGCCAATTTTCAAAAAGGGGTCTAAAAGTGAGCCTGGAAACTATAGGCCAGTAAGTTTGACTTCTGTGGTGGGTAAGATATTTGAGAGCTTTCTAAGAGATGCTATCCTGGAGTACCTCAATGTAAATAATCTTATAACACCCAATCAGCATGGTTTTATGAGGAATCGGTCCTGTCAGACTAATCTGATCAGCTTCTATGAAGAGGTAAGTTCAAGACTAGACATGGGTAATGCAGTGGATGTGGTGTATCTGGACTTTTCAAAGGCTTTCGATACTGTACCACATAAAAGGTTGGTATGCAAAATGAGAATGTTGGGACTGGGGGAAAACATATGCACTTGGGTTCGCAACTGGCTCACTGATAGGAAACAGAGGGTGCTTATTAGTGGTAAATATTCAGACTGGGTAACAGTCACCAGTGGTGTGCCACAGGGGTCAGTATTGGGCCCTCTCCTGTTTAACCCTTGTCAGGCTGCATAATTTTACAACATTACAGGCTGCATAGGAATAGGTACAATTGTACCTACTCAGCCGGACGAGGGTTAATATCTTTATTAATGACCTGGTAGATGGTTTGCAAAGCAGGGTGTCCATATTTGCAGATGATACTAAACTTTGTAAGGTAATCAAAAATGAGGAGGATAATAGAATATTACAAGGGGATCTAAGGAAGCTGGAAGCATGGGCCGAGACTTGGCAAATGAAGTTTAATATTGACAAATGTAAGGTTATGCATTTTGGACGACGAAATAAAATGTATGATTATGTACTTAATAGTAAACTACTGGGTAAAACTGCCAATGAAAAAGACTTGGGGATTGTGGTGGACAATAAGCTTACCTTTAGTGACCAGTGCCAGGCAGCGGCTGCCAAGGCAAATAAAATTATGGGATGCATCAAAAGAGGTATAGATTCTCATGACAAGAACATAGTTATGCCTCTATACAAATCACTGGTACTGCCACACTTAGACTATTGTGCACAATTCTGGGCCCCAGTATACAAGAAAGACAAAATCGAACTAGAAAGAGTGCAAAGAAGGGCAACCAAAATTATTAGGGGAATGGGTGGATTGGAGTACAACGATAGATTAACAAACTTGGGGTTATTCAGTTTAGAGAAAAGACGTCTACGAGGAGATCTAATAACAAAGTACAAATACATGAAGGGACAGCACAAAGAACTTTCTAACAATCTTTTTAATCCTAGGCCAGTAACAGTGACAAGTGGACATCCTCTACGACTGGAGGAGAGAAAGTTTCACCAGCAACATAGAAGAGGATTCTTTACAGTAAGAATAGAGAGGCTATGGAACTCTCTGCCCCAGGAAGTGGTGATAGTGGATTCATTGAACAAGTTCAAAGAGGGCCTGGATTCTCGAACAGAACAACATTATGGGTTATGGGTTTTAGATTTTAAGGGCACGTTGATCCAGGGTTTTATACTGATTGCCAGATTGGAGTCAGGAAGGAATTTTTTCCCATGAAATGGGGCAATTGGCATAAGCCTCATGGGTTTTTTGCCTTCCTCTGGATCAACACTGTAGGGGACTGTAGGGTTATAGGTTGGATTTGATGGACTGATGTCTTCATCCAACCTCATCTACTATGTAACTATGACAACAATCAGTCGTACACTGCACAAATCTGGCCTTTATGGAAGAGTGGAAAGAAGAAAGCCATTTCTCAAAGATATCCATAAAAAGTCTCGTTTAAAGTTTGCCACAAGCCACCTGGGAGACACACCAAACATGTGGAAGAAGGTGCTCTGGTCAGATGAAACCAAAATCGAACTTTTTGGCCATAATGCAAAACGATATGTTTGGCGTAAAAGCAACACAGCTCATCACCCTGAACACACCATCCCCACTGTCAAACATGGTGGTGGCAGCATCATGGTTTGGGCCTGCTTTTCTTCAGCAGCAACAGGGAAGATGGTTAAAATTGATGGGAAGATGGATGGAGCCAAATACAGGACCATTCTGGAAGAAAACCTGTTGGAGTCTGCAAAAGACCTGAGACTGGGACAGAGATTTATCTTCCAACAAGACAATGATCCCAAACATAAAGCAAAATCTACAATGGAATGGTTCACAAATAAACGTATCCAGGTGTTAGAATGGCCAAGTCAAAGTCCAGACCTGAATCCAATCAAGAATCTGTGGAAAGAGCTGAAAACTGCAGTTCACAAACGCTCTCCATCTAACCTCACTGAGCTCGAGCTGTTTTCCAAGGAAGAATGGGCAAGAATTTCAGTCTCTCCATGTGCAAAGCTGATAGAAACATACCCCAAGCGACTTGCAGCTGTAATCGCAGCAAAAGGTGGCGCTACAAAGTATTAACTTAAGGGGTTCGAATAATTTGGTACGCCCCACTTTTCAGTTTTTTATTTTTTACAAAAGTTTAAAATATCCAATAAATTTCGTTCCACTTCACGATTGTGTCCCACTTGTTGTTGATTCTTCACCAAAAATTTAAAATTTTATATCCTTACGTTTGAAACCTGAAATGTGGCAAAAGGTTGAAAGGGCCGAATACTTTTGCAAGGCACTGTAGCTGTAGCTGCTGTACTCTGAAACACTGTGGGAGCCCTTCCAACAATTCTGTGTATCAAGATAAGACTCCAACAATGCACAGAATGAGGTAATTAATCAATAAACAGTCTCCTCCTCCCATCCCATCTCCATAGACTTCTATGTGTTAGCTGGATACGGATGAGGACTCTATGTAAGAATACAGACTGATAGAACAATAAGGTGGTGGAAAGCCAATTAACAAGTGAAGAAAAAAAAATCCTTAGTAAGCTATATTACAAAGTTTCTTATATTCATCTGTACTATTCATTTATGAAAAGTTGTTTTCTAATTGGCGGAACACTTTAAATGAAGACTCCAAGCAAATAAATGTGTATAATACGTGATCATGGTTAAATTATAGCATTTGAGTGAAAACAAGATATGAGAAATGGTTATACAATTTCACAGTGGAATTTAGAATCAAATGAATTTGCAGAATGGAACATATAAGTAAGCCAGGCTGCGAGCATCAATATGGAAAACAAGGTGTAGCATCTGCACAGCCATGATCTCCTCCAAATGTTGCATCTCTCAATACTGATACTGCATATGGATTTGATGACAACTTGCAAAGCACACCATGAATAATGAAAAACACAAGCAACATTCGAAAATAAGCAAATGAAGAACAACTTCAATGAAGACATACATATACGCTGCTATTATCTGTTGTACTCCAGTCATATTTTGTCCCTTCTATTCTAATCATCTGCTGCTATCACTTATACATACCTTCCAACCTAGTGCTCTGTGATTGTGACTAGTACAGGAAAACTAATGAAGCTAGAAGACTGAAGAATGACTGATATTCTGAGAGTGAACAGGAAAAACAGGGGTTATGCTTTCTGTGACCTGCTGAAGAAGAAGATGTTAGAGAGTAACACTGTCAGTAAACTAAGAAACACTTAGTATAGGAAGACCTTTAGAAGCGTAGCAGCCATGACGCTGTCTAGATGTAGAGCTACTAAAGTGATTCATAAGTCTCATTGCTAGTCTTACAAGTAAGGCCTGCAAATCACATGAGAAGGTCATATTAAGGGTACAGCCTAATGCCTGGTCTTTTTATACAGACTGCTGCCCGGCACTGGTTCTTTGCGCCCTTTAATAAGATGGATTCTTTTTCTGTAGACCTCGCCATTCCCGAGCAATTAGTGCAGTTAATTTTCGTGCTCGATATGCTAATTCGGTTCTCTACTGTCAGGTGGGTAGTCTCAGGCAGGAGGAGGCAACGGGCATAATTCAGAGCCCTGTCATTGTTCAATAAGAGTCAGACAGGGGCAGAGAGCTTGGTATCACATCCCTTGTTGGCTCCTGCCTGCAACCACTGTCCCGGGATCTCTCCGAACCAAAGATTATTTTTCGGACTGCATTAAGGATGTGATTTGCTTGTTTGTCAATTGACTACTGTCATGTTTACATAGGCAATTATAATAAATGGGCTTTAGGACAATAAAGCAGTATAAAGGTTGAGCCTCGGCTATATTATGCAGAAAGATTTATAAAGTTATTTATCAAGGTGACTTAAATCATACATTCAGTAAAAATAAAAACTACACAATATTGTTTGATTCTCATGTTTTGCTTGTGTAAAGTCTGTTTTACTGCAAAGCACAGCTGATTGTTCTGCAGAGCTCTCTTGCTATCCTTATCTGCCATGTTACAGTCACAATGGAGCTGTGGCCCAGTCGTGGTCACTCTGTAAACTTGCTGCGTCACATCACCCTCCTCCCTTCTCACACTGCAGAGAGAGAACTTGCGTTGGATGCACATCTGTAGGAGACTCCGCCGCAGAATCCGCTTAAAATTGGCGGAGCGAAAAGTCCTGAAGGAGGACTTTACCCTCCGCAGGTTTCAGTATAAAACTGGCGGAAACCAGACACTGTTAACCGCTTTTTAAGCAGACAGGGTCTCCATCTTTCAGGTCTCCATGCGGACTCGAACAACGGAGACCCAAACGCTAGTGTGAACATAGCGTAAATCAGTAATGATGATGTTGCCCAGCGGGGAAGTAATTCACTCTTCCTACTTTGTCACAAATGGAAAGTGTTCAGCCTACAAATTAATGAAGCTAATAAACAGCACAGATAACTTGTTTCCTAATTCTGGATTAGATACTTAAAGAGGTTTTCCCATGAACTATATTTAGATTTGTAAACAATTAAAAGTTAAACATTTTTGCAAATATAAATTATTAAAACGTTAGAGAGCTTAAAAGATTTTCTCAAACCATTTTAGTCCATAATCTATGGATACAACCATGAATGCAGGAACTTTCTATGGTCTGGCACTTGTCAGAACCTCAGCCATGATTTCCTTATTGTGGCCAGGTTATCAAGCAGGGACACTACATGTATAAGAAAATAATCCAGTGAGAACTATGAAATCATGGATGGGTTTCAGAGTATAGAAAAGAAAGTTCCTGCATTTGTGGTCGTAAACATCGGCAACCGATCAAGACAACAGACTGTCACCACTGAGATGGTTAGGAAAAATCTTTAAAACTTTGCAAAATTTTGTATAATTTATATCTGCGAAAATGTTTAACATTTAATTATCTACAATTTAAAATATGGTTATGTTTGTGGAAATAACCCATAAAATAAACTCACACTGAGGTGTTTGTCCTAAGAGTTGAGCACCTGAAGGTACATTTACATTCTGGTCAATGTGAAATCAATAGTTGTATCTCCTTTACAAGAACATGCAATGACATGTAATCTTTTCCACTTAAAGCTTTAACTGTCCATGCACAGTTGTTATTTTAGATATTTGATATAGAATAAAAAAAAATACAGTAAGATGACAAAGTAAAACACGTCTGAGATTTTTTTTTTTTTTTGCATAATCTTGCTATGAGGTATCAACATATTTCTCAATGGTAAATAAGGTCCAAACTAACAACAAGACTGCTATTATGCTGTAGAGATCTGGACTGCACAGCCAGACTGCTGCTATAGAGGAAGGTTCAAACCACACAGCCATATTCCTGTCACATAATAGACAACCAGACTGTTCTTATAAGTGGTGGTCCAGGCTGCGCAAACAGATTGCTATTATCAAGACTACACAACCAGACTCCATTTATAATGTCTGAGACAGACTATACAAGCTGAGTGTTGTAACAGGGGGTGGGATCAGGCTACACACTCAGACTGATGTTATAAGGGAGCTTCAGCTTGCACAGACATGCTGCTTTTATAGGGGGGGTCCAATCTACACAACAAGACTTCTGCTTTTTTAGGTATGGTCAGAAATAACCAAAATAAAGTTATTTATTAAGATTTACTTGTAATTGAACCCTTGGTTTAACCCTTTTAGATTGCAGGCTGAGAGGAATAAAGCTGATCACTAGGGGTTAAACTGCTTTGTAACTTTGGGTGATCACCTCCTATAACCAGGGTAACTGCACTCTAAATGCGCTATTATAAAGCACTATCTAGAATATACTGAAATGAGGGGACCTCTCCCTATTATATTCTCATCCACTAATATGGCATTTACAGTTCTAAAAGACTAAAATGATATCTATTGCCTATCACCTCTGTTTTTTAACACAAAAAGTATACAATTATTGAATAAAAGAAATTAAAAATGTCCAAAAACTTCATGGTACTTCTCATATTAGCTAATCTAAAATGGAATATTACATGTCAAGATTAGTAGAATTTATGTTCTTAACACAAGCATGACATTATATCTTACAATACCCTGTAGTATATAGGCATACATAGCTAATTACATGCATGCAGCGGTTATCAGGACATGATGCTTTCATTGAGTAGCGACACAAGATCAGGTTCATCTTACACCTGTATACTCATGGGTATGTAAAACAAAAACTATGTCTTATTAAACACAAGTAATACTACTGAGAAGCGTTAGTAACAATAACGGATATGGTGGTTAATAATCAGACATGTAAGCTAGGTAAGTTGGAAGGTATGTTTCCACTGAAGTTCCAGAATAGTACAAGGATACAGTCCCTTCCTGGAAAGAGGATCTTGTGGCGGACCATTTCTCCCATAATGCATCCCACAGACCATATATCCACTAGAAGTGCAGAAACAAGGCCGTTAAGATATGGAAAGAGGAAAAGGCAAGGTTAGCTAGGAAGGTCAGTTCCTGAAGCACGTGGAAAAAAGTGCAGATTGAAATGCATAAAAATGCAGTTATCCCCACCCCACAAATGAAAAAAGCTACAATTTAGGAACACTTATGAAACATGATGTACAAGATGAAATCTACAATTAGACTATAATCTTCTTTAAAGTCAGTCTCCAGGCAGGATATCATGGGGGTTCAGAACCCATTCACATGAACATGAGCAGTAAACTTCAGAAAAGCGCAGAAACCATTATTTTTTGGTTTATTAATAGGAACCTGTCGCCATGAAAATGCAGTGTAATATGCAGGCAGCATGTTACAGAGCAAGAATAGCCGTGCAGATTGATGTAGACTGTAGTTTTGTGGCTAAAAACTTATTTATCCAATTATTTACCTCTTTTTTTATGCCCTTTCCCATTCCTCGGTTAAAATTGATGGACATATGCCTTTTTTCAACCGCAATAACTATGTAACTTTCTATGCTTAGAAGGAGTACTTGAGTCCAGTGGATGATCCTATCAGTGATTGACAGCTTTCTCTGTATGTACAGTCATAGAGGGCAGGCTGTCAGTCACTGTTAGAACCACCCACCAGACTCATTCCAAGAATCGATAAAACACTATTATACTATATATTACATTATACTGAATATTTTCCCAATTATAAAACTAGACATCAATCTGCTCAGATCTACCTGATCTATACCATGATTCCTGAACATTAAAATTTCATGGTGAAAGGTTCCCTTTAAAGGGGTAGTCTCATCAGAAACAACCTTTTTCGAATGTGGCCCTGTGACAATCAGATGATTGTCTGTTCTGCTCCAGACACCCCTAGAAAACAGCTATTTTTGCCTAAAGAAGTAGTGCTTGGCCAGGCATTTCCTCCACAGCAGTCTCTTCAGGGAAAATATAATGTTAAATAGTGGATATATTCAAAAGAATGAATATCCATGTAATACAAGGATGGATTGAGCCTGCCTGAACAGTACTTGCTCTTAAAGAGCAGATTTCTATTCTGGCTCAAAAAGAGGTATGTATAGGTGGCGTAAGTAAAACCGTAGCGACTGCCACAAGGCCCGAAACCTTGGGAGACCTGGTGGGCCCATGCTGCTTTTTAATAGGCTGTTACCTGCTGGAGTAATCCCAGCAGGTAACGGGTCCTATTTACTTACCGATCCCCGTTCCTGTTCACGGCCGCCTCCGCTTCCCCTTCTGCCTCCAGGGGCCCAGCAACGTGATATGAGACGCACGGAAGAAAGGGAAGCGGAAGCGGCCGCGAGAAGGATTGGGTATTGGTAAGTAAATAGGGCCCATTACCTGCTGAGATTACTCCAGCAGGTAACAGCCTATTAAAAAAAAAAAAGCAGCAGGGCCCATCAGGCCTCCTAAGGTCGCGGGCCCTGTGCTACAGCGGTACTGACACCACTGATACATACCACATGATACATACACCTACATACACCATAATAAAACTGTATAAACCATACCGTAAAATCAGTACAGTATGGTTTATACGGTTTTATTATGGTGTATGTGGATTCTATTAATAGGTAGTATCTGCGGAAGAGACTTTTTGTATCATTTACATATCTTGTTTTTTGTTCTTTTTTAACCAATCTTATGTATTAGTAGTATAGTTCTATAATATGCAGACTGGTTTTATTATTATGTTTAAATTTGCCGCTTCACATGTTATATCATGTGACCTATCTTACTTCCTGTCACATACAGAATACACATTGAGTGTTGTGTTTATCGCGTTCCATTTTATTTTTTGTTGGTTACTGGATCTATGTGGGATCAACTTAGGTATCGCGATACTGTGACACTCCAGAACCTGCTAGGGGTAAGTCCACATACATCATTTTCATTATTCAGTGTTGTTATATGCATTATATTGCAGTTATTACTTGATTTGGATTTTGGTGATGTCTGTTCATTTATTTATACACATTTTTTTCTTTTGCTTGTGTGCATTATTTGTATATGTATTATTATTATTTTCTTGTGTTATGTGTTATATGATCATGTTTTCCTCCGCTATAATTTTTCATTTGCAGATAATGATGTTGTGCTAGATTCGTCAATAGTTGTGTTTTTATCTTATTTTTTTTAAATATGACATAAGAGACGTAACATAAATCCTGAAGGAATGGCATAATGTTAGCCAACACACTAGAGATTACTCCTGGCAGGAGTCAGGTTTCATAAAACATTGTGCTGAAACAATATGACTGGAGACTGACTTGATGTAAACTATTGGATACTCATGTGAGTCAGTTTTCATAAATGTTCTTAATGGTATTTATTAAATTAAACAGCAAATTATAATAGCAAAAATAGCAAAACAAAGCTTATTTGTGTAAACTAAAATTACCCATATTAGCATATAGGTGAACAGATTGTAAATGCCACCTTGCAATTGTACAGATGGGGATAAGGTGAGATCTTACAGAATGAAAATACTGAAGATGACAGTCAGAAAATAAGGCAATAAGCTTTAGTAAAATGATGAATGTGAAAAGATCTTAATAAAGACATGTCATTTTCTGAATTGAATTATAATGAATGTTATTAGACTAAAAAAGTGTGTTATGATGGAAAGACCAGAGCAATTTTCTTTAAGATTACATTCTTATTTAGCATCCTGTTATGGTGCTCAGAATATCGATGGCATGATATTGAAAAAGGCGACTAAACAGATCTAAAATGATGAAAAATAACTGATGTATACTAATATTTAAGTATAAAATCTACATAACCTTGGGTGTACAAAATATTGGAAAGATGATACAGTTAAACATGTACAAGCCAATGCTCAAAGAACTGGTCCTGAGCCTGGCTAATAGAGGCTCTGAACTAGCATTTTGGCGCATATTAGACTACAAGACTATCCATACTACTAGACTGATGCTAGGACATGTAAATACATGTGGGTGACTGCAAACTAATTTCTACTATGGTACACATGCTGTATTAGTTGTTTCCCATTAATATTTTTAAACAAATCCATTTTTTGTATCCAGGGAAATAAAACTTTTACACTTGTTTTATTTTTGTAGAGCTCATGTAAGCTATATTGAACAAAAATAGAATGTTTCACCACCCAGGGTTCAAACCTATATTATGCTAGATATGTCATCATTAACTGAGGGGACATCAAGGTTAGGAAATGTATAATTTACTGGACTCCCCAGATAGGCAGTTACCATGGCTCCTCTCAAATTGTGAAAGCTTTATTCTACTTAGCTTCAGTTAGCAACCTGCCAGCAATTGCATATTGTACTGGCACGTGACCACTGCAGCCAAACAGTGGCCGGTACCACAGGAGCTCGGTGGGGATAAACTCACAATTGTTTAATTTATGGACAGACCAGCTAAACCAGCTTTACAGTGTGGGAACTCCGCTAAATATCTCAGCTTCCTAGACTGAGAGGTATCCGAAATGAGGGGAATGGAGTATTTGGGCGAACTGTAGATTTTTTGAGTACATTTACAAGATCGACACATATTTTTCTATGAAGACTCAAAAATTAGTTTTTCCTCCTCAAAGCTGCCAATTTGATGCACATTTGCATTAATTTAATTGACAAATATATATTCATATTCATTCTATTGTATTTGATAGCATCACATTTACGTAAATAAGGTACAGCCTACCATTTTCCTTGTATCCCATTCCAAGGATGACTTCTGGTGCTCTGTAATAACGTGTTACTACATAGGGAGTCATCATGAAGCTAGTGCCAGCAGTCCTTGCCAGGCCAAAGTCAAGGATCTTCAACGTGCAGTCTGACTTCACAACAATATTACTTGGTTTTAAGTCCTGCATTGGAATGCATTAATACATTTAGAAAACTTGGTAGAAAGAAAACATGTTTTTCACATGTTCAACTTCTGCTACAAGCAGAATTATTTTGACATTGTCACCCATAAGAGCAATTATTCTAAAGTGATTTCCATTTAGTCAGTTAAAATATCTAATGTTCCTTGATCATTTTATTCTGTTTTTATTTTCAAATTAAAGTTCAAATGCAAATTCAAAAAGGTTTTGTTAACAGTTTTTGGAAAAATAATGTAGATATACTCATAAAATAGAAACAACATTCCAGAATCCGTAAACCGCCCCCACAACCCCCAACACTGATGAATAGCAACACACACAGCAGCCCACAGAAAATTATTTTCTACATTTCGTGGGGTTCGTTGTACTGAGTAAACAAAAATTTGTTTGTTTGGGAAGTTTTTACAGGCTTTACAGCTCTTAACTTTCTCTCCAGTGCTATCTCTATCTCCAGTGCAATCTCTACAGGTCTCCACAGTCAGCAATTTTTTTTTATGTTTTGGATTATGCATTAACTATGGTACATAAAAGTGATCATTTTGGAGTACAAATGGAATCGATGTCAAGTATCTAAGAATGGTTATAACATAGAATACAAAACAAGCAATTAGGAAGTTTTATAATATAAGATAACTACTAACCCTGTGTATGATTCCAGCCGAGTGAAGATGTTTAATGCCACACAGCATTTGGTACAGGAGGTAAGACATTCGCTCGTGATCCAATTCCATTTGAATCACCTGGCATAAGTTGGCATCCATTAACTCCATTACCAGGTAACTAGAAGATAGAAATAGTAGTTTGAATGAAACTAATTTGGTGAAAATAACTGAAGTGATAAGCAAATGAGGCAGATGTGGATTCAAGGCATACCTTCAGCTGCTCGAGCTCTTCCCCTCTCCCACCTGTCCCAGCCTATGGAGTGGGAGGTGATTTTGTGGAGCAGGATGGTGATGTCATAGCATTGGGGAGCACAGGGGCACAGGGCAGTGCAGGCAGAAGAGAGAAGGGATCTAAGCAGCAACAGGTGTGCTTTGGTACACCAACTGCCTCATTTTCATATCATTTCAAACATATTTTATTCAACGGTACAAAAGTGACAAAAGTACTATCACTATAATGTGCTCTGTAATGCAGAGGTGGCTTGGAGGAGGTGGTAGATTTCCATTAAATTATAACACTGTAGAAAAATTATTGGTATTTTTTATACTTTTTTTTGTATTAGGTGTATTACTTGCAGATAGCTTTATTTAGATGGTTAATGTTTAGTTGGAAGTATGAAAGTGGGTTTATTTCCCAAAATTATTGTATATTGTTTATCATTCATTATTAATTAATTAATTAATTAATTATTATTTTTACAATGTCCCAGCTTTTTTCTGGTGGCTTGAAGGCGAACCATGTCCCAGCTAGGGTCATAAGACCTTTACCTAATACTTTTGTAAGGATGCATGTGATGCCCATAAGTATATCTCTTGAGCAGGATGATGGCCTGAAATCTCTCAAATGTTTTTTTTAACCCTTTTTTGATGGTGAATAGCGCTCCGACTACTACAGGCAAAAATATTATTATTATTGTTGTTATTTAAAAAATACTGATACTTTCAACTGGAATAGGATCTCCGGCTTAGTTCCAAAATAAATCAATGATACAACTACAGCCCTCACTAGTGCTCTTAAACTTCCTACAAGCACAACGACATCCTGCAATCAATACTTTGTTGATTTTATCTAATAAATGAAAGTACTCTCTCCGCCTCTGAAGATTACATTAATTTAATCAGGCATTACTTACACATCTTGGAACTCCTCAAGAGATTTCTGTGGCGTAAAGACATTTAATAAACTGATAATCTAAAAGAGAAGGGGAAACAAAGACAGGCATATGATAAGGAGCAAGATGCAATTATATTTTAATTTACAAAATCATTATGCAAATCAAAGTTTAATAACAACCTGCAGCGGTCATACTGAAAATGGAGGCACTAGAGACATCTTAAAGCTTAAACTCCTGACTCCTTCCATCTTCTTGTGCAGTTAACACAGAGAACGTGGACTAAGGTTTTAACTACTAATTAAAGAAAGTTTTCATCATTTTTAGACTCTTTCAGCCTCAACCAGGTGTCCTTCACTAGAAAATAATGGCTTCAGCTCCTATGGGTTCTGCTTCTTTCAGAGGTTGTATGGTCAGCAATTTACTAAAATGCCTCAAAAAAAATAAAAAATCAAGGAACTTACACTAGCCAAAGTGGCTCAGTTTTTCCCTAGAGCCATTGCTACTTTACATCCGCAGCTGACATGGATCATAAGGGAAAGACTCCAAGGATCCAACACCAAACTTCTTTTTATAGTCAGAAATTTTATGAGATTTTATCTATATGTGTATTTTTTATTTTTATTTTGAGAGCCCCTAGGAGACTTGAGCCTATAACAGTAATAAGTGGTTTAGAAGTGATTTTGGTGGTGGCAGACTCCCAAATCCTTCAACCTAGTCAACAAATTGTCTTTTGGAGTGCAGGATCGCCTACATAAAATATAAGCAAATTAGATATCTCTTGCAGATTGGAATAGGAACTAAGTGTGGTCTTCTTTTAGATGTGTTCCTTTGGGAAGGTTTAGTTGAAAGTTTACTGTCATTGAACAGTTGCTCACTTAACATCTGGCAAAATCCATATGTTTCTATGTTACTGTTACACAGTTGGTTTTTATAATTATGATAAAAAGTCACAATGAAACCTGAATTTATAGATGATATAGAAGGTGCTAATATAAATCTGGACATCTTTCCAGTTAGATAGCAGTATATTCCAGCTGCCTAGATTAAACATGCATACTTGCTCACCAAATCTTTTTATTTACTGTGCATCACAAAAAGTACTTGCTTCTCTCTATAATTTTCCTACCAGCAATGCCTGGCTATGCTTTTAGCGTTCAGCGGATCAATTGTTTCTTGGCAGGTGTCTTTACAGCCTTCCTTACCTTTACAATTAAATAAATCCATATCACCACGACACTAGCACAAGATGTTCCCTGGTTTTCAATGTACTAGAGCATTCACTGTATTAAACAATTGTACAGCATAAAAGCAATAGAAAACAAACAATATACTGCTGATACCGTTATCAGTACTAGACCTGTAAAACTATGAAGTACATTATTACAAATTATTATACACAGAAATACTAACGCTAGGTTCACACTAGCGTTCAGGTTTCTGTCCTTCGGGCTGCATGGGGATCCGAAAGATGGAGACCCTGTCAGCTTAAAAAGCGGTTACCCCTTGGCCCCATAGACTATAATGGGGTCCGCTGGGTTTCCACCCGGTTTTATACTGAAACCGGCGGAAAGAAAAGTCCTCCTTGCAGGACTTTTCTCTCCACCAATTTTAGGCAGATTCTTCTGCAGCGGAGTCTCCTATGAAGACTCCAACGCTAGTGTGAATCCAGCCTTATTCATGTTTACACATTTGGGCAGTAGTTTATAGTTGCATAGAAATATGTATTATAAAATTCTACATACGTATTATACATAACTGTAGAAAGCAAACTGATTCTTCTACTACCTATGCTGTACTGGCAGAAAATTCTATATAATCCCTATAGTTTATGTAACTGTCAAAAATACATAGGTAGATCATTGCTAGACAGAAACGTAGATAGGCTGCTAGATAGTAAATATACTCATTGACAAAAAAATATAGTGTACCAAGAAGGAATTGTTGGAATTGAATGAAATTGTGTGAATGCAATGAAGACATATGTAAGTTATTACAATATCAGAGTGAATTATATGTTTATTTCAGAAATCTGTACAACTAAAATGAGGTTCTAGTACCCCATTGTGTCGCCTCTAGCCTGGATACAAGATGAGACACAGTTGGGCATGGAGGCATACAGGTTCTGTTTGGTAGCCTGTGGAACATTTGCAAACAGATATTGCAGCAGGGCCTGTAACTACTGCAAACTTGTAGGTTGCCAGAGCTGGTGTCCCAGCTAGTTCGGTAAATAAGTATTGAGTTTGTTGCAGTTCAGGTTTCTCATTCACGATGCCACTGCAAATGAAGGCGACGTTGGAAGGCTGTCAATGTCAGTGACACCAAATTTCCTTCTGCTAACCACCTGTAAAAGGTCCTGGGCAGAGATGGGAGTGTGTAATGAAGGTGCCACCTGGCTCTGGATGATGGACAAGGAAACTGTGAGAGGTGCTCATGTGAGAACATGTGAAAAGCAAGTCGACAGCATAAGCAATCCGCTCTACTGGTGGTCTGTTTGGAATGTCCAGAGCCGGTTTGTCGTGTGTGTGTGTGCCCACACATAACTATTGCTACCATCATCTCCTATAAACTAGGTCAGCACGGTCTAGATGACGGGCAATTCATTGAAACGATCATCCTGTTTCTCTCAGTACTATGATGTGTTCATTCTCAAAGTCTGTCAACTGGGAAAACTGTCTTCGAGTTTGTCATATAGACATGTCTAGAAGTCAATGATCTCTAAACAAGAGGTACACTATCCCAAAGTAGTCTCTGTGAGAATTTTTATAGGCAGGCAGAGGAAGAAATTGTGGAACAAGTTCAGAAAAATGTTCCTCAACATAAAATTGCAAAGACTTATAATATTCTACCATCTACAGTAAATCATAACATTAAAAGATTCAGAGTATCTGGCGATATCCATGTGCACAAGGGACAAGGCCGATGGATGCTCATGATCTCTGGGCCCTCAGGCGGCACAGCATTATAAACAGGCATTAATCTGTAATGGAACTCAATGCATGGGCTCAGAATTGCTTCTAGAAATCACTGTTTGTGAGCACAGTTAGCCATGTAATCCACAAATGCAAGTTAAAACTGTATCATGCAAACACAATCCAAAAACGTTGCCATCTTCTCTGGGCCAAAGCTCATTTAAATTGACTGAGGCAAAATAGAAAACTGTTCTGTGGTTAGATAAATCAAAATTTAAAATTCTTTGGAAACCAAGGATGCCGTGTCCTGTGGACTCTAGAGAAGAAGAATCCTCCAGCTTATTATCAGCGCACAGTTCAAAAGCCTGCACCTCTAATGGTATGGGGTTGTACTAGTGCATATACAGTCATATGAAAAAGTTTGGGCACCCCTATTAATCTTAATCATTTTTAGTTCTAAATATTTGGGTGTTTGTAACAGCCATTTCAATTTGATATATCTAATAACTGATGGACACAGTAATATTTCAGGATTGAAATGAGGTTTATTGTACTAACAGAAAATGTGCAATATGCATTAAACCAAAATTTGACTGATGCAAAAGTATGGGCACCTCAACAGAAAAGTGACATTAATATTTAGTAGATCCTCCTTTTGCAAAAATAACAGCCTCTAGTCGCTTCCTGTAGCTTTTAATCAGTTCCTGGATCCTGGATGAAGGTATTTTTGACCATTCCTCTTTACAAAACAATTCCAGTTCAGTTAAGTTTGATGGTCGCCGAGCATGGACAGCCCGCTTCAAATTATCCCACAGATGTTCAATGATATTCAGGTCTGGGATGGCCATTCCAGAACATTGTAATTGTTCCTCTGCATGAATGCCTGAGTAGATTTGGAGCTGTGTTTTGGATCATTGTCTTGCTGAAATATCCATCCCCGGCGTAACTTCAAATTCGTCACTTATTCTTGTACATTATTCTTAAGAATCTGCTGATACTGAGTTGAATCCATGCGACCCTCAACTTTAACAAGATTCCCGGTGCCGGCATTAGCCACACAGCCCCAAAGCATGATTGAACCTCCACCAAATTTTAAAGTGTTTTTCTTGGAATGCTGTGTTTTTTTGACGCCATGCATAACGCCTTTTTGTATGACCAGACAACTCAATCTTTGTTTCATCAGTCCACAGGACCTTCTTCCAAAATGAAGCTGGCTTGTCCAAATGTGCTTTTGCATACCTCAGGCAACTCTGTTTGTGGCGTGCTTTCAGAAACGGCTTCTTTCGCATCACTCTCCCATACAGCTTCTCCTTGTGCAAAGTGTGCTGTATTGTTGACCGATGCACAGTGACACCATCTGCAGCAAGATGATGCTGCAGCTCTTTGGAGGTGGTCTGTGGATTGTCCTTGACTGTTCTCACCATTCTTCTTCTCTGCCTTTCTGATATTTTTCTTGGCCTGCCACTTCTGGGCTTAACAAGAACTGTCCCTGTGGTCTTCCATTTCCTTACTATGTTCCTCACAGTGTAAACTGACAGGTTAAATCTCTGAGACAACTTTTTGTATCCTTCCCCTGAACAACTATGTTGAACAATCTTTGTTTTCAGATCATTTGAGAGTTGTTTTGAGGAGCCCATGATGCCACTCTTCAGAGGAGATTCAAATAGGAGAACAACTTGCAATTGGCCACCTTAAATACCTTTTCTCATGATTGGATACACCTGGCTATGAAGTTCAAAGCTCAGTGAGGTTACAAAACCAATTTTGTGCTTCAGTAAGTCAGTAAAAAGTAGTTAGGAGTATTCAAATCAATAAAATGATAAGGGTACCCAAATTTTTGCACTGGTCAAATTTTGGTTTAATGCATATTGCACATTTTCTGTTAGTACAATAAACCTCATTTCAATCCTGAAATATTACTGTGTCCATCAGTTATTAGATATATCAAATTGAAATGGCTGTTTCAAACACCCAAATATTTAGAACTAAAAATGATTAAGATTAATAGGGGTGCCCAAACTTTTTCATATGACTGTAACATGGGCAGCTTACACATCTTGAAAGGCACAATCAATGCTGAGTATATAGAAGCTTAAGAACAACAAATACTTCCATCCAGACATCTCTTTCAGGGAAGGCCTTGCATATTTCAGCAAGACAATGCTAAACCACAGTCCTACATTTTTAGAATTGGGATTGTACATAATTATGACATAGACAAAGCAAGATAGACAGACACGTTGATCAGTGGTGTTTTAGAACATCTTCACATTCATGATAATGCAATGACATCATACACATGGCTTTCACTTTGGACAGTTGCTTATAAAATAAGCAGATGTGGACGATATAAGAACTATAGCACTGAAAGTCTGCCTTGACTGTACACATTCCTATTGGAATGCGACATGTCATGAAGTACACAGACTAGGAGAAACACTTGTTGTACTTTACATGACTTGGTCTCTATAGCAACCAGCAGTGAAACTGATAAATCCTTTCAGGAAGGAATGTATGAGAAATCCTTTCCTCTATTCATCTGCAAATTTTGGGGAATTGGAATTCTTTGTGGTGATGGTGTGGAAAAAAGTCAACACAAAATCAGAAAGGGATCTGAACAATGGCTGTCAGTCACAGATAATACACAGTGGTGAGATTATGAATCACTATTGTATTGCAGCCATCTCTACTGTAGCTACAGTGCTGGCCAAAAGTATTGGCACCCCTGCAATTCTGTCAGATAATACTCCATTTCTTCCAGAAAATGATTGTAATCACAAATGCTTTGGTAATAATATCTTCATGTATTTTGCTTGCAATGAAAAAACACAAAAGAGGATGAAAAAAAAAGTCAAATCATTGATCATTTTACACAAAACTCCAAAAATGGGCCGGACAAAAGTATTGGCACCCTCAGCCTAATACTTGGTAGCACAACCTTTAGACAAAATAACTGCGAACAACCGCTTCCGGTAACCATCAATGAGTTTCTTACAATGCTCTGCTGGAATTTTAGACCATTCTTCTTTGGCAAATTTCTCCAGGTCCCTGCGATTTGAATGGTGCCTTCTCCAAACTGCCATTTTGAGATCTCTCCACAGGTGTTCTATGGGATTCAGGTCTGGACTCATTGCTGGCCACTTTAGAAGTCTCCAGTGCTTTCTCTCAAACCATTTTCTAGTGCTTTTTGAAGTGTGTTTTGGGTCATTGCCCTGCTGGAAGACCCATGACCTCTGAGGGAGACCCAGCTTTCTCACACTGGGCCCTACATTATGCTGCAAAATTTGTTGGTAGTCTTCAGACTTCATAATGTCATGCACACGGTCAAGCAGTCCAGTGCCAGAGGCAGCAAAGCAACCCCAAAACATCAGGGAACCTCCGCCATGTTTGACTGTAGGGACCGTGTTCTTTTTTTTGAAGGCCTCTTTTTTTTCCTGTAAACTCTATTTTGATGCCTTTTCCCAAAAAGCTCTACTTTTGTCTCATCTGACCAGAGAACATTCTTCTAAAAAGTTTTTGGCTTTCTCAGGTAAGTTTTGGCAAACTCCAGCCTGGCTTTGTTATGTCTCTGGGTCAGAAGTGGGGTCTTCCTGGGTATCCTACCATAGAGTCCCTTTTCATTCAGACGCCGACGGATAGTACGGGTTGACACTGCTGTACCCTCGGACTGCAGGGCAGCTAGAATTGTTTGGATGTTAGTCGAGGTTCTTTAGCCACCATCCGCACAATCTTTCGTTGAAATCTCTCGTCAATTTTTCTTTTCCGTCCACATCTAGGGAGGTTAGCCACAGTGCCATGGGCTTTAAACTTCTTGATGACACTGCGCACGGTAGACACAGGAACATTCAGGTCTTTGGAGATGGACTTGTAGCCTTGAGATTGCTCATGCTTCCTCACAATTTTGCTTCTCAAGTCCTCAGACAGTTCTTTGGTCTTCTTTCTTTTCTCCATGTTCAATGTGGTACACACAAGGACACAGGACAGAGGTTGAGTCAACTTTAATCCATTTCAACTGGCTGCAAGTGTGATTTAGTTATTGCCACCACCTGTTATGTGCCACAGGTAAGTAACAGGTGCTGTTAATTACACAAATTAGAGAAGCATCACATGATTTTTCAAAGGGTGCCAATACTTTTGTCCACCCCCTTTTTTATGTTTGGTGTGGAATTATATCTAATTTGGCTTTTTGACAATTCTTTTTGTGGTTTTCCATTGAAAGACAAATTAAATGAAGATATTATTACCAAAGCATTTGTGATTGCAATCATTTTCTGGAAGAAACTGAGTATTATCTGACAGAATTGCAGGGGTGCCAATACTTTTGGCCAGCACTGTATACAGCACTAAAATGCTTGACTGAATCATGCGTTTTCTCAATATTACATATAAGACACAGTACACATTCAGAATTCTTGTATTACTGAGGATGTAAATATTTATTCACTATCTACATTCAGTTTTTATTATTTATAATGTTCTAACCCTGAGTCTAAAATATTTTGTAAAAGGGATACAAAAAATAAATACATTTTGCAATAAACAAAGATCACTTATTTCACTGATCCCCCACCACTGTTAATCTGATGTTTACAGGGTGGATTATAATAAGGGAAAAACGTGTGGCTGCCCAAGGCCCCCATTATAATCCAATTTCTTCAGACCTAAGGGAGGCACGTAAACATAACAAACAGTGTTACTCACCTCCCCTGCGCTCCAGCATGGGTCCCTGTACTTTTTGGCCTCTTCCAGCCTCCTGAATGACATCAGGGATGTGTCATGGGTCACGCTGGCGTTATAACACACAGATGCAATCATCATTATGCCGTGACCCACATGACCACTGAGGCCCAATCACAGGCCTCAACAGTCCCTGATGTCATTCAGGAGGCTGGAAGAGGCCTCAAAGGTGACGGGAACAAAAAGCGCCGGAGAAATGAGTAACTCTGTTTGTTCACCTCTGGAGGGACTTCGTTTATTATACTCTGGGGCCTAAAGAGACCCCAGAGTATAACAGTGTTCAGCCAAACTCAAAATTTTGGGAAAATTCGTAACAAGAAATGACTTTGTCATCCCTATGTATGTGGCACTATGGCACATTATCTTGTGTAGAGGAACTACCAAGGGACATTATACTGTGTGGAGGGGCCACTATGGAACATTATACTGTGTGGAGGGGACCCTATGGGACATTATACTGCATGGAGGGCCAGTATGGGACATTACATTGTGTGCAGGGCCACTATGGGACATTATGATGCGTGGAGGGGCCACTATGGGACATTATATTGTATGGAGGGCCACTATGGGACATTATGCTGTGTGAAGGGTCGCTATGGGACATTATAATGTGTGGAGGGGCCACTTTGGGACATTACACTCCATGGATCTAACTCAGCTAATATCTGTCTGAGTGGGCATTTTCTGCCACTTGTGCCACAAGCGGTATCCAATAAGTGTTGAATGGCTATGATAGTGAATCAATGAGATTAGTAATACTTATTAAAACCCATGCTGCCTCTTTTACAGAATAATACAACCTACCAGACAACCTCTTTAACAGTAAACAAGGATAAAAAATTACCTGGACTCTGATATGTACAGTAGGTTAGCATTTTCTAGAGAGAAAGTCAGACTGCCAATACATTGACTACATAATAATCCTTATTCACCTGAACAAAACTGATATATCAATATTGATAAAAAAAAAAATCTTAAAAGGGTTGTCACTATGCACAAGTCTCTGATCATGGGACCCCCCCAACGAACAGGAGAACGGGGGCCCAAAAGTCAGCCTGTAAGACTCCCTTTGAATGTTGTGCCAGTGCACTTACGTGGTCGGGGCTCCATTCACTGCCATGGGACTGTCAGGACTGCAGCCTGACAATTATTAGATATTCCCCTTTATCTCCTCTATTATTGTGTAAAACTTTTAAATGACACCAGAAGTATTTGTCTATGTGGTAGAAAACCAGAGATACCGCCATCTGAAGTGACAACCCCTTTAACATTTGCTATATTTGTATATACTGGCAAAGCAGGGTGAATACAGGACAGATCTCTGAGGTTGAACCACTATGAGATTCTGGTGGCATGTCCCCTTAAGCTACAATGTTACCATGGGCGCCTTGTGTGGATTTCAGTAACCATGCACATCAATATCTCCCCTACATGACCCAAATTGGGGCAATATGTTTTATGTGTGAACTCAGATTTGTATGTTGGTTCCAATTCATATAAAGTCACTAGACAGAAAACAAACAGGCAAATGTACTACAGTGCAATAAATATCGAAGTAAGATATTACAGCGGATTTGTCATAAGAAGCTCTGTTTACACTGGCGACATGATTTTTCCATTTTAGTAGGGACCATCACAGATATGACTGACCTGCTATGATCTGTCATTATCAGTTATAATATTTTTTTTTTCTCCAATGCCTTACTAATAATGAATTGGGAATTGCATCATTTTTTTTTCTGGATACGATAATGCAGCATGCCTCACTGCTATGACCAGCAAAGACAAAGTGAATCCTGACAAAAAGAACTAACAATGTTGTGAACTGAGTCTTATGCATGATCCCAAACATGTTGCAAACAAAGAGTCACAGTCACAATGGAGCCCACAGATCCACAGAAGGTTTTTTTCAGCCCCATGTACATGTCTCCTCCACAGGATAGGTCATCAGTATCTGATCTGGTACTGATCAGTCTCTGGTTGCCAGAAGCTACTGACGTGGTTGGGGAGCAGAAGCAGTTTGCTTCTATTCAAGTAATCGGAGTGGAGTTGCAGTACCAGGTCCAGGTACCAGTACAGGTGAAAGGCAGAAGGTAGGGTTTGAAGGGCAGTCTCGCTTTTATCATTGTCTCGTATCTATTAGGTCATGTTAGGTTGAAAACATTTAAAGAAAAATATACAAGTATTTAACAGTCATAAACATCACAATACACAGACATAACAACAGTACCACGAATTACAAGGTAGAATAAAGTACTATAGCAAGTGGCATAAAAACTTACATTTTTATGATTTACACACTTCATTAGTACCAGCTCCCTGTATGCCCGCTTGGCATGTGTTTGATTTTGAAATGGCCGACTGAGTTTCTTAATGGCCACATTTCTATCAAGGACAGCATCATAAGCAGCACTGAAAAACAGGAAAGAGTACCATCATGAGAACTATAATTTATGATAATACTCTATATACAATGAAGCAAAAAGTAAAACTACAAACTTACAATTTCAAAGAAAGTTTATTTATTTGGCTTACTTACATAGCGCCATCATATTCCGCAGCGCTTTTACAGCCACTGTCCCATATAGGGCTCACAATCTATATTCCCTATCAGTATGTCTTTGGAGTGTGGGAGGGAACCAGAGTAAACCCATGCAAACAGGGGGAGAACAATATAAACTCCTTGCAGATGTTGCCTTCAGCAGGATTTGAACCCAGGACTCCAGTGGTGCAAGGCTGCAGTGCTAACCACTGAGCCACTGAAGTTTAGTTTATTTTAATATTTATTATTGCAAAGCTTTTTTTCTCTATGTTCCTTGTGGAGTAATATCAAAGTAATTGATCTAATGTCATGGATGCTATCTTCATTTAGTTATTTCTAGTTTGTACAACCTAAATATTTCATAGACATATTGCCAGACACAATGCCATACATTCTATAGCAGTAGTGTATGGTATTACATATATCTCTGTCCCATTCAATTAAGACTAGGGCTACACAGCGATTTTGCTCACGACTCTTGTCGCGCGACCAAAGATCGCCTGGTTGCCCTGTGATTTCTTCACTAATTTTAGTGAATGGAGTCATATTGTGACCGTTAGCTCAATACAACTTTTTTGCAACTTTAAATTGCAGTCGCAACACCCTCAGGTGAGTGTAGGAGCCACAAGGCAACCCCGGGGAACCTTGGCTAAAATAGCCCTAGAATTAAACGGATAGAGTTGCAGTAAACTGCAGTACCACGCACAGCCACTAAAGAATGTAAGGCACTGTGCTTGGTAAACAACAAAAGGCAGAAACACTGCACGATTACTGATGTTAATGTCCTATCAGACAAAACCATCAACACTGCAGTCCTGGAAAACTCTTTTAGGTTAAGGCCCCATGTAGCAAAGAGCAGCTAAAAAATGCTTCGGAAAAAATGAAGTGAAACATGTTGCTTTTTTTTTCTGCAGCATTTTCCTCTGCGTTGCTTCATCCTCTATTAAATCTATAGGTAAAATACCTAGATGTATTTCTGAAAAATCTGATTTTCTGCACCTTTTTTTCCCCTGTAGTGTGTGGATGAATGAGATTAAATGAAATCTCATTCACTTTGCTGGTACTGTAAAACGACATGTTTTCTTTCACTTTTTTTCCACAACATGGGGCCTTAACATTAAGGAGGACCTTTCACCACCTCCACCAATTCAAGTTATTTGTTATTAGGTGCTGCTCCACTGATTCCAGCGCTCTTGGAAATTTCTCTCTAGCTTCCATCATACCCGAGCAGCAAGTGCAGTTAGTTTTGGTGCCTTATGTGCTATTTAGACTCTGTAATGTCAGAAGGGAGGTATTAGGCAGGTGGGTGTGACTCAGAGCTCCAATCAGAGGCAGCCAGTGTCAGAGCTCAGAATCACACTCCTTGCCTGCTCCTGTCTGACACCACTCTCCTGACAGTACAGAGACTAAATAGCATATCAGGCACCAAAACTAACAGCACTGATTGCTCAGGAACAGAGAAGGCTAAAGAAAAAATTCCAACTGTGCCAGAATCAGTGGAGCAGCACATATTAAATGATGCAAAGAGATAGACTTGTTGGAGGTGGTGAAAGGTATACAAGCAAATAAGCAAAAAGTCTTTGAAAACACATATAACAATTTTATTTCCTGTGTCATCTCTACTCAGTTTATACATGTGATGGGAAGGGCAATTTATCAAAAACATACTGAGATTCCAGTGCACAACACATCTCTATTGTCTGCCCCTATGTTGTATGCTGTGAGTAAAAGTAAAGGTAACATGGCCTATTATAGTATATGCAGGAAGAGACCTAGAGGCAATTGTTTATAAGCAATCATAGGAGGGTGACTGGGATGCTTACTGCCTTAGAAGTTAGCAGGCCAGCATTGAGGCTAGGAAGTCTAATACATTCTATCCACATTAGAACCTAGTTCAGCTGGTTCCTATGAAACTGTCCAATACATGTGCATGTGTACGTGAAAGAGGGACCTACTACTAACTGTAAGGCTATGTGGAAAATGGCAGAACTTAATAAAAAAACAAACAAAGGAATGGTAAGACCTCTGCTTGATAAGACCTTGTTTTTCACGGATAACTGAAAGGCCATCAGTTGTGTGAAGATTATCTTCTGTGTTTTACCACAAAGATGCTGGAATTTTTAAAAGATGCTGTTCTTGCTAAAAAGTCAACTACAGTACATATACTGTAACTGCAACTAATGGAGTTCATGGTATTGTATTCATAGGCTGGGTAAATGTTTGTTGAAATAGAGAAGCTGCACTATACAAAAGGAAAATCCGATTATGCTATGCTAACAAATGCTGCACTGCAGCAGTGCCAAATTCTGCTCTGTTAGCACTGCCCAATGCTGTAGAAAATAGTATTCAGATGAATTTCCCCTAAAGGTTCCGTACAAATAATCCCATCCTCAATCATTAGTATATATCTTGGTAAACTGAGGGAAATGAAATCAAATTTTTGTAACTGGTCCCAAGGATACACAGTTACGACATCCAATATCAATCCTTTGAATGTTAATAAGACTTTCAGTTCATATGTTTTCAATTTTTTTATTCTGTAATTATTGAATTTTCCAGGCATGGACCAAATATTGCTCAGGAAAAGCATTAATCAAAATTATACATCCAGAAACTGTATCGACCTACATAAACAAATCAAAAAGGTATGACTATAATGTTAGGGAAAGATAAAGACCTAAGCACATTAGGGTATAGGTCCCCAAATAGTGAAAAGTAGCTTAGTAGGCAGCAGATATCTGAGCTACATAAACACTTCTTCACAATCTGATGGCTGTTTTTGCAACGCCCGTCACACAGCCATTTTGAGAACACAAAGATTTCAATGTATGTATTCACATGTCTGTTTTTTGACTGACCGTTTTCAACTTTAAAAATGGATCAGTGGATTGGGTCAAAAAAGAAAGACTAAAGAAATTCATCCGTTTTATTTTCCAATTACAGTTATAAACTGATGCAAAATGGGTGACATTTGACCATTCAAAACAGAACTAAATGGATGCAAAAAGGTATTTAAAGTCGGATGTGTACGTCTGTTTCTGTTTCTAGGATAGTCAAAAACATCACTGGTGTGTGAATAAGGCTTAAGGGAGGCTTGTTTGAGAGAAAAGAAGATCAACTTCCAAGTCTTAAGGCAAGACAGTGAAAACAGTGAAGTCAGGGAAAACCGTCTAAATACTGACAAAATGTAAACCCAAAAAGAAAGTAGATTAGATGAACAGAAAAGATAAGCACTAGAGGATTAGACAGACAAATACACTTGTCCATTGAAAATGAATTCACCCAATGAGACCTGTTCTTTTTGCACTGGTCAGTAGAAGGTTCCCCTGAGTTCTCGAGGAGTGAGGCTGTGATGGAATATATCGCTGCTGTATAAGTAAGAGGAATAAATAAATAACAAAGAATAAATTTATCATACATTTTATGCCAGTTTCTGTTGTAAACCATAAGCCTAAAATAGTGGATCCAGGAAGGAATGAACTGGGAGGCATTGAGGGTAAAGTTGATAAGTCAACACCTTCTTTACCATCTTCCTGAGAAAATGGATAGAGCAAGAAATAGATCACTATGATGAGAGGAGATAATGAAATGACAAACATGTGTAATGTGCTTTTCTCACACAAGGGACTCAAAGCACAAGAAGCACTGTGGTGTTCGTGTGTTAAGAGCTGCTGTACAGGTGTTTATCCTCCATATCCACAAGGGTTAGTTGTCTTATGGGAAACCAATTTACCTATCAGTATATTTCTGGAATATGTGAGGAAACTGGAGTACCCAGAGGAAACCCCCACAAACACGGGTAGCACATATAAACTCCATGCAGATGTTTCCCTAGTTCGTAAAGTGGTGGTACCTCCTTCTCCCTGACAGCAGGTCCAGGTCTGAGTCAAAACAGCTGCAACACTGCCTCGGACAGACATGGAAGTGAATTGTCTATGACATCGGACTGTGAAGGCAAGAACTGTCTCAAGAGAATGCAGAATGCAGTTTTTATAAAGTATGTTGGAAAAAGCTTGCGCTACAGAGCAGAAGTTTGTAGGCCTCAGACAACTACCTGCCTAATAAAGTGTATCAGAGAGGCGTGCAGAGAGTTATTATTTTTGACCTGGTGGGTGTCCTATGGACAGTGACCTATGGGTGGTGACCTATGGTGGTGCTAGATGGGAATTAAGTTCTTGTTGCCAAGTTCTATAAATTACATCGGATTGCTTTGAGCATCAGGTGTGAGACAACTTGTGACCTGATTATTTTTGGGAAGCCCTTCTAACATTTAGGGATTGTCCAAAGCAGGCAACTCCTTTAACATATTTGAAAAGAATTAAGAACACAACAAGAAAGCAATGAGGACAGCAAACATTAACTACATACAATTGAAATATTTTCATAATTTTTATTAGCGAAATTTAAATGGGTATTCATATCTCCCTCTCTCACCAACACAAAAAAAAACAAAGAGAAAAAAGCCAAAAATATTATAATTTCACGCAAAACTCCAAAAATGGTCCGGACAAAATTACTGACACCCTCAACTTAAAGGGGGTTTTCCCATCTCCCTGTTTCAGCAGCTTTGCCTGCTGTCTCTTCTTCTCACTATCTGTATCCCCACCCTCCCAGCTTGCTGAACAGGACATTATAAAATACCACAATACTTATTATGATTACAAGAAATCTAATATAAATGCTGATTAAATAATATGCACATGTTTCTAGAGAAAGGACTCAGTGTTATCTGTGTGTTTACATAGAGCGATAACAGACACGGCTTTATCAGCAAACTACAATTAGCTGAATGGCAGAGCTGTAGATAACAGTGAGAGCAGTGAGTGACGTCACTTGTCCTATCACACAGGTCAGTGGTTATGGAAACGCTGTGTAAACAATGGGAGATATAATTTCACATAGCAGGAAAACAAAGCAGCATTGGTAAAGCAATATATTTAGGAAAACTCTTCAATTTACATAAGCTACCAGTATACATAGGATCCTTGAGATGGAAATATTCCTTTAATATTTGGTTGCACACCCTTTGGAAAAAAATAACTGAAAATAACTATAACCATCAACAAGCTTTTTGTACCTCTCAACTGGAATTTTGGACCACTCTTTTTTTGCAAACTGCTCTAGGTCTCACATATTAGAAGGGTGCCTTCTCCCAACAGCAATAAGATCTCTTCACAGGTGTTCAATGGGATTTAGATCCGGACTCATTGCTGGCCACTACAGAACTCTCCAGTGCTTTGTTTCCATCCATTTCTGTAAAGTCCACACCCGTTTGGACTTCGATGCCATCCTCCGGCTGCATGCTACGGCGAAGGAGGCATGTACGGCTATGATTCCTTGCTTTAGGTTCTTGTGTACCCTGTCTGAACACTTTCCTATTCCCTAACCTCTGTAATTGATTTTCCAACACACCCATCTCTTACACCTTTATTTCCCTCTGCTCCTCTAATAGTTAATCTCAGTTTTGCCTTGTGATTGACAGCCTATCTGCCAATCAATCTTTGGGCGGGTTCTGGACTTCCTATTTACAGCCCATCAGCCCACACTTAGTTGCTGGCTATTGACTGTCCTTGCTAAGTGTTCTACTTGCTCTTTATTGTATTGTATTGTATTACTGACTTCTGACCTTTGGCTTTTCTTGTTACTACTCTTTTGGATTGCGATTTGGTACCGTTTGTCTCTCTGGTTTGACCTCGGCTTGCTGACTCCTCTTCTGTGTTGTTTTGTCTTGTCCTGTTCTGTGTCACACTTATAAGAAGGGACTGGCGCCCAGTTTCCGCTGTCACCTAGGGCAGTAAGGCAAGTAGGCAGGGACAGGGGGTGGGTTGAGTTTAGGACTCACTGTCTCTGTCATTCCCTTCCTCGCAGGTTTCAGCAGCAGCACTGGGGAATTGCTCAACTGGCAATTTCCTTACAATTTCTAGATGTGTTTAGAAGTATGATTTAGGTCATTGTCCTGCTGGAAGACAGATGACCTAGGATGCAATCCTAGCTTTCTGGCACTGGGCCCTACATTGAGACCAAAATCATTTGGTAATCTTCAGATTTCATGATGCATTGCACACAGTCAAGGCACCCAGTGCCAGAAGCAGCAAAACAACCCCAAAACATCTTTGATCCTGCACCATATTTGACTTTTGGTACTGTGTTCTTTTCTTTGTAGGCCTCATTCCGTAAACAGTAGAATGATGTGCTTTACCAAAAAGCTCTATCTTGGTCTCATCTGTCCACAAGACGTTTTCCCAGAAGGATTTTGGCTTACAGACATACATTTTGGCAAACTGAAGTCTAACTTTTTTATGTCTCTGTGTCAGCAGTGGGGTCCTCCTGGGTTTCCTGCCATAGCATTTCATTTAATTCAATTGGCGACGGATAGTTCACGCTGACACTGATGCAACCTGAGCCTGCAGAACAGCTTGAATTTCTTTGGAACTTTATTGGGGTTGCTTATCCACCATCCAGACTATCTTGCGTTGGAACCTTTCATCAATTTTTCTCTTCTGTCCACGTCTAGGGAGATTAGCTACAGTGCCATTGGTTGTAAACGTCTTAATTATGTTGCACACCATGGACAAAGGAACATCAACATCTCTGGAGAAGGACTTGTAACTTTGAGGTTGTTGATTTTTTTTCCACAATTTTGGTTCTCAAGTCCTCAGACAGTTTTCTTCTACTATTTCCTTTCTCCATGCTTAGTGTGGCACACACAGACACACAATGCAAAGATTGAGTCAACTTCTGTCCTTTTTATCTGGTTTCAGGTGTCATTTTTATATTGCCCACACCTGTTACTTGTCACAGGTGAGTTTGAAGGAACATGACATGCGTGAAACAAAGTTATTTACCCACAATTCTGAAAAGGTGGCAACAATTTTGTCCTGCCCATTTTTGGAGTTTTGTGTTAAATTATGTCCAATTTGCCTTTTTTTTCTCTGCTTGTTTGTGTTGTTCCAATACACACAAAGGAAATAAACATGGGTATAGCAAAATTTGTGTAATTGCAATAATATTCTGGGAGGAATACTTCATTTTCTGGAAAATTTCAGGGATGCCAATACTTACGGCCATGACTTGTATATAGCAAATGAAGTCTCATTTAGTCTCCTAAATTGGAAACATCCAATATAGCCCACCAAAATACAGAATCCATAGATAGATAGACTATATTGTATACAAGCTATACTACTGCATACATAAAGGCTACAAAAAAAAGCCTGCTACATATTGTTATTCCTATATGTATACTTGGCTCATTTGTGATGAGAAACCTCACACCTATTGCTATCTCCAATAACTACAGATCGGTAAATAAGATGGACATAATCAAAATTAGACTTCCATTAAAACCAATGCTCCCACTTTTCTACTCCATTATATGAAATATAAATATGCTTTCATCTTCAGGAGCAACAAGACAAGCGATTTATTTAGCAAAAAAGCAGGATCAGTCAGACATCATTAATCACTGAGAATATTGTATACACAGTAAATGCAGCTGAAATTAGCTCAATATGGCAACATCTGAAATACTCTTGTTAGTTATACAGATTTTTTTTTTTACATTTTTATTGCTATGCAAAATTTTTGCAGTAATACATGAATACAAGGCAGATTAATTTAACAGTAATAAGAATATTTAACATAAAGCTTAGAGCTAAGATGCCAACAACTGTTTGTAACAGCTAAATGAATATAACAAAATGCATGGATGCTCAGCAAGTCTTCTTTTGAACTGCTTGGCAGCAGCAATAGAGGTTCTCCAATACTTTAATATTGACTGCTTATTCCTATGATAGGCCATCAGAGGTGGATTTCCACCTTCCAGAGTGTGCTTTCCTCACTATTTACACAGACCCAGTCATTCCCTGCACTGGCTGTGGAGGTCAGAAGACTCATTCCTCTGGGTCCCCTACTGATGCTCAGTAGTAGCTAAGAGGTCTTTAATGTGGGTCTAGGGGAATACTGTTTCTCCTTGTGGCGAGTGCCAGAGCATTCCTCTCTGGCTCCTCTGTGTTGGTAAAACAATAGTGTCCATTCGTGACCATCACTTCTTTCACTTCTATAGTTCTGTAAGAGCCCTGAAATTGGCTATCTTTGTCAGATCCACAGAAATGAATGAAGCACTGGTTACATATGGACATTGCTGTTCCACTGACACAAGGGACTCAGGAACTCCTGTTTTCATGGTCAGTGGGGTGTCCAAAAGTTGGACCCACAGTGATCATACATTTATCACCTATCCTGTTGATAGGGGATACGTGTTGCTTGAGGGAAAGCCCCTTTAACCCCTTCCCACCAGAGCTATTTTTCGTTTTTGATTCTGGCCTTCCAAACCCCATAACACTTTTATTTTTTTGTTCACAGAACCATATGAGGCTTAATGTTTGCGGGACAAATTGCACTTTGTAATTGTACCATTTAATATTCTGTATGATGTACTGGGAAGCTGGAACAAAAATTCAGAATGGGGTGAAACTGGAGAAAAAACTGTTCACTGTTTAGCCAAAATTACATGTCACCTGTATTCTATGGGTCAGATATCAGGGATGCCAAATTTATATAGTTTTTTTACGTTTTAACCCCTTTAAAAAAAAAACCTTGCAAAAAAAAGGTCGCCATATTTTTATATTTCTGTGTACATGAATTCATAAGGCGTCTTTATTTGTGGGGCCAGATGTACTTTTTAGATTTTTAGACCATATTGGGGAATGTCTGATCACTGTCTATTTAAATTTTTATGGGAGGCAAAATGGCAAAAAGTTTTTTTTTCCTGCTACAGCATTCAGCGTTTGAGAAAAATATTTTTATATGATTGTAGACCAGGCATTTTCAGACAGGAGGTGTATAATTTGTTAAAGTTTGGTTTTGTATAAATAGGGAAAGGGAGGTGATTTGAATTTTTAGTTTTGAATATTTTTTAAAACTTTTTTTTATTTTTTTTTATTTTAACGATTGCATTAGCCCCCATAGGGATCTTGAACCTACAATCTTTTGATTGCATGTCCCATAGACTGCAATACAACTGAAATTAATTACATTTATTAGCTTCTTCCCACTCTGCTCTGTGCTATTACGTCATGCTGAGCCTATACAGTGGGGAAAAAAAAGTATTTAGTCAGCCAACAATTGTCAAGTTCTCCCACTTGAAAAGATGAGAGAGGCCTGTAATTGTGTGCCCCAGTGCTGTAATTTCGGCACCGATATCTCCCCACTGTCAGAAGGGTGGGCCTTACAGCCTAGCGTCAACTCTGGGCTGTGAGTAACGCGCCCCCTCGACTGTACTCGAACTTGTCGGCTTTTTAACGATATATAATACCACCGCACATTGATGAGGATATGAAAGGTCCTCTTTAATGACACAAATCAAAAAATTGTTCTAAAGATTAGTTATGCTTTAAACTCACTTACCTGACTGTTGTAAAAAATGGCAGTGAAAACAAAATGCAATGTCTGTTTTATTCAAGGCCATTTTGCATCCATGGGACAGCAGTTTTCACAGACCACCAAAAAGACGGGCATGTGAATAAACATTGAAATCTACATGTTCTAAAAATGTATGTCAGACAACCATTTTTCACTGTTGTGTGTATGAGGCCTGACTTTTTTATACATAGTAAATATATTTCATTTTATAACATTTTGAGCTCATCAGATTTTGATGATACAGATTCTTAATAGGAATGTATTGTCAGAAAATAACATATTTAAATAATTAATTTTGGTGTTGTTAGCTTTTGTCCGATATCAGACATATATCAAGTAAAGTGAATGATCTTTATTCTGTCAGAGGCTTGTTGCCGAAATGTTAATACATTTATCCTGTTTACTTCAGATGTTGTCTTGTGGTTTTTGCGAAATCATGTTTTATGACTCATAAGCGGTACTAAAGGTTAGAGTTTAGATACAAAATGGCGAATAATAAGCACAATTATGTTCCCTAAAAGGGGTTGCCTGGGGATTGGTAATTTACTTATCTGTCCTAAATTATGGCAGATGATGGACCCCGGGGTTCCAGCTACGACCATGTGATCCAAAGCGGCATTCGGCCTCCCAGATCTCTCCGCCCCCTCCTTCCCTGATCTCACAGGTAAGTAATTACCTGTGCTATGGGGGTTGGCTGATTATAGCAATTCATAAAGCTAAAATAATATACATGACACAATGACTCTAAATACTGGATGTATGTTCAGCTGATGAAAAGAGTCTTTCATTTACTTACCAAACTATTCCCTGAGCCCCAGAACCTATTGGCTTTAGATTCTGGTAGCGTTTCAGTACTGTGAAAGTCGAGTCTCCTACTTCCACGCTGTAGAACTGGTTGTCAACTTTGCTTTTGCTCATGTTGTAATGTTTGGCAATATATGACACATCCACTTGATTACTGAATCCCTGATAGAAATAAAAATACATCAAATTATTGTGGTATGCAATTAATTTTTTCAAACTTAAAGGCAGTCTGTCACCAGAACCCAGCATATCAACCCTGGCCCAAAGATAGATAGGTTAGGGTCAGCTGAATCACACAGTGTTTTCCCCCTCTGTGACACGTTGCCTTCTTTGCTGAGATTTTGCTGTTTTGGTCAAAATGCAAATGAGCTCTTTGGGTCAACAAGGGCATTGTTATTAATCTAAAGAGGAAAGTGTCAATGTCCTCATTGCTCCAAAAAGTCCATTTGTGTATTGTCAAAAACAGTGATATCTTGGCCATAGTGGCGACGATTCACAAGGGGAAAACACTGTGTGAGTCAGGAAACCCTAACTTATCTATCGGAAGGGCTGAGTTGACATGGGGGGTTCTGGTGACAGACTCCCTTTAAATTTTACTGCACATGAACTTTAACAAAAATGTATAGAATTAGCAATATCACAAAGCAACCATATCCTTAGCACTGCGACACTTTGTATAGCATATTAAAGTATACAGGTGCATCTCAATAAAATAGAATATCTTTGAAACATTTCTTTCAGTAATTAAAAATTAAAAAAGTGATCTCCTATATTTTCTAGATTCTTTACACACAGAGTGTTCTATTTCAAGTGTTTTATTTCTGTAAATGTTGATTATGGATTACAGGTAATGAAAACCCAAATCTAAGAAAATTAGAATATTGTAAAAAAGTTCAGTATTGTAAATTCAGTGTGTCATCTGCCAAGGTTTCCTAAGACTTTAAATGGTCCCTCAGTCTGGTTCAGTAGGATACACAATCATGGAAGACGCTGATTATGAATTGTATTACTGAATCACTGAAATGAATGAACGATTCAAAGATATTCTAATTTATTGAGATGCACAATAGACGTTAGAGGCAACGAGATATCACTGCACACACTGTAACTAAATACTAAGGAGGAAAAAAAAACATTACAAATTATGTCAATTAATTCAGTTTGACATTAGACACAGTGACACAACAAAAGAAGGCTGCAATGAGGAAGTTACACACCATATAGACATTACTGCAAAATATGTCAGGCTGGCTTCAGAAGGATTCTTTATCATAACATTTACTATAGAATATGTTGGGCTGCGTTTAATGAGATTCTTCAACATCACCTCTACTATGGTATAAGGGATTCTTCAATAGAAGTGGAAAGCGGTGAAAACCATAAAAATGTCACTTGCAACAAACTATTTTTGCACCACAAAATTAGTGTAGAACATAGAACACCAGCACAAATATCAACACAAAAACTGTGCGCCAGGAACTTCATGACATGGGTTTCCATGGCCAAAGAGTTGCATGCAAGTTTATATCACCAAGCACAATGCCAAGTCTTAGATGGAGTGGTGTAAAGCATGCTTCATGCGTGCGGACTCTGGAGTGGAGTGGTGGAAATATCTGTGGAGTGACAATCAGGTTTCTTTATCTGGTACTCTGATGGATGAGTCTGAGTCTAACAAAGGCCAGGAGAATGTAACCTGTCTGACTACATTGTGCTAACTGTAAGGTTTAGTGGAGGAGAGATAATGCTATGGGGTTGTTTTTCAGGATTTGGCCTAGGCCCCTTAGCTCCAGTTGAGCTTCAGCATACCAAGACATTTTGGACAACTGTGTGCTTCCAACTTTGTGGGAACAGCTTGGGGAAGGACATTTTCGGTTCCAGGATGACTGTGCCTCAGTGCACACAGCAAGGTCCATAAGGGCATGGTTAAGTGAGTTTTGTGTGGGGGAACTTCACTAGCCTACACACAGCCCTGACATCAACCCAATCCAAAACCTCTGAGATGAATTAGAACAGGGATTCCAAGAAAGGCCCTCTCGTCCAACATCAGTGTTTTAACTCATGAAAGTCTGGATAAATGGTCAAAAATTACCATAGACACACTCCAAAATCTTGCAGAAATCCTATCCAGAAAAGTGGAAAATATCATAAACGCTCCCATCATTGTAATGTGTACGTGTCCCAATTTTCCATATAATTTATGTATATGTAAGCACAATAAAAATGTTTATAATAAAAACTGATTTAAAAGTATATCATGTACCAATGAGAAATTTCCTTTAACACATTCTGGCTTGGAAGAATTGAATTGTTTTTTTGTATCCAAAAGGGGAAATGTAATCTGAACTCTGTCATATCCCTAGACTAATTCCATTTACAGTCCATGGTGCTATACTTGAAACTAAATGACTGCACTCACAAGAACTATCTGAAAGTCACATCACTGAAAGTCCCATGAGTTTGATTTATGTATGGCTATGTATTATGTGAGAATGAGGGAATCATACATACCAGTGTGTCTATCATACTGAAATATCCTGCAGTTAGCCAGCCAAGGATTTATAACAGTGCGCTTTGTCTGGGAAATGACACTAAAGAGATTGTCTTCTCTAGTAAGTAATATAGCTGTGTCATACTGGCAAAAATGGATTCCTGTAACCTTGGTTTTGTATAAGTACAGAAGCCATGCAACATGTTCTTGTTAAAAACACAGTGATGGCAAATGGTCACTACCACATTGTAATAGCAGTCATAAAATTTCAGACCACTATTTCATTACATCTTACATGTAGCAGAAATGCACAGGTTGGTGTTTCATTCAGTTATACCACTCAAACAATTCTGTAATATCAAGGAGAAGATTAGTTCACAGTGGTTTCTTAATTCTATACTATTTAAAGGGGTTTCTCCACTAATAACACTAATACACAGGATAGGGATAAGTTTCTGCTCCCTGGGGCTTTGACTGCTGTGTCCCCTAGCATTCGTGAGAATGGGGCACCTGAACATTGACCCTTCACTCTCTTCTGTGGGACTGACAGAGCACTGTACTTGGCTATCTTTGTCCCAAGTAAGTGGAATGGTGGTCACTCATGTTCACTACTGCTTCATTTACACAAGAGATAGGTGGAAAAACAAAAGTATACAATGTGCACTAACATTCCTAGCAAATATTGGTGGTTAGAAAAAGGTCTGAATAAATTGAAATAGACAATGAATTACCTAATAGTACAGAAGATTATAAGAAACTTTGTACTATATCTTTTCTGGGAAAAATGCTCTCTTTCCCTCTTATTAAGCTGTTTCCCTATTTCACTTTCTCTGCTAAACTAATTTTCAGTTTGAACATCTATGCTATATAGGTCTTGAGGTCACATGACTCAGATGACTCATGTCTATACAAGTCTATGGGGATGAGAGGGTAGAACAATGAGCAGGAAGTACAGGAGATAATAGAAGAAAGACAGGCTTAATCTGATAGTAGAACTGGATGATTTTTATGCCTTCCATAAGTGTTTTTTGCTGCAATACTCAAAACAGCTGCTATGAAAAGTATGGCATTGTGAGCACTGAAGCATCCAACACCCGATGTAAACAATGAAAAGTCTGCATCACTTGCAAAAGAGCTGCAGCCCCTTCAAGCAGAAGATCAGCGGGGATGCTGAAGGTTGGATCTCCATCATCTAAAATTTAAAACAATTGGTTAAAATCTTTAAGTCTCCCAGCCAGCTCCTTTCTGATAGGCTTCTTGAGAGAGGGAATACATAGGGTTACGTTCTATTCACAAGACTGAACCAAGACTTGTGTTTAATGGTTCTGTGTAGGATCTGTCTTTTTCATGGACCCATTCACTTCAGTATGTGAATCGGGTTTGTGAAAACGGACCCCATAGTGTGATCTGTAAAAAAAATAGTTCATAAGAAGCAGATTGTGTGAATAGGCCCTTACCTGTGTTGAGAGCATGGAATGTTGACCCATTAGGACAACAAGATCTAATTCTATGCCTTTCATAAGAGGTTTTCACCTTTCTTGGAAGAAATTGGACTTGTCAATATGAAAAGCACAACTTACATAACAGAACAAGCTAGGCTCTGGTTTACATAATTAATATATTAAGTGAGCTCAAAATTGACATGACAATCTGTTGTCATAAAAAAGCAAGACAGCTTGTACAGGTCTACAGTTTACAGTATGGCTGGGCGATGGTAACCTAAATCAAAATCAAGATTAATTGAACATTTTACCTTAATTTCAATTAATGAATGATTATTTTAGGACATTCCACTTTTACATGCCACACCCCCAATTTATATGCCATGCCTTGTTACTGAATTTTGGTTTCACTTATTCACATATAACAGATCCTAAGTAGATAGTACAGATTGCACAGTTAGTGACATACAGTGCTGGCCAAAAGTATTGGCACCCCTGCAATTCTGTCAGATAATACTCAATTTCTTCCAGAAAATGATTGCAATCACAAATGCTTTGGTAATAATATCTTCATTTATTTTGCTTGCAATGAAAAAACACAAAAGAAAATGAAAAAAAAAAGTCAAATCATTGATCATTTTACACAAAACTCCAAAAATGGGCCGGACAAAAGTATTGGCACCCTCAGCCTAATACTTGGTAGCACAACCTTTAGACAAAATAACTGCGAACAACCGCTTCCGGTAACCATCAATGAGTTTCTTACAATGCTCTGCTGGAATTTTAGACCATTCTTCTTTGGCAAATTTCTCCAGGTCCCTGAGATTTGAAGGGTGCCTTCTCCAAACTGCCATTTTGAGATCTCTCCACAGGTGTTCTATGGGATTCAGGTCTGGACTCATTGCTGGCCACTTTAGAAGTCTCCAGTGCTTTCTCTCAAACCATTTTCTAGTGCTTTTTTGAAGTGTGTTTTGGGTCATTGTCGTGCTGGAAGACCCATGACCTCTGAGGGAGACCCAGCTTTCTCACACTGGGCCCTACATTATGCTGCAAAATTTGTTGGTGGTTTTCAGACTTCATAATGCCATGCACACGGTGAAGTAGTCCAGTGCCAGAGGCAGCAAAGCAACCCCAAAACATCAGGGAACCTCCGCCATGTTTGACTGTAGGGACCGTGTTCTTTTCTTTGAAGGCCTCTTTTTTTTTTCCTGTAAACTCTATGTTGATGCCTTTTCCCAAAAAGCTCTACTTTTGTCTCATCTGACCAGAGAACATTCTTCCAAAAAGTTTTTGGCTTTCTCAGGTAAGTTTTGGCAAACTCCAGCCTGGCTTTTTTATGTCTCTGGGTCAGAAGTGGGGTCTTCCTGGGTATCCTACCATAGAGTCCCTTTTCATTCAGACGCCGACGGATAGTACGGGTTGACACTGTTGTACCCTCGGACTGCAGGGCAGCTAGAACTTGTTTGGATGTTAGTCGAGGTTCTTTAGCCACCATCCGCACAATCTTTCGTTGAAATCTCTCGTCAATTTTTCTTTTCCGTCCACATCTAGGGAGGTTAGCCACAGTGCCATGGGCTTTAAACTTCTTGATGACACTGCGCACGGTAGACACAGGAACATTCAGGTCTTTGGAGATGGACTTGTAGCCTTGAGATTGCTCATGCTTCCTCACAATTTTGCTTCTCAAGTCCTCAGACAGTTCTTTGGTATTCTTTCTTTTCTCCATGCTCAATGTAGTACACACAAGGACACAGGACAAAGGTTGAGTCAACTTTAATCCATTTCAACTGGCTGCAAGTGTGATTTAGTTATTGCCACCACCTGTTATGTGCCACAGGTAAGTAACAGATGCTGTTAATTACACAAATTAGAGAAGCATCACATGATTTTTCAAAGGGTGCCAATACTTTTGTCCACCCCCTTTTTATGTTTGGTGTGGAATTATATCCAATTTGGCTTTTTGACAATTCTTTTTGTGGTTTTCCATTGACGACAAATTAAATGAAGATATTATTACCAAAACATTTGTGATTGCAATCATTTTCTGGAAGAAATTGAGTATTATCTGACAGAATTGCAGGGGTGCAAATACTTTTGGCCAGCACTGTATCCTTTATCCAAGTGTGAGACAGGATGGTGTGAATGCAAGATAACTTACATAATCAATGTGAGCAAGTTCATATCGATTATTTGAGCTGACTTTCCATTTCAATTAGTTTTCAATTAATTGTCCACCCAAGTTACTGTATCTAAATCATGAGCTGCATACATGACAAAATTGGGTAAGATATCGAAGACCAATAAATTGGCAATGCTTCAGATTTTAGATTCTCAATACTTTGTTTGGTAGTTTACAGATAATCATGGACCTCTCCTTGTTTGTCACAAGATTCAGGAGAGTGATGAAAAACGCCTGTAAGTGTAATAGTAGATTTACTATACCTTACAGAGTGTGAAAACATTTGCTGTAGCAATTTTACATTGGAATTAGTGTTGCATCTAATACATCATATGTACATAAATGTGAAGGAACATAAATGGATGATACCAATATTGATCAACATCAATAAAAGAAAAGCTGGAAATAAATAACACTGTCATTTACTGGAAAAAGTGATATATATATATACAGTATAGAGAGAGAGAGAGAGAGAGAGAGAGAGAGAGAGAGAGCCCAAGCGAGCGCCAAGTGTGAGAAACAAGGATATTTTTTTCACTCATGTACACAATGCAACCCATCCTTTTTCAAATGTTGATATAATAAGACTAATCTTGTTAAATGAACTACAAAGAAAATAGAACTATAGCTTTTTGCTATGCCATCCATGATACAGTGGCATGCAAAAGTTTGGACACCCCTGGTCAAAATGACTGTTATTGTGAACAGTTAAAGGGATATTCCCACTAACATAACCAATTTTAAATTTGTAAATAATTAAAAGTTAAACATTTTTGCAAATATAAGTAATTAAACATTTTGCAGAGTTTTAAAGATTTTTTTCGAAATATCTTGTGGTCTTGATCGGTTGCCATTGGATATGACCATGAATTCAGGACCTTTCTAAGGCCAGCAAATCAGCCATGATTTCCTTATTGTGGCCGGGATATCTTCTGATACATGTAGTGTCCCTGCCTGATAGCCCAGCTACAATAAGAAAATCATGGCTGGGTTCCTGACAAGTCCCAGACCATAGAAAGTTTCTGCATTCGTGGTCGTATCTATTGGCAATTGATCAAGACAAAAGATGTCACCACTGGGATGGTTAGAGAAAATCTTTAAAACTCTGCAGAATTTTTAACTACTTATATTTGCAAAAATGTTTAACTTTTAATTATCTACAAATATAGATATGATTATGTTTATGGCACTACCCCTTTAAGCATGTTGAAGATGAAATGATCTTTAAAAGGCATAAAGTTAAAGATTAAACACACTTGTCTATAATTTTAAGCTATATCAGTGTATTGTTATGTTTGAATACAATTTTAGAGTGAAAAAGGGAAAGGAGTACCTTGCAAAAGTTTGGAAATCCTTGTAGATTTGTGTGCTCAGATAACTTTGACCAAGGTCTCAGACTTTAATTAGCCAGTTAGGGTTATGGCTTGTTCACTATCATCGTTAGGAAAGGCCAAGTGATGCAAATTTTACAACTTTATAAATACCCAGCCTCCTCTAACCTTGTGCCAAAAAACAGCAGCCATGGGTTCTTCTAAGCAGCTGCCTAGCACTCTGAAAATGAAAATGGTGGAGGCCCACAAAGAAGGAGAAGGCTATAAGAAGATAGCAAAGCGTTTTCAAGTTGCCGTTTCCTCAGTTCGGAATGTAATTAAGAAATGGCAGTTACCAGGAAGAGTGGAGGTCAAGATAAGGTCTGAAAGACCAAGAAAAATTTCAAATCAGAACCCCGGCTTGACTGCAAAAGACCTTCAGGAAGATTTAGCAGACTCTGGAGTTTTGGTACATTGTTCTACTGTTCAGCGATACCTGTACAAATATGGCCTTCATGGAAGAGTCATCAGAAGAAAACCTCTCCTGCATCCTCACCATAAAATTCAGCGTCAGAAGTTTGCAAAACAACATCTAAACATACCTGATGCATTTTGGAAACAAGTCCTGTGGACCGATGAGGTTAAAATAGAACTCTTTGGCCACAATGATCGAAGGTATGTTTGGAGAAAAAAGAGCACAGAATTTCAGGAAAAAACATCTCTCCAACCAATAAGCATGGGGGTGGATCACTCATGCTTTGGTGTTGTGTCGCAGCCAATGGCATGGGTAGAGGGAAGAATGGATTCAATGAAATTTTAGCAAATTCTTGAAGCAAACATAACACCATTTTTAAAAAAGCTGGAATTGAAAATAAGATGGCTTCTACAAATGGATAATGATCCTAAACACATGTCAAAATCCACCTTAGACTACCTAAAAAGGCACAAGCTGAAGGTTTTACCATGGCCCTCACAGTCCCTGATCTGAACATCATTAAAAATATGTGACTAGACCTCAAAAGAGCAGTGTATGCAAGACGACCCAGGAATTTCACAGAACTGGAAGACTTCTCCAAGGAAGAATGGATGAAAATCCCTCAAACAAGAATTGAAAGACTCTTGGCTGGCTACAAAAAGCATTTACAAGCTGTGATACTTGCCAAAGGGGGTGCTACTAGGTACTAACCATGCAGGGTGCCCAAACTTTTGCATTGGGTCATTTTCATTTTTTGTTATTTTGAAAATGTAAAATATGAAAATATTTTTTTCCCCAAAAAATACATTGGGAATGTGGTCCTCTTTAATGTTATGCCTTTTGAAGATCATTTTATCTTCAACTTGCTTAACTGCTCACAATAACAGTCATTTTGACTAGGGGTGTCCAAACTTTTGCATGCCACTGTACAGTGATAAAATTCTTTAAATGCTACCTAATGCTAACCTACAGAATGTTCTAAATATGCATGTATACATTCACAAATGTGTAACTGCAAGCTCTATCAATGTTGATTTGACAATTTTTGTCTTGCAGTGAGGTAGAGGGCCAAATCTTTACCTCACTGTCCATTTTGTGAACACAGGCAGACACATAATACCCTGAATGGTTGTTGGTTGAAATAACAAACTGTAAAGTGATGCACGAAAAATACTAGTGGGATCAGAGGTACACAAATGACTTTACATTTTAGGATTCAGTATGAAGATGCAATAACAGGAGCTAGTTTTGTTTGTCATCAGTCATATAGATAGAAGTAGAATACAAGTCAAAATGTGATGGCCATAAGATGGCCATACACATCAGCTGGTGATGTGGAGCAGATGGTGCATCATCGGTGGGATACAGCAGTATTCGCTGTTAAACTCCACCCAATAAACATTCGCTATGCTTGTAATCATCTATTTTTATTCTCATATCTATGGGCACCTAATTTCAACACGCATTGCCTACCTGGGTCCTGAGATTTGAACAACCCACTTAAAGAGGACCTTTCACCACCTCCAACAAGTCCGACTCTTTACATAATTTAATAGGTGATGCTGATTTTGGCATAGTTGGCATTTTTACTCTAGCCCCCACCATTCCCAACCAATCAATGCAGTTAGTTTTGGTGCCTGATATGCTATTTAGACTCTGTACTGCCAGGAGAGCGGTGTCAGGCAGGAGCAGGCAAGGGGTGTGATTCTGAACTCTGACACTGGCTACCTCTGATTGGAGCTCTGAATCACACCCCTTTGCCTGACACTGCCCTTCTGACATTACAGAGCTTATATAGCACATCAGGATCAATACTAGCTGCCCTTTTTGTTTGGGAATGGTGGGGCTAAAGATAAAATTCCAACTGTGTTAGAATAAGAGAAGTGGTGCCTATTAACAGATGCTGTTAAGAACTAGAATTGGTGGAGATGGCGAAAGGTCCTCTTTAAAAAATGTCACAACAACACACAACACATACACAAAAGATTACTTAGATCCTAAAGAGCTCCCAAACAGAGATCATGTGGAAGCCATCATGTTTCCTTTGCTATGAGAAATTGATGGAAAAAGTTCTGTGTCCAATAACAAATAGCTCCCAAACTTATAAGAGCTATAAGAGCTTGTTATTTCACATCAGGAAGCATTTTCATTGCTTTCAACATTTTCATAAAATAAGGACTGCATGCAAAGGTGGAAAATATCAGAAACCAATGCACACAATGGGAGACATTTACAGAGCTAAAAGCTTCAGAATTACCTTACATGATGTGTACTATATTTATCACGTTTCAGGCACTTTTTTTCTCCTCATACAACATGCTTGATGTGAAAGGAAATGTGACTTGAGATGTGCACCAAAATCTAGGTGAAACATTTTTGCACAAAGAAAACCAACTAGGTAGTGTAAAGGTGGACAAAATGTCTAAACATGTACCATGCATATTTCAACATAAACCACTGTAATAAATGTGGTAAATATCTAGACTGCCTGGTTTAAAGCTTGCCATACTCATAACTAGGGTTTTCCACATCAAAGAAAGAAGGTAATTACCTCTGAAACACTTTTGTACAGTACTAGAAAAGGTCACACATTACACTGCCTAAAGACTGTATAAGAGTAACACACTGTGTTAGTGCCAGCTTCGCACTTCTTCAGGATGCAGAGTACATAGTGCACTTGTAGACATTAATTAAAGACTGGTGACTTAATCCGCGCTGATAGTCATAATGTTACTCTTTGTGTATCCAACCACAGTAATCACATCTAGAACCTTACAAGGAAAGAAAGTTGCAAATTTTCTGAACTTTCTAAAATGCCAAGTCCCGGGGGTACTTGTTAAGTGAATTACAGAGACATTTCTCCACAAGGCCACAGCATGACAAATACATTGGATAATATCTTATTTCGCAGGCGAGAATATATAGAAAAAGGCTACAACTATAATCAATAATTTCCTTAAACACATAGCTTGCTTCAATATGACGTCAATGGTAAAGGTAAGGTTGCAAGGTTATATATAGAAAAGTCATAGTACTATAAGGGGTCACAAATGATTCATAACTGACAATGTAAAAATGTTAACATAAGTGTTATGATGAAGAATAGGATACAAAGGTACACAAGGACAACATTAAAATGTCTTAATAGTTATAGACTTGAAGTGACAGTACTATATTTTTATAATTGTTATCATACAGTATATGCTGTATTTCAAACACCTATAAGTTTGGTTCATGCCAACCAGAAAAAAATAACATTTTAGAACATTTCACAACCAGCACATGTTAAAGAGGTTATCTGTGCATAAATTCTTTTTTAAATAGGCCGGGGGAGGTGAAAAAAAAAAAATCATACCCACCTGTCCCTGGTGCTCCGGTGTCCTCCCTGCACGGTCCGGTCCTGCAGCTCCGGTGTCTTCTTGTCTTTCGGCTGTGATGTCCCAGATCCCTTCCGCTGTAGCCACTGATTGGCCTCAGCGCTGTCAGGAAGGGACCAGGGATGTCACAGGTAGTGATGTCACGTGTTCTTCGCTGAGGGCGCTGATTCGCCTCAACAGTCACATGCGGTGGAGACTTCTGCCAGAAGATATAATGGACCAGCAGGACTGGATCGCGTTGGAAGGCACCAGAGTACCGGGGAAAGGTGAGTATGATTTTTTTTTTTCACCTCCCCCAGCCTTCTTTCATTTGACACTAAGGGTGTAGTGCTCTCTAAATTATTTCCAGAGATATCACTGGTTGAAAATAGTGGGGATTGGGATTTTTATATTATATTATGCAGCTGCATATAAATATCCTAATCCCGACTGTGTTTTCAACCAGTGATATCTCTGGAAATAATTTAGATAGCAACCCTAGAATCTCATCTTTCATAAGCAAGTTTGTACGTTTTATAATGTCCGAGATATAACTGTTTGAAGTGACCCACCCCTACTCTCATTTTCTCTACATATTACACAGCCCCGTACTCCGTTACACAGTAACATTCACTGAGAGGCAGAAACAGCTCTCAATACAGAAACAAAGGAAAGAGTGAAAAAAATACAGGATTTCACAGAAATTATCCAAAATTTGTTAATAAAGTATATTACAAAATTTATTAATGACATAAATACTGCCAGAAAATCAAAAGTTGTCCAAAAGTTTATTTACGCTTTAGTTAACAAATTATTGTGTCAAAGTGCAGTCTTCCAGCTCAGGAAATTAGCTTTCAACTTATATGTGCTAAATGAGCTGTTCCGTGCACCCAAGGTAGGGTCATGTCTGCTGGCGTACTTGTTCTCTCCACCCACTTCCACCACCCACTAACAAAGATTGATAGGTACAATTAAATGATGATCACAGGAAAAAATGGGTGTAGATGTGGCCATGCCCAGGGTTGGACAAACAGATTGTAGAGAGAAGAGGGACACCTGTGTCTAGATGTCAGCTGGTTCAGTGAACCAGTGCATCTCCAAGAGCAGCCTGTGTCGACAAGCGGGGAATCCCCTGTGTCAGAGGCAGTGCTCCATTTGTCACTGAAGCCCAGATGTATGAACAGCTAATACTAACATCCCACTGTGTATGTTGAACCTGTGAAGATCCAATATATCACAACATCTACAGTAAAGAGGAATACTGCAGTGTGAAGCCAGGTGTCATTTGTGTGTCCCTTCTCCACTGGAGAAACTCCAGGTAACTTGCTAGGGGCAGTGTCCGGGCAGCGGCTCCGTGAAGGCTGGACAGAGAAGCGGCATGTTTGTCATGGCAGGAACAACAATGCCTGCTGAGTAGAGTGCCATATGGCCACATTCTCAGTGCCAGTGGCCACTCACCATAACGGAAAACATTTACTCTTTAAGACTAAGGCTGCACGTGGCGTGCCGCAGCAAAGAATCGATGGCGGCAACGTTTCGCGGTTCTTCCCGCAGCGCTTTACATAGAAAAGTTGCAGAGGTTTCCTCTGCGAACTTTCTACTTCAATTAAACATATAGGGAAACCACCAGCGTTTCCATAGGTATAATTGACATGCTGAGATTTCCAAAATCGCAATGGTTTTGGAAATCGCAGCATGTCTGCTGCATGTATTTTACCGCAAAGTGGGGATGGGATTCAATAGAATCCCATCCACTTTGCTGTGACTGTAAAACACCATTATTTTTTCCGCAACGTTTCCGCCATGTGGGGCCCTGGCCTAAAAGAGGATGGTACTGAAAAGGCACATAAGATTTTAAAGGGGTTGTAAGTAAATTATTTTGTTTAAGGGGGTTTTTTGCGGGCCCCCCACCACCACCACCACAGAGTTTTGTATACTGATGGCCATCAGTTTCTGATCTGTGGGGGTCTGACTGATTCTGCTTCTATTGAAAAAACAGTTGCAGAGCTGCAGTACCCTGGCACCACAACTATAGAGTGGATGAGACTGCAGCTTTGCGCCTATTATTTGAATAGGAGCACAGCTATTTCCCGTCCTGTGCACAGCAGTAGCTTCTGATGCCTTGAGAAGGCCTGGTCAGCTGATCAGTGCGGAGTTGGACCTCAGGCGAACAGATATTGTTAGCCTATCTGCTGGATAGGTCATCATTTAAAAAAAAAAAGGGGGGGGGGCTAAAACCCCTGCAAGGCTAAGACCCCACATTGTGGAAAAGCTGCTTTTTTTTTGTTGCAGATTTTGATGAGCTTTTTTTTAGCCAAAAGAGTGAATTTGGCAGAAAGGAGACCTATAAGTGATTCCTATATAGTTCCCATTCCTGTTGAAGCCACCCTTGGCTTTGGCTAAAAAAAAAACAATAAAAAAAACAGCATTTCTGCACTTTGAGGCCTTAGACTTATAGAGCACACTTCACAAATCAAAAAAGTCAAGTGGCAACCTTTAAAACCACCCTACTATTAACTTAGAATACTAAGTAATCAATCAGTTTGCAATGAATTAATAGAATACTATACCAGTGACATGGGTGCTCAGTTTTTTCCAAACTGCTTTGCATCTTGGCCGTGTCAAGATCCAATGTAAAGTTATACCTTAGTGTACAAACAATGTTATGATTATGAAGCTCATAACGGTTTTCATCTGCTCTGGGTGCAGGAAATAAGAGTAGTTTGCTCTACAGCCCATTCTTACAGCCACTGTCATACTAACATATTACATGCTCATTTTTGCAACTGACCGGCAAAAAATGATGCATTTTACATTACCTGCAGAGTGGATGGGATTCTGGCTAATCCCAACCACAAATTGCAGAAAAAAATCCATAGCAGAAATGCAGCATGTCACTTATACCTACGGAAACGCTGGCGGTTTCCGTATAGGTATAATAGAGGCAGAAAGTCCACAGAGGAAATCTTTGCGGACTTTCTGTGAAAAATGCGATGGAAAAAACTGCACTGCATTTCTGCCGCCTTTTTTTCTGCAACTCGATACGTGGGGCCTTAGCCTAAAGCACACAAACTACTTTTAAGAAAAAGAGTTTTGACCATAAAAGAAAAAAAAAAAGTTGCAACGGTATGGACAATGAGACAGTGACGACTTTTTTAGTTCTGTCCTATATTTCAAGCATCCATGTGAAATCGTTAACAATAACATGCTTTAAAATAAAATCATATACATACATATGATGAAAATGAAACACAAATGTGATTTAGTAAGAGCATTTCAGGAGTCATAACTCATGCAGAAATTTCATATGATTTTTCTCTAGGGAACTAAAACAGTTTGAAAGATTTAGAATGTCATCATTTTGCTTATGAAATGAGATGTATCGAGCCATCCATTAAACTGCAGCAATGCAGTATTGTTTCTTACATGAGGTTATTGATCACCTCAAATATGTTTTGCAGCAAATCTTGTTCCACACAAAAATCTATGAGAACCATATTATGGGCTGTGGCTTGTAAAAATAAAGTGAATCATTGAAAACCTATATTTGAATTCTAGCACAGATGCTTTTGCCAGATTTATTTGGATAAAAAAAATTTTGCTATAGAAATAGAAGTGAACCGACAAATTTACTATAGCTTAAGCCAGAAAATTAGGGCAAGTTATAGCTGAAACCTACACCAGTTTCAGACTGGAGTCTGGAGTGTCTTCCTAATTCTAGTACATTTGACGCACTAAAGTGACAAAAACAATAGTGTCAATAAATTGTCCCCATTATGTTTGAGATTGATACAATTTAGATGTTAGTAAACTAGATTCTATACAGAACCAAGGTGTTTTGTGGAGTTACAATATAATTTACTACAATGCATGATACTAATCAGACATGTATATAAAGTGTACATTCAGGTTAAGAAATCTTTACACGTATCATAATAACATTTGAAGATTTCGTTCATGAGGGTCCAGGTGCCGAGACGCCACTGAAATGCGATGAGTTTTTGCTGCAATTTTTTTCTGCAACATTTTTTAGCTGTTTTTCGCTATGTGGGGCCTCTCAGTTAAGGAAAGTTGGGTGTACTTCATGAAAATAAGCAGGTACACTGTATGAAACGGCTGGGCGATTATGACCTAAATTAAAATCATGATTAATTGAATGTCTTACCTCCATTACGATTAGTGAATGATTATTTTAGGACACTCCCCTTTGTACATGCCCCACCCCCTATTTATTTGCCATGCTATGTCACAGAATTTTATTGTTGGTTATTAACATATCAGTAATCCTGACTGGATAGTGTACAGTTAATGATATCTCCTTCAGCCAATGTCAGTGTGAGACAAGTTGATATGGACGCAAAATAATTGAAACAATTGATGTAATAAGTTCATATTGATTAATTGAGCTGACTTTCAATTTCGATTATTTTTGATTAATTGCCCAGCCCTACTGTATGCACAGGTATGTCTTGTATAAATGGATGTTCAAAGTCTATGGATATTTTTATTGCTTTAATGCATCTAAACTGAAAAAAAACAATAAAGCAAACTGTCTTCAATAGAATTATCCTACAATTTTATGCAGAAAGCCTCTAAGCACACCTATGAATTTTCATTACAGCAGAATACAAACAAGTTCTGTGTAGTTTAATCCAACAGTCATACTCCCTTCCATCTGTCACCTATTTTCAGTAACCTATGAAATGTATTCATGCAAGAATAGGGGACACAGCGTATGTTTGTAGTCTGTTACCATAGAGAAGCAAAGATGTACTGTACACAGTCATAGCCATTCCTGACATGCACTATACATGACATGTACAGTGGAAGTCAAGTGTATATATATAGCTCGGAAATTCAGCTAGTGCCATAGCTGGTGGGTGCCTGCTGTTTTGCATGGGAAACAACTCTGATCAAGGACAATTTTACTCTCAGACGGTACAGTCAGGTGTGATCATGGCATATGAGGGGTTATTTAGAGGGAATGTGCTCCCTATGGTGATCAAATGGCTCTATGTCTGGTGGTTAGTATGGCATCTGGTTAGTGCTATTACCATAGACTGTAAAAATATAGTATTGCAGTCTGTATAAGTGATCCAATGAGTGTACGCATGTTCAAACCCCCAAGGGGAAAAAAAGTTAAAAACAAAAAAGTTTTTATAAATAAAAAAAAATCCTTAAGAATTATACATTTACAACAAAAGTTTTTAAGCCATAACATCTGTACTTATAAAATATAATTAAAATGACGATCAACTAAAATAGATGGATTTGGCCACTTTAGTCAACTTTCATTTAATATCTCTCTAAATGTTTGTTCACTTTTAGCATTGTTTTAAGAAGAGAGAATCTATCTAAAAAGAAACCTTGAAATATTTTAAATATTCCACTGTATTTGGTAGAGCAGACACAACTGGCTTACAATTGTTAATTTGCTCTATACAGTAAAACACAATGGGGCATATCTAATAATAGCAGTCCGACACTTTTCTACATTTGCAAAATGTACAGTGTGCACCAGACCAGAAAGAACAGAAAAATACGACTGGCTCGACACTTTTGAAAAATGGGCACCAGAATGGGAGTGGTTTAAAACTGTCTAACTTTACAACACACATGGTGTAAACTTATGTATGCACACCAATATACTTTGTGCACCGGAAATTCCCGTCGTGTGCCACACATTTGTCTCCTCAATAAGTAGATGATTTGTGTCCGCTTAGGGTTTTTGATGCGTGCGTCAAATATGTGTTCCTTACAGCAAGCGAGTTGAGCATTTTGTCTACATATTTTGTTTACATGTTTTGCGCATATTGTGCATATTTGTCCCTTGGTGATGCTCAATGCTTTTAGTTGGATTATATTTCAGTGAGAATTTTGGAGATTCTAGAAACACTCCATATATATGAAGGTCCGTACGACAGATTCATAAATATTTCTAAAACTACAAACAGGATTCGCGCAAAGTTTGACAATATTGATAAATTTGCCCCAATGTCTAATACTTTTCCCCTACTGGAGACAAACTACTGAAAAACAAGTTTAGATGTGGTTTTTACCCTATCCACATACAAAACAAGTGTTAATGGTGTATCCACATTCATCTGACATCAATTTAAGCCAGTTATCTACTTACCTGATCTTAGTGAAAGAGGCTACTGTCCATCATTTTCTGGAGACTGAAATAATCTATAATACTTCACTGTCAATGGACTATTCATTGCAGTTGCCAAAATGAACTACTTTATAAAAATTTCTTATAGCCAGTAAAACATGGTGTGTAACTTGCATTGCAATGTAACATTGACAGTCACACAAATGAAATTAGGAAACTATGAAATGATAAAGTGAATATTTTGGAAGGTAAAATGGAAATACAAATTCATACGGTACCTTGTTTTACCTGTAAGGAACACACACCTGACAAAAGGCAATTTTTACATCCAGGGTAGGTTCACTGCAGTTGTACAAGAAATGTCGGCTCATAAATACCTGCAATAAAAAAACATACAAAAATTATGAAAAATGGTGCAAATACAAAATCACAATGTTCTTCATACTATATTTGGCAATATAAAGCCATCTCGTGGCATTTAGCTTGCAGGTCATCTGCATATTTTTAAATTGTTTATTTATATATTTTTATTGATTATACTTACCATAGACTATATATATATGAGAGAGAGAGAGAGAGAGAGAGAGAGAGAGAGAGATAACTATGATCAACCTTTTCATTACTCTGAAGGACCTTAAAAGATCTTGAGGAACGCTCAAGTCAAAGAAAACTTGTGTGGAAGTGGGCAAATCGTTTCATAATTCAGGTCTAGTGTTATGAGTTGCCTGCTTTACCTTTCCCCATTCCAAACATATATAACCAGACTTTTGCTACTGGTGTCTTCTGGGGTACTATTAACCAGTTGACTCAAAGGAAAAAACAGGGCCCTACAGAATCCTACATTGGACTTACTGTCCTATACAATGTTTTCTTATATACAAGAGGCTCTGGCATCTTAATAATGCTGGTGCATTTCAGGAATCCTGTGCTGCAGAACTGACATCTACGCTCCAGCCCATTTTGATCCACACTCCATTGTGGACCCTTTTTAAAAAAAAAGTTGTGAGCTTCGATAAAAAGGTAGCACTTTGGAGCAAAAAAACAAAAAATCTACCACTTTTACGTGAACAAAATGTCACGCTTATTTTAATACCTTCCCCTCTTACACTAGGCAGGCCTAAATTGCACCAGGTGTACGAAAGTGGTTGATGCTGTTTGATAAATCTGGCGTTAACTTTACACCACTTATTAGTTGACTTAGTTAAAAAAAAAAAATAATTAACAAACTTTTGGTTCATTTTTTGGCCCCATCGCATTCCAATAAACCCTGTTCATTTTTCTGAGAAGTCCCATCTACTTGCTAGACAAGACTCAAAAGCTAACAGGTAGTGTTTAAAACATCTTATAAACAAGGTGTTAAAGCATGTGTACCAGCTTTTAGCACAAATTATTACAGAATTCTAGTGCATTTTCATTAATAAATGTGCCCCTATGTGTCCAGGAGATCAGTCATTTTTTTCCTTTCATTTTTGTGCTCCATAGTCAATTCTATGGATGAAAGGCAACTATAGTAGGTACCTTTCTCCACTCCTCTGTATGCTACCCCTTTAGCAACAAGGATTTACTAAAATATATAATATATATATATATATATATATATATATATATATATGTGTATTACTATATTTTTTTTATATTTTATTTTGAAGCTAGAGTTGATGTTACAATTACAATGAAATGGATTTCCAGAAATTAAAGGGCTGTCCCATATCAGAAAAAGATATTTGCTTTGTTCCAAAAAGAGCGCCACATGTGCCCAAGTCCCTTTTGATAATAGTAGACATTCTCTTTTACATCTGTTCTCTCTGCAAGGTTTCTACAAGGATGTTTTGTAACAGGATATTTTGTAAAGGTATACATATGGAGTTTACAAATATAAGCAATAATTGTATCTATATTATGCTGTGAGAATTCTTGAATAGCAAATGTAACACGTCCATTCAGGGGGCTTTTTTGTTCTTTTTGTCATGTGCTATAGCAGCTTATGGCACAGAATAATAATCAACTTTACTGCATCAAAGTCTACAATTCCATGACTGGCAATTCTTCTTTCTCCTCAGGCTGGCACTGTGCCAGCCATGAAAATTGTCACTTTTTCAGCTTCTCCACTGAATTAAAATTAAACATTCTGCTGGGGATTTGCTTCTTCCTGAGCCTTTATTAGATTTTCAGGAGCTGAGATTGCAGATAGAGCAGGAAAAATAAATTGATCTTTTCTATGAGGGCTATGTTTCACATTCATGATAGATTTGATGGAGATTGTGGTCCCTATTGGTGGTCAAATAATAGATTTTTCCTTTCAAGAAATTGCAGTGCCTTGAACTTCAGAATTTGTTCTTTGCAGGTAATATATGTGGCTTCTACTCTGCAATTTGTTTTATAGAAGGCATAACAGAGAGCTGATAAAGTGTGACAAATGATTCTACAAAACTATGCTCTATTTTAATGAAGACCTAAAGCATATTTGATATTTTGAGTTGTTTTCTTCTCTATAATATTATATACATTATACACACACTAAATACTATATACTAGATAGTACATGATTATAGATTTATTTACCACAACTGATAACTTCTATTGGATTTAGGGGTTTGCTCACCAATACAACTTTTTCCATTACAAAACATAATTAAAAAGGACTAAGACTACGGGTACACCAGCGTTGTGTGACTATTCGGGGACTCCGTCCCCCATTCCACTTAAGATATGCGGAGAGAAAATTCCTGCAAGCTGGACATTTCTGTCTGCCGATTTCGGGCGGAAACCCAGCTGACCCCATTATAGTCTATGTAACTGCGAGTAATTGCTTTTTAAGTGGGTAGGGTTTCCATTTTTCAGGTCCCCAAGTGGACCTGAACGCTTGTGTGAATCTAGCGTAAAAGAGGCTGCAGAGGAGTTTTAGTAGGAAAGCATTTTTGTCTGCTCCCAAACAAGTCAACCATGGAAATAACATAAGATACCCAAAATGTGCAAAATTCCAGCAGTAAAGAATGCAACAAAATAAAGCCCAAGGCTCAAGACAAAATCTCTGACTCCAGGAAACCACATGTGAGCTGGACTCTGCAAAACAGTGATCATACATGATCTTATTGAGTCCTATAACTTAACTTTTATTACTGAAAGATGGCTAGATGGAAACTCAGGCCCAATACTGGAAGCTGCAATACCAAATAACTGCGCTGTGAGAGACAGGAGAGAAAGGGAGGCAGGGTAGCAATCTGCTTCAAATCCACCTCTTCTAAAATGCTTTGAAAACCATGTGTATAAAAATCTGTTAATTTTCAGTTCTTGTATCACACCATGTCTGATGAAGGGAGCGAGTACTCCTGAAAGCGTACTTATAAATATACTCAGTTAGCCTCTAAAAGGTATCGCCTGATTTCTTCACTCTTCCACTACTTTCAATGGCTAACACGGTACAACATTATACTACTATCAAATCCACCTCTGTCACAAGAAATAGAAAACATAAGGAACAGGCCGGCACTGCTGTTCCACACAGTAGATAAACTCTGCAATCCACACTGCCTAAGACCTACTATTCCATCATCACAAAAACTCTGTGAAAAATTTGCCTATTGCTTCAGGGACAAAGTTTCAGCGATCCAAAATGGCATCCAAAAAACAACAAGTAACATTCCAAAGACCAGCAATAATAATACCTTAAGTCGATGGCTACAGTTTGACCAAGTAGATGAAACAGAGATCACAAATATCCTTCAGAGTCTAAACAGAACAACATGTGAACTAGACCTGGGCCCGACCTCACTCCTCCTGGAATGTCCTGACCTGCTTATTCCAGAATACAGAATAGGCCATCAATGTAAAATCCCATAAAACTATTTACAGTACATAAAATGCTATTCTCTAAATAAAAGTGTAAATCACTCCAAACTATTTTGAAACAAATAAAAACCAAACAAAGAACCAGCACTTCCCAGGGATAAAAGACCTTCTTTTATTGTTCCATCCAAAATAGGTAAAAACAGCAGAACAATCTATCCAAACAAAGCGTCCCTTCCTTTCTAACTCAACCATAGATAAATAAGGAAAGGGAAGTAACACCTAAAGTAGGTATGGACAACAATGAAGACCGCCCCCCAAACATAAACAGACAAAAGAAACAAGACAATAAAAACAACTAATAGTTTAAAATAAGTTAATTTGAGACCATGTGGGACAACTGTGCTAAGCATGAGAATTCAATATCCTTCTATATTAAGTAAACCTCTTCTATGATCACCTCTGACAAGTCTATTAACCCTCTCTATACCACATAGATCATCCTGATGGGCAAGATGAAAATGTCTAGATACATTCGATGCATTCCTGACATCATAATTAGTGACCCTACTGGTATTCTCTAATTCTAGATTTAAGAGGATGAGATGTATAGCCAATATATGACAAATTATGTAAAACACATTCTATACAGTACACCACGAACGTGGTGCTGCAATTGATGAACTGTTTGATGGTGTGAACAGACCCATCAATTGGACAAACCTCCTTAATTGGATGAGCATATTCACAACACAAACAGATATTAGCTACACATTTGTAGAAGCCTATGCTGGCAAGCCATATAGGCCTATTAGAACAACGTAACATGCTGGGAGACAACATCATTCCCAAAGTGGGGGCTTTGTGAGAGGATTACCTGCAGCCCAACTCCATTATCCTCTGCAAGTCCTCATCTTGTGAAAGCATAGGTAAATATTTATTAATTATAGATTATATTTGTGTGAAGTCTTTACATACTGTTTAGTGAAGCCAAACTATAAATGCAAAATGCTAAACCTTGAGGATCTTTAGTGTATTACAGCAGTAATCACATAACTGATGATAAATGTATTTGGTTAGGGTCTTGTATATATAAATAAAATATATAATAATATAATATATAATTTAAAACAAAAGTATTTGATTGTACACTGCAGTCATTTGCTAGGGGAAATATATTTCACCAAGGTTGTTTCTCGTTGATACTGTAAAACGCAATTCAAAGAATATGCAGGAAATGGAAATATGCCAGCTGGTTTACACAGCTTCCAGATACCCAGTATGTGTTTAGTCCAGCGATAAAGAAACACATTGCTGAACCTGTTCTGGAATTATGCTGATCAGCATTATAATTATACTTCAGTGAATTAACAAACATTTACCAGCTACCGTACATTATCTAAGCAATAAACCGAAATACACAGTTACATACAAACCTGAGTGTATTCCCATCATCTGGACCGGAAAATTAGTAATGTCATTTGTTTACTATATTATATTTTGACAAAAAGCAGGACCATTGCCTTTGGAGATACTGAAATTACCTTTGCAGCTTTCCTTACTGGAAGAATTTTTATGTAAACCGCCTAAACAACAACAAAATCACCCCCGGTGTATCTAGTGTAGATGCGTATTAGGTGTAGTACAGCCAGATATATTGCAACTAGTCTGTATGCTATGGGTCTTTTAATTTTCTCTCCCCATCTTTGTTGTCACTAAAGATCTGACAACTACTAATGCTTGTTTGGAGATGACTCACAATAAGGCTGAGGCCACAATTAGTGGAAAAACATTTCTTTTATTTGTTGCAAATTTTGCTTAATTTTTTTGACCCAAAGTTTTGTGTGACTTCAAAAGGGATGAGAAATATAAAACAAACACTTATACATTTCCCTTCTGCTAAATCCATTCCTGTTTTTGGCTAAAAAAAAACCACAACTTTTCTGTAATGGCTAAAACAAAGGCAAAGTAGCAAAACGCTGCAGAAAAAAATTCAGGTTTTTTTTCCGCAGTTTTTGGAGTTTTTGCTGGATTTTTCACTACATTTTTTTTCCCCTATAAAATATATAGTAAAACATTCAAAAACAATTACACACTTCAAAAACTTCAAAAGCTATGCAGCTTTTCTGCAGCTTTTTTTTCTCACAGTGTTTTTCATTGAGTTTTCATTTCAACTTCTCCACAGCTTTTTTTCTGTAATGTTTTTCATTGCATTTTCATTGCAGCTTTTTCGCAGGTCTTTTTTTCTGCAATCTGTGGATGAGATTAATGAAATCTCATTCACTTTGCTGATACTGTACGCAGTGCTTTTTTCCATGAGCATTTCTGAAACAGCCAAAAACACTGCATTTCCACAAGTGCAAGTGCAGTTCTCTCTATTCTTCTCTATGGGAGTTCTGAAAAACGTCTGTACTTGAGTTAGGTGTGGATATGCCATAAATATGTCAGATGAAATATCCCTTTAAATCTCTGCTTATTCTGAGCTTAGGAGTCCAGTGGGCAGTCCAATTCAATGATTTGGCAGCTGTCTCTGTATATACACTCATATAGGGTAGTCTGTCAATTACTGATAGGATCTATGGACACGGGAACCTGAAACCCAGAATGAGCAGGGAATACTATTAATAAATGACAAGTTATATTGAATATAACTATAACTATTGAGTATAGTCTTCTCACAAGACTATACATTGTTCAGATTATTGTTCTTTATAGCATTCTATCTTCAGACTAGACTGTGTTTTCAATGTAATTTTTAATGTGCATTTATTTCACAGAGGCAGCTGTGCCCTTCTGTTTAATGAATGAGTGAATGGATGAATGAGTGTTCAAAAAGATGTAAAATTGTTTCCAGGTATGGAAAAGTATGGAAATTGTAACAAGAAAAACATTCCAAGAGAACCCCCACTTCCCTATGTTTTGAAGCAAGAAAAATAAATGGATTCTAAGTCAACACTATAATCATCTATAAGACCTTGTCTTGGAAAGTCATTGTGAATTACATTGAAATTAGCTCAAAGACAAATGACAATTCCATTAATATATAATGAAATTCTTAAGTGCCGATTATTCAGTCACTGTAAATTTCATTAAGCCTCAGCGCACATCATTTAGGACGCGAGTTCTGAAGCTGCACAGTATTGCTGCAGTGAGTTATAAATCTGGTCATGCATGCTGAGATATCTAAATCTGTTATCTACAACCAAGGTAGATTTCTTCCCACTGACACACTTGAAGTAGTTCTGCTATTGCACACTACAGTACGGCATGGGCAGTGAAGCTAGGCAATGATCCAAATAAACTTGGTAGATTCAGCATTCAAGGAAGATGCCCATCAGTTCTTTATATAAATTACTCTATAGAGGGAATTTATCTTATGGCAGATTTGATATGCACCTAATTTTTTAAGAGCCATGCCTCTTGATAAAATTGGTATATCTTCAGCCCTCCATGCGCCAGAAATGTACTTCTATGCCAGCTACATCGGTTTTTGGCATAAATTAAAGCAAACTGCAGGGCCTTGGGTGGCCAAGCGCCATCTCCAACATGCCCACTTTTTGAGAACATGGGCTGCGGGGCATGAAAAGATACAAAATTGTCCATGCTAGACACTTTCATAAATTCACACCAATGACTCCCAAATATTGGAATAAGTAAAGCAAGATACAAATACCTGAAAAGTTCCTCATTGTTACTTGAAGATATGTCATGGTATTTAGCATATTAACACAAGGGTCATACTAGTGTTCGGGTTTCTGTCCTTCGGGTCCACTTGGGGACCCGAAAGACGGAAACCCTATCCGCTTAAAAAGCGGTTACACACGGAAACCTGTGAACCCCATAGACTATAATGAGGTCCAGCCGGTTTCCACCAAAAACGGCAGAGAGAAAAGTCCTCACTGCAGGATTTTTCTCTCTGCCGAATTTAGCGTAATGGGAACGGAGTCTTGTATGGAGATTTGAACGCTAGTGTGAACCTAGCGTTACTGCACATTTATTTTGATTATTTGTGACTAAATATACAAAATGTAGCAGAAAATTAATACAGTAAAAACAAATAACCGACAACGTCAATGTGTCCACACTGAGGTTTGCATGAGAAGATATTGGTTTTATAGATTTTTATCAAAGCTCTGGCTGTTATTTTGATAAACATATGGATGAAAACATCAATGTCCTTAAAATAATCAGTCAAGAGGTTTTGCAGGTTTACAGATTGATAACCAATTCTGGCTGTTTGAAGAGTTTACAGAGGTCATGTGCGCTTTGTGGTCTCTTCACTGAAAACCAAGCACAGCTCTGTACATTGTATACTGGCTGTCCTTGATTTAGCATCTCAGCACCATTTAGGCCATATGATGAATTAATGTGATGTCACATGGCCTGTGAAACAGAAGTGGCACATGAAAAGTGTTGCTGTTACTTCAAACAATGGATCAGCAGAGGCATCCCTGATCAGATATTTATAGTCTATCCTAAGGATAGGTCATGAAAAATATTTCCTGGACAACCCCTTTGATAGTGGGAGGTCTTCTGTTCACGGTTCTCATCTTATGACCAGAAGGAAGATCATATTTTGCTCTGGAGGACCTGTCCTGTCCTGCATTACAAAGACAACTCACTGAGTTGAATAGGCACTGTGTAACATTGAACTTCCCCTGTGGTAGCACTGAAGGAAAGCTGAACACTTACTGACAGCTTTCCCTACAAATGCCTGCTTAGCAATTGCTTGTCGTCCCGGCAGGTAGACAATTAATAATCAACTTATTCTAACAAGTAGAGGTTGTCCAAAGCAAAAACTACAGGTAAAATAATGATCATTATCATAGAAGAAAAAATGGAAATATATCAAAATATGCCACCCATTATTGCGATTGGTTATTGTGATGGGTTTTAACATCAAGAACAAATGAGCCAGGTGTTTGTTCACCTCTATCTTTTCTATGAACCTTTCGGCCAGTCCCCTAGCTTTGCTTGCAAACATTGCAAGTTCTCTGGACAGCCCTTCACAGGTTCTCACCACCAAGTAGTAAAGGTTATAGGACCCACCAATGCTAGACCCTTCTCTCCAAGGGTCCCTTAGCAGCACAGTCTACCTCTCTGGTATCTATTTTCTAAACGAAAGCTGCTACAGGCTCCAGTTTTGATAATACCATACAATACAGATCAGCAGCACTATGGTAGTCTGCTTTGCAGATAATTGAAATGTTTAAAAATTTAAATTCTAATCATATTAAATTAATTCTAATGTGTTATTTTTATCATAACCCATTTTTATTGATGACTTTCATTAGTTGCTCAGCATTACTTCTATTTATAAGGTGGATTCATTATGTTAAATAGTGCAGAGACGTAGAACAATATTCCAAATGAATATGTCACTACAGGGTAATATAAGGACAGGGTTAACAACTCTGCTTTACTGAGATCATCATCTGGGCTGGTAGTGAAAAATCACTAAGGAATGCATGGGCTGAACCATATTAAACAAGTAGCCATAATGGCAAAATGTTTACTGTAATATGCAAGGTACATTGGGGAGCAAAACAAATCTGTCAGTTACAGTCATGACAAGATTTACATCTGAGGATACTGGAGGTACAAAATGGCTAGCACTTGAGGCCCATCCCATTGATAAAATTACAAAAAAACTTCTTGTTAGCAAATAAACATGCAAAATTTTATTAATTTTATTATAAGGATGTTCACACAAAAAAAGTCTTTTGCAAAAATTCATAACTGAATTATTTTATGATCTGTTTTATTTAATACTGTATGTTACAAATGATATAGCTAACATGTAAGCTATTGTTAAGACAATCAGATCAGGACGCCTATTATAGAGAAATCCTTCTGTAGACAGTATTATGAACAGGTAAGAATTGGCTTCTGGCTCTTTTCAGGGATTACCCAGAAACCACCTCCCTAGATGTTCTGGCATTGTTTTAATGAATAAATATGGATATGGATAAATTCTCATAAATGCAACAATACATAGAGTTCCAGGAACTACTCAAAAGGATTATTGTCTACATATAGAGTGCTTGCCCAGTCAAGCGGATTAATGTTTGGGGACCATCGATTACTCTCTATGGAGATATTGAATTCAATTAAACCAACATGTATGCAAACAAGTGTGTCTATACTAGTATATACACTTTTAAAGCACATATCCTTTTAATATATACTGTACTATATGTACAATCGCATTTTAACCTTACATGCTTAAGCTATCTGAAACATTTTTTTCTTTTATAATTAATTCCAGTTTTAGTCTACAGACTGACAGCATATAGTTGTAATTTCTAGATCCTGCACATGGAAATTGACCTATTGGAGTTGTCAGTGACACCTTCATGTCACGGCTGTCACATTCCCATCTTGATAGAATCCACTGTTCCTGAGCATGGTGTTTGTCATTGTATAAGTAGCTATAAGAATGCTAATGATCTATGATGTAGTTATGGTGGTCAACAGTTGTTCCATCATTTACCAGATGAATCTGTTCTCTTCCTTGGTCTATTATCAAATTCATTTTCCTGTGTTTGCTTAGTCTAATACTATACACATAGAATAAATAACTGCATAACCTTTAATAACTTTCTATAATAAAAAGCATTACAGAAAACTGTCCAGTTATTCAGTGCAAAATAATCATATCTGCAGCCCACCTTTAATGCGGCATTACATGTACTTGATACAGACTGTACAGTGGTATTACTTTCTCAGTACTGCTTGGACATCTGCTCGATGTCTCCACCACTCCAACTGGATTCAGATTTCTCTGATTCTATTTAATATAGGTTAGTTTATTGCATTAGCGGTTTATTCTACAGCATGGTTTTTGCTGCAATGGAGATCAGGAGGAGACATTCAGATAGCATAGTTGGTGAAAGAATACAGAGAATGTAAAAAGAAGGTAAAAAGACAGCCCTGTACTTCAAAGCAATTATTAAAGTGGACTAGCAAGTATCTCTGATGAAATAGTCTCTGGAGGGCTCAAAAAAATGCACAAAAATTGTAAAGGATTCAATTTCCAAAAAATTTATTTACGGATCTACATAAGAGGAAATGCACATCTAAAATAGTGGTTCTCAACCAGCAGTACGTGTATCCCTGAGAGTATACTATCTCTAGGGGTACGCACTGTGGTGAGAGCCTGCCTCCCTATAATGGTAGTTTGTGGGGTTTGCCATCTAAGAACTACTATTATACTCTGGGGTATCTGCGTCATGACACCGGCGAGACCCATGTTACAGCTGAGGCCCAATCACAGGTCTCAATGATCCCTGATGTCTTTCAAGAGGCCAGAAGTGGACAATAGCCTTCTCCAGAGCCCTAGGAAGGTGAGCGACACCGTGTGTAATAGTAGTTTATGGGTGGCGAATCACAAAAGTTTTGAGTTTGGCCGAACCTGAAATTGTAGGAACATTCATAAGGAGAACCGGCTCAGTCATCTTAATGTATGTGATTTTTTTTCATTGGAGGGCCATGAGGCATTATACTCTACGTTGACTACTATGAGACATTATACTGTGTGGAGGAGCCACTATGCACCATTATACTGCATGTAGGGCCACTATGGGACATTATACTATGTGGAGAGACTGTTATGGTACATTATACTGCTGGGAAGGCCACAATGGGACATTTTCTGTTACAGAGATCTTTAGCATGAATGGTTTTATTCAAGTTGTATTACCCCTGGACAGATGTCCATGGGGGAGAGAGGGCCAGGACCTTAAGTTCAGTCACAGAAACACATCTCTCCCAGCACCTAGGAAGGCATCCATATCTCCCAGGGTTCAGCAAAGGAGAGAAGGAGGAGGGGCCCTACCTGGGAGGAGGTGTGGGTGGGGCACTAGCCATATGCATGGACCTAGCATTGAGGCCTGAAGCCTTTTCCTTTGTCTCTGAGTCTGGACAGCATGTAAGAGAGACATGCTCTGTAACTTGCTTAAGGAAGGACCCTGAGGCCCACCACATGGGAGCTCAGAGAAACTGACTACAAACTTGTGCCCCGACTATATTTAGACCTCATTTTGCCAACGCAAAGGTCAGGGGTCTGATTGGGACGGCCTCTGACCATCCTGATTGGGCCCCTGACCAATGGACAGTGGTGTAAGGATCGTGGTCGCAGGGGGTTCGACTGCGACCGGAGGGGTACAGGGCCCGCGGCCAGCTGGAAGTGGCCGGGTCCCCGGACTACCATGATAGTGGTCGAGGAAAGCCTGGTTCCCCCGACCGCTATACCTATTGTAAATGGAAAGGTTATGCCAGCCCAGAGAAAGTGACAAAAAATAAAAAAATACTCACCTGTCCTGGGCTCAGCATCGTCTCCGGCACTTTTCAGGCCTCACTGCAAGGGCCTGTGGTTAGGCCCCAGCGGTGACATGGGCACGCTGGAATGATGACGTCATCACGTCCGACGTGACTGCAGAGGTCCAATCAAAGGCCCTGGGGCACGTGCGGAGCATATAATGTTGTGTGGGGGCCACTGCAGAGCATATAATGCTGTGTGAGGGCCACTGTGAGCATATAATAATGTGTGGAGGCTACTGTGGGCATATAATACTGTGTGAGGGCCACTGTGGGCATATAATACTGTGTGGGGGCCACTGTGAGCATATAATACTGTGTGGGGGCCACTGTGGGCATATAATACTGTGTGGGGGCCACTGTGGGCATATAATACTGTGTGGGGGCCACTGTTGGCATATAATGCTGTGTGGGGGCCACTGCAGAGCATATAATGTTGTGTGGGGGCCACTGCAGAGCATATAATGCTGTGTGAGGGCCACTGTGAGCATATAATAATGTGAGGAGGCTACTGTGGGCACATAATACTGTGTGGGGGCCACTGTGGGCATATAATAATGTGAGGAGGCTACTGTGGGCACATAATACTGTGTGGGGGCCACTGTGAGCATATCATACTGTGTGGGGGCCACTGTGGGCATATAATACTGTGTGGGGGCCACTGTGGGCATATAATACTGTGTGGGGGCCACTGTTGGCATATAATGCTGTGTGGGGGCCACTGCGGAGCATATAATGTTGTGTGGGGGCCACTGCGGAGCATATAATGCTGTGTGGGGGCCACTGCGGAGCATATAATGCTGTGTGAGGGCCACTGTGAGCATATAATAATGTGTGGGGGCCACTGTGGGCATATAATACTGTGTGGGGGCCTCTGTTGGCATATAATGCTGTGTGGGGGCCACTACGGAGCATATAATGTTGTGTGGGGGCCACTGCGGAGCATATAATGCTGTGTGGGGGCCACTGCTGAGCATATAATGCTGTGTGAGGGCCACTGTGAGCATATAATAATGTGTGGAGGCCACTGTGGGCATATAATACTGTGTGGAGGCCACTGTGAGCATATAATACTGTGTGTGGGCCACTGCGGAGCATATAATGCTGTGTGGGGGCCACTGCGGAGCATATAATGCTGTGTAGGGGCCACTGCGGAGCATATTATACTGTCCCAGTATTGTTTACATGGCGGCGCTGCTCTTCTCACTCACCGTATTCTTGATAACTGCAGTTGTGGGTACTACAGCTGTATCTCTTTCAAGTATCTGAGATATCGCTGCAGCACCCGTAACCGTCACTATCAAGAATTCTCTCTAGGGAGGGGGTAGGGGGACCCAGACAAAACTTTGCACCGGGCCCACAAGACCTTAGTTATGCCTCTGCCAATGCATTTGCATTGGCAAAATGATAACTAATGGAGGCCAATAGCCTGGGGGACATTAAAGGGGTTGTGCAAGATAACATTTTTTTTTTTTTTTTTTAAATTACACAGGTGAAAAAAAAAAACCTTTCTCTCCTGTCCCCAGTGTCTCCCAGCGTGGTTTAGCCTGCAGCTCTGTTTTCTTCCAGTGCAAGTACCTCCTGCAGGGAAGGGACCTGGGACGTCACAGCCAGTGAGGACATCCGGCAAAAGAAGACAGCGGGGCTGCAGGACCGGACAGTGGTGGGACCTGCTGACACCGGAGGAACGGGGATAGGTGAGTATGTTTAATATGTTTTTGGTTTTTTGGGGGAGGGGTTCACTTCCCCCAGACTAATTATAAAATAGAAAAAAATTACACTGGACAACCTCTTTAAAGTGTGGCGCATTAGGGGGTATATGAAAGGGATTGTTCAGGCATAATTTGGTATGGTTTACCCTCAGGATAGGCCATAGATACCTGATCTGTTGGGGGCTGACCCCGGACCGATCAGCTGTACGGAGCCACTTTTGGCACCCGTCCTGTACACAATATGGGGCCAGAAGCAGAAAGCTCTGTCCACTGTGTATTATCCAGGCACTTTCACTGCATCTCAGCACTCATTGAAGTCAGCAGCAGCTGAGCTGCAGTGACGGCAACTATACAGCGGATGGAGCTTTCTGCTTCCAGCCCTGTGTTGTGTACAGAATGGGCGGCAGAAAGGTTCTGTACAGCTGTTGGGGCCGTGTGTCAGCCCCCTACTGATCAGGTATTTATGGTCAATCCTGAGCATAGGCCATAAAAAAGAACCCTGGACAATCCCTTTAATATGATTCACACAGTTTAATGTCCCCCCTCCACAGATTGTTAGCCCCCATCACTGCTCCCACACAATTTAATGGCCCCATCACTGTTCCCCATACAGTATGGGGGACCAGTGAAGTGGCCATAAAAAATTTGGCCCAGACAAAAGGGGTTGTCTATTGACTGGAGCAACCACTGTGGCGGCCACCAGGGAGGTGTAAAAATAAAAAAAAAAATTCAAAAAAGCATACTCACCTGTCCCCAGCACCGCGTTGTCCCCTGCCTGTGTCTGTTCGGTCTCATAGTGGCGCCTCATTTCTGGAAATCCTGTACCTAATTGGACTTAGCAGTGCTATGAGATGCAGGACTCCCAGCAGGAAGGTGTCGGTATGAGACTGAATGTACACTGGCAGCGGACAATGGAGTGCTGGGGACAGGTGAGTATGCTTTTTTATTTATTTTTTATTTTACACCTCCTGCCCAGGACTTGGGTTGCGCCAATTCCTGGACAACCTCTTCAAAGTATTTATCCATCTTTCTAATATTGATGGTCTGTGCTTAGTATAGGCCAGCAATATTACATCTGCGATGTAATGATGATCTACAGGTAATGGTAACAATTCTAGGAGCCACGCTGTTTACTTGCCACACAGGGCGTAGCAGTAGGTTTAGGTAGTGCAGTGGTGCACATGTTATGGCAGGTGAGCAGCATGGCTCCCGACATGTTATTACCTTTAGCCGCCCTGTCTCGGTACCGCTGATCTGTAGGGGTCCTGATGGTGGGCCCCTAGAAGCAATTCCACTGGTGGGCCCTAGACATTCCAGTCCAACACTGGTCACACAGTTTTACTCCAAGTTTCCAAAACAACCCAGCCATTTTTCTTCACTTCTGTAGGTCAGCTTTAAAGGGGTAGGGCACTGTGGATGACACTGTTACACAAGGTCACATATACACAGCTTTGCTCTAGATTTCCATAGCAACCAATTGCAGGTTTTTCACTGATATCCAAACTGAGATACACATGATCACATGACGCTTATGGACCAATGGAAAGTTGCAGGTTCTTCAGTCTTGACATACAGACAGCTTTACACCAGGTTTCCATGGCAATCAAGCTATTTATGACCTGTATTAGTCAAAAGCAGTTCGCAGGTCCTTAAATATCCAGTCGTATGATATGTTTCAGCCAATATAACTTCACATTTAATTTACCAGGTTTCCATAACAACACAGCCATAAATAGACTGTACCTATACTGGACTGCCATACTGGATGTCGGAATTGTTATAAAATGAAACGTATTTAAACTACACACAATCGACATAAATATTCACCAGTGCCAATTCTTATGGGGCCACTACACAAACAAGAAATGAAATATACCCATACGAAGCCGGCTCCTTCTGCAAATATATATATATATATATATATATATGAAACCAGAATAAACCTTTCCCGTTTTAGGTTAATTAGGATTACCAAAATTATTTATATTTGCCAAATGACAGAATAATCATGAGAGAGAGAGAAAGAGAGAGAGAGAGTTTTTTAAGGCATTTTTATTACTTTCTGAAAAGTCAAAAGTTTACATACACTAAGATTACTATGCCTTTAAACAATTTTGGACAGCCCATATGATGATGTCATGCCTTTGGAAGCTTGTGATAGGTTTATTGGCAACATCTGTGTTAATTAGAGACACACCTGTGGTTTTATTTTAAGGCACACCTGAAACACACTGCTTCTTTGTGTAACATCATGGGAAAGTCTAAAGAAATCAGTCAAGATATCAGGAAGAGAATTGTGGACTTGCACAAGTCTGGTTGATCCTTGGGTGCAATTGCCAGATACCTGAAGGTGCCTAGTTCATCTGTACAAACGATTATACGCAAGTACAAACAAGATGGGAATGTCCAGCCATCATACCACTCAGGAAGGAGACAGGTTCTGTGTCCCATTACTCCAAAAGAAACATAAAAAAGCCAGATTAATGTTTGCGAATGCACACAGGAACAAAGACCTTAATTTTTGGAGACATGTCCTGTGGTCTGACAAAACTAAAATTGAACTGTTTGGCCATAATGACGTTACGTCATTACGTTTGGAGGAAAAAGAAGCTTGCAAGCCTAAGAACACCATCCCAACTGTGAAACACGAGGGTGGCAGCATCATGGGGTTGTGGGGTTGTTTTGCTGCAGGAGGGACTAGTGCACTTCACCAAATAGATGGCATCAAGAGAAAAAAACATTATGTGGCAATACTGAAGCAACATTTCAAGACATCAGCCAGGAAGTTAAAGCTTGGGCGCAAATGGGTCTTCCAAATGGACAATGACCTGAAGCATACTGCCAAACTGGTTACAAAGTGACTTAAGGATAACAAAGTCAATGTTTTGCAGTGGCCATCACAAAACCCTGATCTCAATCCTATTGAAAATTTATGGGCAAATCTGAAAAGACAGCGCGTGCAAGGCGGCCTACAAACATGGCTCAGTTACACCAGTTCTGTCAGGAGGAATGGGCCCAAATTCCTACCAACTATTGTGAGAAGCTTGTGGAAGGATATCCAAAACATTTGACCCAAGTCATACAGTTTAAGGGCAATGGTACCAAATACTAATGAAATGTATGTAATCTTTTGACTTTGCAGAAAGTAATAAAAATGCCTTAAAAATTCTCTCTTTCTCATTATTCTGGCATTTGGCAAATATAAAAAATTTTGGTAATCCTAATTGTCCTAAAACGGGAAAGGTTTATTCTGATTTCATGTCAGATAGTAAGAAAAACATGCATATGTGTCTTTTTATATAGTGTAAACTTCTGGTTTCAACTGTATATCTATTATTTTTAAAATCCTGGCAAAGTAAATCTCTAAGGTACACTATAAATGCAATGTGGACTCTCAGGAAGTATCCTTATATAAGCTCTATATAAAATCTCTACTGGTATGCCAGCAAGACTGTGCAGAAACATGTCAGTAGTAAAGCATTGGTTCTCAGAGGGATAACACAGCAGGAGCTGTTATCTCTGCTTAGCTGATGGAGACACTCATTCACAAGCTGCTTATTGGTCTTTGATGCCCCCCCCCCCAGTCAATTAGAAGCAGTTTTATAATACAATGGACTGCACAAGGCTGGATTTCAGTGAGTAGGCAGCAAAAAACAGTTTAATAGGGTACCAAGACCACACTGAACAGTTCTACAAGAACCAACACATACACTCATTTAGACTCAGTCAGAGACCTTAGACATATTGGGGCATATTTATGCAATAACCAAGGTCACTAACGACCTTCTAACTGCCAAAGCCAAACGTCACTATTCTGTCCTCCTCCTCCTCGACCTCTCCTCTGCCTTTGACACAGTCGACCATTGCCTCCTGTTTGAAACGCTCTCATCTCTTGGCACCTCAGACCTGGCCCTTTCCTGGATCTACTCATACCTCACCAACCGCACATTCAGCTTCTCCCACTCGCACACCACCTCCCCGCCACGCCCTCTTTCTGTAGGTGTCCCTCAAGGCTCCGTCCTAGGACCCCTCCTGTTCTCAATCTACACCCTAGGCCTTGGTCAACTCATAGAATCCCATGGTTTCCATTACCATTGCTATGCTGACGACACCCAAATATATCTCTCTGGACCAGACATTACCTCGCTGTTGTCCAGAGTACCAGAATGTCTAGCAGCCGTAGCCTCCTTTCTCTCCTCCCGCTTTCCCAAACTCAACATGGAGAAAACGGAGTTCATAATCTTCACCCCTCAACGCATGATCCCCCTACCTGACCCATCTATCAAAATTAATGGAACCACTCTCACCCCAGTCCCACAAGCCTGCTGCCTTGGGATAACCTTAGACTCTGACCTATCCTTCAAGCCACATATTCAAACTCTCAACACCTCCTGCCGCCTCCAACTCTAGAACATCCATCGAATCCCCTCCTTCCTCCCCTCTGAAAATACAAAGATGCTAGTCCACGCCCTCATAATCTCCCGCCTAGACTACTGTAACACCCTTCTCCATGGCCTCCCAGCTAACACCCTCGCCCCACTCCAGTCCACCTTAAATTGTGCTGCTTGCCTAATACACCTCTCCCCCTGTTCTTCATCGGCCGCCTCCCTCCGCCAATCCCTTCACTGGCTACTCATTGCCCAGCGAATAGAGTTCAAATTACTAATGCTGACATACAAAGCCATCCACAACCTGTCCCCTCCATATATCTCCGACCTAATCTCCCGCTACCTGCCCGCACGTAACCTCCGATCCTCCAAAGACCTCCTACTCCACGTTGCTCTTATCCGTTCTTCACACAAACGTCTCTAAGACTTCTCCCGTGCATTCCCCATACTCTGGAACTCCTTACCAAGAGCTTCAAGAAGGCCCTGAAGACTTACCTATTCAGGAAGGCCTACAACCTTCCTGTCTCTATCCCTCTTCCCTGATAGATTGTAAGCCCTTGCGGGCAGGGCCCTCTATCCCATTGTGCCAGTTGGTCACAGTTAGTATTATCTGTTCTGTATATCTTGTGTACCGTATGTAAATCCTCAAACGTAAAGCATCATGGAATTCATGGTGCTATATAAATAAACAACAATAATAATAATAATAAAAATGAAGACTGGCGAACTGAGCCAGTCATAACCCAAGGGCCGACAGAAGCCCCGTTTGATTTCTGAGGAGGTGCAAATGCAATTTCACTTATCATTTGCACCAGTAAACTGGTGTGAATTATTTTAAATTTACTGCAGATTTCACTTTTATGTTTGCAAATTTTTTAAACCATCTGTCTGGTATAAAGTAATTAATAAATATGCCCCAATGGCATCATCTGAAAAACAGGACAACGCGACACTAAAAAATACTTTACTGAATACCACTAACGCTAGGTTCACACTAGCGTTCGGGTTTCCGTCCTTCAGGTCCGCATGGGGACCCGAAAAACAGAAACCCTGTCCGCTTAAAAAGTGGTTGCATGCGGAAACTAGATAGACTATAATGGGATCCGCCTGGTTTCCGCTGATTTTATACTGAAACCGGTGGAGAGAAAAGTCCTCCTTGCAGGACTTTTCTCTCTGCCAATTTTAAGTGGAATCTGGGACGGAGTGACTTGAACGTTAGTGTGAGCCAAGCGTTACAGAAAGTATTATAAGTTAAGATGGTTTATCATGCTTCACATCACAAAACGATGGAATAACATATGCTAATACACTATTCCATACTACAATAAAAAAGTATACCAATGTATGCCAAACTTTTGGATAGTCTATCAATGCATATGAAATATATACTAGGGGAATATTTCATGGTGTAAACATAATATGACAATAGCAAAATATTGCATAGCCTAATAATAGCATAGTAATGTAATAATTACAATAATAAATAGAAAATAAGTCAAATATGTAAAAACATCTCCAGGGGAACCACAGAAATAATAGGGTAATATCTAATGATCCTAATGCTAATTATACTTGACTGTACAGTGTGCAGTGATAACAATCCAATACAAAAAGTAGATGTATGGGTTATTATTTCTACCTTTTATATGATTTTGGATGGTATTAACGTAGAGCTTTGCAAAAGAAAACCATATATTCTATACAGAATATTTTTCACATAAAACAAAAATACACCTAGGTTATACTGCAATTCTTTTTTTAATAATATGAAACTGAAGCTGTTTACAGATAATACCTCTCCTCCTATCTGATATCCCTTTATACAGTATGTCTTTGGCAACGGAATTTTAAAGAATTAGGAATAAGGAATTAGAAGAGTTTCATCATTTTCATTTATATTAAGGTGGCGGTCTGTTATTGGAGGCCAATGAGGTACAGCTAGGTAATTCATATCTCACCACCTTTAAGGTAATGGGGAACCACGAAGGAGAATTAGGTAACATAAAGTTTACTTTGTAAAACAAATGTGCTAATATTATTCCTGAATTTATAGTTTTTTATATATATTGGGTTTTTTTCCAAAATCTGGTTTCTATTGAAATAGACCAGAAGATTACTTGCTTTAGGAAAAAGACTAATTTGTTTAGCTCCAGAGAGATCTGTATCATCAAAGAAAGACAATAATCCCCAAGGTCAGTAATAATGGACACTAACTACGGACCGCTATAGATCAAGTACAATGGCCACAAGGCAACATAATGCTAAGCACTGATTAAGTACTGAGAACTGTACCATGGAGTCATAAAATCAGATGCTGCAGAGTCTTAAAGGGGTTTGGATAGTTAATGCCAGTGGGTCTGGGTATAGTATAACAGGGCCTCTAAGGGGGTGTTCACACTACCGTTGGATGTCTGTTCTGATAGTGTCAGTTAAAAAAAAACCAAGGACACCTACCATATCGGACATTAACGGACACTAACTGATGTTAATATATCTGTTTTTTTAACTGATCCATTTAATGTCCGATTGTGTCCGTTATTGTCTGTTTTTATGCTGTCCGATTAATAATGGTCAGTATAACGGACGTCCGTTACTGTCCGTTGTTAGCCATAGACATTAATGTTATAAAATAATGCATACTTAACATCCGTCATAAGTCCATTATTTTGAACGGACACAAAAGTCCTGCAACCTGCGTTATTATGACCGCTAAAAAAAACGGACATGTGATGGATTTGCTGAAAACAGACTTTAACGGACACTAACGGAAAACAGATCAAATCCGATTGAAATCAAAGCGATTTTTAACGGATTTATGACGGATCTGCTAGTGTCCGTTGTTAACATTTTGTAACGTATGCTAGCAACGGACACTACAGTAGTATGAACGACCCCTAAGCATGAAGTCCTAAATTACTAGAGAAAAGGTCTCAATCAGGTCTACCACAAACTGGGTGCTATGCTAATAACAATCACTGGATACAATGCTAATAAACTATTGCATCAGTGGGTCATTTAAACGGTCAGACTGACTGTTTCCTGAAGTTTCAGATTACATGTGTCTATAGAAGACTATGGAGAGAGAAGGGCAGAGGAGGAACCGAGTTAGTGTGAAGTAAAGACCCAGGCATACAAAGGATGCTAACAGTTAGTTTTATTCACTTTGGCACTGTTCAGTATTTCTCTATACTGTTCAGTACTTCTCTATATACACGTCTGTATATGGTGCATCTGCTGCTTTTGAGTGAGAGAGTTCAGAATCAAAATATTTTGTTTTCTCTGTGTCTATTAGAGACAATATAGAGACTAGTTTCTACCCATTAGCTCGGGGACAACTAAGTGTGTTTACACGGAGGAATTGCCATGGATTTGGGGGCGGAATCCGCCCCCGAATCCGGAGCAGATTCCTCCCAAATCCGCCGCAGGACGCGGTGTCCGCGGCTCGAGACTCCCCTCCTGATTAGGCCCATTCATCCGGGCCTAATCAGGAGTGGGATGCCGCGACGGAATGCTGATGCACTACATCGGCATCCTGTCGCAGCAGACCGCGGCGAAAATTTTGGCGGCAGTGTGTCAACACACCCTAAGAACTAGAGACAGAGCCCGCAGAAGGAAAACATAACAGGCTGTGGACTCCACCGACTCTGACTCCTTTACTTTTCCACAGCCCAACTCCAACTCCGGCTCTGACTCTAGCCATGGTCAGTCAGAAGCAGTAAAGCTCCTCTAATTCATTAAAAAGCTAGTGATTGAATTCTTATAAATAAAAGTAAATATGCAATAAACTATGTGTCTAATAAATTATACAATATTAATAATTGTATAATAACATTTAAAAGAGTTAATAAATAAGAATTTTACTTTGAGTCAGTAATTTTCTCTGACACTGACTCCAAAATTGGTCCCGTCTCCAACTACACATCCCTGAAAAAAAACAATAAATGCAGAAAATATTGGCCAGAAATAGTTATTGCTCATGTACACACACTTTTCAACTCATGCTGTAAAATCACCCAAAAAGTGAGATGTGATTTAAGACTGAAAAATGGCTAAAAGAGTCCACACACAATAAACTATTTTATCATAATTGTCACCTCTCCCAGAATTTTCGTGAGGCTCCTGAAAAAAAGGGGTGACCTCCCAGACTCCTAGGCAGTCGAACACCTGCCAGGCTTGAAGCCCTTTTTTAAGTAACTTAGGCACTCTATGTGCTCAACACATACCCAAGATGGGACGGGGCCAGCACAAAAAGATGGCAAGCTGAGGCCCAAAAGGATTTTGCCTGCAGGGGACGTGTCTTCACCCAAAAATTTTCAAAGCACACATAGCGCACTGTTCCCCTGAAATTTCAACTCCAAATACTAACAAATATGTATATTGTACAGCTTAGTATACTGTACACACACACAGCCTTACAAATCAGACAGAGAGCACTGTAATCATGACCGAAATATAATCCATGCATATCTGTCATATTTTTCATGTTATCTGACAAATATGTGAAATAGAAAAACACAACCTGCCCAACCGATTGGCGAGACATTCTCTGCACTTTGCTCCACAGCCATAAATCCAGGCCTGACATGCAGTCAGGCACTTCTCTAGACTAACTCTCTTCTTATACTAGCTTCCTTTGATGTTTGCAATGCAGACATATATTGAGGTCACATCTACTTCCTGTAGCCATCTACTGATAGCAATTACAAGCTCATTTGTCTCACTTGTCAAGTTTAAAGAATATTTCTATCTAGTGATAAGCTTCTAGCAGCTCATTTTAATGTCATTATTTTCTAATTGATTTTACATTAACATTTCTGAGTATTCATAGTTATAAGTGCTCATTCATAAAATGATATACCACTATATCTGACAGCAAAACCAATATCTAGCTTACTATTCATTCACTGGTCAAAAATTGGCCTGAATCGCTACTTTCTAAGCAATTACAATGACAACTTACCAGTGTGAATTAATGAGAAGATCAGCAACAAATGATAAAACCTTCACTTCTTCTTGATCCTCACCGATAATACTGCCATAAAAATAATTGCAGCGCTCAGTGACATTTATATTTACTCATCATGTGGCTCTTGCAAAAGCCATCACTACATAGAAAATTCAAATGAACAGGAGACCACTGAATACACAGCCCAGCCAAATCCATCAGAGCTTTCTTAGTGACTCTTCCTTTAGGGGAGGCCGTCAATCATGTCCATATGTACCAACAGGACATATGAAATATACATTAGATCATAATGTTAAAAGTAGTAAAAAGGCATAATGTAAAAAAACAAGAATGTAATGTATGAGGTACTTCTATGGCTTTTATGAATATAATGTGAACAAAATATGAAATGCATCGATTCATGTTCCAGTTTACATTAACATAGTCAAACAGTAGTTAAAATTGTTTAGTAAGATGCCAATCCGAGAAATGTTTCCTGCTTGCCCATGATAGCACATTGCTTTATATTTAAAGGTGTTGCCCAGGATAAACCGATCTTCCTCATCTAAGCTACCACACCTGCCTACGTTCTAAACTACTTACTGATCTAAAAGCTATATTTACCTAGATCACAGGCACATTTTCCAATTTTTCCTGTTTCTGGAAATGTAATGTCATCAATACTAATACCCCACCCCCACCCCATCATACATACCTGTCTTCCTGTCCAGATCTTCTGGGCAGAATAGAGATGGAGTTCCGGCTACTACTGAGTTAGTTAGGAAGGGCTAGTAGTGGGCGGGCTAGCTAGGGAAACAGGTAGGGGGTGTGAGTGACAAAGGAAGAGGGGGACGAAGTGAGAGAGGAAGGGGAGGGACTCAGCTCTGAGTGAAACGCAAGTCATCAAGGTAGTTGTAGGAAAACAGAACATGAAGCTACCCATGTAAACAAATGCAGAAGAAGCCAGGAGCTCCAAGAGAAACCCAGAAATCACTCAAAACACTGCTAAAGGTATTTGGTTGAACTTTTTTGAAAAATTATTTTTTGCCCGGAAAACCCCTTTAAAAAAGAAAGTGATGTACAGAATATAAAAATGATAAAAGAATGAAATTACAATTCTAATTTCGACATATACAGGTGCATCTCAATAAATTAGAATATCTTTGAAATGTTCATTCATTTCAGTAATTCAGTAATTAAATTCATAATCAGCGTCTACCATGATTCTGTGTCCTACTGAACCAGACTGAGGGACCATTTAAAGGCTTAAGAAACCTTGGCAGGTGATACACTGAATTTACAATACTGAACTTTTTTACAATATTCTAATTTTCTTAGATTTGGGTTTTCATTACCTGTAATCCATAATCAACATTTACAGAAATAAAACACTTGAAATAGAACACTCTGTATGTAAAGAATCTAGAAAATATAGGAGGTCACTTTTTGAACTCAATTACTGAAATAAATAAACGTTTCAAAGATATTTAAATTTATTGAGATACACCTGTATGTAGAAACAATGTCTAATACACCATTTTAGTACACCTTTAACCCTTTAAGGACGCAGGGTAGTTTGTACGTTAATGTTCTGCATCTTTTTTAATATTTTCGTTCCCCGCCTTCCAAAATTCATAACTTTTTTATTTTCCTGTCGACATAGCTAAGCGAGGGCTTATTCTTTGCGTGATGAGTTGTATTTTCATTTTGCACTATTTTGGAGTATATGCAATGTTTTGGTTAGCTTTTATTAATGTTTTTGGGGGGTGCATGTGAGAAAACCCACAATTCTATCATCATTTTTTGCATTTTGTTTTTATGGTGTTCCTTTTGAATTAAAAATGACATGTCAACTTTGTCCGGCGGGTCATTACAATTACAGCAATACCATATGTTTTACTGTTTTTACAAATAAAACGTCACTTTTTGAAAATGAATGATTTTCCTGGGTTCACCATATTCTGACATCTACAACTTTTGTACTGTTTTGTTGATGGAGCTTGAACCTGGTTCTCTGATCCCCAGTGAAATGTACTGCGATACATACCATAGAGTATGTTCTGACAATATGCTGATGTTGCTGAGTCAAGCAGCCATAGAGTACTCATTTATATCTCAGAAATCTTGGTAAAGCTTTACATGGCCCAACATCAATGGGGTGTCAATTTAATGCACCAGATCCCATGATGCTCACTGTAGTAGCTGTCCACTCTGAAAGGAGTTTCCAACCTGGACCACCATCTATTAACCCAGAATGCCCTAATAGGAGATTTGAGAATATTCCTTTAATTGTGGCAATGCTGAAAAGATTAAGTATTCATATAAGAAAAAAAGAAATATGAATATATTTATAAACACAAACAATGAAATATTGTGGCCACAAATTATAGCTGGACAAAGATAAACGATAACTGACCACAGAAAACATTAGTCACTTACAGACTGGCACATTTAGCTTCATAATGACCATAAAGGCCAACAGGTTGAGAAACCACTAAACAAAAACTATGAGAAGAAAATCATTCATTTTTGGTATAGAAAAGTCACAAATCATACTTTCCGATCACTTATGACAGATATTGATCTATGACTGTTTATAGCAAGTGTAGATTTCAACAGGCAGCCCTATTTACTGATAGGCATGCACCTTTACATAAAGATGGTACATTTTACTCCAATGAAATATGGAGTCTTAATAACTCTCCCTTATAGTTTTGGTGGCATAAGGGAGATGCATTGTCCATTTGTTGGAGATTTGCACCCCCACTGTCGATGCTACCTACACTTACAAATCTTCCTACTGCTGCATAGTTGTTTTTTTCTTGCAATCCAGGTGATTTATCATGCTACATCAATATAATGCTAAAAACTGTACTTTTCCCTTTAAGTCTATACAAAATACAATTCCCGCAACAGTTTGACTATCAAAGCTAGAATGTAGGTTTCAAGCAGGCAGTGGTGAAGAGATTAAGCTCTCATAAAGTACAGGTAAATGTTGGTGATAGGTGTTTGAAGGCACAAAGAAAAGCATTCAAGGTAAAGGTTTTCTCTTCCATAACACTTTGTTCTAGAAAATGAGACCTGTCACTCCTTGTACAACTTTGGTCACATAGATTACGCCAGGAGAAAAATTTGTTCACTGCACAAAATTGAAGAATAAAGGTTTCATGGACGAATGAGAAATGGATTCTATTAGGCATGGACAGTGGTGATAAAGCAATCCCATAAGTAAACAGAATATAGACAACCATTTTTCACACTGATCCATGGAAGGAAAGAAAAAAACACAACCTCAGTCAAGAAGTAAAGGGAATGATGAATGAAATCTCCAAGGGAGTTCATAGATTAGCATTTGGTCACAATGAATTAGGATGTTTTAATAGATGCTGAGACCTTTTTCTACCAAATATTTATTCCATCCTCTTAAAGAGGGCCTTTCACCACCTCCACCAACTCACAAATCTTTCCATCCATCAATAGGAGTTATTCCACTGATTTTGGTATAATTGTAATTTTTTCCCTAGCCTCCACCATTCCCGAACAATCATTGCTTTTAGTTTCAGCACAATTATGCTGTCTACTGTCAGGTGGGTGGTCCCTGTATTTCTGCTTCAGCCCAGGATGGCCCACCTTATAGTAGATAACTTAAAAAAATAGCATGATCAACAGTCTAAATAAAGCAATGGCATTAATACATTAATATACATCAAAGTAGAAACAGTAAGCACACATAGGAAATAAGTAGCTGGATGTAATGGTCCTCAGCACATCCAACACCTCGCTTTATTAACCAGCAGTCAAAATACAATGCCTTATAGAGCTGTTCCCAAAAAGTGACATTAAATGAATCAGTAAGGTTGTGGAGGCCAGACCAGGCTTATTCAGCCAGGGGGACCATAGATTCCAAATTTGCTATAGGCCTTGTGTTTTTAGTAAATTGCTTTTTCAAACATCACAATCCTCTGTTTCTTGAACAATTGTTGAAATGCTTCCTGGCCAGGTTGAAATTCTCTTCCATATATTTTTGTCATGTCCTTTCAGGTGCCTCCCTAGCCCCCTGTAGGATCTAGCTAGCCCACCAGATCCTTCCAAGGGCTCCCTCTCATTACATATGGCTGTCCTATTTCTACCCCTCCCTAGCTACTATCTTTTGATTACATAGGAGCCTCATAAACTTTGCCTCAGTGCCCTCTCATTAGTCCATGGTCTTTTACTCACAGATTCCTCCACCAAATTGCCCCCTTATTACCAAAGCTGGGAGGTGGAACTAGGGAAAACATTTGATGACTCCCAATGGCACAGAGTCTTCTGCTTCCCTCATAAAGTACTTATCGCAACTAAGGCACAAGAAATCTCATTTAAGATCCTTTCCTGCTGGTATGGGGTCCTGGCCCGCTTATAGAGTTGGTAGATATGATCCTAGATTCTTCTTAAAGTCGTAGGCGGGGCAAGGGTACAATGTCTCATATACGGTGGGGATGTCCATTGCTCGGATCCCAGGTTTGGTCACATAAAGCTACAATAACAGATATATCACTCCCTGATACTCCTGAAGCTCTGATTTTGTTTATGATTACCATAGGCTTTTCTAAATATAAATGACCTCCTAGCAGCTTTCTCCTTCAGGCCGGGGCCCCACATTGCACAAATTGCTGCGTTTTACAGTACCTGCAAAGTGGATGGGATTCTGGCTAATGCAGCGGAAATGTTAAAAACTGTTGCATTTTTGTAAATCGCAGCATGTCATTTATACAGTGGGGAAAAAAAAGTATTTAGTCAACCACCAATTGTGCAAGTTCTCCCACTTAAAAAGATGTGAGAGGCCTGTAATTGATATCATAGGCAGACCTCAACTATGAGAGACAAAATGAGAAAACATACAGTACAGACCAAAAGTTTGGACACACCTTCTCATTCCAAGAGTTTTCTGTATTTTCATGACTATAAAAATTGTAGATTCACAATGAAGGCATCAAAACTATGAATTAACACATGTGGAATTATATACTTAACAAAAAAGTGTGAAACAACTGAAAATATGTCTTATATTCTAGGTTCTTCAAAGTAGCCACCTTTTGCTTTGATTACTACTTTGCACACTCTTGGCATTCTCTTGATGAGCTTCAAGAGGTAGTCACCTGAAATGGTTTTCACTTCACAGGTGTGCCCTGTCAGGTTTAATAAGTGGGATTTCTTGCCTTATAAATGGGGTTGGGACCATCAGTTGTGTTGTTCAGAAGTCAGGTGGATACACAGCTGATAGTCCTACTGAATGGAGTGTTAGAATTTGTATTATGGCAAGAAAAAAGCAGCTAAGTAAAGAAAAACGAGTGGCCATCATTACTTTAAGAAATGAAGGTCAGTCAGTCCGAAAAATTGGGAAAACTTTGAAAGTGTCCCCAAGTGCAGTGGCCAAAACCATCAAGCGCTACAAAGAAACTGGCTCACATGAGGACCGCCCCAGGAAAGGAAGACCAAGAGTCACCTCTGCTGCAGAGGATAAGTTCATCCGAGTCACCAGCCTCAGAAATCGCAGGTTAACAGCAGCTCAGATTAGAGACCAGGTCAATGCCACACAGAGTTCTAGCAGAAGACACATCTCTACAACAACTGTTAAGAGGAGACTGTGTGCAGCAGGCCTTCATGGTAAAATAGCTGCTAGGAAACCACTGCTAAGGACAGGCAACAAGCAGAAGAGACTTGTTTGGGCTAAAGAACACAAGGAATGGACATTAGACCTGTGGAAATCTGTGCTTTGGTCTGATGAGTCCAAATTTGAGATCTTTGGTTCCAACCACCGTGTCTTTGTGCGACGCAGAAAAGGTGAACGAATGGACTCTACATGTCTGGTTCCCACCGTGAAGCATGGAGGAGGAGGTGTGATGGTGTGGGGGTGCTTTGCTGGTGACACTGTTGGGGATTTATTCAAAATTGAAGGAATACTGAACCAGCATGGTTACCACAGCATCTTGCAGCGGCATGCTATTCCATCCAGTTTGCGTTTAGTTGGACCATCATTTATTTTTCAACAGGACAATGACCCTAAACACACCTCCAGACTGTGTAAGGGCTATTTGACCAAGAAGGAGAGTGATGGGGTGCTACGCCAGATGACCTGGCCTCCACAGTCACCAGACCTGAACCCAATCGAGATGGTCTGGGGTGAGCTGGACCACAGAGTGAAAGCAAAAGGGCCAACAAGTGCTAAGCATCTCTGGGAACTCCTTCAAGACTGTTGGAAGACCTTTTCAGGTGACTACCTCTTGAAGCTCATCAAGAGAATGCCAAGAGTGTGCAAAGCAGTAATCAAAGCAAAAGGTGGCTACTTTGAAGAACCTAGAATATAAGACATATTTTCAGTTGTTTCACACTTTTTTGTTAAGTATATAATTCCACATGTGTTAATTCATAGTTTTGATGCCTTCAGTGTGAATCTACAATTTTTATAGTCATGAAAATACAGAAAACTCTTGGAATGAGAAGGTGTGTCCAAACTTTTGGTCTGCACTGTATCTAGAAAATCACATTGTCTGATTTGTTAAGAATTTATTTGCAAATTATAGTGGAAAATAAGTATTTGGTCACCTACAAACAAGCAAGATTTCTGGCTCTCACAGATCTGTAACTTCTTCTTTAAGAGGCTCCTCTGTCCTCCACTCATTACCTGTAGTAATGGCACCTGTTTGACATTGTTATCAGTATAAAAGACACCTGTTCACTACCTCAAACAGTCACACTCCAAACTTAACTAAGGTGAAGACCAAAGAGCTGTTAAAGGACACCAGAAACAAAATTGTAGACCTGCACCAGGCTGGGAAGACTGAATCTGCAATAGGCAAGCAGCTTGGTGTGAAGAAATCAACTGTGGGGCAATAATTAGAAAATGGAAGACATACAAGACCACTGATAATCTCCCTCGATCAGGGGCTCCACGCAAGATCTCACCCTGTTGGGTCAAAATTATCACAAAAATAGTGAGCAAAAATCCCAGAACCACACGGGGGGACCTAGTGAATGCCCTGCAGAAAGCTGGGACTAACGTAACAAAGGCTACCGTCAGTAACACACTACGCCACCAGGGACTCAGATTCTGCAGTGCTAGACATGTCCCCCCTGCTTAAGCCAGTACATATCCGGGCCCCTCTGAAGTTTGCTAGAGAGCATTTGGATGTTCCAGAAGAGTATTGGGAGAATGTCATATGGTCAGATGAAACCAAAGTAGAACTGTTTGGTAGAAACACAACTCGGCGTGTTTGGAGGAAGGTGAATGCTGAGTTGCATCCAAAGAACACCATACCTACTGTGAAGCATGGGGGTGGCAACATCATGCTTTGGGGCTGTTTCTCTGCAAAGGGACCAGGACGACTGATCCGTGTACATGAAAGAATGAATGGGGCCATGTATTGTGAGATTTTGAGTGCAAACCTCCTTCTATCAGCAAGGGCATTGAAGAGGAAACGTGGCTGGGTCTTTCAGCATGACAATGGTCCCAAGAACACCGCCAGGGCAACGAAGGAGTGGCTTCATAAGAAGTATTTCAAGGTCCTGGAGTGGCCTAGCCAGTTTCCAGATCTCAACCCCATAGAAAACCTTTGGAGGGAGTTGAAAGTCCGTGTTGCCCAGCGACATCCCCAAAACATCACTGGTCTAGAGGACATCTGCATGGAGGAATGGGCCAACATACCAGCAACAGTGTGTGCCAACCTTGTGAAGACTTACAGAAAATGTTTGACTTCTGTCATTGCCAACAAAGGATATATAACAAAGTATTGAGATGAACTTTTGTTATTGACCAAATACTTATTTTCCACCATAATTTGCAAATAAATTCTTTAGAAATCAGACAATGTGATTTTCTGGATTTGTTTTCTCATTTTGTCTCTCATAGTTGAGGTCTACCTATGATGTCAATTACAGGCCTCTCTCATCTTTTTAAATGGGAGAACTTGCACAATTGGTGGCTGACTAAATACTTTTTTTCCCCACTGTATCTACGGAAATGCCGGCGTATTCTGTATAGGTATAAGTGGATCAGAAAGTCCGCAAAGGAAAACTCTGCGAAATTTCTGTGAAAAGAGCTGTGGAAAAAAATGCAATGCGTTTCCGCCATGGTCTTCCACTACAGCTCTCCACCTGGGGCCTCAGGCAGCAAAAATGTCTTACGCTAGGTTCACACTAGCATTCGGCTTTCAGTCCAAGTGGACCCGATAAACGGAAAACTAACCTGCTTAAAAAACGGATACCCGCGAACCCCATAGACTATAATGGGGTCCGCCAGGTTTCCGCCGGAAAAATGTGGACAGAAAAGTCGGGGATTCGAGCACAGAAACCCCCGAACGGAAAACAAGCGCTAGTGTGAACCTAGCCTTACCCAGACACTGGAAAAGCTAGTCCTTGCTAACTATTAAGGTGTGGTTTGCTGAAATCTCCCTCCACTGTAGAATGGAGGACATTATTTCCCACGCTCCAGAACTCCAGGAGAGGTTTACGTTTACCCGGGATCCCTGGATTGCATTTCAACACTCGGACCATTAGCGCCATGTGGGGAACTCATCTTAACCCATCTTAATTTGTTGTGCACTGATCTCTTCTCTGGTGGCATATGCCTATTTTGTGTCCCATGGTCCGCAACCTGATGCTGCAGTTTCTCAGACACTACCGGTCTAGCATTATTGTATATCATGTGGTGCATTCATCCCTCTTTACTACTTCATGCCCTGTCCCTCCCCCTTACCGATTCTACCCTTTCCCTCTTCCTGCGCCTCCCCATATTTGATTGCTGTGACTTGTTTTATTGTAAATTCCTTTTACTTTGGAAAATCAAAAAAATTAAAATGAGCAAAAAAAACGAACGGATGAAATTTTCAGTTTTTAATGTCCGTTTTCTATCAGTGTCACTTATTCTTCATCTAAAATATTATCAAATAGCAAACATAACAGACCAGACCAATACACTGTGTATTTAGAAGAAAGGGACAAAGATGCAATATTTCTCTTACATTTATGCAGCATGTTATAGTTCAGTGAACATGCTCTAAAAACTATTCAGATCAAATATGCATGCAAAAATTTTAAGGATTTTCATAACACACAAAAAAAGAAGCTTTTGACACAAAAGCATTTTAGATACATATGCCACATTAACTTTACGCATAGAAATGCTGGTTTGAAGAGGGATTATTCATTGTGACATTATTTAGAATGATCTCGTGTGACTTCATACTGTGAGGATTGACAGTGGTTGAAGGGTTTTGCAGTTTCAGACAATGCATTTACAAATATATTATCCCTCAGTAAGCTTAGCTGATCTCAGTGGTTTGCTCTTGGCTGATCTGGGTGCTTTCCTGATCAGGTGATCATAGCTGCTTATTCATGATGTTTACACTTGTTTTTCCATCCAAATCCCCTCCAGAGTGCTATGCCTCTCTACAATGTCTACCAACACCAAGAATTAATAGGGAGGTTCTAAATGGATGACCCACAATTTCTCAAATAGATAAGGAAATAAAGGCTATTCGAAAAGTGTATATGTATATACAAAGCAATTTGTTTTCAATAATATCAAGCCTAAAATAAAAGATGATAAAATAAATCTAGAAAGGTTTCAACCACTCTTGCTTTATTTTTCAGAATGTGATGCAAACATCACATCCAGTCTTACTTGAATGTATTGAAAGTATCTGCACTGATGCCCTGCCTTTAATATCGCCACCCTCTTGCCTACAACAATCGGCACAGCTGGTTGTGTGGTGCTGCTTCATAGAGGGTCATATCACCCAACCAATCAATCAGCGGCCTCCATTAGATAACACTTGCATGGCCCTGCTTTCCAGGTCAATAATGAATAATACTTGATTCTAATCAGAGATTTCAGGCGACAAAATACTTGTGTAGCAATGGACCAGCCGGAAAGATTTTCTATTGTTATGATCTATACGCTTCACAAACACTGGATGGTTTGGAGTCAAATCTTTCTGGATATGGTCAGTTTGTTATCATTTCATGTTTTACTTGTATCTCTGTATGCAAATGACACTACTATGTGGTTACATTATAGACCTTACATTATGGACCATTATACCACATAAGGAAGAACATCTTACTTCTAAGAAGCTAAGAATTGTAAAACCAAGAGGACAAGGACATGGCAAAGCTGGGCCAGGACTTCTTTAGGCCGGGGCTCCACACTGCGAATACGCAGTGTTTTGGCCACGGCAGAAACAGTGCAGCAAAAAACTCTCTGTATTACAGTGCCTGCAAAGTGGATGGGATTATGGCTAATCCAATCCACACTTTGCAACAAAAAATCCACAGCGGAAATGTTGTGATTTTAAAAACGGTTGCTGTTGTAGGGGCAGTTAGTGGCATTCTTGCCGCAGAGAAAAGGAAGTTAGTATGCATATGAGCTGCCCTGTATTCTGGGGCGTGGCCACAGCCTCCAGTGTGCCTGTTTTCACCTGTGGTCAATGCATACCACGATCTATCAATCTTTATGTGAGGAGGAGTTGCTGCTTGGCAACTACAGGTGAAAATGGATGCTCTGGCATGGTCATGCCCTGAGTTCACCAAACAGCTCATTTGCCTACAGATCAAAAGTTGATTTTCACAGCAGCAAGACTGCATTTTCACACAAGGTATGTTCACTATGCCGCTACCCTAAAACTCTACAACATGCCCTAAAACAGAATATAAGTAATTTAGAAGTGATTTTGATGGCGGTAGTCTCCCTTTAACATGTCCATCTATAACATCAGTCACAGTCCAAAATAGTCATGTAGGAAGTTAATAAGCTAGCATTTTAGTGCTGACTTTCTCTTGGCCCACTTCCACAATAGCTTACTTTGGAAATATGTGGTATAGAAAAAATTGTAATGGAAGGTAAACTGGAGCTGTGCATTTCTCAGTTGGAGCTTGACATAACATAGTAAGGGTAGGTTCACATATGTCAGTTGCATCAGTATCTGTTTTTTTTGTCCTTTAGACATTACAACTGATGCCAAAACGGATGTGAAAATGCATCAGTTGTCATCAGGCTTTTTCACAAACTTCAACTTTAAAACCATAAATTGGCATCAGTGTTTACCATCAGTTTTTACTATCGCTTTTTACTTAAAAATTTAAATCATGTGAGGAATTTAGTCCTCTCTCAGCCACACCAACTACATCAATGTGTTCTTCTTGGACCAGAGCCTCAAGCTCCTCTAGTTTGCTCACTAGGCTTGTGGCATTTGTGCACTTTAACCTGCCTTCCAAGTTCACACATTAATTTCAAGAAATCTGCATTCTTGAAGTTTTATGGCCAAATTTGTGTATACTTTTCGGCTGTAACAAATGGATCTCCGTATCAACTATTCTAATCCCCCCACCACAATCCACTTCATCACCCACTACAGCCTGTCCCCTCGCTGAGCTGTCTACTACTGTAATGTCAGCCTGTCCCTCCCCTCTCGTTCCCTATTTAAATGTCCCGCCACCCCTGCTAGAATTCTCTCTCCCAGCACCGCACATACCCTTCCATTCAGGTGGAAAACCGCTTGTAACCCAAAAAAAAAGTCAGCTCTAGGAACCCAAAACCCTTCTTTCCTGCACCAGGACTTGATCCATGCATTTAACTCCATAAGCTCCCGCTGACTTTACTGTGTTGTGCATGGCACAGACAGTATTCTAGAGAATACAACCTTGGAGGTCCTTCCCTTCAGCTTGGAGCCTAGGTCACTAAAATTATTTTTAAGGAGCCTCCACCTGCCATGAAGTCTGTCATTGGTACCCAAATGGACCAGGCTGGGTCATCCCTAACCCCCTCCCAGCAATTTGTCCACCTGTTCTACCACATGACAAACCTTGGCACCAGGGAGACAGCAAATCATTCGGTTGAGGCGGTTTTGGAGACAAATGATTCTATCTATCTTCCTGATTATAGAATCTCATATCACCAGTAACTGCCTTGGCCTACCTACATCGTCCCCCTGACTACTAGCTGGACAGTCCTCCTGGCTGAAGTTTAATAAAATATCCTATATAGTCTAAGACTTTTAAATATGAACTAGATAAAGTGTCACAAAGCCTTGGCTAATAAGAATTCGGCTGAAGGCTAACAAGTATAACCTTCAGCGATGACAGCTGAAAAGTGCTGATCCTCTAGCGCAGAACATAAAATGAGCTGATTTCAAGCCCAATTTTAAATTACTTTCCATTACATAGATAAAATGAGCATGCAGGACTCCAGGGTCTTTCTCCTGTATTTATTGTTATTAGTACTATATTTTCCGACCATGTCACCCATGGCAAAGAGGATCCCTGATAGAGATCTTTAATAATGTTTAACCACTTACACTGAGGCTAAATATTATAAGATATAAAATGATAAGAAATGTAGAACAAGCTTTAATCTATAACATTTCTACTTTTACCATACTGTAGTTCATAGTTAAAATTGTTTATTTATTTGTGTATATAGCACCAAATATTCTGCAGCACTGTAGAGAGATCATCATGTAATTTCTTTGTAAATATATCGAACATAAACTGGCTGACACCTTATGTCACCCTTTTACAGTCTGCTGAACAACAAATTCAGCAGGCTCCACCAAGATTGAGTATAAATCCTGACAAACCCTTCCGCACTACCCAGTTCACGTAACAGCACCATAAACTCAATAGTGACCCTAAGGCCAAGGCCCTACATTGCGAAAATGCTGCAACTTGGCCACGGCAGAAACGTCTTAAGTATCTACAAACTGGATGGGATTCTGACTAATTATACCTACTGAAATTCTGGCATTCTCCATATAGGTATAATTGGAACAGAGAGTCCGCAGGGTAAAAGTCTACGGGCTTTCTGTAAAAAGTGATGCGAAAAAAATGCGATTCATTTACATCGCGATCTTTTCCACAGCGCTTTTTGGCTGCAGCTCAGTACCTGGGGACTTAGTTGCAGAAATACAGCTTTTTTCCTATTATGGAAATGTAGAAGAAAAAACTCTGCATTCTACAGTACCAGCACAGTGAATGAGATTTTGAATAATCCCATCCACACATTGCAGGAAAAAAAACATTTTCAAAAACACACACGTTTTTGAAAATTGCAACATAGCAATTTTACCTGTGGAAATGCTCACATTTCCATATAGATTTAATAAGAGAAGAAACACCACAGAGAAAAACGCAGCAAAAATGCAATGAAAAACGCTGTGGAAAAAAACGTGATGCGTTTTCGCTGCGTTTTTTTCTGCAGCTCTAGGTCTGTGATGCTGCTCCACCTCTACTGCGCAGGTGTGGGAGCAGCATTACAGACCTGTGCAGTAGTGGTGGATCGTCGGCTACAGAGCAGCGCTGGGTCTATAGCACGCATGGCAGTCAGAAAAGAAGGATGGGTGTCCTGCAGGAAGTAGACAGGTAAGTATATAATGGGGTCGGGGGGTTGAGCTGAGTAGGTAGGGAAGGGCTAGTAGTTGTAAGCGGGATAGCTAGAGACAGGGAGGGGGGTGTATGGGAGGGGGGAGAGAGAGGAAGGGGGGAGTGAGGTGAGAGGTAGCTAGCATGGAAGTTACATAGCAGGAAGCTGAACCATGTAAGCAAATGCAGAAGATACCAGGAACTCCCAGAGACACCCAGAAATCACTCAAAACACTGCTAAAGGTATATGGGTGCATTTATTAACCCATTAATAGCATTAATAGACCTTTTAAAAAAAAAAAAAAAACAACAACATTTTTTGCCCAGAAAACCCCTTTAACTACAGTTTTGTGCAAAAGCTTTAGGCAGACGTGGAAAAAATGCTGCGAGGTAGGAATGCTTTCAGAAATAGAAGTGTTAATAGTTTGTTTATCAATTAACAAAATTAAGTGAATGAATAAAAGAGAAATCTAAATCACATTAATATTTGGTGTGACCATTCTTTGGTGGAGGAGTCCTTGGAGAGATGATATGGCACCACATAGCCCTGATCTCAACATGATCAAATCTGTCTGGGATTCTATTTTTGAAAGCATTCTTACTTTATAATAGTTTTTACATACCTGCGTAAAACTTTTTCACAGTACTGTATATTCAGTATATTGGGAACAAGTATGCAATTAATGAATAAAAAAAAAATCACCATAATGCTTCTTCAATGCTGATGGTAGTGTCATTTGTACAATCGATCCTATAATTCAGCGGTCCCCAACCTTTTTTGTACCAAGGTCCACTTTCATGTAGGCCAATTTTCCTGTGGATCGGTGGGGGGCGGGGTTTTCAGTGACGGGACAGGGTTGGGGTTGGGGGCGACTCATAAGAAAACCCAATAAAGTCTTAGGCCCCACATAGCGGTGGTAACGCAATGTCCTTTCCTCTGCAAACTTTTTTTCTTCAATTATACCTATAGGGAAACCGCCAGTGTTTCCGTAGGTATAACTGACATGCTGTACAAGATATAATTGACATGCTTTTCTGTACATGATTATATGGTCTGCCATTTTGCGTGAGCTTCTGCTCTGCTCTGTTAACAGCATTCAGAAATATGCTTTCTAGTACACATGGTTGCAGAAGTTTATAAACTGGTTTCTAAGGAAGAGTGTTGTGTGCATGCTCTGTGACCAGTGGTCACTGTGCGGAATGGAATCCACTGTATTCATCATCTATTATAGTGGTTATATATACATGATGGTTGTTATTTGCTTAAGGTTATTTACCTCTAGTTTTATAATGGCTGTGTTGTTTTACATTATAATCCTACCTGTAATGATGCTGACCTGCAGGAGGGCAACTTGGCTTTTGCTCAGCAGTTACCATCTTTTTGGCTGTGTAAAATAACACAGTAGACCATGCAATTCTATACAGTGACTACATGTCAATAAAAAAAAATATGGTATACAATTTTTTACAACAGAGTTCTATTTAGGATGGATGCCACTGTACATTCATCCAAGCCTTCTGTTAAATAAATATGCTGGATAACTAGGGGGCTTTCCCGACGAATATGTTTCGCAGAAGGAGAAAAACGCAGCGTAACAGTATCCTAACTTCCCTAAATTCATCTTCTGCCAACAAACTAATGTTGGCAGGCACTGAGCAATATACATGTCTTCCTATTCATATTATAATGCTTAAAAGTACATAAAATACTGATCTATGTTCAGTGTATGTAAGCTTAATGAGCAGAGGAAAGAAATCTTCCAGACTTTTCTCCAAGAGCCAAAATGACTCTTCTCTCCAAAAAAACAAAAGGATTGAACAGTTGAAACACAAATGTCTGACCCCATACATGGGATAACTATATTCCCCAATTCCCCTATACACATGAACACTCAGCTCAGCCTCCTCATTGAGGGAGAGTTGAGGAGACCCACACACACTAGATATATCTAATGTTTATGGGCTGCTATACACAATAGATGGTCAGCTAAACCTATTGAAATTAGCAAGTTCATCTGATACACACCTAATGTGTATGTCCTGCTTTAGGCATGTACAATATATATCACCTTAGCTAGGAATACATTAATGAGATTCTATCATTGGGGAAACATGTTTTTAACGGAAGCTACGTCGTAATAGCCTTTATAAAGGCTATTAGTATCCTACCTTTGTCGTTTCACTCCTCGCCGCCGTTTAGAAGAAATCTTGATTTTTATTTTTATGCAAATGCATCTTCAAAATGCACAGGGGGCGTTCCCCCAGTGCTGAAACTGCATAAGGGGCGTCCCCTGTGCTCTCCTCAGACACATTTTTGAACTTACCGCGCTGCCTCTCTTCTTCTTTAGCAGACGTCTCTTCTTGACGTCATCCTGCACACAGTATCATCTCCCATAGTGGCTCCTGCACACAGTATCATCTCCCATAGTGGCCCCTGCACACAGTATCATCTCCCATAGTGGCCCCTGCACACAGTATCATCTCCCATAGTGGCCCCTGCACACAGTATCATCTCCCATAGTGGCCCCTGCACACAGTATCATGTCCCATAGTGGCCCCTGCACACAGTGTCATGTCCCATAGTGGCCCCTGCACACAGTATCATGTCCCATAGTGGCCCCTGCACACAGTATCATCTCCCATAGTGGCTCCTGCACACAGTATTATACCGGTATGTCCCATTGTGGACCACCCATGCACAATTATTATACTCTGGGGTCTTTTCAGACCCCAGAGTATAATGATCGGAGACCCAGGGGAGGATAGAAACATAAAAAAAACAACGTTGCTTACCTGTTCCTCGATCCGGTCCACTCTCTGCTGCTTCGGCTTTCTTCAATGCTGGACCAGGCTGGCGTCACGTGATGCGGGCCGGCGTCGCGACGCAAAGTGACGTCCCCAGCAGAATCGTTACAGCAGAATCGCGCAGCAAGGACAGGCTCTGCTTCCCGACACCAGGAGAACGCTCACCACTGCACACTCATGCGGTACAACGCAGCAGGGACATCGTACTGTACAGGATAACGGCAGCGGGACAAAGGGGGACAACAAGGAAAGCAACAGGCTCAGGATGCTGAATGGTGAAGTTAGGGGACGACAGCAGTGTTACGGTATACCATATACCGTACCGGTATGTTCTGTTCGGGAATGCTGCGAAACGAAACGTCTCCTACGGTACGTCTTACTTTCGGGGGGTGCCTTATATTGGGCAATTCTACAAAACCTCTCCTATGTCTTACTTTCAGGGGTGTCTTATTTTCGGGGAAACACGGTATATAAGAAAAAACAATGTCTGTTTTAGGAAAGTAAATGCATAATACATAAGGAGAGCTCTGAAAAAAGGAAAGGTGAACATGAAAGTCAAGCTCACTGCCACAGTCTATCCATGTGACAAGACTATTTGTTACAGTGTCAAGAAGCTACCCACGCATTACCTGTCAATCCATTGAATAGTCAACGCAAGTTTTCATTCTGAGATACATCAACATGTGAAAGCACATCGACAAGATATCGATCTAGATTCTGTTGCTTCTGATGGACACAACAGCATCAGAAGACTCCCCTTTTCTGCTCAGTATAAAAAATAAAAGCAATGAAAACTTGACAGAACAATGGGATCTGTACAGATCCACTAAGATCAGTTATAAAACAGATCAAATTATATTTACCGTGAATCCTCAAAATAAGAAATAACACCAGCATAACCAATCTAATCTATTTGTTTTTTAACTACGTATAGAATTAGGTATAACAAAAGTGAAAACATATGTATAGATGTAACATATTTATGGTATGTTCACATGACAAAATTTGGCAACGATTTTGAGGCGGATTGTGCTTCAAAATAAGTGCCCTGAATCGGCCTCCCATTGTTACCAATGGGAGACAGGGACTGAAAAAATAAGCATCCTGTTCGATCTTGTGGTGGATCCGCAGCAGAACTTACAGCGCTAGACACTCTGCTGGTGAAAACAGCAGCAGGAAGCTGCAGATCTAGAGAATCTGGGAGTCCGCTTCAGTTATTATTTATTTTTACACCACCATTAATTCCATGGTGCTGTACATTTGAGGGTTTACATGCAATACACAAAACAAGTACAATAATGTCTGCGACCAACTAGAACAGTGAGATAGAGGGTCCTGCCCACAAGAGCCTACAATCTATGAGGGAAAGAGGATAGAGACAGTAGGTAAGGGTAGAAGCTGTTCAGATGGTGAAGTGGTGACAGTAGTGTTACTGAAGGTTGTAAGTCTTCTTGAAGAGGTAGGCCTACAACCTTCAGTTCCTCTTCATTTTCAGCCGCCCTAAGTGTAGGAAGTCCTAGAAAGTGTGCTGGGCCAGGGACTGCAGTTTTGTTCTGAAACTGAGGCTGATGCAGTGGTCCAACTGAACAAATTTTGTGCCACATATTGTCTTATTTTGACAGTACAAAACTTTGTAAACTGAAATATGGGGCTAGGTTCTGGAATGTTACATGTGGTAGAGGAGAGAATGTGCTGATATTAAAGGCCATATTGATGATCTATTCAAAGGTCCTTTGATCAGCAGATTGAAGGGGCTGCAGCACTCACTCAAGTGCTAAGACCACTTCTTAGTGACAGTGAGACCACGTGTAGGAGTCACATGGCCATTCTGTAACTCAGTCCCTTTTAAATGAAGGGGACTACGCTGCAATGTATGAAGCAGTTTCTGGTATACACGATGTATGGATCTATTCTTGTATATGCAATGTATAAAGCTGTTCTTGGAGTATGCATTGTATGAGCTGTTCCTGTTACGTGCAATACATGCAGCTGTTCCAGGTATTTGCAATTTATGGTGTTATTCCTGGTATATGTAACATTTGAAGTTGTTTCCGAAATACAAAATGTATGAAGTTGTTCCTGGTATACACACCCTATGAAGCTGTATTTGGTACATGCAATGTATGGAGCTGTTCCCAGTATAAGCAATGTAGGGAGCAGATCCCTGTATACACAGCATATGGAGCTGGTCCTGGTATATACAATTTACAGAGCTTAAGGGACGGAGCTTCACAAAAGGAGCAGAAGCCTAATTTTCCACTCATTTATTTTCTCCTATCATTCATATGAATCTACTTGGACACATTTTATTGGAAATGTGATGCTCTCTTGGGCTACTATTGTGCATTGTCTTTCTTGCCCTTTCCATTATGCAAGTACAGTAGTAAATATGTCCTGACAGATATATAGCTAGTAGTTTCCTTTTATAAGTTCATGTTATGAAGCTATATATGTTGCCTTGGAACCATCATCTGCTATGATTTTTGTAACTGTTATACCATAAATATAGGTAATGGAACAAGTATTAGCTTTCAAGGGTTTCTTGCATAATATGTCAAGCATATTTATGGATATGACAGTACGCTGTGCAGATGGCATTAAATATGGGCTCAAGCTGGTATCACCTTTTTCAAAATGGCTTTAGCCCACATTCTTCAATGTATTTCTCCATTACTTCAGGCATATTTTACTCCATAATAGTGTAACATATTTATCAATCATTTGCACCTGAAATAACAGCCATTTGCACCATTTTGGAAGTGGAATAAAAGGTGGGGTTGGTTTACTTATTGGACAAGATTTAGACACTTTGCAGCAGATTTACTAACACATCCAAGGTTAAGGCTCCACGTAGCGAGCCGCAGCCTAAAACCGCAGCGGAAAGGCATTGTGGTTTTTCCCACAGGACTTTTCACAGAAACTCCGCAAGGTTTCCTCTGCGGACTTTCTGCTTCAATTATACTTATATGGAAAACACCAGTGTTTCCGTAGGTGTAATTGACATGTTGAGATTTACAAAAATGCAATGGTTTTTTTAAATAGCAGCATGTCCGCTGTAAATATTTTTTTGCAATGTGTGTAAGGGACTAGCCAGAATCCCATCCGCTTTGCAGGTACTGTAAAACGCTGTGGTTTTTGCAGCAATACGTTACGTGGGGCCCCGGCCTAATACTAATTTTGGCATGCTCTACCCCAAATTTAGTAAGCAGCCATAGGAAAAATCACACAAAATTGATGAGCAGCTGCAAAGACTGAACACCATGGGTGACACCAACTTCAATAATTGGCATTTAGTTAGTTTAAAACTGTGCTAATACAGTTCATTACAGTGGGTTAACCATTGGCAATTTGGCCAACTTCCTAGTATTATTCCTCGTGTCTTATGCTAAGGCCCCACGTAGCAAGCCGCAATAAAAAAAAGCTGCGGAAAAGACCGTGGCAGAAACGCATCGCGTTTTTTTTCCACAGCGTTTTTCACAGAAAGTCCGCAGAGTTTTCCTGTTATCTGTTATGTGTTTTTTAATTGTAAAGCTAAAACCTCACTTAGCGAGCCACAACCAAAAAGCGCTGCAGTAAAAACTGTGGCAGAAACGCATCACGGTTTCTCCCACAGTGCTTTTCACAGAAAGTCCGAAGAGTTTCCCTCTGCGGATTTTCTGCCCTTATTATACCTATACGGAAAACACCAGCATTTCCTTAGGTATAATTGACACACTGTAATTTTCAAAAACTGAAGTGTTTTTGAAATCACAAGTCCGCTGCCAATTTTTTTCTGCAATGTGTGGCTGGGATTAGCTAGAATCCCAACCACTTTGTAGGTAATGTAAAACACCATGTTTTTTGCCACGGCCAATACACTGTGTGTTCGTAGTGTGGGGCCCCAGCCTTAAGCAGATTTGCTGCAGAATTATTTGCAACTGCCCTAATCATATGACTGGGGCTTGCAGGAAAAATGTGTGCGTTTATACCCAAAACAACCCTCAGATATTAATGATTGTCAGTAGCAGAAGTTTCTGCAACAAAACTGCTGCTTGTGAATATACCGTAAGGCTGGGGCCCAACGTGGCGTAAACGCCACGGAAAAAAACATGACATTTTACAGTTACTGCAAGGAAAACTCTGCGGACTTTCTGTTAAAAGCTCTTTGGGAAAAACCGCGATGCGTTGCCGCCGCGTTTTTTCCCGCAGTGCTTATTTGCTGCGGCCTGGTACATGGGGCCTTAGCCTAAGGCTAAGATCCCACATTGCGGAAATGCAGTTTTTATTGTTGCAGATTCCTATATATTTCCCATTTCTTTTGTAACCTTTGGCTCAAAAAAACACAGCAAAATTTGCAACAAAAAAGTTGTGTCTCCGCAACGTGGGGCCTCATCCTGAGATTTATTAAGGTAAAGATTAAAATACACAAATTAGTGGCTCAAATGTACAGCTGCTCAGAGCAGGTGTAAAGAAAGTAAGTCAAGCCACCAGAGAATTCCAAATTTATTAAGTGGCATGTGCATTTTAATAAGCTGGACAAACAGTCTTTACTGTTCGACTGTAATAGTAAATCTGCCCCATTTATAAAATGTGACTTTTAAAAAAAAGTCACAAAAATTTGTGCAAAACATCACAAAGTTGCATGGCTACTCCACACAGGCCCTGTGTTAGCATCAGTTTGCGAAATGTGGGCCTAGGGTTTTTCTCTGTGCCATAATATTCTAAAAATGTATAATATTAATTTAGAACCATTTTCTTTTTAGGCCAGGGCCCCATGTTCAAAACCAAAGCCTAACAATAATACACTGTGTAGTTTTGTTGGTGAGTACATTGTAACTACTGTATATAACCAAAGATCTCACACAAATCAGAAATATAATAAGAAAGTTCATTTTATTAAGTAAAAATATCAGAAGAAATATAGAAAAGAATATAGAGTAAAAAAATACAGCACATAAGGCTGGTAAGTATGGCACAAGAGTTAACAATTACAGTAGTATACATGATATGCAGTCAATCATAAAAAGGAATGATATACACAAATATTACAGAGTGTGAAAGCTATGTAACATTAAAGATAGTGTTAAAAAATTGTAACATTAAATGTGGAATAAAGATATATATAAAACCCTGGAAAACAAGGGTCACATGGACACAGGAAACACACTGCTATGCAAATTCCAAGTATGGTCAAAACTAAACTCTGCAAACATATAGCCAAAAGGTAAGTATAGTAAAGGGCAATACAGACCAGTATCCTCTGGAAGTACCCTGTGATTTACAGCACCTGCAAAGTGGATGGGATTCTGGCTAATCCCATTCACACATTGCAGAAAAAAATCTGCAGGGGAAATGCTGCGATTTCAAAAATCACATTACACCTATGGAAACTCCGGCGTCCGTGTACGTATGATAGGGGCAGAAAGTCTGCAGAGGAAAACTCTGCGAACTTTCTGTGAAAAACACTGCGGAAAAAAAAACACAATGCATTTCAGCCACAGTATTTTTTGCACCGCAGCAATTCGCTGCGTGAGGCCTTAGCTTTAATGTCTAAAACCTCTACTAGATGCCAGCACTTTTGAAAATTGCAATATAGAAGCAACAACATAAAATTGAAATATAAAGGCTGACAAAACAAATTATAACACGTGCAATAATGCAATATGTCACATACTAAGGGTATGTTCAAGTCATCCACTTTGCAAATTTGCTAATATTGGATGCAAACAGATTCCAATAGGCCAGGATCAGCATCAGCACCCAACCAGCCCTGGCAGGTGTCACACTGCCTGCGGTGATGGAAGTGCTCATTGTATTGATAACAGTTCAGGAGTGAGCGGTGAGTACATATTTACTGGTCTTAGCCACCCAGACGCCATGCCTAAATCTTGCCCTAGCTCTAGAAGGGTTATGTGTGCCAGCAGCAGAGCAAAAAGAAGCTGAAGGAAGTTCAGGGAGCTAAGAATGGTGAGTAATGATGAAATCTGTACTGATCGCTTGCTCTGCGGGCCCCCGACAACAGACATAGAAGGTATATGCATATAAGTCCATTACAATGTGTTACGGCATAAGGTGACCATTATATTTGGTGGATGAATATGGGAGCCATTAAACTGCAAGATACTATTAACCCCTTAAACTACTACCGTACCAAACAATAATGGAATTATTCTAATAAACGTCTCTACTGAAACTGCTACTATAACAGTAGACACTTGGTCGACTTTTATTTTTTATGTCCATACCTGGGATATTAAGAGATTATACACATCACCATATTATGTCTATGTACAAACTTCATATTGTACAGAACTGTATTATGATGCCTATACAGGTGCATCTTAATAAATTCTGGTTCAGTCTGGTTCAGTAGGACACACAATCATGGAACACGCTGATTATGAATTGTATTACTGAAATGAATGTACATTTCAAATATATTCTAATTTATTGAGATGCATCTTTACAAGTTGCATGCTTCATCAGATATCGTATGTACAGTATGGAAGTGTTTTTCTGCGTACATAGCCTTGCTTTGTATAGCCTGTACTGAAACATGACATAATAGGTGATATTTTATAGGCTTTTTAGGAAGAGCTAGTGACCAAGCAATGAAAAATTTATTCCATTATTTATTCCATTTCACGGTCTGCACACTGTGAGCCTCCACGTTCACCAATCGTCATAAAGTTACTGCAGTGTTACTGAAACGGAAACCAAGTAAAACACTCCTAGTCTTTTCTGTGACTTAGTGCTATGGGTCTGTAGGACATTATACTTAAATTTAACAGGATGGTTTGCCAGTGCGCACATATATCTTTCATGGAAATACATGTCGACCTCAGGAGGCTCCAGGCAGTAAACAGCAAGTAAATCAATCTAAAGGAGTAATTAAAACCAGGTAATAAATGTAGCCTTCAGACATAACACATAATGGCCGCCGCACAGCATCAGCTTCACTTTCCCATTTCTGCAGCTAGTAAATCCAATTTATCCACGTTTCTTCCTGCGCTATTGCTGGATAGTAACATAACTCCTTATAAAACAAACACGGCGCTGCACCACGCACTCTTGATTTTTATTGATCCGCAGCTAGTATATCTTTAAAAAGCCATTAGTTACTGCACATGGAGGACTAGCCATTTAGATGATCATTAATCTTTGTGTAAGTTTTTCTTTGTGACACAAAATAAAAATATAGATTCTGAATCTAATTCACCATTTCAGTTTATATTGTGAGAACATTTTCTGCAAAGACATAAAAAGAGAGGTCATATAAACTCCCTGGGTCACTCAGTCAAGGGTGAGTCACATGTCCCTGAAATAAAAAGATGATGAAAACCTTGTGCCTGCCAATAAACACACGCTAAGGCTGAGACCCCACAAAAAGCACTGCGGGAAAAAGCACGGCGTCAACGCATCACTGTAACGGTTTTGGAAATCACAGCGTATCCGCTGCACATATTTTCCCGCAATGTGTGAATGGGATTCGCTAGAATCCCATCCAATTTGCAGGGACTGTAAAACGCTGCATTTTCTTCCGTTTTCACCACATGAGGCCCTGGCCTAAATAGGTTTCAGAGTTTAACAACCTGGTAATGCTACAAAGGCCATATTAGTTATCATTCATAAGAAATTTCCTGTAGATTTTCTACTATACTAATGACATATTTACATATACAGGTATACATATTTCAAGAAATAAAATTTATGAAAAAGGTAAAGAGTACATAAAGATGAAGCATGATAAATGATGACCAATTTGAGAAAGCATGGGGGCATACAGTAGATTAGCTAGTGATGGGAAATATTTTCCCCTTTTCCATTTACTTTGTGATTCCCTTATTCCTTCTTTACTTTCCTATCTTTGGACAGTGTTGAACACATTCATGGTACTGTATATCAGCATGATAGGTAGTGGTTGTGCCATTGAGGCTACCAAAAATGCCTAAATAAAACAAGTCTGTGTTACGATTGCAGACATAAAGCTTGAATGAAAATTGCTTAGTGTCACAAACAGCGGATCATGGACTGGTTTGGCATTGGGCCACTCCCAATGGTGTTATAATATGTAGTCCCTCCAGTCTTCATTCTGGGGATGTGGTCTTTGCCATGGGGAGACTACCCGGTTGATACCTCTCAGAGTGGTCACAGTATAGGCTGCTGACCACGGACCAGACAGATCCTAGTCCAAAACACCAGCAGGTCAGGCAAAGGATAGTTGGGTACAGGGTGAAGGTCAGTGGCAGGTAGCAGATAAACAAGTTTGTAAACAAGACTAAGGGTTAGGACGGGCAACTCATATTTACAAGTTGAGGACAGGCAGAGGTCATATATGGGCAGGCAGCTGAACAGGATCACGATCAATAGCATAGTCAGTAAACAAGTCTAGGTCAATAAACGAGAGTCAACAGCAGTGAAGTGACAAAAAACCCTCATAGAATCTATAGCACAAGATCCAATATTGCTCGGGTACTCAGCAGAGGACAGAGAAGAATAAGACACGCAGGAGTTGTCTGTGATTGGCTGAGGATGGGATGCACCCGGTCTATGGGCTGGACCAGATGCATCAACAGAAGGAAACACACAGCAGCATGGAGAGTCACAAAGTGCATAGTGTAAAATGGAGGCAAGTAGACAGCAGTATTCGCTAGGAGAGAGAATGACAATGGGTACAGACTGTCATACATAGTTTGTGAAAAGAACAAAAACTGCAGGTGCCATAACCCACAGTTGCAAATTTATATGCCATCAATGCTTACAGTGTAAAATCCCTTTTAGTAGTGTAATAATCACTTCTTTTCCCGCTATAGATACTTACCGTCATCCATGGCGCATGTAATAATTGTTTGATCACTGGGGGTATTCCCTTCACTAGGATTAAAGGAGGGCTGTACTCAGATTTGCTTTACTGTATTAGTCCCATAGAAATGAATGGCTGTGCATACGTACTACCACATTCATACAGCGGACTTGGAAATACCTAATACCTACCGTATCATGATAGTGGGGGTCCCAGCAGTAACACCCCCCAGCAGACACTTATCCCCTATCCTGCCAATGAGTGGCCCTACTGATAATGTATAATATTAATTACAGTGCACAATGTGATATGAATTAATTTATTAAATATTGATTTCAACATATAGTACAATTAATGTCTACAAAAGTATGATAAATAATATAAATGATACTTCCCTTTAAAATAAAAGCTTATGAAGGAAATGAAAGGTTAGAATGGTTCAGTACTTTTATTCTGATGAGTATATGTGAGCATTGAATGTCATCGCTAGATCTTTCACAGATGTCAGATGAAAATGAAGAATCGATTTTCACTACCTGAACCTATCCAAACTGAAACAGTCATACCTTTTAGATAAAATTAGCACTTTCATCACGCTCCAGTTATTGCTGTATTCTACATCATCCACATGTGGCTTAGGCTTAGGCCCTCGATACCAGGAACCCTTGAAACCTATGTTTGGTGTAGGTCTCCAGGTATTATACGCTAGTGGACTTATAAAAAGAAATGTGACATATCTCACAAAGGAAGATTGTTTTGAATTGTGATTAAAAGAAAATATGTTATTTGTCAAATGTAAACTATGTGCAATTTGTGATTTTTTTTTTTTATCACTGCAAAATGAATTGAATTGATCTAAATACCTTCAGGGCATTTGGCAGAAATAAAAATTATGGCACGTGCAAATTTGGCATTCCTGTTGAAGTTGCATACTATAAGGATTTAAAACATAATTCAAGGCAAGGCTATAAAGAAAAAAATGCACTTTAATGTTTCTAACAAAGTAAAGTATGCATTTTGTTGTTTGGTAGCTTCATTCACAGTCTGTGCATATCATTGACTTTAATATGAGACAGAGTAGGAGGAGACTTGAATTTCTGCACCCCCTTAAGTCCTGTGATCACAGTAGTATCAGCACTGATTCATGCAAGCACTTACAAACAAGTACTCTCTACATGGATCTCCCAGATAGCCAAGGTTAAAAGGGCCTGTCCTAGTGATAGGATCCCTTTAATATATAAGGCAAGAACTAAATAATATAGGTGCATCTCAATAAATTAGAATATCTTTAAAACATTTATTTCTTTCAGTAATTAAATTAAAAAAGTGGCCTCCTATATTTTCTAGATTCTTTACACACAGAGTGTTCTATTTCAAGTGTTTTATTTCTGTAAATGTTGATTATGGATTACAGGTAATGAAAACCCAAATCTAAGAAAATTAGAATATTGCAAAAAAGTTCAGTATTGTAAATTCAGTGTGTCACCTGCCAAGGTTTCCTAAGCCTTTAAATGGTCCCTCAGTCTGGTTCAGTAGGACACACAACCATGGAAGACGCTGATTATGAATTGTATTACTGAATTACTGAAATGAATGAACGTTTCAAAAATATTCTAATTTGTTGAGATGATCCTGTATTTTTCTTCTTTTTTGGTGCTGAAACCACTTATTTTATAAATGTTCCAAAATCAGAGTTAAATTATATCTATGCTTATATAGTTGTATTATATTCCCTACCATTTTTACAAGGTTTCTTCAGCTTTATACATTGTTAGGCATTAAACTAGACCTTGCCGGGCACAGCAGATTTTATTGATCTGAAATAAGACACATTCACAGCACCCGAGTGCTAATGTTTTGTATAATATCCCTTAGCTGGTATTCTCCAGAGACATACAGTGCTGAAAAGATGTTGTAATAGATTCTGCTAAGAAAATGATTTCCTTAATCAGCACTATTTATTATGAATAATTATTTTATTATGGAGCATTGATGTGAAATAAGTATTGGTCCTCTTATACAAGTACCATAATTACAAATTTGTCACACCAAATGATTTGTGATCTTTACAAGTGCAGCAAAGCAGAAGAGGAAAGCATTGAGTAGTAGTGAGTCACAGAGCCCTCTACATATGGCCACCTTGCCTCTTCCTCTCAGTGCTATCCTCCTGCCCATTTCACTTCTTTGTCCCTGCAATCTGTGTCTGACAAAGGTCGTCTGTATGAGACCAAAACGTTTTACTCATGGATTATACAATTATTGCATGACCTTTTCTTGGAGTGCCAACTTTCTATATTAAAGCTAACAGAGTGTCATCCTAACTAAGGTCACTCCCGATTCCTCCTTCTCCTTGTGGTGGAAGAAAACTCACTTGGGGAGATTTACCAAGAAAAATATGGCAGAATTCTGGCATGATTCGTGCAAAAAAACTATCTAAGGCTGGGGCTCCAACACGCAGCGTTTTACATTAACTGAAAAGTGGATGGGATTCTGACTAATCCCATCCAAACATTGTAGAAAAATATCTTCAGTGGAAAAGCTGCGATTTCAAAAACGCTTACGTTTTTGTAAATCGCAGCATATCAATTTTACCTACGGAAAAGCTAGTGTTTTCCCCTATAGGTATAATAGAGGCAGAAAGTCTGCAGAGGAAATCTCTGCAGACATTCTGTAAAAAACGCTGCGGAAAAAAAACCCAATGTGTTTCCGCTGCTGTCTTTTCTGCATCATTTTTTGGCAACAAGGGCATTAGCCTAACTTGCTGTGCACCACATTTATCAAGTGTTTAGACAAGTTATGCAACAAAAGGGTTTGACTTTGCTGAAAGGGGGTGGCCTAATTTGTGGCGCCATGGTGAAAAAGTGTGCAAAAATTTTTCTAGCATAAACTAAGCCAACTAATAGGAGATGTAAAGTTAGACTAGGCAATTTAAGTATATGACAGATTTGTCAAACAGCATAAGAAGTTTTGATAAATCTGTTGCAGTTTAAGACTATCTAATCTACGTTTGCACTGTCTAACTTTTACACAGTATTGTTATATCTGCCCCACTGTCTCCTCTTAAGGAAGGAGATAAAATGTCTCCCCTAAGTAAAATGTCCTAAATCAAGGGCTGTACCAAATGCTCATCTTCAGCCAAATAGTATGCTCCACTTATAGCTACATGGGTGACAGTAACAAATGGGTGCAATTAACCAGTTGTTTCCCAGTGTTCCACTGGGATGTCACTCAAGAAGTTAAAGTAACCGCAGACCAGAAAGTAACAGTCACAAACGGCACTTCCTAAAATGTCTTATCAAGCTTGTAGCCCACACAAGAGTACATTTTGTCCCACAAACTGCTATAGTATGCTGGGCTTAAGTCATTAGGCCAAATCTAATACTAAAAAAGTGAATGGGATTCTGGCTAATCCCATCCAAACATTGCAGAAACATATCTGCTGCGGCAATGCTGCAATTTAAAAAACCATTGCGTTTTTGTAAATCACAGCATGTCTATTATACTGTACTTACGGAAATGCTGGCATTTTCCATATAGGTATAATAGAAGCAGAAAGTTCACTGAGGAAAACTCTGCAGACTTTCTGTGAAAAACGCTGGGAAAAAAAATGCAATGCGTTTCCGCCGCGTTTTTTGTCTGCGACCCGCTATGTGGGGCCTTAGTCCTAACATAATTGTTGGGCCCAAGTCTTGCAGCAACAAAGCACTCCCAAATCTGGATCTGTGATAAGACAGATCAACATAGTGGAGCAGATTTACTAATAGTGTCTAAGTTTTACACACAGCAACATTAGACTAGACAGTAAACTGTGCCAGATTTATTAGTGTCTGATTCTGTTTGATAAATCTGCCATATTGTTAGAATGTCTAACATTACATTACTTATTAGTTGACTTAAAAGTTCATTGTGCATTTTTAGTACACACTTAGCTGCAATTTAGGCCACACCCCTTTCCACCAAAGCCACGCCCCTTTCTCACAAGTTGGGAAAGTGTCTAAAATACTTGATAAATGTGGCGCACAGCCTGTTAGAAGGATTTGTGGTGCAAACATTTTGCTTTATAAATCTCCCCCATTGTCCCTTTAAATATAACCTTACTGCTACAAACGTACTTTTTAGTTTACTTCGTTTTCATGTAGTGCAGAACAAGTGGTTAAGGTCCCAAAGACCATACATATTGCTAGAAAGTTGTTTGGAAAAGGTCACAGAACAGATTCACATTTTTAATGGCACCAGTTGTAAAAGATTGATAGACAGACAAGAGCCACCAACCAACTCTACTGAACATCTTGACAACATAAAACACATATAAAATGCCTACACTATAAGCGTTTCTCTCACATAAAATCTGCATTAGCAATTGACCTTTACAAAAATGTCAGCCAGACATATTTTATAGGTGCAATGAGAATTTATTTGATATTGATGCAGCTTCTTACCTATGAAGGAGAACATGCTTACAAAGAGAAATTGACAATTTAATACCCAAGAGATTAAATTGGCAGCTGTAGGTGTATGTAAATCAAAAGTTGATATTCATCTTAAAGAAGTTCTCCACCTAAATTTATTTTTAGGAAAAATCTTATTCATAGCACAGACTGTGAAGGTGTTGGAATGGATCCTGGCAGCTGCCAAGCTTCCTCTCCTCTGCTAACAGCACAGTACTGAACTAGCTTTGATCTAGACATCTGAGGCATTTGGGAGAGACTGTTGGCAATCGCAGCCTTTTACATGGTGTTGTCAGGCAATGCATTCATAGTAACCCATCCACTGACCTGAGGACAGAGAGTGGGTTGTACAGACATGGTAATACTTTTATTAGTGCTATTTTTTATAAACTTGTAAAAATGAAATTAGACTATGACTATCCATGATGTAAATTGTAGTAAAGCCAAATGGCTATAACACTTCTGTTAGCTTAAGCTACACATTTAAATATGACCCCAAGATTGGAATATCCTTTGTAATAACCTCTTCCAAAATCCCATTTGCTAAATGTGACCAAACTGGTTGCCAAATGTAACCAAGCTTTTCCAAGATGCATTGCTCCTGCTAATATGTTTCGTCATCTATTTTTTTAAGGAAATGTTAGAATAAGGAAACAATATATCATTTTAATCTTATAGTCTCAAAAGGACACATACACTCTATGAAAAATTACATTTCCCTGCATGATGGCTGCAATGCGGGCATTTTTATTCACTTACACCAATGCTAATATAATTTATCTGCTTTCGTGCTTTGTGGTGTTCGTGGTTTTGTAAAGTGCCCAGATGTCATATCATCAACATACTATCTGGTATTTGTTATATTTTCATATACTGAAATATAAAATAATGACATCCTTTTCAAGGTAAAATGTAACAAATTTAGAAGTCAGGCTACGTTCACACAGGCTTCAAGTCTGTTGTTCTGATCCATCATAAGTTCAGAACCTCTAACTAAAAAGCTGACAGAATGACAGATGCAGATCCAGCACACTATTTCTGCATCATCATTCACTGTAATGTAAAAAACAAGACAGAAGCTTTCAATATTTATCATAATTTAAACCAGAAATATAGCATTGATGATGGGGGGATATATCCTAGCTACAAGCTGGGCGCATAGCTCGGCGGAGGATGCACGTTTTTTTATGGGAAGGCATGAACCTCTTCATATATGAGACACACAAACCACTGATTCCAGGGCTATGAAGACTGGCGTGAGTAACTTCAGTCTTCATAAATCTGCCCCTTTATCTTCATATCATTAATCCACCTGTGTAAATGCAGCTTTATATTCGTGTGTTAGCCACGCTGCTGCAATGCACATCACTAATACTCTCTGTGTTATCATTTCATATCATGGTGCAGAACAGATTCTAAAATAAAAGTAAAAAAAACTAGCAGTTCACAGCTTATTGGAGTAAGAATACATGTTTTGAATGGTCATTGAGAAGACACACACATTTCATTTCACGGATTAAGAGAACATCTACTGCAGCCTATTCGGCTGCTTGTTTAACATATTGGCTCAAAAAAGTGCTGCATTGCGATCCACTACTACTCTGAAGCTCTGCAAACTATTAACACAATATATTCCACAAATCCTGCCTGCTATAATCTACCTGGTTGTGGCTGCCAAAGCATCTAAAAGTAATATATAGGTCCTGGATCTGCTTTTACGGGGTCTTTCGGTCTGAATTTATTTTGGGGCTCTGTATTTGTTTAAGGGGGTTGGTCTGCAGACTGTAACAGTTTAGGGATCTGTATTTGTTTGTTGGGGTTGTATTTATTTATATTGCTATATTTCTATATTTATTCTAGGGATTGGTCTGATGCTGAATTTATTTATATTGCTATAGAGGCTAGGACTGGCTGCAGAATCAAGAGGCCAGAGTTAAAGGGATTGTCCAGGATCTTTTTTATGGCCTATCCTTAGGATAGCGACAGCTGCCCCCTGCATAGATCAGCTGTTCAGGGGTGTATCCGGTCCTTGCACTATAAAATGCATGGATCCAGAAGCAGCTCTGTGGCCTTTATAGTGGTAGGGCACCATTACTGCAGCTCAGCTCGCACTTACCCCTTTAACAGACATCAAACTCTACAATCTTAAGAAGTTCCCATGGTGGTCTAGGCCAAAAGGAAAACTAGAGGACAAAAGTTTACAAGCTGAGTTTTGAGTGATATCAAATGAGAGTTAGTGGGTTTACAAAGGCAGCAAACTTTAACATGACTTTTTGTTTTTTTTATTTAAGTTATCATTCTTGTACTCCACAAAAAGTCATTGGGTTATTAGACCACAGGGTGTTACCAGTCCTCTTTTCATTAATATGTGTCCCTATGTGGTCTTGCACTGTGGTCTGTGAGGATTATGTAATGAATTATTAGTTGTGAATGCTAGCAGAGAAAGGTGGTGATGTCTATAGACATGGCATGGCAGAGTAACAGCGGGAATGGAGGTGAAGTTCTAGGAATAATCCAGGACCTATGGGCTACTTAATCCACCACTGGGTGTACTGGACTACACTGACATTCATCTGCATAAGTTTATATCCTTTTAGCAGTATACTTTTTAATAGTAATAACAGTAGCATGTATACTGTCAACTGTATGATCAGAATGGTGTGGACTTCCAATATGCCCTGCAAAATCAGAAACTGCTATTTTTATAGTGGGCAACAAAACAGATTTTAGTTGTACCAATATACATACTCATGACTCTACAGTAAGAAAACTGGCATACAAGACATAATAAATCTGCCCCAATATACTTTTTGGCACTTTGCTTGTGCTGTAGTCATTGCTGTAGGTTCCCACCCAGGTCTAGTACCACGTGTAATCCATATGAAACAGGTTTACTGAACGCTACTGGCCACTTAAAAAATACACAACCAAATCTTTTTACATCATCTATTGACAATGAAGCGTTTTTCTTGAGTCTGCTTATCTGCCATAGACCACCCCAATGATACAAATCTCCACATAATCTTCTTAAACAAAGGCAGATCATGAGTTCTTAGGAAGCAGCAGGAAATTCCCAGTTTTCCCTATGCAACAAAACAGATTAAAGTTGTATTTTACAAATGGGCACTTTACTTCTAATCTGGTCTGGCTTAATATGTAAATCACCCAAACTACAGGAAAACTGCATTAGTTCGATGTCACAACATCCTTCTCTTTCTGGCACTTTGGATGTCCGTTTGGATGCCAGGATTGTTTGAAAGTCCCTTTACAAGTACAACTGGAAAAAGCTAACAAAATGACAGTCCCATCAGTAGCCCTGTGTGCTTCCCATACATTCCATCGCTGAACTACTGCGGCATGTCAGAAGTCTCAGCATCATGCCGAACTACATTTCTCAGCAGGCCTCCTCCCTTCTCTGACTTCCTCATACAGTGTCCTGACTGTTCTATAGATATTGGAAAACTGGCCAAGTGCTGTTCTTTCATGCATACATGCATAGACTCAGCTACTGTGTGCATGTGCGTTCTCTACACCACAATGCACTGTCCTGAGTATGATGTGTCACCGTTGACATAATGTCGACAGCGTAGGATGGAGGAGGATGAAATCCATGTGACCTGTGGACCTGATGTCTATGCTGAAGGAGTACAACAGTGCTAAAGAGGTGACATGTCTGTCAGGGAGATCTCTAATGGGTCCTGAGACAATATTGTGAGCAAACTACAAATATGAGGAATGTCGGACACTGGACTGATTACTACAAAAAGTGTAACCCCAGAATACAGTTTTAACATAAAGTTGGTCATATATTAATAATTCAAATAAGACAACAGGAAGTGCAGCCATTTATTGTCACTTTTTAAATAGTTTCTCAGACAAGTACAAATAGATACTGTAGATCCCTATACCACCACATAACTAACAGACTCTCGATACTGCTCAAATGACTGTCAAAAAGACATAAAATATTAGGTATGGCTGAGGCTAGCCCCAATATAGTGGTATAATATGGTAATGAGCTTATTAGAAATCATACTTTATCCTTAAAAGAGAAATTTCAGTTATTTTTGTTTTGTTATATTATCTGAAAAAGCACACCCTCAATAGTAATAATTGTGTACTCAGAAGTGTCTTTCCTTATCCTACTTTCACCTTCTTCAATAAGTCACATGAGCGCAGTGTGACCTGTTTTTTTTCTAGCATAGGTTGCTGTGCAAACAAAAGGTCTCTCTCTGCTGCCTGAGGATACTATTGAGAGCTACCATGTGACTTCCAGATTCATCAAAGTTCTGTCCTAACTCTTTTGACAAAAGGCCTCTCTGCTTCTCCTCTAAGTCTCACGACATATGATCCCTATAGCACTGCTCTTACACACTTTACTTTTCTTTTGTAGTCAGGTCACCATGCCCCCATTTCCTTCCTCAGTATTATCACCAGCCGTTGGTACAGCTTTCAGGATCTTTATTGATATCATCCGCACAGTCTAAGAACCTGGAAGGTCCATTTTAGTATTATATCTGCAGTGTTTTTCAGAAAGAGGGAACAGACATAGGTACAGGTACTAGACATGGTTACAGGTGATAGACATGGGTGACAGCATCAGCAATAGCAGATTTGAATCTACTTTGATGACTACATCATTTTGGAGTGTCACTTTAAATTACTAGGCAACTAGGTTATTAATCAGAGAAAGAAAACCTACTATATGTGCACCTGTAATTTCTATGGGAAATAGCCAGAACATGGCACCACATTAATGTGGTGTTACTTGATGTGCCTAAAGCAGGCCCATTGCTGGAACATGTTGTAGTCACATGCTGAAAAGATCTATCTTCTAAAGCTGGTCTCTTTAAAGGGAATGTATCACTATTTTATATTTTTTAAAATGAGTTTTTTTCTAATCTGTTTTTTCTCATTGTATATCTTTCTGCCATCTTGTGGAGCTTCTCCTCTGTTTTGTAAACAACATTTAGTGATATTCATTACAGAAGTCCTATGGCCATAGGCAGCAATCATTGAGGTCTATAGGAGAGTTTTCTAGACATACAGGGATGGGGAGGGGTGGGGATTAGATAAATTGTGACATAATTTATTGTCAGTAGTGGTTGCAATGACAGTGGTGATATTTATAGAGATCATAAAGCCCCTACAGAACTGGCAAGTGTCAGTAAATTATTTGGCATAGTGGCCAGACTAGTAAATTGCAGGATTTACTTTTTAAATATCATTATAAATATAATGATCAATAATTCTTAAAAATAAAAACTTTGTTTAAAAAATAATTTAGTTTCTGATGACACATACCCTTTATGATGTCTGCTTAACACTGGCCCAGACTTGCTAATACTGTCTAAGGCTAAGGCCCCACGTTGCAGAAACGCAGCTTTTTTGTTGCCAATTTTTCTGTGGTTTTTTGAGCCAAATCCAAAAATGGCTACAAAAGGAATGGGAAATATCAAGGAAGCTCTTATACTTCTCCCTTCTGCTCAATCCACTCCTGGGTTTGGCTCAAAAAAACGCAGCAAAATCTGCAACAAAAAAAGCTGCGTTTCTGCAATGTGGGGCCTCAGCCTATAAGCGAAACTCAGACTCCTCAATTTTAAACTGCATCAGATTTATCAGTGTCTGATGGTGTTTGATAAATCTGGTGTATTCTTAGACTTTCTAGTCAAAATTTACACCTGCTATTAGTTGGCTTAAGGCCCCACATAGCAGGCCGCAGCGAAAAAGCGCTGTGGGAAAAACTACGGCAGAAATACATTGTGGTTTTTCCTGCAGCGCTTTCTGCTTCAATTATACTTATAGGGAAACCACCGGCATTTCCGTAGGTATAAATGACATGCTGCAATTTCCAAAAACGCAGCACATATTTTCCCGCAATGTGTGGACGGGATTCGCTTTGCAGGGACCATAAAATGCCACGGTTTTTGCCCTGGCATAAAAGTTCTTGGTGCATTTTTGTTGCACAGAGGCACAAGTTAGGCTACACCCCTTTCCCATGAAGCCACCCCATTTCCAATAATGCCACACACCTTTTTTCAGTCAAGTTGGAAAAGTGTCTAAAAACTATCTAAAACACTTAATAAATGTGGAACACAGCATGCTAGACAGTTTTTTGGGGAAAAATACTTCACCTCCATACGGTGCACAGCATTTACAACATACAGTATGAACAGTGTTATGAACAGAAAGAACAGAAAAATACAACTGGCTCAACACTTGAAAAATGTGAACCAAAATGGATGTGGTTTAGAATGGTCTAACCTTACGACATATTTATGAAGCAGAAAACAACAAGTATGGCGCAGATTTTCTAGTGCAAAGTAGACCAAGTTTAAAGTGGTATAATGATTTTACGACAGTATACTTTGTGCACCATAAATTCCCGTTATGCGCCACATATTTGTCTCCTCAATAAGTGAGAGATGATTTGTATCTGCTTATGTTGTGCCAAAAAATGTAAGGTTTTTGATGGGTTTTGCACCACCAAATATTTGTACGATGAACCTTGACACTTTTAGTTGAATGGTATTTGAGTCAGAATAACTTTGGAGTTTTTAGAAACACTCCATATTTATGAAGGTCCGTATGACAGATTCATAAATAGGTCTAAAACTACAAACTGGATTCGTAGTTTAAGAGAGTGCAAAGTTTGACCGCATTGATAAATGTGCCCCACTGTCTATAGGGAAGTGGTCCAAAGAAAGTTGTCAGTGTACATAGTATACAGTGGAAGAGTGAAGTAATCAGGCGATACCTTTTAGTGGCTAACTGAGTATATTGGATGGTAAGCTTTCAGAAGACTATCTTCCTTCATCGGACATGGTGTTATACAAGAACTGAAAATTCACAGATTTTTTATAATTTTTTATCCATTTTATATAAAAAATCTGTGAATTTTCAGTTCTTGTATAACACCATGTCTGATGAAGGAAGCTAGTCTTCTGAAAACTTACTTATAAATATACTCAGTTAGCCTCTAAAAGGTATCGCCTGATTTCTTCACTCTTCCACTACTTTCAATGGCTAACACGGTACAACATTATACTACTATCAACTTGAAACATAGTATACAGTGGAACTGCAAATTTTGTCTGGCTATAGGGGTGGTCTTTTAGAGATTTTCCTGTATACCATGTCCCATCAACTGTCAACAAATTTGTCATTGATCATTACAGTGCCTTTAGGTGAACAATATTATACTTATATAATATCATGCATACAAAATGACTCCCCCATCCTCGTCAAATCCTAATGATGCAAATCTGACATTGAAGAGCTGGTGCTTCTGACTAAAAATCAAATGACTTAAAATGACCATGTCCTGTTACTTACAAAGAAAATATGAGATATAAAACAATACATTAATACTGTAATAAATGTGGATAATACTATAAAATATTTGGATAGTTCTAACCTCAAAAATGCACAAATAAATTGGTTTATATTTCAATACCAATTAAGAAATTTCTTCAAGGTTAGCTGAGGCAGTCTAATATGAGAAACTCATTAAAGAAGGTTCACATAACAAAGCATTGGTACCTTAGTTTATTCAGATGTCAGTAGGGATGTGGTTGTAAAAAAGTCTTCTTTTATCTACACTGGTAAGTAAAATAAAAGAGCCACATTCTACATTCTTTTTTTACTATATTTGATGTACAGTATTTATAGATTATGTCACCAGAAGGCTTATATGAAATGAGCAACTATTATCAGATGCAATAAAAGCAATAACATAATGCATTTGTATGTATTTAAATGAACATTTATTTATGTTGTTTTCTTGTGGAACATTAGCATTTTTTGGAATTCAATGAATTTCCAATGTGGCTTGCATAATACTCCATGACAGAACATGAAAGTCAATGGCTAATTTAAATATATTTAAAGGGAAAACCCTGGGAAACCAAAGCTAAGCTTTGTGGAAATTTATTGTGAAATCCTCCAGAATACCTAATAAATAATAAAAAGCCACATGATTTCTAAGGAGTGTCTAAATTAGTAACAGGGGCTATAGCCTTTGGGTGACAATGCTGGAATAGCGACCTGAGTAGTCACCCACTATACACTACCTGGTTTTCAATCCCTAGTACTGTATAGGAAAACATTAAGCATAAAAGTATACATTTACAGTCATATGAAAAAGTTTGGGCACCCCTATTAATCTTAATCATTTTTAGTTCTAAATATTTGGGTGTTTGTGTGGCATCCCAGAGCTGGCTATGGCTGGGCTGAGGGTGATCTCTGTGCATTGTATTATTTCCTGTTGCTTCATAGCCTGTGTGACATAGCAGGGGGTCCTGAGTCTCACACAACACAGCGCCACCTAGTGAGCCTCACACATGCATTACACCTCCCATAGGATTGAATAGTAACCAAATGTCCAATGGGAGGACATCGCCTGGGAAAAGGGGAGGAGTGAACTGATCACTGGGTCCCCATGGTAACACCCCTGCAGGAAGGTCCTGCGTGTGAGGAGTTAGAAGTGTGGAGTGTTAGGAGGAGGAGGTGAGGAGATAAGTGTGATGTCCTGTGAAGAAAGCAGTGAGTTTAGTGCAGGAATCTCAAGTCCTAGACAGGCCCAGGAAGGTTGGAGAGCTGACATACTCCAGCTATTCAGAAGATCGCCCTGAAGGAAGTCAAGCATCATTATCTTGTCAGCATGAGACTGTGGAGAGAACATTCTGGAACACGTGCTCCATAGCAAGTATCACAGGATCCAGGGGCCAAGGCCAGACCTGTGGAACATCCCGCCACCCTGATTATTGCTCCCTGAAACTCTGAGCTATCAGGACCACATAACGTGAGTGGGGAATATTATGTACTAGTATCATGGTGGGCATCCTCCTATGAGCCAAATAGGAGCCCAGACGCACCTTAGGGCTGTAACACTGAAGTATAAGGGGCTAGGAACACCTTTCATCAAGTCTACCCTGCACCCCAGGACTTTGCTGTGTCACCAGGCGTACCCCGTTGTTTTGTATTGAAGAAACTGTTTAAGCATTTGTGCCTCCACACCCATGGAAGTAAAAGTTCAACTTTACAACCGTTTCTGTGTCTGACTCTGCACCGACAACATCAGGGCGCCCCAAAAACCACCAGTCGGCACAGGATAGGGGAAGCGCCCCGGGGGAACAATCACCACCAACATTTGTGCAGCCCCCTCATCACCGGTACCAGTGGTGGTAACGTGGGACAGCACCAGCGCTGCGCCCTCGTGCCCAGAGACCGTGACAAGTCTGCGCTGTTTGCACCCTGCAATCCCAACTGCAGCGTTACCTTCCATCTGGTCACCGCATTTGCAACAGCCATTTCAATTTGATATATCTAATAACTGATGGACATTTCAGGATTGAAATGAGGTTTATTGTACTAACAGAAAATGTGCAATATGCATTAAACCAAAATTTGACCGGTGCAAAAATTTGGGTACCCTTATCATTTTATTGATTTGAATACTCCTAACTACTTTTTACTGACTTACTGAAGCACAAAATTGGTTTTGTAACTTCACTGAGCTTTGAACTTCATAGCCAGGTGTATCCAATCATGAGAAAAGGTATTTAAGGTGGCCAATTGCAAGTTGTTCTCCTATTTGAATCTCCTCTGAAGAGTGGCATCATGGGCTCCTCAAAACAACTCTCAAATGATCTGAAAACAAAGATTGTTCAACATAGTTGTTCAGGGGAAGGATACAAAAAGTTGTCTCAGAGATTTAACCTGTCAGTTTCCACTGTGAGGAACATAGTAAGGAAATGGAAGACCACAGGGACAGTTCTTGTTAAGCCCAGAAGTGGCAGGCCAAGAAAAATATCAGAAAGGCAGAGAAGAAGAATGGTGAGAACAGTCAAGGACAATCCACAGACCACCTCCAAAGAGCTGCAGCATCATCTTGCTGCAGATGGTGTCACTGTGCATCGGTCAACAATACAGCACACTTTGCACAAGGAGAAGCTGTATGGGAGAGTGATGCGAAAGAAGCCGTTTCTGAAAGCACACCACAGAGTCGCCTGAGGTATGCAAAAGCACATTTGGACAAGCCAGCTTCATTTTGGAAGAAGGACCTGTGGACTGATGAAACAAAGATTGAGTTGTTTGGTCATACAAAAAGGCGTTATGCATGGCGTCAAAAAAACACAGCATTCCAAGAAAAACACTTGCTACCCACTGTAAAATTTGGTGGAGGTTCCATCATGCTTTGGGGCTGTGTGGCCAATGCCAGCATCGGGAATCTTGTTAAAGTTGAGGGTCGCATGGATTCAACTCAGTATCAGCAGATTCTTGAGAATAATGTACAAGAATCAGTGACGAATTTGAAGTTACGCCGGGGATGGATATTTCAGCAAGACAATGATCCAAAACACAGCTCCAAATCTACTCAGGCATTCATGCAGAGGAACAATTACAATGTTCTGGAATGGCCATCCCAGTCCCCAGACCTGAATATCATTGAACATCTGTGGGATAATTTGAAGCGGGCTGTCCATGCTCGGCGACCATCAAACTTAACTGAACTGGAATTGTTTTGTAAAGAGGAATGGTCAAAAATACCTTCATCCAGGATCCAGGAACTGATTAAAAGCTACAGGAAGCGACTAGAGGCTGTTATTTTTGCAAAAGGAGGATCTACTAAATATTAATGTCACTTTTCTGTTGAGGTGCCCATACTTTTGCACCGGTCAAATTTTGGTTTAATGCATATTGCACATTTTCTGTTAGTACAATAAACCTCATTTCAATCCTGAAATATTACTGTGTCCATCAGTTATTAGATATATCAAATTGAAATGGCTGTTGCAAACACCCAAATATTTAGAACTAAAAATGATTAAGATTAATAGGTGTGCCCAAACTTTTTCATAAGACTGTACAAGTGTTCTAATCTCACACATCCTCTTTAAATGACAATATATTAATGAAGTGACATATTTTATATGTTTGACAAAAATATCTAAAACGATATGATGAACCAGTGAAGTCTTCATGTATGTTGACATCTAGGGGCTACACTGCAGACTGTTCCATATCTTATATCTGAACTTACTGTACAATGAAATGTTAATCCTTCTTGACCACTAGTAGGCAGGATTAATAACACATTGACAAGTGTAATACATTGCAGACTGATGATACAGAGAAAAAAGAAAAGGCTACAACGGCTATCTAGGGAGAGATGGTGATGTCACAGAGTGAGGGGCAGGGTTATCTGGGGAGGGTTAGTGATGTCATAGAGTGGGGGTCAGGGTTACCTAGGGTAGGTTAGTGATGTCATAGAGTGGGGGCAGAGTTATCTGGGGAGGGTTAGTGATGTCATAGAGTGGGAGGCAGGGTTATCAGGGTGAGTTAGTGATGTCATAGAGTGAGGGGCAGGGTTATCTGGGGAGGGTTAGTGATGTCATAGAGTGAGGGGCAGAGTTAATTGGGAATTTCACCATCTGATTGAAGTTCTAAAATTCAATGGCTTAACTATAAAGCACCCTTCTTCTGCTTTAACATGATACGGATGTGGCTGTATTTATGCTGACAACTGCCTCTAGGAAGTAAACAAAGCCTAATAGAAAATAATGTAATAATAAATCTTTGATAATTTTATGCCAAAAAAGAGAAAAACTGAATACTATTCTAAAATAAGTTTCACCAATGGTATCCCATTAAAGGCTAAAAATATTGATGACCTATGCTAAAGATAGGTCACTAACATCAGATGAGTGAGGATCTGACATATAAGGGTAAGACATATGACTGAGGGTATGACTATAATTTTGACAATAAGGTTGAATTCGCACTACTGGTGTGGCTCCAGAACAGCTCCTTATAACAGAAGCCACAAGTTCTACCGGATCAGCCACATCACAGATCCCACCAAATCCTAACAGATCCCAAGACATATTCGTTTCCATCAAATCTGCCAAAACTGCAAACTGCATCTGTGACGACAATATGAAGAAAGTGTCATTTGCAACATGCTGCTCTACATTTCCCATTCAAATTCTTCCTTCTGATGTTCTGATGCCTTTGGCTCTCCAGCTGTCAATAACATAATTTAATGTACTGTATGTAACGTGTAAAAAGGCAAGTTAAAACTTAATGCATCTGCATAAAATTCAGAAGAGGCAATTTAGGACTTAGTCCAGAAGGCATGGATGTGGGTCCAAGTCCTTTGGAATACACAAGGACTGTAAGTACATAACTTACAGCACATGTAAAAATCTTACAAAGTATCATTACATTTTCCAGCACATGATCAGCTTAAAGGCTAAGGCCTCACAATGCGGAACACTGCATTTTTTCCTGCAGCGTTTTTAATTGCATTTTTGCTGTATTTTTCTCTGCAGTTTTTCTTCCCTTATTAAATCTATAGGGGAAAACACAAGCATTTCCGCAGGTAAAACTGACATGTTGCGTTTTTGAAAATGCAGTCTTTTCTTTTTTTTTTGTAATGCGTGGATTGGATTAGCTTCACTTTGCTGGTACTGTAAACACAACGTTTTTTTCTGACGTAGCAGGAAAAATGCTGTGTTTCCACAGCCTAAAGGGGTTTTCCCATGAAAAAAAACCATATTTAATTTGTAGAAAATTAAAACGTAAACATTTTTGCAAATATAAATAGTTAAAAATTTTGCAGAGATTTAAAGATTTTTTTCTAATCATCTTAGTGATGACAGTCTGTTGCTAATGGATATGACCATGAATCTAGAAACTTTCTATATTCTAAAACTGAGCCATGATTTCCTTGTTATGGCCAGATTATCTTTTTGTGCATACCCTGTCCCTGTCTGATAACTCGCCCACAATAAGGAAATCATAGCTGAGTTTCTGACAAGCGGCAGACCAGAGAAAGTTCTTGCATTCATAGCAGTATTCACAGGCAACCTATCAAGACAAAAGCTTTTAACCATTAAGATGGCTAGAGAAAATCTTTAACGCATTGCAACATTTTTAATTATTTATATTTGCTACATTTTTTAACTTGTCTACAAATCTAAAAATGGTTATGTTTATAGGAAAACCTTTTTAAGCTCTACTGTAGTAAAATCCATACTTCTTCTTTCACTCCAGGTAACTCTTTCGTAAAGTTAAGCTCTATATAATTTCTTCTGATTTACTTTTCTTCAGACAATAGCTAGATGTAATTATACATTATTTTGAACATATATTTTAGAACTGTGAGAACACTAACCTGATTCAGTCAGGAAGATTTCATTCCAGCTGAGCGCCATTGTAACCACGGACTTGTCATGCAGGGTCTTGTACAGAGAAATGTACTGTTCTATCACAATGAACGGTGCGTGTTTTATGTGAGCCAAAAACGGAACTATGTTTGCTAAAGAACTTGGATCTGCTGAGCTAACAATGTAAAAATTTACGAATTTAGGCTGCTCCAGATAAGCTAGTCTCTTGTTTTACATTACAGTCTACAGAAATCTATCCAGACCCTTTGATTAATTTTAGATATACAGTCTTTGCTTATTGTTATGTTACATTCTCCACAAAGATATATTGGGGATGTGCTTGCATGAGCAGAATATTCTGTTTGCTGCAGTGAGCATCCAAATTGTTGGCGTATACCATTTTTACTCTCGATGAGAGCTTTCTATTACTCTCCAGCTGTCTAATTTCCTTTAAAGAATAGCTGACAAGTTATCTCTTTAAAGAGGTCCTCAGCTGAGAATTCTAAAATCCTTATGAAGAAATCCAAGAGTCACATACATGAGTGGATAAAAAGGCACAGAAAACCGAACACATCCAACCAGTTTCGAAGTGCCAAACTGTTTTCCATAAAGTCTCAGAATAGATGCTCCAGGCAAATCTGAACATAGCCTTAGTTGAACCTACCTGAGATCAATTCACAAGCAAAGCAAAAGCATGAATTTTTACAAAGAAATTATTATTTTCTTTTAGCATCAACATATTAGGTAGCCATGTCCAAAAAATAAACTATGCCAGCCATGAGCAACAGTAAACTTTCTAGTACAACAATTGAGTTGTGCCAAATGTATTATTCATCATTATGTCATATTACATCCGTGTGAGGTACTGTTGTCCTGAACCCTCAGTGCTTACCACTACCAGAAATTTATATGGATTTTCTAATCCCAGGAACAAACCTACAATGGAAGGATGTAGAATAGATGCCATCAAGTGGTTAAATTTAAGTACTACACAATTCTGGTTCTACGTGATATACATAGAAATTCTATTGGTTTGCAACCTTGACCTTAAAAACTCTTACTATAACAAACTTTCCAACTAATTACTTTTGCCACTGTATAGTGTTCTAAATACAGATCATTTGCATACATGTGGCTAAAACTACTGCAGCACTAAAAATACAGTAAAGTCTGACTCAATAAACAGGCTAAACTGTAGGAGATAACCAGGAGTGATAACCTAACCAGGAGTCAGGATCTAGAATGAGGCTGTTGTCAGAGTAGTCAATCACTAGAGCTGATCTTGAGAACACAGGTAGTGAATGGCTGACCACAGTAGGGTTAAATAGCCTGATGACATATTGCAGTTACTCAAGTTGCCAGGCAAATTGACACAAGTATAGGAAAGACAAGACGTAAGTAATGTTCCGTCTACAGCCGCCATCATTAACTATAAAGTAAAAACCAAGACCGAAGCTTTGTTCCCTCTTGTTAGTTATTGTTTTAAATGGAAGATACAATTGTGCATGCAGGATTTTATCTTCCATTTAAGTAGTAAAGAAACATCACCCATCATCAGATTTGGCTTTCAATACCAATGACACCTAACTATATATCTCATCCCGTGACATCACCCCTGCCCTACTACAGAACACCAGTGACTGTCTCTCTGCTGTCTCTAACATCATTATCTGAAATTGAATCTTTCAAAAACAGAACTTCTTGTGTCCCCTCCATCTACTAACTGAACATTTCTGTCTGTGGTCTTACTATTACACTGAGGCAGAATGCCCAATTTTTCAGGGTTGTATTTGACTCGGATCTCACCTTTAACCCACATATTCAGACACTTGCACGCTCTTGTCACCTACACCTCAAAAACATCTCCAAAATGCCCTTTTCTCACTGTGGAAACATCAAACATATCTGTCACTCGGATTCTCTCACGTCTTGACTGTTGCAATTGAACTAATTGAACTTCTTACTAAACTCTCCCGTCTACAATTTGTCCTGTATGCAGCAGCAAGACTCATCTTTTTGTCATACCGGTACACAGATGCATCTACCTTGTGCCAGTCGCTGCACTGGTCGCCCATCCACCACAGAATACAATATAAAATTATCACACTCACTCACAAATCCATTCATAGGGTTGCACCTCTCTACATCTCCTACCTCGCTACTGTCTACCACCCTAACCATCATTTCCTTTCTGGCAATGACCTTAGACTTATAATCTCTGTTATCTCAACATATCACTCTCGTCGCCAAGACTTTTCTCGAGCTACACTGATGCTCTGGAATGCTTTGCCCTGGACAATAGGATTAATACCCAACTACAAAAGCTTCAAACATGCCCAAAAAATCACATCAGTTTAGACAGGCTTAGCACACATTGTTCTACATTTCCTCACACTAAGCTAATGTTTCTTATTCTAAGTTATCCTTTCTACTCTATTCCTCTATATTCCTTATTACTCTATTCCTCAGACCCTGACCCATCCATCTAAAAGTTACCCTGACCGCTATGCACTTAGTATCTGTATAGTCACAGATACTGGCTGGTGAGGGGCTCATACAGCTTCAGTTATATGATCTTATTTAAAAAAAGATGGTTTGTCCATTGTACCAAACAAGCCCTCTGACCTCTTGTGTCTTCCTATTTCCTCATAGATTGTAAGCTCCAGTGAGCAGAGCCCTCACTCCTTTTGTTTGATGCATTATTTGTTAGATTGTAATGTCAAATATTGTCTGTTCATGTATCCTCCAATTTGTAAACTGTTATAGAATATGTTGGGGCTATATAAATAAAAGTATTTTAACAATTCATCAGTCCATTGATGTGATCCTATGACCAATCAGAACAAAGTACTTAAAAGAAATGAAGAATCCCACTACACCAAAGACCCTATTAGCTTGTAATAAGGTCTGTTGGTTGTGATTTTTGAGAATGGATGGCATGAATTATGCTGCATGCTTTGTTGGAGGCTTAGAATGGAGACGTAAATGGCAGTGTGTACCTAGCCTAATACTGGTGGTGGCACATCAGCAATATCAGTGTTTCCTAGCGTAATAGGAGACGACTGCTGAAACTAGGTATGTTACTAAGCACCTCATTCCACAAATAGACGAAAATATCACAATCAGTGTATGTCTTCATTTTCATTAAGTGTGAAGTAAGTGTGGACTAGAAAAAGAATACTTTTATGGTAATAAGATGCCTATTGGGTTGAATATAGCTCCGGTGACTTGATCCTTCAGCAAGTACCTAATTATTCATTTGATTTGAGTTTATTGACTGTAATGCACATTATATTTACCATAAGTATTTTCATATAATCCCTTTATTAAAACTGTCCGAAGACATAAAGGACAAACTGGGAACCCAGGTACACCAAGTATCACTGCATTAAAACTACAGTATAATAAAGTCAGTGTTCTCAAATCAATATCAGATGAACAAAACACCTATTCACTGTAATGCAACAAGACAGGCAGACAAAGTGGAGGCCAGATGATTTTATTAAATCATAACAATGGGAAGTCATGGAAATTCTAATTGATAACCTCTTTATCATTAATAATAGAGGTCCATCTGGCTATAGTATGTTTTCTATAAGACAAGCTAGCAATCAAAACCTCAGCCAAAACATATCACACTTGTGCAGATCATTAAATCTAAATAGTGCCTTAAATGTTTTTTTAGTCATTTTAAAATTGGGGAATAGCTTCCAAGCCTACCCGCAGACACCAGAAACCAGGATGGTTGCAAACACTATTCTACACAGTGTACGGAGTTGGAAAAAGACAGCAAAATCTGCAACAAAAAAAGCAGCTTTTCCGCAACGTGGGGCCTTAGCCATAAGGGAGTCTGTCCCAAAACCCAGCATATTAACCCTGCCCGCACACAGATTCAATAGAGTCAATCAAACTTTTTTCACCTAATCGTCACCTTTGTTACCAAGATATTGCTATTTTTGTATATATGTAAATGAGCTTTTTGGAGTAACAAAAGCATTACCATAGCTCCATAGAAGTAAGTGGCAATTCCCTTGATGCTCAAAAAAGTTAATTTGCATATTGATAAAAATGGCCTTAAATGGCCGTTTGATTCAGGTGACCCTAACCTATTTGTGGGGCTGGGTTGATATGATGGGTTTTAGGACAGACTGCTTTAAGGCCAAGTCTCCACATTGCGGAAAAGCTGCTTTTTTTACTGCAGATTTTGCTGCGTTTTTTGAGCCAAAGTGGATTGAGCAGAAGGTAGAAGTATAAGAACTTCCTATATATTTCTCTTTTGTTTTGTAGCCATTCTTGGCTTTGGCTCAAAAAACTGCAGCAAAATCTGCAACAAAAAAGCTGCGTTTCTGCAACGTGGGGCCCCATGTTGCGAATACGCAGCATTTTGGCCGCAACAAAAAACGCCGCATTTTACAGTACCTGCAAAGTGGATGGGGTTCTGGCTAACCCATCCACACATTGCAGAAAAAAATCCACAGAGGAAAGGTCAATTATAACTATGGAAACGCTGTCTTTTTCCATATAGGTATAAAAAGGATGAGGAAAAAATACGCAATGCGTTTCTACCGCGGTCTTTTCCACAGCATTTTTCGGCTGTGGCTCACTACATGGGGCCTTAGCCTAAAGGAGTTTTTTCATCAGGCTCCTTAATTGTAAAATTAACAATAATTACTAAACATATCTTGCTTATGTTGCAGATGCTGTGGCCCACTGTCACTGCAGGAAAGATGCAAACAAGACAGAGCGCAGCATCACCGAACCAATCAAAATCCTCCTAAATAAATAAAAATCTGGCTATGTACAGGGGTTGTCCTCATGAGTCCCCTAAACATGGCTATGGACAGCCACCAGTGAATCATTTAAAGGGGTTGCCTACTACATACATTTCTTATTAAATCTTCTTAAAAAGGTAGAAATAGTCAAAAGAACTGCAGTGAAATCTCTTTGAGACATCCATCCAAAATGACATTAAAAAGTGGTATCCTAGAGAGGTGGACTTCTCAAAGAAGATGGCTAGTATGGAAAACTGAATTTGTCACAGAAAATATGGATTGGGTAGGGGGGTGGTCTTCTCAAAGAGGTCATCTTTTGGAGAGATTTTAGCAGATGTTCCATTTACGAACATTTAAATTGGTGAAACTGGGTCATTTAGGAAACACCTCCGTGACCACTTTTGAGTAAGAGTTGCATAAACCATTCCCCTGTTTAGGCCAAGATAATCTGTATTTGCAGTGATTATTTCTAAAAAATCTGGATAATACCCACAAATGTGGGACTAGCGTGCTTACTTTACAACTTTTTCCCCCTCTTTGCCGTGCTGAACAGTAGAGACTGTGGGAGGGATCTAGAGGAGGCACACATGACGGCACTAGGGACAAGCCCAATAATGTCTCTTCTTCATTGACCTTCCACCAGCTGCTCACCCCCACCTGCAGATTCTCCTTTCATCTCTGCACATGCGTGATCCATTTCTGTACATGTGAAACCACCACTGGATGGATGTGCACAGAGTCAACAATACATACAAGAACAGTTGGAGGCGCCAGTCAAAAATAGCAAGTACATTATCCCCAGATCAATACTATTAGTTTCCTATAAGAAATCATTTATCTGGCATTTTCTTTTGTGGCACAACCCCTTTAACACTGGCCGTGTAAACACAAATAGGGGATCTGACATCACTTTTTTATAAGATTTTTGCTGTCTACAGAATAACTTTACATCATTAGAAGCTCACATTCTTCTGCGTAAAACAATTTAACCTATATAAAGCTCGATGGATCACGACTGCAAAAGCAACGAAATTACTTTAGCATCATCAGTCAATATAAAATATCATCACGCTGCTATATTTAAAGTAAAAAGAAAATACATTACCATTCTCTAAATCCAATACACTCAGGGCCAATGCAGCGTTGACGCCATTCCAAGAAATGACATCAAGAAGCCCTATCAATATTACTTCATAGAAAACGACTGCAGCATCATGCTCCTAATACACATTTCATAATGGCTAGCTGTGCAAAGAGAAGGAGATTGATAGGAAAACCCATACTGTAACCACAGCAAGAAAACACAATAGGGGAAAAATTATTAAAGTAAGTATGGCACAATATAGCTGTACAAAAAGTGGCAAATTTATGCGCAAGTCCATTTCTGTAGAAACATTTGTGAACTTTTTGCTGCTTTTCATAGAAGTGGACATGTTGGATCTTAGTGGGAGCGGGTGTGACCCCTGCGACCTGGCAGATGAGCTATATTTTACAGAAACTGGCATGAATTGTAGGTAAAATCAAGGCCAGCTGGCGAAGAGATGAGATTCTCGCACATGGAAGGCAGAGATATGCCTAATTCAATAAGAGGCATGTGCACAAGGGATCAGGACTGATGTATGAAACGCCAGTCTTGATAAATATCCCTGAACGAATTGTAAAGTAAATACGTTGTTTCTAGTGAAAACATCTGTGAAAGACGTGTATCACGTTTATGCACATAACTGTATGTGATGTGAACTAGATTAAAGAGGTTTTCTCACCACATACACTATGTCATATCAATTGTTACTATGCATAATTTCCTATAATGGTTCCAACTAGATACAATGCAACAGTAATCCCATACCAGCGCCAACCACAGTGCCCTACAAAACAGTTTTAGCTAAATCAATAATAACTATATATACCACAAGTAGTAAAACCTTAACCTTCTCTCTCCAAAGGAAGCTTTCAGCATGCATGTCAGGACAGGGTAGGTAGACTAGACTCCACTGTGCCCAATGCATTGTATGTAGCTTTGCCATGGATGCTGTTAATACTGATATATACTGCCTTAAAGGGGATTTCCAGGACTTAAAGATGCCATACATCATTTTATTCTCCTTGTGTTCCTGATCGATTTGGCGTTTTTATTTAAAAAATCTGCCAACCTGTTCAAAAGATATGGCCCGGGAAGATTATCTGTAAACTAGCTCTTATTGCACAAGTGGCCAGGAACCTTTTGTTTTTCTCATAGAAAATAAAGTGTTCCCGCCCACTTGGTGAATAAGAGCTAAATTACAGATAATCACATCTATTTCTATACCTGTGCACCACTGCTAAAACACTGAATGCTCTTCACTGGAAGAAGGGGCTCCACCCTACGGGTCCTCAGCTGATTGCTTGTGTAAAGGATGTCCATCGACTGGAATTCCTGACTGCCTCCCTTAATCACACAGTGGAGGCCTTCGATGCCATATAGTCTTCTTGGGACGCCCATTGCATCCTGCAAAGTCTCTAACTCTTACCCCCTCTTCCACCCCCTTCTTTCCCTTGTCATCCTCCCCATACTCTCTGTGTTACTCGTTAACTCTTTCTTGTTTTAGGCACATCCATGTTCACTTAGCTACTGTTGAGCTAATTGGCCACTTGTTGTGGTGTAAATCTTTGGTTCTTTATCTACTGTTACTGTGTATTTTATAAAAATTCAATAAGAATTACAGTTTATAAAAAAAAACTTATTTAGGAAAGCTGTCTATTACAGAACCGGACCACCCATTGGATTCCTTAACCCAGAATTAGCAAAGATTTAAATAAAAATATTGCAAGTTATACTGGTACTAATCAAACAAAACTATTTATCAACCTGCTCAGCTTCTCTTACTGTGCCGCCTGCACACTGAACAAATGACGCGAGGTTCACCCTAGCGCTGCCACTCCGTTGTTCTTGTCTGTTGGAGCCCGACGCACTCTGTTGACTATAATGGGGTCCGTTGGGTGTCCATTGTTTTAAGACTGAATCTGGGGGAGGACTTTTTCCTGCACCGAATTATGGTGGATACTGTGACAGAGTCTGCAACAGAGACTCTGGCGCAGATGTGAACGTAGCCTTAAATTTTCCTGATCAGACTGAGGAATTGCCCTTATACATTTTATATTATAATGAACACTTCCCGAAAAAATCCACAACAGCAGTTGTATAGCCAAAGGAATCCACAAAAATCAATATAAAACCCAACATATTCCCCAGTGCACTAATGAAAAAAACACATCAATGGGAGGACAAAGAACTAAACTTTATTAGTAGTGACTTTAATAAACTCAATAACAAAGTGATATTACACAATATAAATATACAGTATAAAGGTTAAATAAGCTATAAAGTTATATAATAATATATAATATTAGCATATAATAATAATAATAATAATAATAATAATAATAATAATAATAATAATAATAATCTAATAAATATGGAGAGCTATCCACATAAACTTTTTATAGAAATACCAGAATATGCTGCCAAGTAATCCAAATAGAAATAAACACAGTAAATACCAAAGGCTGACTAAATACAATACTATATAATGATATACAGACCCATACTGTTTGTTATGGTATTTTCAAATGCTACTGTGACTTTCACCTCAGACTCCAATGCACGTTTTGCTTCCTGCTGCTTTTAGGGGTATATTATATCAGCCAAAAAAATATTATAAACTTCTTCACAACAAACTGAATACAATAGCTGAATAAATCTGCTAACCATATGCTTTAATTCACTGAATCACGTAAATCACAAATACATGATAATGATTAACCCTATGTACCCTAGGAATGGTAGGGTCTATTTGCAAATTAGCAAAACTTGTATTAGGCAAATAATTTCTCTCATCCTTAGTTATTATAAGAAATGCTCCCTTCACAAGGAAGAGAGTTCTGAAAATAGCTGCCAGGGCTGCAAGGGATTTGCGTCAGAAGAAGGCAGGCTGTGTTCAGTCATATATGGACTCTGGAAAATGCTGGTTCAACTACTCTGCACATCAAAACACAATAATTGCTTAAATAAAGGACTTTTTATTAAAGATGTACAGTGGGCAAAAAAGTATTTAGCCAGCCACCAATTGTGCAAGTTCTCCCACTTAAAAAGATGAGAGAGGCCTGTAATTGACATCATAGGTAGACCTCAACTATGAGAGACAAAATGAGAAAACAAATCCAGAAAATCACATTGTCTGATTTTTTAAGAATTTATTTGCAAATTATGGTGGAAAATAAGTATTTGGTCACCTACAAACAAGCAAGATTTCTGGCTCTCACAGACCTGTAACTTCTTCTTTAAGAGGCTCCTCTGTCCTCCACTCATTACCTGTAGTAATGGCACCTATTTGAAATTGTTATCAGTATAAAAGACACCTGTCCACAACCTCAAACAGTCACACTCCAAACTCCACTATTGTGAAGACCAAAGAGCTGTGGAAGGACACCAGAAACAAAATTGTAGACCTGCACCAGGCTGGGAAGACTGAATCTGCAATAGGCAAGCAGCTTGGTGTGAAGAAAAAATTGTGGGAGCAATAATTAGAAAATGGAAGACATACAAGACCACTGATAATCTCCCTCGATCAGGGGCTCCACGCAAGATCTCACAGCCGTGTGGTCAAAATGATCACAAGAACGGTGAGCAAAAATCCCAGAATAACACGGGGGGACCTAGTGAATGACCTGCAGAAAGCTGGGACTAACGTAACAAAGGCTACCGTAAGTAACACACTACGCCGCCAGGGACTCAGATCCTGCAGTGCCAGACGTGTCCCCCTGCTTAAGCCAGTACATATCCGGGCCCGTCTGAAGTTTGCTAGAGAGTATTTGGATGTTCCAGAAGAGTACTGGGAGAATGTCATATGGTCAGATGAAACCAAAGTAGAACTGTTTGGTAGAAACACAACTCATCGTGTTTGGAGGAGAGTAAATGCTGAGTTGCATCCAAAGAACACCATACCTACTGTGAAGCATGGGGGTGGCAACATCATGCTTTGGGGCTGTTTCTCTGCAAAGGGACCAGGACGACTGATCCGTGTACATGAAAGAATGAATGGGGCCATGTATCGTGAGATTTTGAGTGCAAACCTCCTTCCATCAGCAAGGGCATTGAAGATGAAACGTGGCTGGGTCTTTCAGCATGACAATGATCCCAAGCACACCACCAGGGCAACGAAGGAGTGGCTTCGTAAGAAGCATTTCAAGGTCCTGGAGTGGCCTAGCCAGTCTCCAGATCTCAACCGCATAGAAAACCTTTAACCTGTAAGTGACTTTAATTTTCTGGCATACAAGGCATGAAAAAGGATGCTTGGCTGCACAGTTACAGATATAAGAAATTGTGATCCAGCTGTATAGCGCTCTAGTGAGACTTACAAAAAAACTTTGAGAAAATAGAACATGTCCTAAAAAGGACTACAAAGATGATGGAGGGTCTTAAAAGGGTTGGCTATTACATTAATACTTTAATGCATGTTAAAGGGGTTTTCTCAGATTTAGCAAGTTTGTCTAGGCATTTTTTTTAATGCATGGACAACCGGGGGAGGTGAAAATTTTTTTAAAAACTCATACTCACCTGTCCCCGGTGCTCCGGTGTTCTCCCGGCGCGTTTCAGTCCTTCTGCTCTGGCGTCTTCTAAAAGTGAAAATGTTCACTGGCTGTGACGTCACAGATATCTTCACGTGTAGTCAATCAGCAGGCCTCAGGAAGAGACCCGTGATGTCACAGGTAGTGACATCTCAGGCCCTTCGCTGAGGCCGCTGATTGGGTACAAGTCACACGTCAACCTGGATCCCAGAAGACCGGACCGCGCAGGAAGGTACCGGAACACCGTGGAAAGGTGAGTATGATTTTTTTTTTTTTTTTTTCACTGCCCCCAGCCTATTTAATACTTAAATGGGTTGTTCATTTTTGCCTGGATGACCTACTACCTACTGACCAGTTTTATGACATAGCTACCGCATTGAGATGAATACCATTTCACCTTCAAATGAAGAGAACTAAACTCCAATAAGATGAAATAGGATACAATTTTATTAAGCCAAGAAAAAGGGGAAATTAGAATGCTGTCATCTCCATAACTCTGACCTATGTTACATTTGAAATATTTATTCTTTTGTCATTTGGATGCCACATATTGAGTATATTTTGTATATTCTAATTAGCATTTTTCATTTCACAACTTATTTTATATCTTTAGGACATTTATGCAGTTTGATCTATAATATGCAGATGTAGTAGAATTGGTTCACTGGTTATGTGCCTTATTGGGGCCATGCCTGGTTCTTCAACCATACATGGTATTTATAATTGTGGGGTCAATAAAAGTGTGTTTCACTAAATCTGGGTTGTGCTACTGTTCTTCACTGAAGCCAGAGGAGTACACCTCGGCTTCAATGTACATACCCTGTACCTCTGGCTCTTGTGCAGTAAACCCGGGGTTTACGTCCTCAGCTTCACTGAAGAACTGTGGAGGCGCCAGGAGCACCAAAGATGAGTCCAATAAATATCTAGGTAAGTATAAGGATTTATCTTTTTTTAAAAATGCAGGCCAAGATGGATTTAAAACATGGGCGATTTGGAACGCTAAACCCCTGGTCTATAAGAACATGTCGGTGGTTTAGTGTCCCAAATTGACCTGACAGGTTCCCTTTACCATCAGATATTGTATTTAGAGATGACCGAAGTATTCAAAAATTTGATTTGGCAATTTCGCCGAATTTCGCGATATGATTCTATTCGATCCGAATTAAATCGTGGCAAATCACGTACCAAAAATAGCTATTTATTGACTGCAGAGAACCGGGGTGGGCGGCAAAATGGTGGAATCCCTTGGATGCGGCGGTCATGTTTGACTGCCGCATCCAAGTTGTTAAACCCCGGATCGGTTATGGAGCAGGGTGTTAGCTGTCAGTTACAGCTAACACCCTGCTCCATAACCGATCGGGGGGATTTAACACTTTGGATGCTGCGGTCAAACATGCCATGTGCGCTCGCGAAGGGGTTAAAGGGATGTGACATCACAGGGCTGTCTACTGATTGGCTGCACGCATGGCATTATGAGTGATCCCACGTTCCCAGAGTTCCTTGCCCTATGTAGAGCAGCCATTTTGAACTAAATGCGAATCGTTACCATGAAGCGTGAGGAAATTCGGATCTGATGCAAATCGAGTATTTCCTGAAATTCGGATCGAATTCCACTTGTGCAGCAAGGAAGAATGGCTGTACTAGTTCAAAAGGGCGCTTCTACTCAATACTGAGCAAAGGGTCTGAATACTTATGTACCATGTGATATTTCAGTTTTTCATTTTTAATAAATTTGCAAAAATATCTACATTTCTGTTTTTTTCTGTCAAGATGGGGTGCTGAGTGTACATTAATGAGCAATAAAGTGAACTATTTTGCTTTTAGCAAATGGCTGCAATGAAACAAAGAGTGAAAAATTTAAAGGGGTCTGAATACTTTCCGTACCCACTGTAAATAACCCTGGATATTGCTATGGTTTGTATAACATATATTTTATTTCATGGCTGTATTTATTCAGAAAACAAAATATCCTTTAGTGTACAGTAATGAAAATGAAAAGCTAGTACTCTACCTGTGTGAAGAAGCATATTTCTAAAAGATCTCTATAATCCACCAAAAGAGGGAAAGCACTGGCAGAGGGAAAAGACAGATGGATTTAAATCTAAGGAAAGTAGATTTGAGTGGTACATTAAAGAGATTATGCAAAAATTAGCTGAAGTATTTACTTATCGCCACTCCATGTTCATCAGATTATGGACTCTGACATGTTTTTATATGTGGAAAATGGGGTACAGGGCGGTACTCTACTCTGAAAGACTCAAAATTAATTCGGGTGCACGATCACTGGAAACCATGTAAAAAAGAAATGTGACAGCACTCTGTTTTTTTCTGCAAAAGTGTTTATTCACAATTCGTTGTAAGGTGCAACGTTAACGTTTCGGGAACTTGTAGAAAAAAATGGAGTGCCGTCACATTTCTTTTTACATGGTTTTCTTCTTTTTTACATGTTTTTATATGTAACATGAAATGCCTATTTATTAAAGGGGCTTATTGTTTAGCATTCCCATATAAAGTAAGGTCAGAAAGAGTAATGGACTTTACCCATAACATTCAACTATAGCATTACTAATTGTTTAACCTACTGTAAAAAAAAAAAAAATAAAAACGTAAATTCATATGTCTCTGCTGCTTTATGCGTATTAGCACCAGAAATTTCCAGACTTTGCTAGCTGCAAAAATACAACAAAGAAAAATCCCAGGGTAGTTACAGGACTGACCTGCTGCTGCTTGGTCTCAAACAGGCTTCAAGTCTCTATGGCTACTATGGACAGTAAGGATGCACTGGAATTCATTCACGTAGTGCAAGTGCTTCTGGAAATAGGTCAGACTGTCCGTAGCCTAGATTACAAGAGAGCTGCTGATTTCCAAACAGACAGCATCACTGGGTAACTGTATGGCTCTGACGTAGCGCTATGTTCCGGATCATTCATACATGTACATACAAATAGAAAGGCCTTGTTGACTTACTGGATCAACGTTACAGAAGAAATTATTGATTACTTGCCAATGGTCACTGATTCTGTGCTGCAGAAAAGTCCTTATACATATGTATAAGTCCTGATATATACATTTGCACAGTACACGCAGGTCAGAAGGGGTAATGTCTCTCATTAGAGAGATGGTACAGGGACTTATTAGACCATGCATGCTCTGTTAAGAATTCTGGGTAAGGAATATGGTGAATATTGGTGAAAAAGCGGAATTTGCGCTTAGCACCATATTTTGGAAGGTAGTTCCCTATAGATTAATGCCTGGTTTTCGAAGAAACCTAAGGGCATAATCTGGGAATAATAGCCAAACCAGTATAACTCCTCCTTCTCCTCCTACAGTATACAGAAAAATACAGTATATACAGTACATACATGTATACATTATTGAATGTTTATATGCCTTATACTTGTGATGGGACAGTGAGTGTTTTAAATATTATTTTAAGGCAAACACGGAAAATAATTTAAGGAGCAGTGGAAAGATTAAGTAGGATCAGGTTATGGGTTAATTTCTTTATGAAGTTATGCTGATACCTCAGGAGAGTCTTGCCCACTCCTGCTGTGCATACCAGCAAGAGAAATAAGTGCAAAGATCAGCACCTAATCACTGTTGCCATCATATTTTGACTAAGGCCAGGTTCACACCTGCACCCTGTCTCCGCTCGGGGAATCCGTTCCCTATTCCGCTTTAAAAATGTAGAGAGAAAAGTCCTTCTAGCCATTAAAGAGCATTATACTTTGTCTGCGGGCTAATGGGGAGCATTATAAAGCGTGTGAAGCCACCGGGGAGAATTATACTGTGGTAAGCCACTAGGGACCATGGCGATGAGAAAAGGTGAATTTTGATATGTGCTTGGTATGGATAGTTCAGTGGGAACTATAGGATGGTATAGCTTTGAGGGTGTATTGCCGGGTATACATTGCAGTTATGCAGAAAAAATACATTCAACTTTGATGTAGCTTTTGGTAGAGGTTTCCTAATTTTAAAAGTGAAACAAATTTATTTAACATTTTTCAGCGGTAAAAATCACATCATAACTGCTTTTGGTAAAACATTATTTGGTAGCCACATTAGCTATAAGAGCAGATGTTTTCAGTCTGAAAAGAAACAAAATCACCCAGAAACAGAATGTGTCACAGAGGAAGAAAGGAAGGGGGCATGAGGCATAACTTGAGGCTCCTGGGCCCCAGTGCAAAATTTGTAACAGGGTGTCTCACCTAGTATTGGTGTCCTCTGACACCAGGGCCCAGTTGTTTGATTTAACTGGGGTTTCCAGGTCCCCAGAAATCACCCTACTACTACCTATACTTTTCTCTGAGTCCTGCAGCATGTATGACGTTTGGCAGTCAGAAATCGAGAATGATCAGCTGGCAGGGCTGAGTCTGTGCTTGGTGTAGAGGTACTTCACAGGGAGGGCTGGCAGAGGGCCTGACCAGCCACAGTGAAATGTATGGAGCAGGGAGAAAGTGACATAGCCGTGGACTGTGTTGCTGCATCTGAGGAGAAAAAGAAGGACACATGGAGGAAGGGAATAAATATAAGAAGAGCAGATTTTTTGGCATGGTCATTTCTCCTCCAGAGTGTGTATCGAGTGGTACGAATCTCCGAGCAGCCCATTGTCTTATTGTAATTCTGGAGGTCACTACTTTCTTCCACCTGTATTCTTTGTAAATACATGTCCCCAGAGGGTGTGCACTCTTAAAGGGCCAGCATGTACAAAGCCAAATCTATCCCCAGTATATCCCATGTTTCCCTGGGGTATATACAGTGGGGAAAAAAAAGTATTTAGTCAGCCACCAATTGTGCAAGTTCTCCCACTTAAAAAGATGAGAGAGGCCTGTAATTGACATCATAGGTAGACCTCAACTATGAGAGACAAAATGAGAAAACAAATACAGAAAATCACATTGTCTGATTTTTAAAGAATTTATTTGCAAATTATGGTGGAAAATAAGTATTTGGTCAATAACAAAAGTTCATCTCAATACTTTGTTATATATCCTTTGTTGGCAATGACAGAGGTCAAACGTTTTCTGTAAGTCTTCACAAGGTTGGCACACACTGTTGCTGGTATGTTGGCCCATTCCTCCATGCAGATCTCCTCTAGAGCAGTGATGTTTTGGGACTGTCGCTGGGCAACACGGACTTTCAACTCCCTCCAAAGGTTTTCTATGGGGTTGAGATCTGGAGACTGGCTAGGCCACTCCAGGTCCTTGAAATGCTTCTTACGAAGTCACTCCTTCGTTGCCCTGGAGGTGTGCTTGGGATCATTGTCATGCTGAAAGACCGCCACGTTTCATCTTCAGTGACCTTGCTGATGGAAGGAGGTTTGCACTCAAAATCTCACGATACATGGCCCCATTCATTCTTTCATGTACACGGATCAGTCGTCCTGGTCCCTTTGCAGAGAAACAGCCCCAAAGCATGATGTTGCCACCCCCATGCTTCACAGTAGGTATGGTGTTCTTTGGATGCCACTCAGCATTCACTCTCCTCCAAACACGACGAGATGTGTTTCTACCAAACAGTTCTACTTTGGTTTTATCTGACCATATGACATTCTCCCAATACTCTTTTGGAACATCCAAATGCTCTCTAGCAAACTTCAGACGGACCCAGATATGTACTGGCTTAAGCAGGGGGACACGTCTGGCACTGCAGGATCTGAGTCCCTGGCGGCGTAGTGTGTTACTGACGGTAGCCTTTGTTACGTTAGTCCCAGCTTTCTGCAGGGCATTCACTAGGTCCCCCCGTGTGGTTCTGGGATTTTTGCTCACCGTTCTTTTGATCATTTTGACCCCACGGGGTGAGATCTTGTGTGGAGCCCCTGATCAAAGGAGATTATTAGTGGTCTTGTATGTCTTCCATTTTCTAATTATTGTTCCCACAGTTGATTTCTTCACACCAAGCTGCTTGCCTATTGCAGATTCAGTCTTCCCAGCCTGGTGCAGGTCTACAATTTTGTTTCTGGTGTCCTTCCACAGCTCTTTGGTCTTCACAATAGTGGCGTTTAGAGTGTGACTGTTTGAGGTTGTGGACAGGTGTCTTTTATACTGATAACAATGTCAAACAGGTGCCATTACTACAGGTAATGAGTGGAGGACAGAGGAGCCTCTTAAAGAAGAAGTTACAGGTCTGTCAGAGCCAGAAAACTTGCTTGTTTGTAGGTGACCAAATACTTATTTTCCACTATAATTTGCAAATAAACTCTTAAAAAATCAGACAATGTGATTTTCTAGATATGTTTTCTCATCTTGTCTCTCATAGTTGAGGTCTATGATGACAATTACAGGCCGGCCTCATCTTTTTAAGTGGGAGAACTTGCACAATTGGTGGCTGACTAAATACTTTTTTTTCCCCACTGTAAGACATTTCCCCCATGGCAGGGTGTAGGATCAATAAGGTTTCTTGCTAGTTCTTGTGAAACTGTATTCTATAACACTGGTTTCCATGTTTTGCCTGCTTATCTGACTGCTTATCTGAATCTGTTCCACCTGCCATGACCACAGTCTGTTTATGGCATTGACTCTGTGCCACCTGGCCATACCTTGTTTACTGTGATGAACGAACTCTATCCTGCCCTGACCTCGGCTTGTCTACTGACCCTTCAGTGCCGCTAAACTATGAATAGAGGTAGCGACTTGTTGGTTACCTGCAGTGCAGACCAGATCCCCATATGAGTGTTAAAGGGTGAAAACCAAGGAAGGCAGTTGGAGTTATCCAGAAATGAGCTGCTTCCTCATGGCCCTGATCAGAGTTGCATGAACTGTAACTACAGTATGTTGGGTCCTGACCAGAAATAGTACAATAGGATGTCCAGTCTAGACACAGTACTATTAATTGTGGCTCTAAATGTCAACATGACATGTCTAGTTACTATGGGAAGGGAAATTTACTAATTTTTCTGTTGGCATTAACTAGGCACAATGGGTGATTTTTCAGAAGAGCAAGCACGGAACTGAAATCGCTTCTGAGCAATAGTGCTTTCTAGGAATCTAATTAATCTATAGGGAACATTTTGGAAGATTACACTATTTTCTGTAATCACAAGTGAGATTGCAGGTTCCCCATAGACTGTAGTTAACTTCCAAAAGCTGGAAAATAAGCACAGACATTTTTGTTACTAGTTGCGCTGCTAAAGATCGCCTGTGTAGCTTAGATCCAACCATCTAGATGAGTCAGCATGCATAAATATCATTTTGGATTTGAAAAAATATTATCGGAAATTGACATATCAATGAAATCACATTTTTAGGAAATACACATTTCTAAACTTCAGTAGAGAACAGACAATAGGCTGATACTTCCTATTTTGTGCAGTTCATTTTGCAGCTGGGGAAGGGTCTCAGACACTTCCTACTACCAAATGTAACAAGAACAATACTACATGTAGCCTGTGACTCTCTCTTTCACAGTCTCTGATGCCAGAGCTTGTTTTAGATTTTAAGCAAAGTTGGAAAAAACCATTTTCCGACATTGTAATGTGTATGGGGGTCCTCCTGATGCATCACCTTTCAAAGGAAAAGACAGGTTGTATACATTGAATTTCAACACTCAATCATTTTGTTCTGCTAAGACTGATAAGGCAGCAGACTACCCCCCTCGCCTCTTTCTGAACACAAGCACACTTGGCTGATCCAATGTATACATGTCTATGGGGGGTCGATAGCAATTGAAGGTGTATGTGAACTTTTAGGTTCAGGTTACTTTAAACTGATGCCAAATCTTCCCAAATCTAATGACTGTTTCGGGTGTCACATATAAGAATGCATTACTCCTAAACTTGTCCTACTCCATTACAAATAAATCTCATTGTTCATCTTAGACTACATGCCCACAACTGTGCGTTGTCAGTGTGCTGGCCATGCTTTTCACATCTAGCACACTGACCCATTCATCTCTATGGTCTCATAATGACAGCATGTATTGTCATGATCATGTGTATGCATCAGTGAGTCCAGGAAAAAAGTCAGGACAGGTCCTATACCTGTCCGTTTTGCAGCCCAGGCTCACTAGGTGAAGTGAATAGGCCCGTGGAGTTATGGGAGGCACACGGATGACATCTGTGCCATTTCACGACCAAACGGACACACACACATAGCATTAATCTGCATTTAAGACATTAAAATATAATATAAAATATAAATATATGAAATATAAAATATAACCAAACTCTGTAACTGTGTCATTGGGGAAGGACTGGAAACAGGAGAAGGAAGTACAATGGCTCCTTAGTTTTACACATGATAGCTTACGCTAAGAATCTGTTGAGAGCCATTCTAGTGCAGTAAACAATGGAATAGGCATAGCATGGTCAAAGCCAGCCAACATAGCTCTATAATTTACTGCTCTAGCTTCTTTTCTATAATGTTACATAATTGGAAATACGCCTGTGCAAACTGAAGGTATCCTTGCACTACTTGACATGATGGTGATCTGAGAATGGACAAAACAACCATGGTAAGGAAAAGGGAAATAAAGTAGGCTCTTAAATGGGTTTTCCACAATGTAGCACTGATGGTATATTTTCCTAGGATAGCGCATGAGGAAGTGGTTGTAGCTGTAAAATAGATGGAACTTTGAAAGGAATGGAAGAAAATTGATTTTAAACATCTCACAACCAGGGCTGTGAAGTCAGAGTCAGGACCAGTTTTGGCTGGGGTCAGAAAAAAGTTACAGACTCCGGGTTCAAAATACAATGATTAGTTAATTTTAATTTTATTATAATAAAAAAGTTATTAATACTGTATAATTATTTAGATGCATATTTACTTTTATAGGAATTGTAAGAAATTAGAGAATTTTACAGCTTCTGATTGATTGAAGGAGCCGGTTCAGGAGTTGGAGTCGGTCTGTGGAAAAGCAGAGAAGTCGGCGTTGGTAGGCCAAACCATGGCCGTGCTCACAACATGTCAGTACTGAGCCTCACCTGGAAAACAACAGTGGCCTTCAGGGTCAATGGCCTTACTGCTATCACTTTAACCTGATGATCAAATGATGCAGTTTTCTTAGCTTCTTTGAACTACTACAATTTTGTAAACTAGGTTGTCATTTCATTCATTGTTTTAAGAATATTACAATTCTGAATAAATCTCCTATTTTATTGCATAGCAATATAGCATTGGTATATTGAATTACTAGGATATGACAGTATTGGGTATTTTCAATGTTCAAGTATTATGGTCCCACCATCTTATTCTTTCTAAATCCTGGCAACCCTCCCTAGTCAATACTATAAAAGTATACCAAACTCAAAATCTGCACCTAGTCACCACCATGATCTAAATAGTGTCCTTCTGAAGGTAACATTTTCCTCTACTGATAAAGTCTGTCACTTTTAATGGACTGCGATTGTGGCTGCCACTATTTTGGCTCTGTTTTTACCTAGGCGATGATTTCTGCTCAGAACTGAAGCCACAATGCTGCACTGGATCCATCATACAGTGGATGCAAATAGCACATGAAGGACCTCACTGCTTATACATTTGGGTTCTTTCAAGATTTCTGTTGACTTGAAAACAACAATAACTAAATTCCTCACTATTATTACTACTAAAAGTGACAAAACCCCCAACAAAGTCAGAGGTGAAAATAACCTATGGACATGGGACTAAGTTATCATTTTGCAATATTTTTGGATTCCCTTTAAAATCATGTTAGTTATGACAAACTATAAATGGTATAATTATTGTAATATTTATCTCAGTGTTATCTTTGTAACATTTCTAGCTAATGAACTTTCAGTGCTTTGGAAATTAGTTCAAAGCTGCAGTTATAGGGGTTTTATGGAACTTATATATTGATGACCTATCCTTGGGATAGGTGATCAGTGGGGGGTCTGACACCCAGAACCCCACAGATCATCTGATTAAACAGGCTGCAGCATTCGATTGAGCACCATGGCCTCTTCACTGAATACCAAGCACAGTGCTGTACAGTGTATAGGGGGTGTGCTTGGCAGTGCAGATCAACACCATTTACTTGAATGAGACTGAGCTGCTGTTGTACCATTTAGCTGATGAACGTGACATCATTGGTACAGGGATGAGGCTGCAACACTTTTGAGATAATAAACATCTTTTTGCATACACTAGAGTGCTGCCTTTTTTAATATTTATTTCTTGATCATTGCCACTGACGTGTTGTATGTGCACCCAAATTCTATTTGTTTTCTTGTTTTTTTTCTGCTGGTGATGCTTTTTTTTGTATATATTATATTATCTGTCTATAGATAGATAATATGTACACAGTTATTTCTCACTTAAAAGATCTAAATTAGACTTTAGACTGCCATCGCTCATATGAAACAAACTGTGGTTGATTCTTCATACGGCTGACTATCCCAAACACATGAACAACCATGGACCTTCCAATAAACCTTCAACTACCCCATACACTTGGGGTATGAAAGTCGTTCAATGCTAATGAAGTGCTGAAAACACTGTGTGTGTTGCAAAGGGACATTATTCTGGCATGGGTTAATTTGTAGCTTTATCTAGTAAGTTGAGTTTTTGGCTGATTAATGAATATAGATCTTCTTATAATAATGTGATTGTCCTGTTGTTCCCATTGGCCCATAAGGGATCACCTAATATATGGAGGTGGACTATAATATATGGTTCATCACCATGTGGTAACTTGTGAATTCCCTTTGGTAGGGGGGTTCACACTCTGCATGACCTCGTTGAACTACATGGACGTGTATATACATAAAAGTAGAACAATTGATCTGACTAGCCACTTGCTATATTCACCCTTTTGTTTAATTATATATTTACCTTGTGGATTTTATACATATTAATATATAAGTTTACCCTAACTCCCAGCTCTGAATTATAACTTACTAAGGCTTAGTTTGCTTTGCCCATAACAAATATGGTTACTTTGGAGCCTCTGGGAACAGAGTTATACACTTTATTGAGAATTTAAAAGTTTTAATGTGTTGCACACACAATCTGGAACACTGGCCTTAATAAATATGTCAGCTGAAGCACTTTATGGGAGTACGGCGCATGTACCTTTCCCAAGGTGCCGCTTCCTTCACAGCACACTATGGACTTGCACAATGGAGTTTATTGAACGCCGGGTTGGTGTGCTTGGTTTATTCTTATTGAATCCATAGTGCATATCATGTTGGTGCCTGATAGGTCAGTCATATTTATATACATCTGCACTGCATGAGCTTAATTAATGAATTAACACTGTTTTTATTATATTATGTATATCACTGTTTACAATATCACTTTTGGACTTTAGCAAAGTCTGCACTTTGACTTTGAATATGACATCAGCATATGACACATGAATTGTAATATTTATATACACGTGATAATTGTATTAATTCAGCACTTAAGATTGTATCTGCCTACGTATACCTGTACAGTATCACCTTGTCTTTTCTTGAAAACGGTTCTTATTAGAACTAAAATGTTGTCTACGGATTACAGATTCACTTTTCTGATATTGTAGTGTTGTTCTTCATTATATATATATATATATATATATATATATATATATATACAGTACAGACCAAAAGTTAGGACACACCTTCTCATTCCAAGAGTTTTCTGTATTTTCATGACTATAAAAATTGTAGATTCACACTGAAGGCATCAAAACTATGAATTAACACATGTGGAATTATATACTTAACAAAAAAGTAGCCACCTTTTGCTTTGATTACTGCTTTGCACACTTTTGGCATTCTCTTGATGAGCTTCAAGAGGTAGTCACCTGAAATGGTTTTCACTTCACAGGTGTGCCCTGTCAGGTTTAATAAGTGGGATTTCTTGCCTTATAAATGGGGTTGGGACCATCAGTTGTGTTGTTCAGAAGTCAGGTGGATACACAGCTGATAGTCCTACTGAATAGAGTGTTAGAATTTGTATTATGGCAAGAAAAAAGCAGTTAAGTAAAGAAAAACGAGTGGCCATCATTACTTTAAGAAATTAAGGTCAGTCAGTCCGAAAAATTGGGAAAACTTAGAAAGTGTCCCCAAGTGCAGTGGCCAAAACCATCAAGAGCTACAAAGAAACTGGCTCACATGAGGACCGCCCCAGGAAAGGAAGACCAAGAGTTACCTCTGCTGCGGAGGATAAGTTCATCTGAGTCACCAGCCTCAGAAATCGCAGGTTAACAGCAGCTCAGATTAGAGACCAGGTCAATGCCACACAGAGTTCTAGCAGCAGACACATCTCTACAACAACTGTTAAGAGGAGACTGAGTGCAGCAGGCCTTCATGGTAAAATAGCTGCTAGGAAACCACTGCTAAGGACAGGCAACAAGCAGAAGAGACTTGTTTGGGCTAAAGAACACAAGGAATGGACATTAGACCTGTGGAAATCTGTGCTTTAGTCTGATGAGTCCAAATTTGAGATCTTTGGTTCCAACCACCGTGTCTTTGTGCGACACAGAAAATGTGAACGAATGGACTCTACATGCCTGGTTCCCACCGTGAAGCATGGAGGAGGAGGTGTGATGGTGTGGGGGTGTTTTGCTGGTGACACTGTTGGGGATTTATTCAAAATTGAAGGAATACTGAACCAGCATGGTTACCACAGAATCTTGCAGCGGCATGCTATTCCATCAGGTTTGCGTTTAGTTGGACCATCATTTATTTTTCAACAGGACAATGACCCCAAACACACCTCCAGACTGTGTAAGGGCTATTTGACCAAGAAGGAGAGTGATGGGGTGGTACACCAGATGACCTGGCCTCCACAGTCACCAGACCTGAACCCAATCGAGATGGTTTGGGGTGAGCTGGACTGCAGAGTGAAGGCAAAAGGGCCAACAAGTGCTAAGCATCTCTGGGAACTCCTTCAAGACTGTTGGAAGACCATTTCAGGTGACTACCTCTTGAAGCTCATCAAGAGAATGCCAAGAGTGTGCAAAGCAGTAATCAAAGCAAAAGGTGGCTACTTTGAAGAACCTAGAATATAAGACATATTTTCAGTTGTTTCACACTTTTTTGTTAAGTATATAATTCCACATTGTGTTAACTCATAGTTTTTGATGCCTTCAGTGTGAATCTACAATTTTTATAGTCATGAAAATACAGAAAACTCTTGGAATGAGAAGGTGTGTCCAAACTTTTGGTCTGTACTGTATATATATATATATATATATATATATATATATATAGATATATATATATCTATATATATATATAGATATATATATATATATATATATACTTAAAACAGTTGTTACTCAAAACATAAGCTGGCCATCCAAATTAGATTTTAGACTGCCATAGCTCATGTGAAACGAACTGTGGTTTATTGGTTGTACAGCTGACTGTTCCAAACAGATGAACATCCGTGAACCTTCCAACGAATGTTCACCTACCCCATACACTTGGAAAATCAACAGATTCTGGTTGTGGCCAACTTTAGTTGATGGTTGGCTGTATTGGCTGAACTGTCATAGGTTTATGCAGGAACAACCATCAGTCAACAGTTGTATTCTCCTTGTATTATCGAGTGACCCACCTATCGAGGATCGTTGACTAATGCAGTAACCGCCAATCTAAAGACTGGATTGTAATAGGGCAGGGATTCTCCCAGACACTGCTCCTGTGTCTCCCATGGTTCACCAGGCCCTATTGGCGGCTGTTACCCTCCCTTCCCCATCATATATGCAACGCTGAGAGTCTTTAAGTCTTGTCGGGGTCACTCCTTAGTTCCTCCGTCACCCATGCTGTTAATTTCGATCCAGGTAACCCGGAGTTCTCTCCCGGTCTCCACGTCCTTGGCTTTCGAACCTGGCTTAGAGCTGGCTGATGTCGCATAAACCAGGCTGGTTGCAGGGCACTCACCTTCTCGACCCCCCAAAGAACTCCCGTGGCGTTGGAGTGAGAGGGTAGACAACTGACCCATTTTCTCTCCGCTTTCCCTGTGGACAGCATACCTGTCAGATCCCCCACCTCTTACAAGACCCTATACACAGGTACAGGTATGTTACAGTATACCCTATGAAGCATACAGTTGAAAACAGAAGTTTACATACACTATATAAAATGACACATATGCATGTTTTTCTCACTATATGACATGAAATCAGAATAAACCTTTCCCATTTTAGGTCAATTAGAATTACCAAAATTATTTATATTTGCCAAATGCCAGAGTAACGAGAGAGAGAGAATTTAAGGCATTTTTATTACTTTCCGCAAAGTCAAAAGTTTACATACATTTCATTAGTGTTTGGTACCATTGCCCTTAAACTGTATGACTTGGGTCAAACGTTTTGGATATCCTTCTCACAATAGTTAGCAGGAATTTGGGCCCATTCCTCCTGATGCCACCCCCGTGTTTCACAGTTGGGATGGTGTTCTCAGGCTTGCAAGCTTCTCCCTTTTTCCTCTAATTGTAACAATGGTCATTATGGCCAAGCCGAGTGTGAAACACGGGGGTGGCAACATCATGTTGTGGGTTCTTTTGCTGCAGTAGGGACTGGTGCACTTCACAAAATAGATGGCATCATGAGGAAAGAACATTAAGTGGCAATACTGAAGCAACATCTCAGGACATCAGCCAGGAAGTTAAAGCTTGGGCGCAAATCGGTCTTCCAAATGGACAATGACCCGAAGCATACGGCCAAAGTGGTTACAAAGTGACTTAAGGATAACAAAGTCAATGTTTTGGAGTGGCCATCACAAAGCCCTGATCTCAATCGTATTGAAAATTTATGGGCAAAGCTTAAAAGGCAGGTCCGAGCAAGGCGGCCTACAAACCTATAAGTACCTGGGTTTGCTCCTTAACAATAAGCTGGACTGGGCAGATCATATGGAGGTCCTGTACAGGAAGGGCCACAGCAGGCTCTACCTGCTTAGGAAGCTGAGAGCCTTTGGAAACCGGGGGGCACTTCTTAGGACTTTCTTCAACTCGGTACTGGCATCAGCCATCTTCTTTGGAGTAACCTGCTGGGGGAGCAGTATATCAACCAGGGACAGAAATAAACTTGACAAGCTGATTAGAAGGGCCAGCTCTGTCCTGGGGAGCCCACTGGACCCAGTGCAGGTGGTGGGTGACAAAAGGATACTGTCCGTGGTGAGCTCTATGCGGGAGAATAACTCCCATCCCATGCATGAGACCGTGATAGTGCTGGGCAGTACTGTCAGTGACCGACTGCTCCACCCTAAGTGTGAGAAGGAGCGCTATCGGAAGTCTTTCCTCCCCACCACGGTTAGGCTGTACAACCAACACCGACCTAAGCGGAGATCAATACACACAGAGAACTGAAATATCTTTCTGCCTGTTAAATCCCCCCCCCCCTCTGCTACTTCCTATCTGTCTGTCTATCAATGTAATGCCTCTTAACTTGGAACATTCCTGTACATGTTGTATTTGTATTTGAATCTGCTTATCTTTGCTGCTGTAACACACTGAATTTCCCCATTGTGGGACTATTAAAGGACTACTATTATTATTATTATTATTATTATTAAACATGGTTCAGTTACACCAGTTCTGTCAGGAGGAATGGGCCCAGATTCCTACCAACTATTGTGAGCTTGTAAGCTTGTGGAAGGATATCCAAAATGTTTGACCCAAGTCATACAGTTTAAGGGCAATGGTACCAAATACTAATGAAATGTATGTAAACTTTTGACTTTGCAGAAAGTAATAAAAATGCCTTAAAATTATCTCTCTCATTATTCTGGCATTTGGCAAATATAAATAATTTTGGTAATCCTAATTGACCTAAAATGGGAAAGGTTTATTCTGATTTCATGTCATATGGTGAGAAAAAAATGCATATGTGTCTTTTTATATAGTGTATGTAAACTTCTGGTTTCAACTGTATATCTATTACTATCTACACCTGGACTTTGTTCCCACATTTCTTACCAAATTGGAAATGGACCTAGGTCTTACTTTGTCCCTTTTCCACTTCTACCCATAAACTTTTCCACTTCTACCTACTTCATGGACCTTCTCCATGAGTTCCTGGGGATTGGGGAGGGGACCCCAGACTAGAAAGAGACCCCCTTCCTTTTTTTTTTCTTTTTTCTCTCTTTCTTCCTTTCAGTTTATATCCCCATCCTGCACCGCACAGTTTTCTTCTCCACCTCCTGACCCCTCTTGTACATCGTTCTTGCCCAATAAACAATAAAAACTTAAAATGCATAAAAAAATCTGCTACTTCAACAGTCTAAAATCTAATGTGTATGGTCTCTAAGGGTATGTTCACACAGCTTCTTTCATGCAGGGACCCCACGTTGTGAAAACACAGTGTTTTGGCGGAAATGCCATGGACAAAAATGTTGTGTTTTACAGTACCTGCAAAGTGGATGGGATTCTGGCTAATCCCATCTACACATTGCAGAAATTAAAATCAGCAGCAGAAATGTTGCGATTTCAGAAACATCCGTATAGGTATAATAGAGGCAGAAAGTCTGCAGGGGAAAACTCTGCAGACTTTCTGTGAAAAACGCTGCAGAAAAAAACGTAATGCGTTTCCACCGCGGTCTTTTCTGCAGCATTTTTTTATAGCGATTTGCTTCATGGGACCTGAGCCTTCAGGAGAAATTCGAAGTGGCTTTCAGCCTAAAAAACCTGCTCTTAAAACACCCCTGGCTTCCTGGCGGGTCTTTGAACGTGTGATTGGGCTCTAATTGGAGTGAGGCCTTGTACAATGGTTTCAGCTGTAATTCTAGCCATGGAAACTGCGCCAAGAGCAAGACAATTCTTTTTCCAGCGTGCTGAAAGAAAATGTGTCCATTACTGCCTCCCTTTGAAAACAATGCAAGGCAGATTAGGTGCTCTTTTGGAGAGGATTTTGAAGCAGAAAACACAGCTTTTTTTGTTGCAGATTTTGTGGCAGTTTTATGAGCTACAAGAATGGCTACAAAAGGAATGGGAAATATATTGGAAGTTCTTATATTTCTACTTTCTGCTCAATCTACTCCTGACTTTCGGCAAAAAAAAAAAAAAAAACGTAACAAAATCTGCAACAAAAAGGCTGCATTTCCACAACGTGGGAAACCTTTAACCTAAATTTCTCTCCAAAAACCGCTCCACTTAGGCCAGAGCAGACCACAGGAACACAATCAAACACACTGTATTATTTGTACCATCCAGTTTTTTTTATTTGATAGTGAACATATTTATACATACTACAGGCTATACCTAATAAAGAGTTAAATACTAGTTTTAGGCTAAGGCTCCATGTAGTGGTCCGCAGCAAAGAAGCGCTGTGGGAAAAACCACAGCAGCAATGCATTACGGTTCTTCCCGCAGCGCTTTGCACAGAAAGTTTGCAGAGGTTTCCTTTCTGCTTCAATTATACCTATAGAGAAACCGCTGGCGTTTCTGTAGGTATAACTGATATGATGAGATTTCCAAAACCGCGATGCTTTTGGAAATTGCAGCGTGTCCGTTGCGTGTATTTTACCGCAACGTGGGGATGGGATTCGCTAGAATCCCATCCACTTTGCTGTGACTGTAAAATGCCGGTGTTTTTTCCGCCATGTGGGGCCCCGGGCTTAAAAGTCTTAATTTTTAAGAATTTTATTTATTTATTATTAATTTTTAACTTTTATTTATTTATTTAGCAACAACTTTGCCCTTGTCCAAGGGATGTAACACAGATTTACTGCATAGACCAGAAAAAAATGAAAAAAAAATGTTTCTTTTTTTTTCTGAGATATAATTAATTAACCCCTTCAGCTTTGAGCTCAAACAATTACAAATGTTCAAAACATGTGAATGCATACTGATCCCTCTGAATACGTCCATATATCCCTATGTATATATTCTTGTTCTTTGATACACCAGTATTGAAACGCATAAGGCCTTAGGCACTGATACTACCCTAAAAGCATGACAAAAACAAAAGATCTGTACCCCCTGTATATTAACTGATGCCTTTAACTGGCATTTCTCATTTCTCTTACATTTCCTTCATGGAAAAGCAGCCAAATGCAAAAGCCTACTGTGATAAGTTGTCTTCATAATGTTTCATTATTGTAATGTATGTTATTGCTACAGAATTGATGGTCCCATCTACCAAATACCCTAGTGCCTTCATTGTCAACAAAAGGCAACAAAGGGAAGCTTCTCAAAGGAACAGCTCACCCTAGTGTGTACACCCATAGACTCCTCATTTTAGGACTGCATGCGGACCACATTTGCTTTTTTCGTGCCTGCTGCAGAATGCTAGTACCAGTAGAGAAACAAGAACACCATCACCCATTCCAATTTGACAGCTGTCAGTTCCGCTGGGGGCTCTATAGATTAGCATTCTAATGGGGGAAGGGAGGCAATGACGGCTAGTCACAAAATTTGGCTGCCTAGATGAAACAGCATAACAAAAACCTACAAATTTGGCTTGGGACTGACATTAGCATAATGAATGCCTCCTATATCAGTGAACAGAGTAGTTCATTAGCACTGCAGAGCCATAGAATGAAATGATCAGACTGACAACAAGCATATTGACCAAATCCTTCCTCCTTTTACCATAAAACAGTGCTGCGCCTGCATGCCTTTAACCCCGATGGTCTTAATAAACAATGCAGGGAAGATTTTGCTTAGAATATTATCACGCTGATTGGCATATATATAATGATGATGAACACACATATGATGATGCTGACACCAAAATCAATATTTACACAGTATACTATACAGCATCAACAAATAAACATAACATGATGATGCCCACGACAAGATGTTTATGAGCTGTGCGATAAACACAGCACTAGTATTTATATAAGGCACTTACGAAAAGCATTGGTACAGTAATTTGTCAGAAAACATACAGAAGAAAGTGAAGCAGCTAAATATATGATGTCATGAATGAATTAGCTTATATGTATCAGCAGCACCCTGTGCATTGTGATGGTGATAGACCAAGAGGGTATTTATGCTGCACTCTTGGCACAGAGCTAAGAAAAGGCAACCTGTCACTATGCTGCAGCCACCACAGTCTCCTTATTAACCCAGTTCATGCTGGAGTGAGGCCTGCAGCATACCGCACAGCGTCGTCTAACATTTACCAATGGAAACCTGCTACACTGGAAGCTTATCAGCACCATTCAGTGCTATTCGCTATATACTGTAGTTATAAGACTCTGGCCTTGTGGACTGTGCCATCCTGTACACTGGCAGTGGGTTCTACACAGCAGACTGTCATGTATTGTCTTTTAAACAACATCTATTGGATGGTGTCACCTTCTCCTTGTTTACCAGTCCTTTACAAGACATTACTGGTAGTCGGGGTAAATACAGAAGAGATTGCAGATGAAGCTGAAGCAATGCAGCAAAGCTAGGGAAACACTGGAGATGCCATATTATTCTATTTATTGTCGGTTATGAAGTACTACAATAATAATGTAGCCATATTAGGAAACCAGTCACAGATACAAGGCTATTTTGATATTTTGTTGTATATTCCACATGGACATCACTGCTGCAATATTAGCAAGGCAAACAAATGTCTTAATAGCTTTCTATTTAGAAAATATGTATAAAAATATAAATACAGCTATATACCTCTTATCTGATGGTGTAAACAGTGCGGTATCATATGAATTAGCAGAAGAGGAGAGACTGGAGCAGAGGTTGACAGCTCCTGGAAAGCCTGCCTATTAGGCCATTTTAAGACGAAAAAGCTATGGGCTGGTTTGGAGGAGAAACAGCAATTAGAGGCAAGGATCCTGTCTGTACATCAAAAAGCAGCAACAAGAACAGCACTAATGTGTACAGGCACCAGCTGCCTCAGCACTTACTGCATCTCCCTAGTCATTTTTATATATATATATATATATATATATATATATATATATGTGTGTGTGTTCTAGGTATGTTATAGGCAGACATCAGAGACATAGATCTATACAGACAGCACAGCCAGATGACAGGCAATGTCAGCGAGCATCTCCATCAATAACATGGTCCATTTTGTTGTAAGGAGCACGTACCCATCACCCCACCCAGCAGTCAGTGCCCATCATCCATGGGGGTTACTCACCATTCCGTGCCTGCAATGCCAGGATCCAGATGCAGAGGTTGCACTCTTCTATGGGTCTATCTTACACCACATTCCAGACGCCAATGGAGGGGGATGGGATCAGAATGATCAAGAGACTTCGGGGTCCCCCACAATGGGGCGAGGGCATAGGCAGAGATGAGTGCCAAGAGCTATGGGGGCAGAGGAGTGCTGGGCAGGCGTGCTGCTGAATCACCTTCCCTCACTGGCCGGACAGCATTGTGCGGCGTGATGCTGCTGCCTGTACCATTGTGGAAGCTACCAGAGGAGACAGGCAGAGGGGTTTGGGGAAGGGAGTAGCTATGGCAACTGAAAGGAGCACACATGACGTCACACACAGAGGTCTCAGGGGGTGAGGTGGGTGGGTGAGCAGGGGGAGGGAAGAACTGTGTAATCTGCAGCCACAGCATCCATGACAAACAAGCAGGAAGCAGCTCCAAACATCCCAGGCAAGGCCATCACCTCCCTATGTACTTGTTATGTGGAGGCAGTGCTGCACTCTGTATGGAAGAGGACACATGTACACATACCCAGCCTGTGGCTTCTGTATACTGCATGGACATACAGTGCACGTACTGTGAGCAAATACATGTAGCTTGTAACTAATACTGTGCTCTACGGATATATACATGCTGAGTGTACACATATGTAGCTTGTATCCCTGTGCTGTGTGGACCTACACATACTGAGTGTACACATATGTAGCTTGTATCCCTGTGCTATGTGGACCTACACATACTTAGTGTACACATACGTAGCTTGTATCCCTGTGCTATGTGGCTATAGACATACTGAGTGTACACATATGTAGCTTGTATCCCTGTGCTATGTGGCTATAAACATACTGAGTGTACACATATGTAGCTTGTATCCCTGTGCTATGTGGCTATAAACATACTGAGTGTACACATATGTAGCTTGTACCCCTGTGCTGTGTGGACCTACACTTACTGAGTGTAAACATATGTAGCTTGTATCCCTGTGCTGTGTGGACCTACACATGCTGAGTGTACACATATGTAGCTTGTATCGCTGTGCTATGTGGACCTACACATACTGAGTGTACACATAAGTAGCTTGTGTCCCTGTGCTATATGGACCTACACATACTGAGTGTACACTTATGTAGCTTGTATACCTGTACTATGTGGACCTATCACATACTGAGTGTACACATATGTAGCTTGTATACCTGTGCTATGTGGACCTACACATACTGAGTGTACACATACAGTATGTAGCTTGTACCCCTGTGCTGTGTGGACCTACACTTACTGAGTGTAAACATATGTAGCTTGTATCCCTGTGCTGTGTGGACCTACACATGCTGAGTGTACACATATGTAGCTTGTATCCCTGTGCTGTGTGGACCTACACATACTGAGTGTACACATATGTAGCTTGTATCTCTGTGCTATGTGGACCTACACATACTGAGTGTACACATAAGTAGCTTGTGTCCCTGTGCTATATGGACCTACACATACTGAGTGTACACTTATGTAGCTTGTATACCTGTACTATGTGGACCTATCACATACTGAGTGTACACATATGTAGCTTGTATACCTGTGCTATGTGGACCTATGACATACTGAGTGTACACATATGTAGCTTGTATACCTGTGCTATGTGGACCTACACATACTGAGTGTACACATACAGTATGTAGCTTGTACCCCTGTGCTGTGTGGACCTACACATATGAAGTGTGCACATATGTAGCTTGTATCCCTGTGATATGTGGACCTACACATACTGTGTGTACACATATGTTGCTTGTATCGCTGTGCTGTGTGGACCTATACACACTGAGTGTACACATATGTAGATTGTAGTCTTGTTCTGTGTGGATATAGACATACTGAGTGTACACATTTGTAGATTGTACCCCTGTGCTGTGTGGACCTACACATTCTGAGTGTACACACAGTGTCGGACTGAAAGGCCTACGGCCCACCAGAGGAACTTGTTCTGGGGGCCCACCTAACAGCTTCCTGCTAATAGCCTACACCAGTGGTTCTCAACCTTTTTAAGTGAAGTACCCCCTGGTGAGAAAATGTCCCAACCAAGTACCTACAAAGTGGTGATCACTTATAAATATGAATAAAATAAGACTTTATTTTTTGGAGCTTTCGTTAACAATTATGTAAAGGCCTCCATATGTAGTATAATGGCCTTCTCAGTGCCCCCACATGTAGTATAATGGGTCCCTCAGTGCCCCCACACTCAGTATAATGGCACCACCAGTGCCTCTACATGTAGTATAATGGCCCTCACCCTTCATAATGTTCCATAGTGGTCTCCATACAGTATAATGTCCCATAAGGGCCTCCATACACTATAATGTCCCATAAGGCCTCCATACAGTATAATGTCCCTGAGTGGCCCCTTCACACAGTATAATGTCCCATAATGGCCTCCATACTGTATAATGTCCCATAGTGGCCCCTCCATGCAGCATAATGTCCCTGAGTGGCCCCTCCCTGCAGTATAATGTCCCTGAGTGGCCCCTCCATGCAATATAATGTCCCTGAGTGGCCCCTGCATTAATAAAATCCCACAAACATAGGGATTTTTCTTACAATATCAGGTTCGGCTGAACCCACATTTTTCTGGGGTTCGGCCAAGCCCTATATTTTGCAGGGTTTGTCATACACAAACTACAATTATACTCTGAGGGTCTTTTTGGACCCTCAGAGTATAATTAGCGGAGGCCGTGGGGTGGTAATCAAGCATAAAAACAGTGTTACTTACCTTTCCTGGGCTCTGGCGCTTCTCCCTATGGTGCTCCGGTGTACAGTACAAAGATGATGTCAGACAGTCACATAGCGTATGCGTCATTACACTGTGTGATCCAGGTGTGATGTTTCATTACCTCATCACGGCCTCCACTAATTATACTCTGAGGGTCCGAAAAGACCCTCAGAGAATAATTGTAGTTTGTGGGTGATGAACCCCACAAACTACCATTGGGGGGGGAAGACTCTTACTGCAGATACATACCCCCAGGGACAGTTCGACAATCCCCTAGGAGTACGTGTGCCGTGCTTTGAGAACCACTGTCCTTCACCATGGCTCCTTCACTGAAATCTTGCATATGTGCTGACTATATTGTCATCCCCTATAGTACTGTGCATTCCTCAATAGCTCTGTGGCCAGTTCATGCACAGTACTGTATGGGGAATGACACGGCCATGGAGCACCCCATACAAAATTATAGTGAGGGAGCTGTGACACAGGCATAGCACACAGGGCTGCCATCAGGAATATTGAGCCCTCCCCAAACTATAATGCTCCACATGGTATATAATGTTCCCTAGTGTCCTCCACAGTATAATGCTCCACAGCGGCCCCACACTATAAAAATGCTCCCCTGAGCCCCTCCACAGTGGTCCCACATGGTATAATAGACTCCCCACCGTTCCCATCAGTATAATGGTCCCCAGCAGCCCCACACAGTATAATATACTCCCCAGAGACCCTACACAGTATAATAGGCTCCCCACAGTGTGCCCCCAAGTATAATGATCCACAATGGCCCCACACAATATAATATACTCCCCAGCAGCCCCACACAGTATAATAGGCTTTCTACAGTGCCCCCCAGTATAATGCTCCACAGTATCCCCACACAGTATAATTTACTCCCCAGCAGCCCCCCTCCAGTATAATGCTTCACAGTGGCCCCACAGAATATAATATTTGCCCCAGAACCCCCACACAGTATAATGCCCCACAGTGGCCCCTCGCATAATAATAGGCTCCACACAGTGCCCCCTTCCCCAGTATAATATGTTCCCGAGCAGCCCCACACGGTATAATATACTCCCCAGAGCCCCCTCACAGTATAATAGGCTCCTCACAGTGCCCCCTTCCCCAGTATAATGCTCAACAGTGGCCCCACATAATATAATATGCTCCACAGAGGCCCCCCAGCATAATGCTCCCCAGGGCCTGCCCCCACCACAGTATAATGTTCTACAATGTCCCCAGACAGTATAATATGCTCCCCAACAGTCCCATAAAGAATAATGGGCTCCTCACAGTGCCCCCCGCAGTATAATGTTCCATAGTGGCCTCACACAATATAATATGCTCCACAGAGTCCCCCAGTATAATGCTCCACATTGGCCCCACACAACATAATATTCTCCCAAGAGCATGAAGTTGCTACTGGCAAACCCACTCGAAGTTAGGCCCTCCGGTTCATTTCAGTGTTATTATTATACTCTGGGGTTTCTTCAAGGGCAAGGTGAGTGAAAATAACAAACAGTTATACTCACCTTGCCTCACCTATCCTGGGTATCCTCACTTCGTTTGTCTATCTCCGGGTTCCTCTACTTGTGTGCGACTGAAGTCACGCATTGTGCAGGTCTGTGATTAGGCCTTAGCGATCTGGTAGGGCACGCTGACAGGAGTGTCCCATATAAACGCTGAGACCCAATCACACGCTACAACGGTGACATCAGGGTCACAGGACGTCAGGCCAGAAAGGCCAGAAGATGACGCCGGCGACTGCTAGATGTCCAGGAGAGGTGAGTATAAATGTTTGTTTTTTGTCACCTCCATCAGGGGACCCGAACGATGGAGAGCCAGACCACTACAACAACACATGGAGACCGGCGGACCCCATTGACTATAATGGGGTCCACCAAGTGTCCACCGTTTCAAAACTAAAAGTGGAGGAGTAAAAAGTCCTACTTGCAGGAAATTTTTCTCCCCTGGTATTCAGCGGTCCCAGCCTTACTGAGTAGTTTTATATCCAGTGCCATCAGTAGTAGTGCCAGTTAAGAAAGAATGAATTTGAAATCTATCAATCTGGAATTAGTAAAAAGATTCTAAGACTCATGTGACCCCAAACTAGAGCCAGAAATTAATTCAGATTCCTAGAAACTAGTTAGGCTAAGACCCCATGTAGCGAAATACAGTGAAAACCCATGTCCATGGTGGGACATAATCACAGGATCAGAGGCTGGTGGGTAACCAGGAAGTATCAGAGTGGGATTGGCGGGGGGATTGGTAAACTGTCTTCTTTCATTGTTATGTATTTTAACTGCTTCGCGACCGTCCACTGTATATAAACGTCGGCTCTTGCTGGGCTTTGTGCAGCGCCGACGTTTATATACTGACACTGCTAAATTGGGGATCGGGTTTCCCTAAAGGTCAGGAACTCCGTGAACACAGCGCTAATAGCTGCTGGTGTTCACGGAGACATGATCAGGACCTGATAGGTTCAGGTCCCGATCATGTAGCCGCCATATCAGGGAAAGTTTGTAGATCCCGCGGGCAGGATCGCGAGCGAGTGTTAGCTGTAACTGACAGCTAACACCCTGCTTCTTAACCCCCATCAGAGTTCCACCATGCCAAATGAACCCCCCGGCACCCCCCCGCGGCAAGATCTGCGGGTGCCCATATGTATTTTCTGCAGCTCGGGGTCTGGTGAGTGACCCCAGGCTGCCTGGATCCACCAGTACCTGGTTGATCCTGCTGGGAAGTTAAGCTGCCTCTATAGGCTTCCTCTATAGGCTTCCTCTATAGACTGCAATACTCGTGTATTGCAGTCTATAGTGCTGAACCAGCGATCAGTGTATCGCTGGCTCAGGTCTCCTAGTGGAACATCAGTAAAAAAAAAAAAAAAAAAAGTTGAAATAAAAAAATGTAGGAAAAAAAAAAAAATGAATTAATAAAGCAAGGACACAATAATTTTTTGCCATCTCGCCTTAAAAAAATGCTATGAAAAGTGAACAAAAAGTCATATGTACCCCAAAATAGTACCAATAAAAAGCACAGATCTTCCCGCAAAAGTAAGCTCTCAACCAACTCTGTCAACCGAAAAAAAAAAAATTGCTACTCCTCTCAGAAGATGGCGATGCAAAAATAATTGATTTCTTTCCCCAAATGGGTTTTTGTTCTGCGAAACTAGTAACGCATAAAAAAACAATATAAATTAGGTATCGCCGTAATCGTACCGACCCGCAGAAGAAAGGTAACATGCTACTTATACTGTACGTTGCGCAGAAAAAACATTAAAAGGTAAAAAGCAATACCACAATGGATGGTTTTTTTTTAATCCACCAAGAAAGAGTTAGCAAAATTTAATCAATACATTATAGGCACCCAGAAATGATATAATTGCAAAATACATCTCACCCCGCAAACAACAAGCCCTCATATGGCTACATCACCAGAAAAATAAAGAAAATATAGCTTGCACAATGTGAAGACAAAAATCACCAAATCATTAGCACAAAACTGGTCGCGGCAGGAAGGTAATGTATAAGCTGAGACACCCCAAATTTAGAGCTTACAAGGGAAAAGACACCAGAGGCAACCCCCAGAGTGACCCCCCCCCTTCATAGGAGCTGCTGGGAAAATAGGGAATTTGGTGTTCCTTATGTACTACGCACAATTTACATAATCGCTGTTCATCATCCGCTGTGTAGTCACGTCTGGGATATTAATGCCCACTACACCCAACCCCAATTCTTTGAGGGGTGCAGTTTTCAAAATGGGGTCATTCCCTAGGGGATTCCACTTTACTGGTACTTTAGAGGCTCTGCAAACGTGACATGGCATCCAGATAACACTGATAACAAATACACTGGACTTGTTCTTTGCCAATGTGAGGGAGACATATAACTCATCAGCCCTACCGCCCCTTGGTAGATCGGATCACAACCTAGTGCATCTCCGACCTGTGTACAAGCCACTTGTACGTAGAGAACCAGCTGTCACCCGCACAGTGAGGATATGGTCCAAGGAGAGTGATGAGGATCTGAGGGATTGTTTTGACACAACTGCATGGGAAGTTCTGCGGGATTCTTATGGAGAAGAAATAGAAGGACTCACACACTGCATAACGGACTACATTAATTTTTGTGTGGACAGCACAGTACCCACAAAAGTGGTGAAGTGCTTTTCCAACAACAAACCATGGATTAACTCTGATATAAAAACACTACTTAAGGAGAAAAAGATGGCATTCAGGACAAGAGATAAGGAGGGGCTGAGGGAAGTACAAAAGGAGCTGAGGCATCAAATCAGGCAGGGAAAAGCCAGTTATAAGGAAAAAATGGAAAAGCAAATGAAGAGAAAAGACATAAGGGGGGGTCTGGGAGGGGCTTAAGTCAATTTCGGGTCATAAACAGTCTGTCTGCCAGATTGAGGCGGATATTAATTGGCTTAATGAACTTAACCTATTCTTCAACAGATTTCATCACATACCAGCTCCTCCCACCCCAGCATGTCCTTCAGTTCCCCCCACCACAATGACTTCACCCCATTCGGCTACTTCCGAACAGACCAGAAAATCCAGAAATCCGTCTTTATCTGACCACAGTCTGACCTTCACACGGGACCAGGTGAGGAAGGAGATGGAAAAGATCAAGGCGAGGAAAGCCGCAGGGCCAGATGACATCAGTGCAAGGCTAATTAAGACTTGTGGGGACCAGCTGTGTGATATAATTACATATATGTTTAATATGAGCCTTAGGCAGGAAATAGTCCCTGAATTATGGAACTCTTCTTGTGTGGTACCAGTTCCAAAGAAACCTCACCCTATGGACCTCAATGACTACAGACCTGTACCACTGACATCCCACTTGATGAAGATCTTAGAGAGATTGGTTCTCACACATCTCCGCCCTCTAGTGAGCCCCGCTATGGACCCTCTCCAGTTTGCTTATCGGTCGGGCATTGGGGTAGATGATGCCATCATCCACCTACTGCACAGGGCTCTGTCTCACCTGGAGAAACCAGGGAACACGGTGAGAATAATGTTCTTTGATTTCTCCAGTGCTTTTAACACCATACAGCCGGGGTTACTGAGGGACAAGCTGGACCTTGCTGGAGTGGACCACCACCTCTCCAACTGGATCCTAGACTACCTCACAAATCGACCTCAATACGTGAGAGCCCGAGACTGTGTGTCAGATACCGTGATCTGTAATATGGGGGCACCCCAGGGTACGGTTCTCGCCCCTTTGCTCTTCACACTGTACACTGCAGATTTTAGGTACCTATAGAAGTATTCTGACGACTCTGCAATAGTAGGTCTCATCACAGATGATGATGACAGGGAGTACAGAGAACTGAACCGGGATTTTGTGGACTGGTGCCAGCGGAACCACCTGAAGATTAACGCGGGGAAGACCAAGGAGATGGTGGTGGACTTCCGTAGATGCAGATGCCCTCCTAAACCAGTGGACATCAAGGGGACGGGCATCGAGATTGTGAACACCTATAAGTACCTGGGTTTGCTCCTTAATAATAAGCTGGACTAGGCAGATCACATGGAGGTCCTGTACAGGAAGGGCCACAGCAGGCTCTACCTGCTTAGGAGGCTGAGAGCCTTTGGAATCCGGGGGGCACTTCTTAGGACTTTCTTCAACTCGGTACTGGCATCAGCCATCTTCTTCGGAGTGGCCTGCTGGGGGAGCAGTATATCAACCAGGGATAGAAATAAACTTGACAAGCTGATTAGAAGGGCCAGCTCTGTCCTGGGGAGCCCACTGGACCCAGTGCAGGTGGTGGGTGACAAAAGGATACTGTCCGTGGTGAGCTCTATGCGGGAGAATAACTCCCATCCCATGCATGAGACCGTGATAGTGCTGGGCAGTACTGTCAGTGACCGACTGCTCCACCCTAAGTGTGAGAAGGAACGCTATCGGAAGTCTTTCCTCCCCACCACGGTTAGGCTGTACAACCAACACCGACCTAAGCGGAGATCAATACACACAGAGAACTGAAATATCTTTCTGCCTGTTAAATCCCCCCCCCCCCCTCTGCTACTTCCTATCTGTCTGTCTATCAATGTAATGCCTCTTAACTTGGAACATTCCTGTACATGTTGTATTTGTATTTGAATCTGCTTATCTTTGCTGCTGTAACACACTGAATTTCCCCATTGTGGGACTATTAAAGGACTATTATTATTATTATTATTATTATTATTATTATTATTATTAGATACCAAACATCTAAATATGCGCTCCAAAAACCACATAATGCCCCTTCCCTTCTGCTCCCTGCTGTGTACCCAAACTGCAGTTTATGCCCACATGTATGACACTGTTGTACCCAGGATAACGTACTTAATGTAATATATGGGTATAAACTGCTGTTTGGACACAGAAGGGAAAGAGCACTATATTGGTTTGTGGAGAACAAATTTAGACGGTTTGGTTTTTGGATGCCATTACACTTTTGCAGAACCCTGAAATGCCAGTAAAGTGGAATCCCCTGACATGTCACCCCATTTTGGAAACTACACCCCTGAAGGAATTTATCCAGGGGTACAGTGAGCATTTTTAACCCCCAAGTGTTGCACTAATTTATTTTCCAGAAATTAATACGCAGCTGATGGTGAAAGGTGAAAATGACAATTTTTCCAGGAATACATCATTTCAATGCGTAATATGTTGTGCCCGGCTTGTATCAGTGATGAACACTCCAAAAGATGTTGTGCCCGGGATACCCACTTACCAGTTTTTGGAGTGTTTGTGTCTGCTGACACAAGTTGGGCACAACATATCGGGCACTGAAATGGCGTATCTCTGGAAAAATTGCAATTTTCACTTTTTGTTATCAGTCGCACATTCCTTTCTGGAAATTAAATGCAACGCTCAAGGGTTAAAAATGCTCTCTACCTCACTTGATAATCCCACTTTGGAAGGTACACCCCACACGGGATTTATGTGTCTGCGGGTTCTACTGTACTGCCAACTCAGGGGCTCTGCAAAAGTGGCATGACTTCCATAAACCAAACTGCGCTCCAAAATCCAAAATAGCACTCCTTCCCTTCTGTGCCCGGCTGTGCCCAAACAGCAGTTTATACCCACATATGGCGTTGCTAAGTACGTTATCCTGTGTACACCAGTGTCATATATGCGGGTATAAACTGCCGCTTTGACACACAGGAGGGCGCAGATGTCAAGGAGCGCTATGTACTTTTTGATCACTGATTTAGATTGTAGGTTTTTTGGACGCCATGTCACATTTGTAGAGACTCTAAAATTGCCCCTACAAAATGGGGTTACTTCTTGGGGAATTCCAGTTTACTTGCAACACCGGGGCTCTGCAAAAACAACATGGCGTCCAGAATATCTCTCTAAATCTGCACTCCAAAAGCTAAAAAGCACACTGCTCCTTCCCTTCTGAGCCCTGCTGTGTGATAAAGCAGCAGTTTACACCCACACATACAACTTATTTCTACCTGGGATAGCCCACTTAATAGTTTTAGGAGTGTATGTCTCTGATGACACAAACTGGACGTAACAAAGTGGCATATTTCTTTAAAAATTTAAATTTTCACTTTGTACATTAATTTTCGGGAAGCACTCTTGGGCTCAAAATGATAATACCTTTTGATAAATTCCTTGAGGGTTGTAGTTTCTAAAATGGGGTAACTTTTTGGGATTTTCCCTTGTATTGATACTTTAGGGGCTCTGCGAATGCGACATGGCTCTTGCAAACTATTCCAGCAAATTCTGCCCTCCAAAAGCCAAATAGCGTTCTCTCTATTCCGAGACCAACCATGTACCCATACAGCAGATTATGACCACATATGGGGTATTGCCGTGTTCAGGAGAAATTGTGTAACAAACTGTGGGGAGCTTTTTCTCCTTTATCCTCTTGTGAAAATAAAAAATTTGGGACTAAATTGACGGTTTATTGGAAAAAAAGTAACTTTTCATTTTCACGTCCCAATGTTAATAAAATCTGTGAAACAGCTGTAGTATCAAACTGCTCACTATATCCCTTGATATGTTCTGTGAGGGGTGTAGTTTCCAAAGGGGGGTCACTTTTGGGGGTCTCCATTGTATTGGTACTCTAGGGGCTCTGCAAATGCAACATGACACCCAAAATCTAATCCAGCAAAATCTGCCCTCCAAAAACCAAGTAGCGCTCTTTCCATTCCAAGCCCCACCATGTACCCATACAGCAGATTATGACCACATATGGGATATTGCCATTCAAATTAAAAATATTATTATTATTATATACAGTGCTGGCCAAAAGTATTGGCACCCCTGCAATTCTGTCAGATAATACTCAATTTCTTCCAGAAAATGATTGCAATCACAAATGCTTTGGTAATAATATCTTCATTTAATTTGTCGTCAATGGAAAACCACAAAAAGAATTGTCAGAAAGCCAAATTGGATATAATTCCACACCAAACATAAAAAAGGGGGTGGACAAAAGTATTGGGACCCTTTGAAAAATCATGTGATGCTTCTCTAATTTGTGTAATTAACAGCACCTGTTACTTACCTGTGGCACATAACAGGTGGTGGCAATAACTTAGTCACACTTGCAGCCAGTTGAAATGGATTAAAGTTGACTCAACCTCTGTCCTGTGTCCTTGTGTGTACCACATTGAGCATGGAGAAAAGAAAGAAGACCAAAGAACTGTCTGAGGACTTGAGAAGCAAAATTGTGAGGAAGCATGAGCAATCTCAAGGCTACAAGTCCATCTCCAAAGACCTGAATGTTCCTGTGTCTACCGTGCGCAGTGTCATCAAGAAGTTTAAAGCCCATGGCACTGTGGCTAACCTCCCTAGATGTGGACGGAAAAGAAAAATTGACGAGAGATTTCAACGAAAGATTGTGCGGATGGTGGCTAAAGAACCTCGACTAACATCCAAACAAGTTCTAGCTGCCCTGCAGTCCGAGGGTACAACAGTGTCAACCCGTACTATCCGTCGGCGTCTGAATGAAAAGGGACTCTATGGTAGGATACCCAGGAAGACCCCACTTCTGACCCAGAGACATAAAAAAGCCAGGCTGGAGTTTGCCAAAACTTACCTGAGAAAGCCAAAAACTTTTTGGAAGAATGTTCTCTGGTCAGATGAGACAAAAGTAGAGCTTTTTGGGAAAAGGCATCAACATAGAGTTTACAGGAAAAAAAAAGAGGCCTTCAAAGAAAAGAACACGGTCCCTACAGTCAAACATGGCGGAGGTTCCCTGATGTTTTGGGGTTGCTTTGCTGCCTCTGGCGCTGGACTGCTTGACCGTGTGCATGGCATTATGAAGTCTGAAGACTACCAACAAATTTTGCAGCATAATGTAGGGCCCAGTGTGAGAAAGCTGGGTCTCCCTCAGAGGTCATGGGTCTTCCAGCAGGACAATGACCCAAAACACACTTCAAAAAGCACTAGAAAATGGTTTGAGAGAAAGCACTGGAGACTTCTAAAGTGGCCAGCAATGAGTCCAGACCTGAATCCCATAGAACACCTGTGGAGAGATCTCAAAATGGCAGTTTGGAGAAGGCACCCTTCAAATCTCAGGGACCTGGAGAAATTTGCCAAAGAAGAATGGTCTAAAATTCCAGCAGAGCATTGTAAGAAACTCATTGATGGTTACCGGAAGCGGTTGTTCGCAGTTATTTTGTCTAAAGGTTGTGCTACCAAGTATTAGGCTGAGGGTGCCAATACTTTTGTCCGGCCCATTTTTGGAGTTTTGTGTAAAATGATCAATGATTTGACTTTTTTTTCATTCTCTTTTGTGTTTTTTCATTGCAAGCAAAATAAATGAAGATATTATTACCAAAGCATTTGTGATTGCAATCATTTTCTGGAAGAAATTGAGTATTATCTGACAGAATTGCAGGGGTGCCAATACTTTTGGCCAGCACTGTAATAATATATTATTGAAAAAAATGAAATGTCTAAATTTCACCTCCATATTTTTTCAATTTCCATGAAATGCTTAAAGGGTTAACAAACTTCCCAAGTGTTGTTTTGAATTATTTGAGGAGTGCAGTTTTGAAAATGGGGTGATTCATGGGGGTTTGGCAATAAAAACAAACTTGTTTTTTTTAAGTAGTAAAACAAAAATTTGGTATCACCGTAATTGTACTGACGCACAGAATAAAGATAACATCCCATATTTACTGCATTACTTCCATTATATGGAAAATTGAATTAAGTCCTTATCCAGCTGTGTTGATGGAAAAAAAAAAGTTATGACTCTTGGAGAAAGGGAAAGAAAAAACTAAAATGAGAAAAAAATGGGTTTTCCGGGCAAAAAAAAAAAAAAAAGAATTTTCAAAAAAGGTCTGTTAGTGCTATTAATAGGTTAATAAGTGCACCCAAATACCTTTAGCAGTGTTTTAAGTTATTTCTGTGATCTCTGAATGCTCCTGGCATCTTCTGCATTTGTTTACATCTGCATCTGTAACATCCTTGCCTGTTCAGGATTTGGCACCATCCTCTGGGCGCACGCTGCGGCGCAGGAGGAGTGCCCGGTTGTGATTCCTTCCTTTGGGTTTTTCTTGTATTGTCTGAACACTGTCCTATTTCCTCACCTCCTTAATTGATTTTCAACCACACCCTTCTCCTTCACCTTGCTTTCCCCCTGCTCCACTAAGAGTTAACTTTGGTCCTGCCTTTGTGATTGACAGCCTGTCCTCCTATCAAGTCTGGGGCGGGTTCTTTCTCCCTATTTATTGTTTGCTCACTTTCCCATTGGCGCCTGCTATTGCATTTCGCTTATTGGCTATACTCCTTGTTCCTTGTTACCTGCTCTTCAGATTTTCTGACCATTGGCTTACCTTTGACTTCTCTTGGATTGTGATTTTGTACTGCATTGCTCGTTTGTTACCGACCCCTTGGCTAGCTGACCTCCCTTTGTTGTTGTGCGTCCTGTCTGCGTTCTGTGTTATCACTTATTATAAGGAGGGACTGTCGACTGGTTGCTGGCTGTCACCTAGGACAGATCGGGCAAGTTAGCCAGGGACAGTGGGGGGATTCAGCTTAGGGTCCACTGTCTTGTTGTGCCCCTCCCCCCTAAGTTCTCCAGCAGCTACTGGGGAATCGCTCCTCTAGTGATTCCCTTACAGCATCTTTCTGTTTGCCTTTCCTACAAATTCTCACTCCTAATTCTCACTCAATAACTTTCTCCTTTGGCTGTAATATTGTAATCACTTCTGTATATCATCATTACAGTCACACAGAGAAAGCTTCAGGACAACAATTAATTCTTCATGCTTTTTTTGGCATTTGGTAAAACAACACTGAAATCTTACATATTTGTTGACCATTTTCCCAGTATCGCCATTCCCTATAGTACTGTGCAGGCCCCAATAGCTCCATGGCTCATTCCTGCACAAGACTGATTGGGATATGACACGGCCATGGAGCACTACACGTACATGCAAAATTATAGTGAGGGAGGTGTCATACAGACAGCACACAGGGCTGCCAGCAGGAATTTTGAGGCCCCCACCACAGTATAATATGCTGCACAGTGGCCCCCGCACAGTATCATATGCTCCACAGTGCCCTCCACAGTCTAATGCTCCACAGTGGCCCCACACAGTATAATGCTTCACAGTGGCCCCTGCACAGTATAATGCTCCACAGTGGACCAGCACAGTATAATATGCTCCACAGTGCCCCTGCACAGTATAATATGCTCCACAATGGCACAATGGAATACTAATCAAAGGAAATGCACCAAAAATCACAACACTTCTTGGAGACTTAAAGGGGTATTCCCACGAACATAACCATTTTTAAATTTGTAGATAATTAAAAGTTAAACAGTTTTGCAAATATAAGTAATTAAACATTTAGCAGAGTTTTAAAGATTTTCTCTAAATATCTTGTGGTCACAAGTTGTTGTCTTGATCGGTTGCCAGTGGATACAACCATGAATGCAGGACCTTTCTAAGGTCAGAAAATCAGCCATGATTTCCTCATTGTGGCCCGGGATATCTTCTAATACATGTAGTGTGTGATAACCCAGGTATAATAAGAAAATCAATGCTGGGTTCCTGACAAGTCCCAGCCCATAGAAAGTTTCTGCATTTGTGGTGGTATCCATTGCCAACCAATAAAGACAACAGACGTCACCACTAAGATGGTTAGAGAAAATCTTTAAAACTCAGCAGAATTTTTAACTACTTATATTTGCAAAAATGTTTAACTTTTAATTATCTACAAATATAGATATGATTATGTTCATGGGAATACCCCTTTAAGACTGTGTTCCTGGAGTTTAACCATGTACCCCTCCTTCTCCTCACAGTCCTGTGCCTGGCTGTAAGACAATTGGCAGGAGCACCAGCTCCATCCCTTGACTAAGCTCTGCCTCTTTGAGCCCCACAATGGACTAGGTCAAGAAGAGATTAAATTGTTTGTTCACTCCCTTTCTTTCTGTGTCAAGATCATGCAGGCAGTTCTGCAGACTGACAAACAAAAGAGATAATAATATTTCTTGTTCACATTTAGCATTTATTTCTAGGTTTACTGTTCCTTTAAAAACTGAAGCTCCTATTACACAGTGTAATGTTCAGGCACCCATCAACAATTAACATGCCGATTGGTGCTCTTTTGAATTTGCCTTTTACACAAGCAAATGCTAGGTAACCGGAGGAGGAAGCATTGCTACTATTAATGTAATATTGAATATGTACTATTAATATTAAATGATACCATTACAAAATACAATTTGTCCCCAAATATTAATGGCTCTGTGAATGGAAAAATAAAAAAGTTATGGGGCTTGATAGGCAGGGAGTCAATATTGAAAAATGCCTGCAGCGGGAAGGGGTTAATGTCCATCGCTCTCATTCGTCACACGTTTTTTACTTTTTCTTTGACAGAGGACAGCAATGGACTGTAATAATTGTAGTGTGAACATATCCTAAGCCATACAGATTACATCATCTTTAGAAGCTGAAGCCAGACAAAAAAACTAAGTAAACACGTTTTGTGTATTGAGCATGCGCAAAGTCTATAGTTCTGTTTTGTTTTTTGCTGAGGATTCTGTCACTGGCCACTCCTACAGGGATGTGTAAAAGGAATGGCTTATGCCACAGATAGAGGAAAATATGCCAAATGTAGTGTACCAGCAGAGTGGTGCACCTTCACATTTCCATTTGGATGTTTCCCGATACCTCAACGAAATTCTATCAGAACATTGGACCAGCCACGCTTGAAACAACGATTCACCAATGGTGTACTGGCCTCCATGATTTCCAGACTTAACACCCTGCAACTTTTTTCTATTGGTCTGCATCAAGGACTAAGTGTTTCTGCCCCCTCAACTATAAGATCTGCTCAACCTGAGATGACACATTACTGAAACAGTGGAGTCCATATCTCACGACCAGGGCTGCTTTAACCATAGGACCAACAATGCACTTTCCATCTGCTCTCTGCCTTAACATTTGGCCCTTGTCTCTACTCCCGGTGTCTTGGGAGCAGTAGGAATGATGTAGTGGCATCACTTACATCGAGATTGTTGCTCCCTGAAGCCTCCAGGACCAGAAACAGAAGGGAATGGAGAAAGCGAGTATTAGTTTGTCTTTTTTTATTTGTTTTTTTTTTCTTTGTTTGAACCAGGAGTGGGACCTGAAACTGTGGGGGCAACCATGAAAGGGACATTATACTGTGGGGGGGATTACAATATAATGTGTGAGGGGCAAGTTAATGTGTGATGGGCAATTATATTATAATGAGCCACTGCAGGGGCATTTGATTGTGTCATGACTCACTGAGGGACATGATATTTTATGGGACCACAAAGCAGACATTATACTGTGTGAGGCCCACTAAGGGGCATAATACTATGTAGGGGCCACTGGGGGGGTATTAGAATTTGTGCGCGTCAGGTATGTCTAACTGGTGGCAATGGTGGGGTCCAGTTATGACACCTTTGCACTGGGCCCACCAATGTGTTAAAACGGCCCTGCTTATCCTCAACAGCATCATGGACACCATGACGTTATCGCCTTACAGTATATTCAGCTGAGTCCTGGTGCAAGACCCAGCAAAACCAGGTCCTTTGAAAAGATTCAGATCTATCATTGAGCTGTCAAGTCTTCCATCAGTCTGATTTCCTCTGCTCTGCGGATCCACTGCCAGAAGGTAGGAGGCTCCATGTGTTACAAGAATGCTGGTATGCAAACCCTAGCAGCAGTCACCAAGGAACGAACAATTGACACCCAGTAGGACTTCAGAGGGATACTTCTCAGATAGAGGAGGAAAAAGACAAGGGAGAAGGGGTGAGTGAAGTCTGTAAGTGAACAAATGGACCTCCAAATTTCCCTCCAGAATGAACAGAACAGGGTAACCCCGGAAGATATGGAGCACATCAACATCCAATTGATTGCACCTTCAACAAGTCACTGGGATCGTGGAAATGGAAGTGTCAAGCTCCATCTGATATAGGCATTGCACCTGGGAGGGTAATCAGGAAATTCTTGTTCCCAGCGCCCAATATAGGTGGCTTGGGATGTCCAGAGGGGGCCCCAATATGGCATATATGACCGATAGAGTATGTCTTATTGTCCGTTGGCCTGCACAAATTGACTCAGAGCTTGTGAGGGAACAGATAAAGGATGATGGGGGAGGGGGAGTCGCCAAAAAGTGTGAGAGCTGATTGGCTCTTCAGAAGCCCAAATGAAAAGGTACTGTGTCATATGATATAGGCATTGCCTCTGGGAATCTGAAAGGGTAATCTGTAAATCCTGTTCCAAGTGCCCAATATAGGTGGGTGGGGCTGTCCAGAGAACCCACATATGTCATATATAATTGATAGAGAATGTCTTATTGAAACTTGACTTGCACACATTGATTTGAAGCTTGTAAGGGAGCAGGTAAAGGATTATGGGGGAGAGTGAGTCGCCAAAAAGTGTGAGAGCTGATTGGCTCTTCAGAAGTCCAAATCAGAGGGTACTGTGGTATCAATTGCTCTACAGACATCTACTCCGCCCCATCAGAAAATGGAAAGCACAGAAAATGGTAAAGTAAAGGTACCGTGGGCCACTAATCTAAATTAGTCCTAAGTCTAAGCAGTTAGGGCGGGAAGTTCTTCAGATACAAATTTGTGAGTTTTGCTGGGAGGGAAGTGGTGGGCCATTGAAATGGGAATTCCCAAGAAAGCTCCATCACCGCACTCTGTGGGAGAGACATATTGAGAGCTTCCAACTTTTGCAGATTAGTTGTTTAGACAGGGAGTTATAGGTAGAGAGCTCCATGAGGAGCGCAGGAAGGGACCTATTGGGGTTGGAGAAAAACCTGCCATTTTAAAGATGCTCTGTCCCAGTTGTCTAACCATCATTATTCTGTCCTTGACAAAGTTGCTGTCTCAACACTGAAGATGTCTGAAACTCTAAAAATTGGTTTTGTTTCGGGTTCAGATGGTTTGGACCAAAGCTTTGTTTCAGGTCAAAAAAGTTTGGTTCAAACCAGAGCTTAAATTTGCACTTACTGTATGTAAGATGTCCATGGCCATCTCAAGGTGCTATAGCGCACAGTGTAAGCTGTTTTAACTCAGCTTGAGAAATGAGCATTATTGCACATGCGCCGATGCCATGCGGTTCATGCACACCTTGTCTCCATTGATAGGCATGACATGCGTTTGACTTTCGTGTATGAGCAATTTGGGTGCGATAGGATGCTGTTCACCCTATACTCTGGATCCTTGTTAGTGAATATCATTGAATACACAAGGGGTGTTAAATAAGTTGTCTATCTGAATATGAAATCAAAATGTTACTTTCTACTATTCAGTGTAATCCTTGACTTCAAAAGTAATCACTGGATGCCAGGTCTGGACTGTAGGATGGATGGTTAAACTCCTTGAAGCCGCATTCCCTGAAAGCAACTTGTAATTTGCGAGACTTGTGAGCTGGCACATTGTCATGCAGCAGCAACACACCTGCCGACAACTTCCCGCAGTTTGATCGCCTCACATAATGCCTTTATTGTTAAAGCATAGGTGTCTCCAGTAATTGTTGTCTTGTATTGAATTCTAGCAATAAAACACCTTCTGTATCCCAAAAAACTGTTGCCATGACATTCCCAGCTGACTGTTGCACCCAAAATTTCTTTGGCGTTGGTGACCTCTTGTGCTTCCATTTCATAGACTATTGTTTGGTCTCATGAACATGGAACAGAAGTCGCCTGGATTTTTTTCTTCATGCGTACATAAATTCTCTTGGCTAAATTTCAGGCAATATGTTTTTTGCTAAGGCTTCAACATTCGTGACACCTAAGGGGAATGGGGAACTGACCTTTGACATCATCAAAACATCACAGATGATACAGGAAACCATTCAAACTGAAATGCCTAATTCAGAAACTATAACCCTGATTTTGACCTTACAATCTTCCAAAATCATGGCCTCCACTTTATGGCACATTTCCTCTGAAGATGCTTTGACAGGTCGCCCTGAACGAGGGTCATCTTCGATTGATTCCTTATCCTATTTAAACAGCTTGGCCCAAAGCTTTACTTGGTAGTTGGAAGGTGAATCATCAACTATATGCAGCAATCATACTTTCATGGATTTCTTTAGGCTTCTTTTCTTCCTTTGCAAAGAATTTAATTTCTTTGTAGACCTGCACTGTGCTGCACTTGCCATTCTGTCACTTCCAGTGCTTTCATCAGACTGAGCTGCTACTGTGTGTGTCGCATGTCTAGACATATCTTAACCTACCCAGTCAAGCTCAGCTTTCTAACACTGACAGAACATATTGAGGTAGATAACTTATTGAACGCCCCTCGTATATAATTGTACAGCTGCACTTTATTAATTATTGATTGGATCAGATTGACTGCTGCACTGTTTCTATGTAATACACACTATGTATATTCACTATGATTTCACTGTGATAATGATTATGAGATTATCACTCGAGGCACTATATACACTTTTGGACATATTTTTATGAGGATGTATAATGCGTACATTTTTTAATTATTTGATTAACACTGATTATTGCTTTGACTATCGTGGCAGTGTGACTGCTAGAGAAGCAGGTTTGTGCACTGGAGGTACAGAAAAATGTGTATTTCATGCTGGGAAAACAGGGTGGAAGAGAAGTCTCTAGAAGGTTGGGTGTTTCATTTGATTTGCAGACTAGTGGGTTGTTAATTAAGTTAATTAGCAGTCAGGCAGGAGTGCTGTACAACTAAGGTATCAAGCCTTGCCATAATGTTCCCAGTCTGGGGTACACAGGCTGTGCCAGGTCCAGTGGGAGCCAGAATCATGTGAGTGAGAACCACTATGTTTGTAGAGATACTGGATAGTAAGCACAGGGTGTCATAGTGAAGGACCCTGAATGTCTTAATAGCCAGCTGAAGATTCATTTTGTACAGTGATGTACATGATGTTTTGATGTGAAAACAGAAGAAAAAAAGATGGCTGCGGTCAGTTTTGATCTGAATTCACTGTGTCGAGTGAGAATTTATTGGAGGTTTCTGATGTGCCAACCATCTTGAAGAAGAGATGGCAATGATGTGAGGTAAAATAACCCCTCAGTCGTCCCCAACCTTTTTTGCACCAGGGACCGGCTTCAAGCAAGACCATTTTTCCATGGCCCTGCAGGGAGGCAGCGGGGTGAGGGTGGGGAGCTTTGGTCATATGGGGGCAGGGTTATGAAGGGGGTTGGATTTTAGCAGCGCTATATACCAAACAGCGCTGTAGACTGGGGTGTGCTGGTGGGACCTCGGTGTACAGCGCTGTAGACCAGGAGCTATGCCAGGAGCCACAACACTGTGGCCAGACCCGCCCCACATAATGTGCTGTGGTGGGAGCCGCGTCTTCTGAGGCCAGCCCTCCACCCCATGAACAAAAAAAAAACCCCAACGGCCCGGTCCTGGTCCACGGACCATTGGTTGCTCACCCCTGTTCTTTATAATTTACTCAGACACCATTGTTTTTTTTGAGAAAGGCTCATGCATGTGAGCTGAAACATTGTTTCTGGGTTAATAAAGCACCCACATCTTTTTTTTCTCTTTTGGTGTGCTGCCTAATTTTTATTGTAAACACTTTTTTATAGTTTTACAAAATAAAATCTCTTTTATGAAAGGAAAATACTGTGAATTTTTCAATAAATTTTATTAACATTTATTATATTTTTTTTATTGTTTAGTCCCACTAAGAGACTTTACAGTGAAATCTTCTGATCACTGATGCTTTTGGTATATTCATTTTCATTGCTCAAGTCTGGAATAGACTCAGCTCACTTGATCACTTTATCAACAATAAATTTGCATTCCAGCCAGAGAAGTGTATTCTTATAGAGCAACACAGCTTTGAAGTGTATCAAGCCTAGTATACCATTGAAGAGAGTCTGCCACCAGAACCCAGTATATCAATCTGCGGATAGATAAGTTAGGGTATAAATAGCAAGAAAGGCCACCTCACCTCCTAGCATCCCACATGTTAAATCTATGAAGGAAAAAGTTGGAGTAACTCTGTATAAACCAATGCGTTATGAGTTGCAGCACAGAGTCCAACGATGTAATACAAATCACCTTTGTTGACGAAATATAAACTTCACCATCCTAATGGAGATATTAACTTGCATGTCTCCATTAGGATGGTGAAGTTTATATTTAGTGAATGAAGGAGATTTTTATTACATTATTGGAACCTGTGCTGCAACTAATTTTAGATAGGGCACCTGAATAATAACTGTGTTTACCCCTTGTGAGTCAGTGCCTCCATTGCTGTTTTTGGTAATACATAAATTAGCTAGTTGGAGCAACAGAAATGCCTCAGAAAGCTAATCTGCATATTGGCAAAACAAGCAATATCTCTGAAACTGAGGCAACGATTTAGAGGTGGAAAATACCATTTGATTCAGGGCCCACTAACTTACCTGAGGGGCAGGTTTGATATGTTGGGTACTGGAGACAGTCTCCCTTTAACCATTCCTGACATGTGCTGTAATAGTACTGCAGATTTTGGCTATTTAAATATGGCATCCATCATAGCCCGCAGTCAGTGCCTGGCGACTGAGGCGCCATTTTCCCGATGGCGCATGGTGGATCACTGGTCCCCGGAACGAGATCAGCTGACCATAACAGCTAGGAGCCTTTTGAAGGCTTCCAGGCTTCTCTGGCATATACCATATAGAAGTGCTGCAGTTTTACAATGCAATGCATAAGCATTGCAGTGAATTTTATTAGTGATCAGACCCCCGGGGTTCAAAATACCCCGTCAGATTTTCTGTTTTTTTGGCCTTTTTTTTAGAGAATATGAATGATAGCACAAAAACTTTTTTTTCCACTCATGGTTAGTGGTTGGTTGAAGCCATTTATTGTCAAACTTCTGTGTTTTCTCTTTTTAAATCATAATGACAACCAAAAACATCAATATGACCCTGTTCAAAAGTTCACATACCCCAGTTCTTAATACCATGTATTGCCCCCTCTAACATCAATGACAGCTTGAAGTCTTTTGTGGTAGTTGTGGATGAGGCTCTTTATTTTCTCAAATGGTAAAACTGCCCATTCTTCTTGGCAAAAAGTCTCCAGTTCCTGTAAATTCCTGGGCTGTCTTGTATGTACTGTGCGCTTGAGATCTCCCCAGAGTGGCTCAATGATATTGAGGTCAGGAGACTGAGATGGCCACTCCAGAACCTTCACTTTCTTCTTCTGTAGCCAATGACAGGTCGACTTGGCCTTGTGTTTTGGATTGTTGTCATTTTGGAACGTCCAAGTACGTCCCATGCGCAGCTTCCTGGCTGATGAGTGCAAATTTGCCTCCAGTATTTACTGATAACGTGCCGCATTTATCTTTCCTTCAACTTTGACCAAGTTTCCTGCGCCTTTGAAGCTCACACATCCCCACATCATCAGTGATCCATCTCCGTGCTTTACAGTAGGAATGGTGTTCCTTTCATCATAGGGCTTGTTGACACCCCTCCAAATGTAACTTTATGGTTGTGGCCAAAAAGTTCGATTTTTGCCTCATCACTCCAAATGACCTTGTTCCAGAAGTTTTGAGGCTTGTGTCTGTGCTGTTTGGCGTATTGAAGGCAAGATTCTTTGTTGCATTTGCGCAGTAATGGCTTTCTTCTGGCAACTCCACCATGCAGCCCATTTTTCTTCAAGTGCCTCCTTATTGTGCATCTTGAAACATCCACACCGAGAGGCCTGTATTTCAGCTGATGTTATGCATGGGTTTTTCTTTGCATCCCGAACAATTTTCCAGGCAGTTCTGGCCGAAATTTTGGTTGGTCTACCTGACCGTGGTTTGGTTTTTACAGAGCCCCTGAGTTTCCATTTGTTAATCACAGTTTGAACACTGCTGACTGGCATTATCAATTCCTTGGATATCGTTTTGTATCTATTTCCTGTTTTATACAGTTCAACTACCTTTTCCTGTAGATCCGTGGACAATTCTTTTGCTTTCCCCATGACTCACAATCCAGAAACATCAGTGGCTGGAGGAAAGATGCAACAGTCTGTCTGGATCCCAGAAACTCACTCAGCTTTTATGCATACACACTGATTACAAGCAAACAAGTCACAGGTGAGGATGTTACCTTTAGTAGCCATTCAAATCCCTTTGTGTCAACTTCTGGGCCAAAATCAGTCCAAAATCACCAGGGTATGTGAACTTTTGAACAGGGTCATTTTGATGTTTTTGGTTGTCATTATGATTTAAAAAGAGAAAACACAGAAGTTTGACAATAAATGGCTTCAACTAACCACTAACCATGAGTGGAGAAAAAATTTGTGTTATTATTCATAGTCTCTAAAAAAAAGGCCAAAAAAACTAAAAATTTGCCGGGGTATGTAAACTTTTTAGCACAATTGTATATATATATATATATATATATATATATATATATATATATACAGTGGCGTAACTAGGAATGGCTGGGCCCCAAGGCGAACATTTGACATGGCCCCCTCCCCGAACCGCTGCCCCCAATCGCCCCCACCCCCCGGACCGCCCCCTCCATCCCCCCCCCCCAAAAAAAAAAACGCATTCCTGCGCACACTATTATGCCCCATAGTGGCCCCTGCACACAGTATCATGTCCCATAGTGGCCCCTGCACACAGTATCATGTCCCATAGTGGCCCCTGCACACAGTATCATGCCCCATAGTGGCCCCTGCACACAGTATCATGTCCCATAGTGGCCCCTGCACACAGTATCATGCCTCATAGTGGCCCCTGCACACAGTATCATGCCCCATAGTGGCCCCTGCACACAGTATCATGTCCCATAGTGGCCCCTGCACACAGTATCACGTCCCATAGTGGCCCCTGCACACAGTATCACGTCCCATAGTGGCCCCTGCACACAGTATCATGTCCCATAGTGGCCCCTGCATACAGTATCATGCCCCATAGTGGCCCCTGCACACAGTATCATGCCCCATAGTGGCCCCTGCACACAGTATCATGCCCCATAGTGGCCCCTGCACACAGTATCATTCCCCATAGTGGCCCCTGCACACACTATTATATGTCCCATTGTGGACCACCCATGAACAATTATTATACTCTGGGGTCTTTTCAGACCCCAGAGTATAATGATTGGAGACCCAGGGGAGGATAGAAACATAAAAAACAACGTTGCTTACCTGTTCCTCGCTCCGGTCCAGTCGCTGCTACTTCAGCCTTCTTCAATGTTGGACCAGGCATCACGTGATGCGGGCCGGCGTCGCGACGCAAAATGACGTCCGCTGACGTCTGCAACGTCACCAAACAGGCCCGAAGCCTGGAGAAGCGCAGGAGAGGTAAGTACATTGTTTTTTATGTTCCCTCACCTCCCCAGGCCTCCGATTATTATACTCCGGGGTCTTTTCAAAGACCCCGGAGTATAATGATAGCAGAGATTGTGGTGTTCGGCCCGCGGCCTCACATACCAATCCCCGCTCCTGCTCACAGCCGCCTCCACAGAATCGGAAGCGCAGGCGGCCGTGAGCCGGGACCCCGGGGATCGGTAAGTATATAGGGCCCGTTACCTGCTGGGGTAACGGTCTATTAAAAAAAAAAGCACATCGGGGGCCCGCGGGGCCCCGTAATGTCACGGGCCCTGTGGCAGCTGATACCGCTGCTACCCCGGTAGTTACGCCGCTGTATATATATATATATATATATATATATATATATATATAAATAGACCACCCCACTTTCCCTAGAACAAAAATAAAGTAAAAAAAAAAAAAAAATGCATATATATTATGCCCAGTCTATAAAAATATTTTTCTCATACGGTGAATGCTGAAAAAAAATCATAAGTACTGTTTTTTGATTTTTTTTTTTTTTGCTGTTTTGCTTCCCATAAAAATGGATATAAAGTGATCAAAGCAATAGACATTCCTCAAGTTGGTATAAATAAAAAGGACATCTGGCCCTGCAAAAAAAGACGCCTGTATATGGAAATATAAAAAAGTTACAGGTTTTAAAATATGGTGACTACAAGAATTTTTTCTTTTTTTGCAAAGTTTTGAATTTTTTTCAAAGGGGTTAAATAAAGTTGGTATCTTCTCCACCAGTGACACTTCCAGCTTTACTCCCCTTAGGACATATGTTGCATGTAAATTATTTTTACCCAGATGCATAACTTTAAATTTATCCACGTTGAACCTAATTTGCCAAGTGGATGCCCAGTCTCTCCAAGTTTGCTTGTAACCTACATACATCCTCCGAATACTGCACTGTACTACATAGCTTGGTGTCATCTGCAAAAATAGTGCCATTAATCCCATCTTAATAAATAAGTTAAATAATAGTGGACCCAGCACTGAACCCTGGGGTATACCATTCATAACAGAGGACCAGTGTGAGCTGCAGTAATCGATGACAACGCTCTGGATACGATCCTTTAACCAGTTTTTAATCCAATTACAAACTATATTTTCTAAGCAAATGGACCTGATTTTAGTAAACGTCTATGAGGGACAGTGTCAAACTCCTTTGCAAAGTCCAGGAACACTATATCCACAGCCTCCCCCGTCCAGACATCTGCTCACCTTTTCATAAAAGAAAATCAGGTTTGTCTGACAATTTCTGTCCCTTGTAAAACCATGCTGTCTGTCACTTATAATAATATGTACAGTCACATACTCCTGTGTATAGTTGCTTAAGAGCCCCTCAGTCTCCTCACAATGGATATTAAGCTCACCGGTCTGTAATTACCTGGGGAAGACCTAGAGCCCTTTTTAAAAATAGGCACCACATTTACCCTACGCCAGTTGCTTGGCACCGTACCAGTCACTAGAATCTCTGAAAACTAGAAATAGGGGTACAGCAGACTTGGTTCTTTAAGAATTTATGGGTGTAATTCATCTGGACCTGGAGCCTTGTTGTTCAATTTGTTTAGCTTCAACTCTTTCTATGTTTATCCAGTTTAATATGTTGGTTGATGCATTACTAGCACTAGGGACACCTACATCAACTACTCCCTGTTCTTCTGTATAAAAGGTTCTTGCCCACTTGAAGAATCAGAGCTAATTCACATATAACTTTCCATGGGTCGTATGTTTTAAACGGGTGGACAGATTTAAAAAAAAACAACAAATTGTTCAGGGGCACAAAGGAAATCAAATGAGGTATGTAATTTAGCAGTTTGCACTTAGTGACAGATCAACTTTAAGGCATTTATACTTATTTATAGGTATACATATTGCTATATACTGAGTAGATTTAAATTTCTCCCACTTAACATCTGTATCTCTGTCTGACAATATCTGCTCCACATTATTCAGCAGGCCACAGATTTCAAGCAATATGGGAGAGAAAAAGGATCTTCTCTCAAGCTTAAAAGCGTCAAATGCCCTGGACAAGGTATGAAAACATTAGATATTTCATGAAAACTTAAGCATGATCATCGTAATATTTAGAGATTTGTGGCTGATTCAGAGCACAGATGAGTTCGTGTAGATAAATGCATAAAGAGGAAGGTTTTTGTCAGACAAATTCATTGGATTAAGAGAGCAACTGCTAAAGTACCATTTCAAAGCAGTAAACAGTTATTTAAAGCTGAGGTGGGGGAGTCATGTTTTGGGCCGGAATCATGGAGACAGAGCTAGTAGGCCCCTTTAGGGTCCCTGAAGGTGTGAAAATGACCTCTGCAAAGTACATAGAGTTTCTGACTGACTAATTTCAAATTGAGAGCTCATCAGTATATTACAAAGAAAAAGAGAAATAGTAATGCTAAACAAAGCCAGAGTGCAAGTATCGGCAGGAATGGAAGAGAGGGGATCAGAGGTAAAAAGTAAATAAATAAATAAATGCATACATTTAAGAATAAAATAAAAAATAAAAAGGAAAGGGGGCAGTAGACCAGGGAGCCACCTCCACTCCCAACATCTACACTCAGGATTGGAACATTATGAATTGATATTCACTTCTGGTAGACAAGCCAGTAATGCCAGGCCCTAGTAGAGGCCCTATCATGGATATGTAGCTGGGCAGTCAAATCCTTCATAACATATATTTCTTCAACCTTCTGAAACCATAATTTCAATGATGGGGGGGTCCTGATGCCTCCTCAGTCTTGGAATACACGCCCTTGCCGCATTGATGAGGTGGCAGACAATAGAATTTATTGATTGGAATGTCACACAGATGAAGCAGGAGCAAGGCAGGGCAGAAGAGTAGTGAGTAATCCATGAAAAACAAGACTATCCCCCAGACCTCTAGTCTAAAACTGGGCAGCCCCAAAAAACATGCAAGAAGTTCCCTTCTGCAGCGTGACATCTTCAGCAGGTGTATGGAATAGTAGGCATCAGCCTATGCAGCTTGAAAACACCTAGATAAGATCTTGATAGTGACTAGCTATGGATGAGCCATGCACAAGGTTGAACAGTCTCTGCTTCTGTTGTTCAGTAAAGACATCGAGATCAAGTTCCCAATTCTGTTGATAGGATGGGTCATGCAGTTTCGGGGAAAAAACCCAACATGGCATACAATGAGGATAGGACATGTCTAACTGGGGAAGGGCCCAAACAGAAAATCTCAAACTCAGTGGCCGATGGTAGTAAGGATCTCAAATAATGTGTCATCTAAGTCCCCAGGGGGCAGGGTTCAGGAAAGGAGTCCAATGCGCCTTGTATCACTGTTATTTACATGCAACGAGTCTGTGGACAAACTACATTGCCCATGATTCATCTGCCTGCTCTAATTCTCTGTGTGCCCCCTCATTCTCCACTCTCCCCTGCAATGAAATCACAGGTAATAAATCACTCCATTTGAGGTCACATGCTACAGTGATGTTTCGTTGGCAAGCTCACTCTCCCCCCTCCTGTGAGCAGCAAATACATAGAGTAAGAGCAGGCAGATGAATCATAGGAAATGTAGTTTGTCCACAGAGTCATTGCATGTAAATAACAGTGATACAAGGAGCAGCAAGTAAAATAAAGCCAAGCAAAGGCTGCACAAGGGAACAGTGAGTATTTAGCACTGCTGTGTATGTATTTGCAGATAATTTTTGGAAGATGGATCCCTTTAAAGACTGCTCGCTTTGTGCACAAAAATAGTGGAACCTCTAGTGAAAGGCATAACATGCATATATTGCAGGATCTACATTGTTTCATAGAGCTGTTATTGCCTATATGCAGACTCCAAATTTTAACAGGGACCCATGTCCATTGACCTATTTGTATCTCTCAGACCTTATCCACTATAAGCTTTATTCAGTGCTCGAAGGATGCTATGTAATCCAAAATGTTGGATTAAAGGGTTTGCCCAGTTTTAGCAAGTAAATATTATTGTTTGTATGCTAAAAATTTGTACAATTTAGCAGTATCAATTTCTTATGTTTTGTTTAGATCTCTGCTGTTTACTTCATTGTTTACTTCAAGTGGATAAAAATTAGTCCATGGTCATGTGAGATATTGTTCATGGTCATGAACAGAGCTATAATTGATGCGCTGTTCTTATAAGGAGCTGTTGTGCACCTGTGTATCCTTCACATGACCATGGACTGCCCATCACATGACCATGAATGACAACAATGAATGACAGCAGAGATCTAGAAAACTGTGAGGAATTAATACAGAAATTATACTGGAAAAATCGTATAACTTTTTATTATGTAAATAATAACAACAACATTTATTTACTGAAACTGGACAACCCCTGTAATTTACAGCCCGTGAACATAATAAAATATTACAATTAATATGCAGCTGAATTTATTTTGTGTTGTCTCTACTGTTTGTTTAAAACTAACTTTGTTTAAAACTAACTTTAAGGGGTTATCCAGTTTTTTAAAAAAAATCTGGCCAAATAACAGGATGTATCAATACAAAATACTTCCTAATATATATCCTGTTTAAATTCAGCATAATTTATCTGCTTTATTTTCAGATCATTGAACACAGCTGTGCTGTTCTGTTTACAAACTCACTACCCCTCCCTATGAGCAGTTCAGCCAGCAAATGAAAAATCGCATCAGCACATGCCCTTCATGCTTCTTGAAGCCATTCATACTGACTTTGCTCACAGGCAGTGTGTGAGTCCTTTGGAGAAGGGAGGGGTATATGTAGAGTGAGAGCAGGAAGAATCATGGGAAATGTAGTTTTCCTATAGATTCACTGCATGTAAATAACAGTGATACAAGGAACAGCAAGTTTAATAAAGCCAAGCAAAGGGTGCCCAAGGGAACAGTGAGTATTTAGCACTGCTGTGGATGTATTTGCAGATGATTTTTGGAAGTTGGATAACCTCTTTAAAGGTATAGCCACTTTAGAGAAGCCATATTGATATACCCTGTTAGAGAATTCTGATAGAGGAAGAAGGGACCATCTGTTCAGGATCCTTGCTTTCTGTACTTCATTACATATATTATATTTAATGAAATGTGCACTATGATGCTTAGTTTCTCCTGTGGGGGTACTGCAGCCAAATAGAACACTCACTGTCAGGGTTTCTTACAGATTCAAGGCAGAGGACTGATGGTCCACTGCCACCAGGGGGACACTTTGTGATTAACTTATCATCAAGGGACCCATTATACAGGCAGGGATTGTGCCACTTGTCAAAATTACATAATTTTGGCACTATACATTGCCCAGACACTCTGGGGTGAATTTACTACAGTGGCTGTGTCTGAATTCTGGCATAAAATAGGCACATTTATACACATTTTCATTTATACCATTTTGCTGACTAACTAAACAGGGAATGTGGCTGAGATGAAAAGGGGACATGGGTTAAGATGCAACTGTGCACAACTTTGGCATTCTGACTTAAAAAAGCCACCTAAGGCTGAGGCCACATGTTGCAGAAAAGATGCTGTTCCTGTTGTAGAATTTTCCGCAGGAGTGGATTTAACAGAAGGGAGAAGTATAAGTACTTCCTTTATATTTCCCACTCCTTTTGAAATCACTGTCGATTTTGACTCAGAAAACCGTAACAAAATCTTCCACTAAAAGAGCAGTTTTTTTGCAACAAGTGGCCTCAGCCTAATAGGTGGTATTAAATAAATACAGGCCAGGCCAATAGAATACCCACTGGATGGCAACCTTAGGTACCATGCAGCATTTAGTCATAAACCACGTTTTGTTACTGCAGCTCAGCCACAAATGTGTACTAGTACTCTGGTCTTCAGTTATTTATCACACACTGCATAAGGGACTACATTAATTTTTGTGTGGACAACACAGTACCCACAAAAGTGGTGAGATACAACAACCAAGGATTAATTCTGATATAAAAACACTACTTAAGGAGAAAAAGATGGCATTCATGACAAGAGATAAGGAGATTAGGTAAAAAAACAAAAACAACAACGCCGAGCGGCACATAGGGTAATATTGTTTTTACAAAAAGTTGAATGACACAATGTAAATTGTGTTCAGAAAACGTGGGAAGAATAAAGTGACTAGGACATGTCCACTAATAAAGGTTGAGAGGAGGTGGATAAAGTGGTAGAGTGGGTCCACAATGCATCGGCATACACCTGAATGGGTATAGTGTATATCAATACCCCCTCAGTTGATTAGCCCACTAGTAATGGATTGGCCACAGTGTAGATAAGCTCTCACCTTGAATGGTTAGGTATGGTATAATGTCGTATATTTTAGTGGAATGGTCCAAACTATGTCACAGGATGAGGGAGCAGCGGGACCTCTAGGCGTCAGGATCTCCTGGATCCAAACGGTATTCCAAATGTAGAAATGGTAGGAGTGACTCCAAAAAAAGAGAGGTAGGGGACCGAGCTTCACCAAGGTTGCTTTAATAAACTCTAAAACACAACGCGTTTCGAGGATCAATGGTCCTCTTTATCAAGTATACAAGAGACTGGTTAAAAAAGGAAATAAACATGAACAAATAAGAATAGAAAAACAGATAATGTTCATCAAATAATCAATGTGAAATAAAATAATAATAATAATACACATATACAGTACTTATAAAGTGATTAAAACTGAGAAAAGTGGCTATGAATGTGTATCAACCACAATATGAATTATTTAAAGGCTATGTGTAATAAATAAGGCGGACAATAAATTAACAATTAAAATCGTATAAAAAGTGGCTATGAATGTGTATCAACCACAATATGAATTATTTAAAGGCTATGTGTAATAATCTCTTTTGATATTTATTCATATCTTTGTTACTTATTAACATTCCTTTATACTCAATATTGTTAATGTTACCCACATTTATAAATATTTCTCTTAATTGTTTTCATTTTTTATACGATTTTAATTGTTAATTTATTGTCCGCCTTATTTATTGCACATAGCCTTTAAATAATTCATATTGTGGTTGATACACATTCATAGCCACTTTTTATACGATTTTAATTGTTAATTTATTGTCCGCCTTATTTATTACACATAGCCTTTAAAAAATTCATATTGTGGTTGATACACATTCATAGCCACTTTTCTCAGTTTTAATCAATTTATAAGTACTGTATATGTGTATTATTATTATTATTATTATTATTTTATTTCACATTGATTATTTGATGAACATTATCTGTTTTTCTATTCTTATTTGTTCATGTTTATTTCCTTTTTTAACCAGTCTCTTGTACACTTGATAAAGAGGACCATTGATCCTCGAAACGCGTTGTGTTTTAGAGTTTATTAAAGCAACCTTGGTGAAGCGCGGTCCCCTACCTCTCTTTTTTTGGAGTCACTCCTACCATTTCTACATTAAGAGATAAGGAGAGGCTGAGGGAGGTACAGAATGAGCTTAGGCGTCAAATCAGGCAGGAAAAAGCCAATTATAAGAATAAAATGGAAAAGCAAATGGAAAGAAAAGATATAAGTGCAGTCTGGAAGGGGCTTAAGTCAATCTCGGGTCACAGACAGTCTGTCTCCCAAGTGGAAGCAGATGTTAATTGGCTTAACGAACTAAATCTATTCTTCAATAGATTTGATCACACACCAGCTCCTTCCACCCCAACATGTCTTTCAGTTCCCTCCACCACACTGACTTCACCCCCTGTGGCTAATTCCCACCAGACCAGTAAATCCAGCAATCCATCGTCATTATCTGACCACAGTTTTACCTTCACACGTGCCCAGGTGAGAAGGGAGCTGAAAAAGTTGAGAAAGATGCAGGGCCAGATGACATCAGTGCAAGGCTAATTAAGACTTGTGGGGATCAGCTGTGTAGTATTATTACATATATGTTTAATATGAGCCTGAAGCTGGAAATAGTATCTGAACTGTGGAAATCTTCTCGTGTGGTACCGGTTCCAGAGAAACCTCATCCTATGGACCTCAATGACTACAGACCCGTAGCATTGACATCCCACCGGATGAAGATTTTAGAGAGACTGGTTCTCACAAATCTCTACCCTCTAGTGAGCACAGCTATGGACCCTCTCCAATTTGCTTCTCGGCCAGGCATTGGGGTGGATGATGCCATCATCCACCTTCTGCGCAGGGTTCTTTCTCACCTTGAGAAACCAGGGAACACTGTGAGAATGATGTTCTTTGATTTCTCCAGTGCTTTTAACACAATACAGCCGGGGTTACTGAGAGACAAGCTGGCCCTTGCTGGAGTGGACCACCACCTCTCCAATTGGATCCTAGACTACCTCACAAATCGACCTCAGTAGTGAGAGTCTGGGACTGTGTGTCAGATACCGTGATCTGTAATACGGGGGCACCCCAGGGTACAGTTCTTGCCCCTTTCCTCTTTACACTGTACACTGCAGATTTTATGTGCAACTCATTTAGCTGCTACCTACAGAAGTATTCTGACGACTCTGCAATAGTAGGCCTCATCACAGACGAAGATGACACGGAGTATAGAGAACTGAACTGGGATTTTGTGGAATGGTGCCAGCGGAACCACCTTAGGATTAACGCTGGGAAGACCAAGGAGATGATGGTGGACTTTTGTAAATGCAGATGCCCTCCTAAACCAGTGTACATCCAGGGGACGGGCATTGAGATTGTCAACACCTATAAGTACCTGGGTGTGCTCCTTAATAATAAGCTGGACTGGGCAGATCACATGGAGGTCCTGTACAGGAAGGGCCACAGCAGGCTCTACCTGCTTAGGAGGCTGAGAGCCTTTGGAGTCCAGGGGGCACTTCTTAGGACTTTTTTCAACTCGGTAGTGGCATCAGCCATCTTCTTTGGAGTGGCCTTCTGGGGGAGCAGTGTATCGACCAGGGATAGAAATAAACTCGACAAGCTGATTAGAAGGGCCAGCTCTATCCTGGGGAGCCCCCTGGACCCTGTGCAGGTGGTGCGTGACAGAAGGATACTGTCCGTGGTGAGCTCCATGTGGGAGAATAACTCCCATCCCATGCATGAGACCGTGATAGCACTGGGCAGTACTGTCAGTGACAGACTACTTCACCCTAAGTGTGAGAAGGAGAGCTATCGGAATTCTTTCCTCCCCGTTGCGGTCAGACTGTACAACCAACACCAACCTAAAAGGAGATCATTCCATACAGAGAACTGAATTATCTTTCTGTTGTGATATCCGTCCCCCCCCCCCCCCGCTACTTCTTTACCTGTACCTTTCTATCTGTCTGTCTACTATCAATGGAATGCCTCTACCTTGGAACGTTTTGTATATATTGTATGTGTATTTGTATTACCAAACAGCAATTCCTTTTCTCTATTCATTCCTGAGATTCCTATCTCACTATAATTTGCATCATAAGCCTTCCTCACAGGCCAGAGAATAGGAGAGGTTCTCCTTTAACCCCTTAAGGGCTCAGCCTAAAGCTACCTTAAGCTGAGGCCCCGCGTTGAGGAAACACAGCTTTTTTTGTTGCAGATTTTGCTGCATTTTTTTGAGCCAAAGTCAAGAATGACTACATAAGGAATGGGAAATATCTAGGAAGTTCTTGTTCCTTCTGCTCATTTGGAAAGTTGGTTAAGCCTTTATGTAGTTCACGGGAATGAAAACAATATGTAGGGGAAATTTAGAATTTATTTTTCTTTAATAGTATTTTCATTCAGCCCTAAAATTTACACATTTACATGGGGTTAAAGGAGAAAATCCATCTCACAATTTGTTATGCAAATTCTCCCAAGCACAGAAATACCCCATATGTGGATGTAAACTGCTGTTTGGGCACATTTCAGCGTGCCAAAGGGAAGGAGCGACACTGGGTGTTTGAAAAGCAGATTTTGCAGAGCCCATAAAAGGATATTCCAGCCAAAAATTTTTTTAAAAAAAGGTCTGTTATTGCTATCAATTGGTTAATAAGTGCACGCAAATACCTTTAGCAGTGTTTTGAGTGATTTCTGGGAGCTCCTGGTATCTTCTGCATTGGTTTACATGGGTAGCTTCCTGTTCTTTTTTCCTACAACTACCATGATGCACTGCTCTCACTCCCTCCCCCTCCCTTTCTCACTCACACACCCTCCCTGTTTCCTTAGCTAGCCCGCCCACAACTAGCCCTTCCTAACTTACTAACTCAGCCCACCACCCCACCTCATCTCTCAAGAAATTTTTCTAGGGGTATGGTAAGCAATTTGACCCCACAGCTGTTTATCAGATTTTATTAACATTGGGACTAGAAAATTAAAAATTACGTGACTTTATCTCCAAACTTTTCATTTTCGCAAGCGGTTAAAGGAGAAATATCATCCCACAGTTCATTACACAATTTCTCATGAACATGGCAATACCCAGTATGTGGTTGTAAACAGCTGTATGGGTAGGGTTCATTCGGAAAGAGTGCTATTTAGCTTCTGGGGGGCAGTTTTTGCTGGAATAGTTTTCGGGTGCTATATCACATTTACAGAGCCCCCACAGTACCAATACAAGTGACCCAATTTTGGAAAGTACACCCCTCACACGGAATTTATCAAAGGATATTATTATCATTTTGAGCCCAAAAATTCTTCCCAAAAATTAATGTGCAAAGTGAAAATTGAAAATTTTAAAGAAATATGCCCTTTCAGTGGCCAATATCTTGGACTCACTTTGTGTTAACAGAGACATAAACTCCTAAATCTTTTAAGTGGGTTATCCTGGGTACAAAAAAAGTGCTGTTTTGGCACACAACTGGGCTCAGAAAGGAAGGAACTGCACTTTTTAGTTTTGTACTTAACAATACTGTATGTGAGTATAAACTGCTATTTGGTTTTTAGAGCACAGTTTAGTTTTTGGACATCATGCCACTTTTGCCGAGCCCCTGAATAGACATAAAAGGGGAATTTTCAGACATAGGACCCCATTTTGGAAGCTACACCCCTCAAGGGATTTATCAAGTGGCATAGCAGGCATTTAACCGTTGAGTGTTGCATTAATTTAGTTTCCTGAAATGAATGTGCACCTAATGAAAAGTGAAAAGTGCAATTTTTCCATAGTTGTGCCCAGCTTGTGTCATTCCAAAAACTGTTAGGCTAAGGCCCCATATGAAAAATCTCAGCAGCAACGCATCGCAGTTCTTCCTGCAGCGCTTTAGACAGAAAGTTTGCAGAGGTTTCCTCTGCAGACTTTTTGTTTCAGTTACACCTATGGGGAAATCCTGCATTTCCGTAGGTATAATTGACATGCTGCGATTTTCTAAACCGCTCCGGTTTTGGAAATTGCCGTGTGTCCGCAGCATGCTTTTTAACGCAAAGTGGGCATGGGATTCCCTAGAATCCCATCCACTTTGCTCTGACTGTAAAACGCCGCAATTTTTTCCGCAGCGTTTCCGCCGCTGGCAAATCGCTGCGTTTACGCCACGTGGGGCCCCGGCCTTAAGCGGGTATCCCAGGAACAACAACCTTTGGAGTAGTCATCTCTGACACAAGCTGGGCATAGCATATTGTGCACTGAAATAATGTATTCCTAGAAAAATTTTCACCTTTCACCATTAGCTGCACATTCATGTGTGGAAAATAAATTAATGCAACACTTCATTTAATGTTCACTGGATAAATTCCTTCAGGGGTGTATTTCAGGTCTCTGCAAAAGCGGCATGGCTTCCAAAAACCAAACCGTCTAAATCTATACTCCAAAAACCAAACCGTCTAAATCTATGCTCCAAAAGCCAAATAGCGCTCCTTCCCTTCTGTACCTCCTTTGTGCTCAAACAGCAGTATACAGACGTGGACAAAATTGTTGGTACCCCTCGTTTAATGAAAGAAAAACTCACAATGGTCACAGAAATAACTTGAATCTGACAAAACTGGAATTTGCCAAACTACAGTGCCTTGCGAAAGTATTCAGCCCCCTTGAACTTTACAACATTCTGCCACATTTCAGGCTTCAAACATAAGGATATAAAATTTTAATTTTTTGGTGAAGAATCAACAACAAGTGGGACACAATCGTGAAGTGGAACAAAATTTATTGGATATTTTAAACTTTTGCAAAAAATAAAAAACTGAAAAATGGGGCGTGCCAAGTTATTCGGCCCCCTTAAGTTAATACTTTGTAGCGCCACCTTTTGCTGCGATTACAGCTGCAAGTCGCTTGGGGTATGTCTCTATCAGTTTTGCACATCAAGAGACTGAAATTCTTGCCCATTCTTCCTTGGAAAACAGCTCGGGCTCTGGAGAGCGTTTGTGAACAGCAGTTTTCAGCTCTTTCCACAGATTCTCGATTGGATTCAGGTCTGGACTTTGACTTGGCCATTCTAACACCTGGATACGTTTATTTGTGAACCATTCCATTGTAGATTTTGCTTTATATGTTTGGGATCATTGGTGCTCTCCTCAAGGAGAGATGTCCCTGTCCATAAGCCACTCATTGCCTCCCACAAAGCCAGCCAGTTCACTTTGCTCTGCACTGATGAGGGACAAAAATCCTGAAACGGCGCTGTATGCAGATAAGTTAAAGTGACTAGGCTAAAATCCCTTTTGCTGTCTCAAGACTCGGTGACTCAAAAGCAAATTGAGGATCTGTTACATCCAACAGAGGGCGCATGAGCTCCCAGCTCCTTTCCCATTATGCCTTGTGATATGTAGATGCTTAGTATAGGGCGAAAGGCAACTCAAAACTCTACACACCTTAACTGGTGCTCTCCTCAAGGAGAGATGTCCCTGTCCATAAGCCACTCATTGCCTCCCACAAAGCCAGCCAGTTCACTTTGCTCTGCACTGATGAGGGACAAAAATCCCGAAACGGAGCTGTATGCAGATAAGTGAAACTGGCTTGGCTAAAATCCCTTTTGCTGTCTCAAGACTCGGTGAGTCAAAAGCAAATTGAGGATCTTTTACATCCAACAGAGGGCGCATGAGCTCCCAGCTCCTTTCCCATAATGCCTTGTGACCTGCTGAAGAAAAGCAGGCCCAAACCATGATGCTGCTGCCACCACCATGTTTGACAGTGGGGATGGTGTGTTCAGGGTGATGAGCTGTGTTGCTTTTACGCCAAACATATCGTTTTGCATTGTGGCCAAAAAGTTTGATTTTGGTTTCATCTGACCAGAGCACCTTCTTCCACATGTTTGGTGTGTCTCCCAGGTGGCTTGTGGCAAACTTTAAACGAGACTTTTTATGGATATCTTTGAGAAATGGCTTTCTTCTTGCCACTCTTCCATAAAGGCCAGATTTGTGCAGTGTTCGACTGATTGTTGTCCTATGGACAGACTCTCCCACCTCAGCTGTAGATCTCTGCAGTTCATCCAGAGTGATCATGGGCCTCTTGGCTGCATCTCTGATCAGTCTTCTCCTTGTTTGAGTTGAAAGTTTAGAGGGACGGCCGGGTCTTGGTAGATTTGCAGTGGTCTGATACTCCTTCCATTTCAATATGATCGCTTGCACAGTGCTCCTTGGGATGTTTAAAGTTTGGGAAATCTTTTTGTATCCAAATCCGGCTTTAAACTTCTCCACAACAGTATCACGGACGTGCCTGGTGTGTTCCTTGGTCTTCATGATGGTTTCTGCGCTTTAAACAGGACCCTGAGACTATCACAGAGCAGGTGCATTTATACGGAGACTTGATTACACACAGGTGGATTATATGTATCATCATCAGTCATTTAGGACAACATTGGATCATTCAGAGATCCTCACTGAACTTTTGGAGTGAGTTTGCTGCACTGAAAATAAAGGGGCCGAATAATATTGCACGCCCCACTTTCAGTTTTTTATTTTTTACAAAAGTTTAAAATAACCAATAAATTTTGTTCCACTTCACAATTGTGTCCCACTTGTTGTTGATTCTTCACCAAAAAATTAAAATTTTATATCTTTATGTTTGAAGCCTGAAATGTGGCAAAAGGTTGAAAAGTTCAAGGGGGCCGAATACTTTCGCAAGGCACTGTACATCTTGACAAGCCACAAAGCTTCTGGGAGAATGTCCTATGGACAGATGAGACAAAAATCGAAATTTTTGGCAAGACACATCAGCTCTATGTTCACAGATGGAAAAATGAAGCATCTTGAAAAGAATACTGTCCCTACTGTGAAACAGTGATTGCCTCAAAAGGTTGTGCAGCAAAATATTAAGTTAAGGGTACCATAATTTCTGTCCAGGCCTGTTTCATGAGTTTTTTTGTTTTTTTTAAATTCTGTTGAAGCATGATTGAAAAGCAATGTCTGACTTTCATTTGTTCATTTTCATAAAATTTTTATATATTATTACTTTTGTCAGATTCAAGTTATTTCTGTGATCATTGTGGGTTTTTCTTTCATTAAACGAGGGGTACCAACAATTTTGTCCACATGTGTATATGACACTGTTAAGTATGTTATCCTGGGTACAGTGGCGTAACTAGGAATGGCTGGGCCCCAAGGCGAACATTTGACATGGGGCCCCCCCAAACCGCCGCCCCCAACCCCCACACACACAAACCGCATTCCTGCACACACTATTATGCCCCATAGTGGCCCCTGCACACGGTATTATGTCCCATAGTGGCCCCTGCACACGGTATTATGTCCCATAGTGGCCCCTGCACACGGTATTATGCCCCATAGTGGCCCCTGGACACGGTATTATGCAGCATAGTGGCCCCTGCACACAATATTATGCCCCATAGTGGCCCCTGCACACAGTAGTTTGCCCCACAGTGGCCCCAGCACACAGTAGTTTGCCCCATAGTGGCCCCTGCACACAGTAGTTTGCCCCATAGTAGCCCCTGCACATAGTAGTTTGCCCCATAGTGGCCCCTGCACACAGTAGTTTGCCCCATAGTGGCCCCTGCACACAGTATTATGCCCCATTGTGGACCACCCATGAACGATTATTATACTCTGGGGTCTTTTCAGACCCCAGAGTATAATGATCAGAGACCCACGGGAGGATACAAACATAGAAAACACTGCAACTTACCTCTTCCTCGGTCCGGTGCACTCCCGTGCGCTACTTCGGCCATCTTCAATGTTGGACCGGATCTCGCTCGATCCAGGCCAGCGTCGCGACGCATAATGACGTCGGCTGACGTCTGGGACATCACCAAACAGGCCCAAAGCCTGCGGAGCGGCGGAGAGGTGAGTTACAGTGTTTTTTATGTTCGCTCACCTCCCCTGGGCCCCCGATCGTTATACTCCGGGGTCTCAAAAGACCCCGGAGTATAACGATAGCAGTGTTTGTGGGGTTCGCGGTAGTGACTGCCACAGGGCTCCGGGCCCCGTAATGATCCGGGCCCTGTGGCAGCCGCTACCACTGCTACCCCAATAGTTACGCCCCTGCCTGGGTACAACAGTCTCATACATGTGGGTATAAACTGCAGTTTAGGCACACAGTAGGTGCAGATGTGAAGGAGCGCTATGTTGCTTTTGGAGCACAGATTTAGATGTTTGGTATCTGGACGCCATGTCATGTCCACTAGGGAGTGGCTCCATTTTGAAAACTGCACCCCTCAAAGAATTTATCAAGTTGTATAGAGAACATTAATATTCAAAGATGTGAATGCACAGCGGATGGTGAAAAATGAATATGTAAGCTATGCGGAGTACATTTGGAACACCAAATATTTCTATATTTCTCCAGTAGCTCCTATGATTGGGGGAGTCACTCTGGGGCTCACTTTTGGTGTTTTTTCCCTCATAAGCTCTAAATCTGGGGTGTACCCTGATATATGCTCACACAGCTTACAGATTCCCTTCTTGCTGCAGTCAGTTTTGTCCTAATGATTTGGCGATTTTTGGGGTTTAACTTTTTGCCATGCAGTGTACAACATAAGTAACATGTTACCTTTATTCTATAGGTCAGTAGGATTACAGCGATACTTATATTGGTTTTTTGCGTTACTAATTTTGCAGCACAAAAACTCATTTGGGAACATAAATGAATTGTTTTTGAGGAGTAACATTTTTATTTTTTTGCTGACAGAATTTGTTGAGGGTTTATTTTTTATGGTATGAACTGTGTTTTTTATTGGTACTGTTTAGGGTGAGAGGGTGAAAAATCATTACTTCTGGCATTTATTTTCAGTTTTTTCACAACAATCACTGTCCAGGTTGTATAATGTTTCAGTTTTATTGTATGGGTTGTTACCAAATAAGGATTCTTTTTATTACTTTTTAGTTCTTTTTACATAACTCATTTTATATAGGAAAGAGGCATTTTTTGGTCTTTATTGATTTATTAATTTTTGATTTTTTTTACACTTTTTAGATTTTTTTTTTTTAATGCCCCACTAGGGGACTTGAACCAGCTATCTTTTCATCAACCATGTATGTGGCTCTGGCAGCCTGGGGTCACAGACACCGGGCTGCAAAAAATACATACCAGTACCCCCCCCTAAAAAAAAACTCGCCACGGGGGGCTGATGAGGGGTTAGTTAAGTGCCAAAACCCTTTAGATGTTTGACCTTGGCATCTAAGGGGTTAAAATCCCCAATTGGAGTACAGCTGGAGCAGGGTGTTACCTGTAAGTTACAGCTAACACCCACTTCCAGAGGCCACCCATTCAGTGTCTGTGCAAGTGGGAGGCTTCTGCCTTAATAATACAGTGTGTTGCCTTAAAGCACTGATGACAACACCACACTATTACAGTGTGCTTTGTTAAGGACTTAATAAATAACTGGTACACTAGTAGAGAATTCTTCGAACTAAGCTTTGGTTATCTCTGGTGGTTCCCATTAAAATGAATGGAGCTCGTTTCAAACTCGGGTGCAAAACACTCCAGTTCTCCAGTGGTCAGCTTTCCATTGATGAACAAGTTACACCCTATGCTTCTGGTTACCAGATTACTCCTTTAAGAATCATTTAATAGTCTCATGGCTATAGCTATTTCCCAGTAACTCCGCATTCACACGACTGAGTTTCACCCATGAAACTCAATCCATGTGTTGGCCGGATTTACAGGCCTGAACAGTATGCCTGGAGAGGGACTCTTAGCGATACAGTTATCTATGCTGCTAGTAGTCCCTGCCTCTTAGCGACTTTCTATCCTGTACTGATTATAGTATGGGACTGTATATCACTGGGAGGCAGGGACTCCTAGCAGCATAAATAGCTGTATTGCTATGAGTCCCCTCCCGCCATACTGTTCAGGCCATTAAGTCCAACCAACACACAGACCAAGTTTCATGGGTGAAACTTGGCCGTGTGAATGTGGGCTTATGTCTGCAGTTTTTTCTTAAGATTTTATATACAGTTCTACACCTTTAGAATGTGGAATCAAAAGCAAAATGATGATAACTATTCCGAAACATTTTTACAGTTCTATGATAAATATTGAAAATTAGAATAATGCTCTGTTTCCATTCCTTGCCTTCAGTTTTAGTTCCTAGTTATTTCAGTGCCGACCTTCTTTTGTCAATGAATCACATGTGTTGACATAATATGCATCTAGGGAGAATGACAAATACTTCTAATTTTTAATTCTGTGATCTCAGCCATGTACTTGTAGGAGGTATCAGTTGTCTTTGATTATATGACTCACTTTTGTCTGACATTTTAGGAAATAAATATGACACCCACATTAAATTTTTATAAAAAAAAGAAAAAAACAGAAAAAACTGTTACTTCTCAGAAGTGTTTTTTTAACCCCTTCCTACTGCAACCATTTTTTATTTTGCATTTTTGTTTTATACTCCCTACTTTCCAAAAACTGTAACTTGTTTCTTTTGTTGTTGTTCACAGGGTCGTTTTAGAGTTTTTTGTGGGATCAATTGTAGTTCTTAATGGTACCATTTAATATCATGTATGATGTACTAAGAAAATCGTAAAAATTTCTGAGTGGGTTGGAATTGGAAAAAATGCACTTGTACCATTTTTTTTACGAGTTTTGGTTTTACAGTGTTCTCTGTGGTAAAATTACATGGTAATTTTATTATGTGGGTCAGTACAATCATGGCAATCAGGGTTGGACTGGCCCACAGGGGCGGTGCACAGGGCCCAGGCTACTGTGGGAAGAGGAGAGGCCATGAGCAGGAGCGGGGAGAGGTAAGTGATGCAGCCAGGTTCTCCCCGGTTTTTGGATCCGGTTTTAACAGCTGGGGAGAAGTGGCGCCACTTACCCGATTCTGCTACTAGGCTTTCTGCTCTACCACTCACAGACTTGTAGGCCACGAGTCACATTGAACCTGTGGCCTACAAGCTAAGCTGCGATACTTATCTGCTCTCCAGCGCCTCCTGCTTCTTCCTGCTCCGGGCACACATCACGTCACTTCAGTGCGCCCGGAGCAAGAAGGAGCAGACAGGTGATTACCTAATGCTGCCATGGAGGGTGGGTTGATGACCCATGTGCTCCTTCACTATTCTCCCCCCCATACAGTGCCCCTTCACTATTCTCCACCCCATACAGTGGCCCCTTCACTATTCCCCCCATACAGTGGGCCCTTCATTGGTTCCCTATACTGTATGGGGACCATTATCTTATGGGGGGCAGTGATGGGGCTAATATCCTGGGGACAGTAAAGGCGTTGTATTAATAATAATAATAATAATAATACATTTTATTTATATAGCGCCAACATATGCCGCAGCACTGTACAATTTGTAGGGTTCGAGTACAGACAAAAGATACATTACAAAAAAATAGTCAATTCACACAATGGGACTGAGGGCCCTGCTTGCAAGAGCTTACAATCTATGAGGTGGTGACACAAGAGGTAGCAGGGGCGGCATCGGAGGTAGCATTGCTTATACAATGGTCAGACAATTTTTTAATAGAGGTTACTACCATTACACATATATAAAGCTGTATGAGCTGTCACCAGTTGTGTCCTAAAATGTGCAGATGGTGCCTGGACATATAAAGTTAGTCTGATACAGCATCATATTCTGTGAGGTAATGTGGGAGCATAAACAGAGGAGGGTACGTTTTAGGGATTCTAACTACAGAAGGGTTTACATTAGGAGTTGTGATAGGCCTGTCTGAAAAGATATGTCTTCAGTTTGCGCTTGAAGCTGTGGAAATTGGGGGTTAATCTGATAGTCCAGGATAGAGCATTCCAGAGAAGTGGAGCAACTCGGGAGAAGTCTTGTATACGAGCGTGGGAGGTTCTGATAATAGAGGATGTTAGTCTTAAGTCATTGAGTGAACGGTTGGGCGATAGACAGAGATGAGGAAATGTAGGGAGGTGCAGCATTATGGAGAGCCTTGTGGATGAGGGTGATAAGTTTATATTGTATTCTGTATTAAATAGGAAGCCAATGTAGTGACCGGCGCAGACCAGAGGCATCGCTGTAGTGTCTAGACTGATAGATGAGCCTGGCCGCTGCATTCACAATAGATTGCATTCTGCAATAGATTGTAGAGGGGAGAGTTTAGTAAGGGGAAGACAGATTAGTAGGGAGATACAGTAGTCAAGGCGAGAGTGAATCAGGGCAACAATAAGTGTCTTTAGTGTATCTGTGGTAAGGAAAGGGCATGTTCTGGAGATGTTTTTGAGATTCAGTTTCAGATAGATCGAAGACATGATATTTGAGACAGCAGAGGGACAGTCACTGGTGTTCTATATTAGAGCAGGGGTGATGTCACGGGATGACGTACATATATAATTGGGTGTCATCTGCATAAAGATGGTACTGGAAGCCAAATCTAGTGATTGCTTGTCCAATGGGGGCTGTGTAGAGGGAGAAGAGTAGGGGGCCTAGGACCGAGCCCTGAGGAACCCCAACGGCAAGGGGAAGAGGGGAAGAAACAGAGCCCGCAAATGATACACAGAAAGTGTGGTCAGAGAGATAAGAGGAGAACCAGGAGAGAGCGGTATCCGTGAGGCCAACAGAGCGGAGAATAGTGAGGAGGAGTTGATGGTCAACAGTGTCAAATGCTGCTGAGAGATCTAGAACAATAAGAAGAGAATAGTCACCTTTGGATTTAGCCGTAAGGAGATCATTGGAGACTTTTGTGAGGGCCGTTTCAGTAGAGTGTAGAGTGCGGAAGCCAGATTGTAAGGGGTCAAGAAGAGAGTTAGCAGAAAGATAGCGGATTAAATGAGAATAGACTAAGCGTTCCAAGATTTTGGAGATGAAGGGGAGGTTAGAGACAAGTCGATAGCAGCACAGGATGGGTCAAGGAAGGATTTCTTCAATAGCGGGGTTATGACAGCATGTTTGAAAGAGGATGGGAAAATTCCAGAAGAGAGAGAGAGGTTAAATATTTTAGTAAGGTAAATTGTGACAGCAGGCGATAGAGACTGGAGAAGGTGTGAGGGGAAAGGGTCACTACTGCAGGTTGTAGGGCGAGAAGAAGAAAGTAGCTGAGATACTTCCTCTTCTGTAACAGGTTCAAAAGACGAAAATGAACAGTCTGAAGTGCGGCTGGTGAGGGGTCAGTGCCACCTGGGGATTGGGCAGTTATTTCCTGATGGATCTTATCAATTTTGTCATGGAAATAAGTGGCCAGGTCATCTGGGCTAAGGTCTGTGAATGGCATTTGCACCTTGGGAGTGAGTAAGGAGTGAAAAGTTTCAAATAGCCTTTTAGAGTTACAGGAGAGAGAAGAGATGAGATGAAAATGGTGAAATAGGCTTGTTTGGCAAGGAGAAGGGCAGAACTATAGGTTTTAAGCATAAATTTGAAGTCTGCAGGTGTACATGATTTTCTCCACAGACGTTCAGCACACCAAGAGCACCGCTGAAGAAAATGTGTCTGTGACGTCTGCCAGAGTTCTGCCTCCTGCTTCTAACTTTTTGAGTGGAGGGGGGAGCTGCCTCATCCAATGAACTCTTAAGGGTTTCATTATAGTGACTGGTGGCCAGATTGGGGCAGGAAAGTGAAGAGATGGTGAACAGAGAGGACTGTAGACTATCTGAGAGGTACTGGGTGTTAATGGCACATGAATTCCTATATGTATGATGGGTTGTTGTATCCTGTGAAGGAGGGAAAACACTGATGGTGAGAGCCAGAAGGTTATGGTCAAAGAGTGGCAGAGAATTATTAGTAAATTGTCAAGGATAACATTTTTTTTTAATTAGGACGGGGCAGGCGAAAATAAAAACAAAAAAACAAAGCTTTCTCTCCTGTCCCTAGTGTCTCCAAGCACGGTTCAGTCCTGCAGCTTTGTTGTTTTCTTCCAGCAGAATTTCCCACTGAACGTGACTACCTGTGCCAAAAGAAAACAGCAGAGCTGTAGGACCAGACCGTGCTGGGAAAACACTGGAGAGCCAGGTAACAACAGGTGAGTCTGGGTTTTTTTTTGTTTTGTTTTTTTTGGAAGGAGGGGAGGTTCCACCCGGACGAATTATAAAAAAAATAAATAAAATTATGCTGGACAACCTCTTTAAAGTTTAAAGTGTGACACATTAGGGGGTTATATTAAAGGGGTTGTCCAGGCTTAATTTTTTATGGTTTATCCTCAGGATAAGACATAAATACCTGATCTGTAGGGGGCCGATACCCAGCTCCCAGACCGATCAGCTGTGCAGAGCCACTTCTGGCGCCCTTCCTGTACACAGGGCCGGAAGCAGAAAGCTCTGTCCACTGTATATTAGCCGGACACCTTCACTGCATCTCGGAACATATTGAAGTCAGTGGGAGCTGAGCTGCAGTGATGGGCGCCAGGCTGCTATACAGTGGATGGAGCTTTCTGCTTCCGGCCCTGAGTTGTGAGTTGTTTTTAGACCCCAGAGTATAATGATCGGAGACCCAGGAGAGGTGACAAACATAAAAACCAGTGTTACTTACCGTCTGTGTCTCAGTGTAGGAGGCGTGATGACGTCATTGTATCGCCGCCTGCGCTGACATGCAGAGGTCTCGTAAACCAGCCCAGGACAGGCCCCGCTCAGCTTTGTTTTTTTTAAAGTGGCCTGTCCTGAGCTGGCTTACATTAAATAAATAGTAAAAATGCCGCCCCCCAGACAGTGAGGGATAGTGCCGCCTGAGGCGGCCGCCTCACTTCGCCTCATTAGCGATGCACCGCTGGTCACGTGTCCCTTATCAGCCAATAGAAGCTTGCAGGCACTTAGACTTCACAGGCAGACAGGATTACACCAGGTTTCCATAGCAACCAAGCTATTCATGACCTGTATTAGTGAATAGTAGTTCGCAGGTCCTTAAATATTCAGTCATATCACGTGTATCAGCCAATATAACTTCACATTTAAATTACCAGGTTTCCATAACAACACAGCCATAAATAGACTGTACCTATACTGGACTGCCATACTGGATGTCAGAATTCTTAGAAATTGAAGCATATTGAAACTACACACAATATAGACCAGTGGCAATTCTTATGGGGCCACTACACAAACAAAAAATGAAATATACCCGTGCAAAGCTGGATCTTTCTGCTAGTGTTGCATAAATAATAGAGAAAGGTTGAATGTGATAAACCTTTATCTTAATTAAATCTATGTAGCCATATAAAATAACCATTTTGCATATTCTAAACATTTATTTACATATGCTAAAACTTGTTTTTAAACTTTAAAACCATGAAAAAAGGTTGTTAAACATAAGGAGTAGGTATACTAAGCTCGATCCTTTCCCCATGTCACAATGTTGGGTGGTTGTATGGAGAGGGCACAGTACCATCACCCATGCAGAAACAAAGGATACATCATATGTTGGTATTGTATATCTCTTATACAGTATATATAAAAATGAGTTTCTGTCTGTCTGTCTGTTCTTTATGCACGACCAAACAACTGGACCAATTCTCACCAAATTTGGCACACAGGTACATCAGGTGTCCGGGAAGATTTTAGACTGGGTCTCAGCTCTCTAGGACGTACCATTCCTGAGATACAGTATTCCCAAAAAATGACCTCCATCAGTCAATACAAGCCTGTAAGTCTTTCACTCATATTCCAACTGCCATACACACGATCACATGTCCCATATCAGCCAATAGAAGCTCGCAGGCGCTTACTCTTCACAGGCACACAGGTTTACACCAGGTTTCCATAGCAACCAAGCTAATTATAACCTGTATTAGTCAATAGCAGTTCGCAGGTTCTTAAATATTCAGTCATATCACGTGTATCTACCAATATAAGTTCACATTTAATTTACCAGATTTCCATAACAACACAGACATAAATAGACTGTACCTATACTGGACTCAGTGGCATAACTAGGAATTGCTGGACCCCAAGGCGAACATTTGACATGGGCCCCCCCCAGGCAACCGCCCCCCCAACACAAACAGCATTCCTGCACACACTATTATGCTCCATAGTGGCCCCTGCACACACTATTATGCCCCATAGTGGCCCCTGAGCACACTATTATGCCCCACAGTGGCCCCTTCACATAGTATTATGCCCCACTGTGGACCACCCATGAACAATTATTATACTCTGGGGTCTTTTCAGACTCCAGAGTATAATGATCGGAGACCCAGGGGAGGATACAAACATAAAAAACAATGTTACTTAGCTCTCCCTGGCTCCGGTGCACTCCCCGCTACCTCTTCAATGTTGGACCAGACGTCACATGAGCCAGGCATGCGTCGCGTCGCATAATGACGTCGGACTGGCCCACCGACGTCTGGGATATCACCAAGGAGGCCCAAAGCCTGCTGGAGTGCAGGAGAGGTAAGTAACATTGTTTTTTTATGTTTCCTCACCTCCCCTGGGCCTCCAATCATTATACTCTGGGGTCTGAAAAGACCCCAGAGTATAATGATAGCAGTGTTTGTAGGGTTCGCGGGCCTTACTTACCACTCCTGCTCACGGCTGCCTCCACAGAAGCTGAAGCGCAGGCAGCCATGAGCAGGGCCCACTATGGGGCAGGTGTTACACCGGCAAGTAACGGCCTCTTAAAAAAAAAAACATTAGGGGCTCACCAGGCCCCCTAATGTCCCGGGCCCTGTGGCAGCCGCTACCACTGCTACCCCCGTATTTACTGCACTGACTGGACTGCCGTACTGGATGTCAGCATTCTTATAAATTGAAACGTTTTTAAACTACTCATGCCTCCTGCAGCAAAATGAATGGCTTCTACTCGAGCTTATGAAAACTCTCAGCAGACCCAAGCCTGTCTCTAATCTGACAAGGTATGTCACATATCACAAGGCATTATGGGAAAGGAGCTGGGAGCTCATGCGCCCTCTGTTGGATGTAACAGATCCTCAGTTTGCTTTTGACTCTCCGAGTCTTAAGACAGCAAAAGAGATTTTAGCAAACCAGTATCACTTATCTGCATACAGCGCCGTTTCAGGATTTTTGTCCCTCATCAGTGCAGAACAAAGTGAACTGGCTGGCTTTGTGGGAGGCAATGAGTGGGTTATGGACAGAGACATCTCTCCTTGAGGAGAGCACCAGTTAAGGTGTGTAGAGTTTTGAGTTGCCTTTCGCCCTCTACTAAGCATCTACATATCACAAGGCCACCCACTCATTGCCACTCACTTTATTCAGCCTCAGAACATTGACCCAGCTTGTCATGTGATCATCAGATTGACCTGCCAATTCACACAACAGTTGATTTTTATGTAAGTATATGAGAGTATAAGGTTCAGGCTCCCACAGACTTATATAGAAAAAGTGACTTCTGGCTGGTGTGTGAGTAGGCAGGTCAGTCTGCCAATCACATAACCAACTGGGTCACTGATCACAAGCTGAATAAAGTGAACAATGTACCTGTTGAGTGCATCATCCACTTTACATTAGTATACCTGTACTACAAGGTTAAAACATAATACATTTTGACAGAGTGGGGCTTTGAAGCTTACCTTCAATTTTATAGATACAGTGGAGTTGCAGCCTAGTCACTTTCTACTTCTACATGCCTTCTAGCTTACACTTTCACATTCTCTCCTCCCCTCTGACACTATAGGGGCTGATTTTATAAGTGCTGATGCTGCTGTGAGTACAGGATTAGCTAAGTTCCTTCTACAGACACAAGAATAGCATTGTAATTATCTACAGTTGTGGTAAAAAGTTTACATACCACGGCAGATTTTTGTTTTTTTTGGCCTTTTTTCAGAGAATATGAATGATAGCACAAAAACTTTTTTACCACTCATGGTTACTGGTTGGTTGAAGCCATTTATTGTCAAACTTCTGTGTTTTCTCTTTTTAAATCATAATGACAACCAAAAACATCAAAATGACCCTGTTCAAAAGTTCATATACCCTGGTGATTTTGGCCTGATAACATGCCCAGAAATTGACACAAAGGGGTTTGAATGGCTACTAAAGGTAACCTCCTCACCTGTGACCTGTTTGCTTGTAATCAGTGTGTGTGCATAAAAGCTGAGTGAGTTTCTGGGATCCAGACAGACAGTTGCATCTTTCCTCCAGCCACTGATGTTTCTGGATTGTGAGTCATGGGGAAAGCAAAAGAATTGTCCACGGATCAATGGGAAAAGGTAGTTGAACTGTATAAAACAGGAAAGGGATACAAAAAGATATCCAAGGAATTGATAATGCCAGTCAGCAGTGTTCAAACTGTAATAAACAAATGGAAACTCAGGGGCTCTTTAAAAACCAAACCACGGTCAGGTAGACCAACCAAAATTTCGGCCACAACTGCCCGGAAAATTGTTCGGGATGCAAAGAAAAACCCACACATAACATCAGCTGAAATACAGGACTCTCTAAAAACTATCGGTGTGGCTGTTTCAAGATGCACAATAAGGAGGCACTTGAAGAAAAATGGGCTGCATGGTCGAGTTGCCAGAAGAAAGCCATTACTGCGCAAATGCCACAAAGAATCTCGCCTTCAATACGCCAAACAGCACAGAGACAAGCCTCAAAACTTCTGGAACAAGCTAATTTGGAGTGATGAGACAAAAATCACACTTTTTGGCCACAACCATAAACGTTACATTTAGAGAGGTGTCAACAAGGCCTATGATGAAAGGAACACCATTCCTACTGTAAAGCATGGAGGTGGATCACTGATGATGTGGGGATGTGTGAGCTTCAAAGGCACAGGAAACTTGGTCAAATTTGAAGGAAAGATGAATGCAGCACGTTATCAGCAAATACTGGAGGCAAATTTGCACTCATCAGCCAGGAAGCTGCGCATGGGACGTACTTGGACGTTCCAACATGACAACGATCCAAAACACAACGTCAAGTTGACCTGTCATTGGCTACAGCAGAAGAAAGTGAAGGTTCTGGAGTGGCCATCTCAGTCTCCTGACCTCAATATCATTGAGCCACTCTGGGGAGATCACAAGCGTGCAGTACATGCAAGACAGCCCAGGAATTTACAGGAACTGGAGACTTTTTGCCAAGAAGAATGGGCAGTTTTTCCATCTGAGAAAATAAAGAGCCTCATCCACAACTACCACAAAAGACTTCAAGCTGTCATTGATGTTAGAGGGGGCAATACACGGTATTAAGAACTGGGGTATGTGAACTTTTGAACAGGGTCATTTTCATGTTTTTGGTTGTCATTATGATTTAAAAAGAGAAAACACAGAAGTTTGACAATAAATGGCTTCAACCAACCACTAACCATGAGTGGAGAAAAAGTTTTTGTGTTATCATTCATATTCCCTGAAAAAAGGCCAAAAAATCTGCTGAGGTATGTAAACTTTTTAGCACAACTGTATGTGGGTTAGATATTATTATTTAGCTTATTCTCTGCTTAGAGAAACTAAATAGGGGTGCAGTATTCAAATCTATTATTCCCCATACTGAAATTTGAATTAGAAACTTCAATCCACACACAGAGATACATTTCCTAAGGCACAGGTCACAGTAATACCCCTACAGGTGTTATTGATGCATTTTACACTTTCAAATCAGTCTCATTTCTACAGAAAGGGCTGAATGCTGATCTGAAGTGTAAGGGGAGCAGAACATGGGTGAAACACGGTCCGTGTGTTAGCCAGACTTACCGGCTTGAACTTCGTGCTGGGAGTGGGACTCTTAGCAGTATAGTTGTCTATGATGCTAAGGAGTCCCTGCCTCCCAGCAACATACTGTCCCGTATCCATTACAGTACAGGACAGTATGTTGCTGGGAGGCAGGGACTCCTAGCATCATAGATAACTAGGATGCTAGGACTCCCGCTCCCAGCATGAAGTTCAAGCTGGTAAATCTGGCTAATACACAGACCGTGTGTTGCTCCCCTTAGAGCCATTCCACAGCACTTAGGTTGGAAGTTCCAGCTAATAAAAAGCCATTTTACTCATCACCACCTGCCAAATGATGTAGGTAGACAAGCAGCTAGTTGGCTGATTGGACAAGCTGCAGAAGTGTAACTGTGTAAGTGTAATTTTGCAAACATGTCCACTCAGGAAAGTCATAGAGCAGAGCCAACAGAAGCAGAAGCATATATTGTAGCTCACAGCACTGCATCTTTTCAGAGATCAACCATCTACCTTAACTAAATATCTACCTTATATTTTTGAAAATGTCTTTTCCCTTTGATTTCTATGGAGATGTGTAACTTGGCCAATGGTGTGCAGGTGCAAGATGGAGCTCATTTATTGTTAGGGTTGGGCCAGTGGTAGAGGAAGCCAGTATGTCATGTCAACAAAGGGCTTCTGAGCTCCATCACAGGATTCCCAGCCACCTCTGACACAATGCTTCTTTTCAGCTTCCTCAAGAGACACATCCTGGGACATCAGAGACCCCTGCACTGGTAGTGTCCCAGAATCTTCACAACTATGTAAGAATGCAAAGTACGCAACATAAACAAAAAATAGGGGGTCATGTATCTGTGGTTATTCTGCCTTTTGTACAGCATACAGGAATGTATATTTTATATACAGCTAGAGGAATAGAATCATCTTAAATTTAAAGGGGTGTATTATGGACATAACAATAGTTACATTTGTAGACAATTAAAGTTAAACATCTTTGCAAATATAAATATTTAAAGTAGCCATAAAATGACTTATTTTTTAATCAAGTAGATGATGTTGAAGAATTTTTAAAGAATTTTTGCAATTCATGTCATGAAGTACATTTCATGTTTGGAACCCCCTGTGATGATGAGAGCCCCAGTTATGGATTTCCAATCAGATAATGGTCTTTCATATCTTACCACTTGGTCATATTAACCCTTCTGGCCACAGGAATGTGGCATTTCTACTCTGTAACCAAGTCCCTTTGTTGTTCTGTCCCTGGCTCAATTAGCATACCCTTGTTAAAACTCATTATCTCCGCAGGAGTTTCCTGCCAAGAGGGGGCTGAAAGGCTTTTGAGCAAACAAACCAGAGATGTTGGGTCTCCAGCCAGAAGTACAAAAAGGATATGGTTTTATTACAATATCTTCCCTGGGACACCTCTTACAGCCTCCCCGATAAATTCCTCAGGTGCTCCAGGCCAAGGTGCACGTTTACAGCCCACACAAGGTACTGTTCAAACCCCGGAAAAGGTGCAGACACTGATCTCCTTAGCCAAAGGAGATTGGGGTGTCATTCTTGATGTCTGCACGATGGGGGGCTCGCCACGAGCCCCATCAGGCCTCTTGCTTTATCCTACAGTCATCGGGCAAGGAACTATGATGAGTCATGGTTATGGGGAATGTAAAAGGGAGGGCAGGGCTTCTCCCCCTGGTGACATCACTTAGGGAGGAGACCAGGATAGTTAAATGCACTCAGACCAGGGAAAGGGGGGTCACTTGTTATCATGGAGAAGATGTGAGGGCATGTCATGCTGTGGACTGAAGCATGGGCTCTGAGGCCTAGCAATGGGGCCTGAAGCCTTCTTCTTTGTTCTGGACAGCATGTAGGAGACATATGCTCTTTTACGGACTTAAGGAAGTGCCCTAGGCCTAAAACCTGCTGAGGCCTAGAGAAACGGACTAGCAACTTGTTCTGGTATTTTCCTATCTTTTATTTCCCATTTTATTTTCTGTACTGTATTTTGCTTTTACCTGTATTTGCTTGATGAGCCATTGATGTATATTTCTGTATATGTCAGTGCCTAGTACCAACCCACTTGGGTTAATAAATATATAAAATTTATAAAGCTCATTTCATATTGTCCTATGAACCCGATCCACTCACGGGTTGTGAGTGGGAAGTTAAGAAAGGGTAGACGCAGGTGTTCCAAGCAGCTTGGCAAAGCGAGATCCTTCACACCCCCTTTAGGCTAAGGCCCCACATAGCAAAGGCGGAAATGCATTGCGTTTTTTTCCGCAATGTTTTTCATTCCGACTTCGCAGAGTTTTCCCCTGCAGACTTTCTGGCCCTATTATACCAATACAGGAAACGCCAGCGTTTCCACAGGTATAATTGACATGCTGCGATTTTCAAAAACTCGAGTGTTTTTGAAAACACAGCTTTTCCATGCAGATTTTTTTCTGCAATGTTTGGATGGGATTAGCAAGAATCCCATCCATTTTGCAGGTATTGTAAAAGACAGCGTTTTTTGTTGCAGAGTTTCCTTTCACACATTTTTCATTAGTTGTTTGCAGCAATGATTTATGTTGCCTGTGTCAATATTGTCATGCATATGTAATAATGATTTATTTTGACTGTGTTAATATTGCTATATAACCCAGTATTCAAACTTACAATTTTTGTAAGAAATCCCTGTAGCTGCAGGTTCACATCCCACAGGATATTAAAACTATTGCTTTCTTAAGGATATTTCGTTGAATTCTCTACCATAAGAAAATGTCAGCTAATACGAATAATTGGTTGATCAAGCTGTGCTTATTAAAAAAATCTATTAGCTCGCCAGGGCTTGATAATCAATCTCTGAGAACCCATGTGTCATTTGATTATTAATAGTATTATGCAAAGGCCATTATGAAACTGAAGAGAAACTACAGAATGCCTGACCAGAGGCAGAGATTGATTGAGTCGCAAGTTCTCCAAAGTAGATAGTTTTACAGAAAATACTTGGCGAACCCTAAATCCCTTCACTGTGCTGTATCCCCGGGCCATGTGAACTGCCCCTTTTATTATTATCCTTCTGCCATGTCTTTTTCTGTTGTGCTCTGGTCTTAATCTATATTCACACGACCAATGGAGAAAATGGCCATGAAAAATTGATGGTTTTCACTGCCAGTTTGCATCTGAAGTGCACCCATTTTCACAGATCCCTTATAGATTTGAGTCTATTGCGGGATCCGTCAAAACGGGGAAAAATAGGACAAAATATGATTGTGTGAATGGATTAATTGATTTCCATTGATTTTAATGCAGCTTTGTGATGGCTGTTAAAAAAGCCTTGGTCACATGGTCGAGTACAACATTTGTTTGACTATAGTGCCATATGCTTTTTTGTTAAGTCGCTTTTTCATGGTAAGAATAAAATATTGTAGTCTGCTGTTATAACCTTGCCATGAAAAAGAAATATCCAACAGAAACCTAATGCACCCATTTTTGGTCAGTGAGGTTTCTCGGGATTTGCTAGACTGTAGGCTGTGTTTGTTCCTTTAATAATGATAGTGCATCAACAAGTTTGAGGGAACTAAGAGGCTGGGAATTGTAGTTCTTAAACTTGCACTTGTTGCGTTTGATGACAAACTCAACCAAAATCCTCCAATTATCACCTTGAGCTGAGGGGTTCTGCTGTGTACCTGATGGTTGTGGTAGTCTTCAGTCCTCCTGAGCCTCATGAGATTTGGAGTGCCCATGATGTTGATACCGGAATAAGACTCAGGAGACTTGCAGGAGGTTGCAGGAAAACCATTAATATAGAACTTCACTGGAATGAGGTAGCAATGCAAACAACAGCTTCCAGTGATGGAGCTACACTGTGAGTTTGGGTGACCTGGCGGATGGTATTTCCAAAAGCAGCCTGTGCAGGTGCCAGTCTCCATCTCTCTCTTTCTCACCAGTATAAGTCCCAGCAGGGATTCACCAGGATGATCTGTCCGTCCTGTGTTCTGAGGCCCTTGTGCATCTTATCCTCATACTAATATGACACTCTCGGTACTTTAGGGTATCTATACACAGCCACTTTCTTTCTGAGTTGGGCTCTCCGTGCAGAACCTCTCTGCTCTGCAGCTAAGGGAAGACTCTTGGTCTCATCCCACACTCTACTAGGGACATACCAAAAAACTCCCCTTGCCCCCTACTCACAGTGGTTAAGCCGATTTAAAGGGAGTCTATCATTGAGATTTTCAATTTTTAGCTAAGGCTATATTCATGTAGCCCTTACACAGGCTATTTTAGGCATACCTTTTATTTCCTGACTCTTGCCGGCGTTTTTCAGAAAAAGCCTTTTACTTGATATGTAAATTAGCTTCCGAGCACCCCCTGCGTCATCACCCTCTCCCTGCATCGCCGCCCCCTTCTTCCTTTTTGTTAACAACTCCTCCTCTTCTTTGCTTCTTCCTCTCTTCGGCGTGAACAAAAACTCGCACAGTAAAAAAGGAAAAAAAAGTCTTAAAGGTAAATTTGTGAAGCAAATCCGAAATCTACTATAGAGAAAGGTATAAATTGTCCATCTTTGCAAGCAGATTTCACTTAGTGTTCAGTGACATTAAATGTCTTCAAAAATCCACAGATTTCAGAGCACAAATCTGACATTTATTTACTGGGACGAAACTTAAGAATCCTGCATTGCAGACGTTTTCTGAAAGACGTTATGATGAGAAGCTGGTAATTGAAGATATTTACCTGATCCTAGTCAGCAGAAAAAGAATTCTAAATAGAACTAGTATGTGCTCTATTGTGAAACTGCACTGAGAAGACATTCAAGTAATATTATATCTCCAATGTGGTCTCCGAAGCTTGACATTTTTGATCTATATCATATTATAAAGCTAGTAGGTGATTGTTCCTTCTAACAAACAAAGCTAAGTAACAGAACTCATCACTTGTCACTACTAAAGAGGACAGCACTGACTCTTGTTGCCTGGACACCGCTGACTGCAGACCCAATAGCACATTTGGTACCTGACCTTAGGAAAAGGCTTCTGAACATTATAAGTTACATTCCCTGGTTTCTTAGACAACTGCCTAGCAGTATTATTTGAGCATAAAACAATTGGGCAGATTTAATAATATTGTCTAATTATAAACAGTACAAACTTAGACTAGATAGTATAAAAAATATTCCAGATTTACAACTGTCACTGATGCCCGATAATACATTTGGTGCATTGTTAGACTATTTGTTGGCTTACTTTGTGCTAGAAATTTGCTCAAGAATCTTGGTACATTTCTGATGCACATTGTCGCATCTTAAAGAGGACCTTTCACCACCAACTCAAACTCTTTGCATACCTCAATAGGTGCAGTTCCATTGACTCCAGCACAGATGGAACTTTTTAACTAGCCCCCACCATTCCTGAGCAATCAAAGTTCTTAGTTTCAGCACCCGATATTTTAATTAGGCTCTCTGCTGCCAGGTCGGCTGTCCTGAGGTGGAGCAAATACAGGCACCATCCACCTGACAGTGAAACTAACAGAAATGATTACTTCAACTGTACCAGAATCAGTGGAGTGGCACCTGTACAAGGATGTAATTGATAGAGGAAGTGACAGAGGTGGTGAAAAGTCCTCTTTAAACCCTGGTCAGTTCTAGTCCCACTTCCTTTGACATAAAAAATATAATAAACATGTTGCACAGGAAGTAGGTTAGTTTTTTGGTTTAAGACAAAATGGAAAGACAGAAAACTGGCACATTTAGTTTAGTAAATATTCCCCAATGTTATTTGAGCACTCTATGGATGTATTCTTTGAGCACAACATAGTACAACATACAGAAGAATTTTCAGTAAAATGTACTGTGTAAGCAGTGTGTATCACGGGGGCTGAAAATTTTTTCTATTTTTTTTATTTAATTATATACTTTATTCCTATGACACCCACTGTGTACATCTGGTTAAAATCAAAATCTTGTCCTAACCTTCTCCCCTCTCCCAGTCTGTGCAATGTATATCTACATTACACCAAGAAGAGGCCCATTAAGAAATAGAAGCTTGGAAGCAGTACTAATACCAGGCCTAGAGTAAACACTAGTTTAGTCACAACCACTTGAATTCCACATGCTTTATAGATAACATAACATTATACATAACAGTACTGATATGAATAAAGCACTTGGGGTGAGATGGAAACTTACTATAAGCTGTAGCACCTTCTATTTCTGTGTCCAAGTCCCACTTATCTCTTTTTTCCTCCCCTCCCTACTCCACATATTTCTATGGGCATGTGTAGTTTGATACTGCAGAGATTTCAATGTGAGTGAAGATTATAGGTGAGTAGGGAAGGAGGAAAGAGCCTGAGGAAGAATGATGTGAAGAAGAAGCATTCTTCTCTTTTTTTTTTTAACCTGTAATTTTTAGTGAATTGTATACATTTTATCAAAATAACAAGAACCCCCCCACACACAAAAAAACAGTGTGACAAAACAAATGTCAATAAAGAGCCATCACACAAACATAGAAACAAGAGAATGAGACACAAAACACAATAGACAAAAGGGAGATAACAGCAAGGGACGGTGGGGAGAGGGGGAGAGAGGGATCCAGAAGCATTCTTCTCTGATCACATATATTACAAAATTTATTATATTCCCTTGTGACCCACTGCACATCTTTTCACAGTCAATCTTGTCATAACTTGTACAACTTTACATTATACAAAGAAGATACTGATATGAATAAAACACTTGGATAAGATAGAAAACTTACCATAAGCTGCAGCACCTTCTATGTTCTTCCTTTTAAATATTTCAGGCAAATATACTACTAAATATAATTCTATATATCTCAGACAATTTTGATATGCCCCTGCTGTCTCAATAGCAATGTTCTTCTTTACAGGTACAAAATATTGGCATATAGAGATATATCTAGGCATAGCAGTACTTTAGAAGTGCAAAAAAGTGCCTAGAAAGAAGAACATTATTATTGAGACTTTTAGGCTGAGAAAAGTCAAAAATAAGTGTGTCTCACCTCAGTTTTTTGTTGAAATGCATACCAGAGGTCTTGGGTTCAAGACACAGTAGATACATGTTGTCTGAAATATTTATAGGCAGTGTGAGAGTGCTGGGGAATGATGGTCTCTTGACACAGAAGGCCAGGGGAGCATTTCCTCCAGTATGTTACAAAAGTTATAATTTTAAAACAGCTGCTTTACATTGTACAACCCATTTAACGTATGCATAGTTTGTTGAAAATATAGTGACCATTTACAGTTGTACTAAAAAGTTTACATACCCCGTCAGATTTTTTTGTTTTTTTTGGCCTTTTTTTTTTTAGACAATATGAATGATAGCACAAAAACTTTTTCTCCACTCATGGTTAGTGGTTGGTTGAAGCCATTTATTGTCAAACTTCTGTGTTTTCTCTTTTTAAATCATAATGACAACCAAAAACATGAAAATGACCCTGTTCAAAAGTTCACATACCCTGGTGATTTTGGCCTGATAACATGCCCAGTTGATACAAAGGGGTTTGAATGGCTACTAAAGATAACATCCTCACCTGTGACCTGTTTGCTTGTAATCAGTGTGTGTGCATAAAAGCTGAGTGAGTTTCTGGGATCCAGACAGACTGTTGCATCTTTCCTCCAGCCACGGACGTTTCTGGATTGTGAGTCATGGGGAAAGCAAAAGAATTGTCCACGGTTCTACAGGAAAAGGTAGTTGAACTGTATAAAACAGGAAAGGGATACAAAACGATATCCAAGGAATTGATAATGTCAGTCAGCATGTTCAAACTGTGATTAACAAATGGAAACTCAGGGGTTCTGTAAAAACCAAACCACGGTCAGGTAGACCAAACAGAAGTTCGGCCACAACTGCCCGGAAAAGTGTTCGGGATGCAAAGAAAAACCCACACATAACATCAGCTGAAATACAGGACTCTCTGAAAACTATCGGTGTGGCTGTTTCAAGATGCACAATAAGGAGGCACTTGAAGAAAAATGGGTTGCATGGTCGAGTTGCCAGAAGAAAGCCATTACTGCGCAAATGCCACAAAGAATCTCGCCTTCAATATGCCAAACAGCACAGAGACAAGCCTCAAAACTTCTGGAACAAGGTAATTTGGAGTGATGAGACAAAAATCAAACTTTTTGGCCACAACCATAAATGTTACATTTGGAGAGGTGTCAACAAGGCCTATGATGAAAGGAACACTATTCCTACTGTAAAGCACAGAGGTGGATCACTGATGATGTGGGGATGTGTGAGCTTAAAAGGCACAGGGAACTTGGTCAAAGTTGAAGGAAAGATGAATGCAGCACGTTATCAGCAAATACTGGAGGCAAATTTGCACTCATCAGCCAGGAAGCTGCGCATGGGACATACTTGGACGTTCCAACATCACAATGATCCAAAAGACAAGGCCAAGTCGACCTGTCATTGGCTACAGCAGAAGAAAGTGAAGGTTCTGGAGTGGCCATCTCAGTCTCCTGACATCAATATCATTGAGCCACTCTGGGGAGATCTCAAGCACGCAGTACATGTAAGACAGCCCAGGAATTTACAGGAACTGGAGACTTTTTTCCAAGAGTGGGCAGTTTTAACATCTGAGAATATAAAGAGCCTCATCTACAACTACCACAAAAGACTTCAAGCTGTCATTGATGTTAGAGGGGGCAATATATGATATTAAGAACTGGGGTATGTGAACTTTTGAACAGGGCCATTTTGATGTTTTTGGTTGTCATTATGATTTAAAAAGAGAAAACATAGAAGTTTGACAATAAATGGCTTCAACCAACCACTAACCATGAGTGGAGAAAAAGTTTTTGTGTTATCATTCATATTGTCTGAAAAAAGGCCAAAAAATCTGCTGGGGTATGTAAACTTTTTAGTACAACTGTAGATAAAGTGAAAACATGGCTATCACTTGTATCTTTTGTTTAGGTGCCTCTGAAAAGATTAAACTGTACTGTGGTGGCTTGAGGTTACCAAGAAGTGTGTGGAGTGAAGTCTTGTTTCCTGACTGGAGTAGTGGGGGAGAATGGCAGGAAACTCTCCTATATCCCTCCGTGTGCTGCCCGGGCTCCCTCCCTTTCATAGATAGGCTATGAAATGTTGGAGAGGGATGTGTCACCCAGTTTTAGGTTTATTTAATAGTTATTTGTAAATTATTGGTTATTTGCTTAAGGTAAGGCAACTGAGCTTTGTGGTTTAAGGGGGTTGTCCAGTTTCATACTAATATTGAGAGACAAATGTCATTGAAAAGTTGTACAATTTTCCATTATATTTTCTACATCAATTCCACACGGATTTCTAGATCTCTGCTTGCTATCATTCATTCTGCTTAATCCCAGTGGGTAAAAACCAGTGCATGGTCATATGATATATCAGTGATGTTGAATCTTTTAGAGACAGAGTGCTTAAACTGCAACCCAAAACCCACTAATTCATCGCAAAGTGCCAGCACAGCAATTTAACCTTAAAGGGAATCTGTCATGTCAATCTGGGACACTAAACCACCCACAGGTCCTTATAGACCTGGGGTTTAGTGTCCCAGACCACCCTGTTGTAATGCAATCTGCAGGCTTCATTGAAGAACTGCGCAGGCGTGGGGAGTACAGCGGCAGGGTGAGTATAAAGCTTTTTTATTTTTAATGCGGCCATGGATTGTGTTATAACAGGGTGATTTGGGACACTAAACCCCAGGTCCATATGGACATGTGGGTGGTTTAGTGTCCCAAATTGCCCTGACAGATTCCCTTTAATATTGTGCAGATCCATAATTGCGGACAATTACGAACCTGCAAAATACGGTTATGTGAATGGGGCTTTATAGAGCTTTCAATCATACAAACAACTTTGTACTTTGTGATGCAGTTGGCATAATTTTTAACAATTAATGTTCACTATTTCAAACATGCTACCGTCACACCTATACTTAAGAAACCCTCCCTCAACCCGTCCTCTCCAGCCAACTATCGCCCCATCTCACTGCTCCCATACGTCCACTCCGAACAATCCTCCTATCTCTCGTCCAGTGGCGTAACTAAAGTGTTGTGGGCCCCGGTGCAAACTTTTGTCTGGGGCCCCCTACCCCCTCCCTACAGCAAAGTCTTGATAGTGACGGTTACGGGGCCCCAAACAGTATAATATGCTGAACAGTGTCCCCAGATAGTATTATATGCTCCACAGTGGCCCCCATACAGCATTATATGCTCCACATTGCTCCCCACATACACACAGTATAATATGCCCCCCACAGTGGCCCCACATAGTAGAATATGCTCCCCATAGTAGTCCCCACCCAGTATTATATGCTCCCCACAGTGGTCCCCACCCACTATTATATGCTTCCCACAATGGCCCCAACCCAGTAGTATATGCTCCACAGTGGCCCCCACCCAGTATTATATGCTCTACAGTTCCCCCCCGTGTTATACACACGTGGACTAAATTGTTGGTACCCCTCGTTTAATGAAAGAAAAACCCCCAATGGTCACAGAAATAACTTGAATCTGACAAAAGTAATAATATGTAAAAATTTTATGAAAATTAACAAATGAAAGGCAGACATTGCTTTTCAACCATGCTTCAACAGAATTTTTAGAAAAAGAAAACTCATGAAACAGGCCTGGACAGAAATGATGGTACCCTTAACTTAATATTTTGTTGCACAACCTTTTGAGGCAATCACTGCAATCAAACGATTCCTGTAACTGTCAATGAGACTTCTGCACCTCTCAAGAGGTATTTTGGCCCACTCCTCATGAGCAAACTGCTCCAGTTCTCTCGGGTTTGAAGGGTGCCTTTTCCAGACGGCTTGTTTCAGCTCCTTCCAAAGATGCTCAATAGGATTTAGGTCAGGGTTCATAGAAGGCCACTTCAGAATAGTCCAATGTTTTCCTCTTAGCCATTCTTGGGTGTTTTTAGCTGTGTGTTTTGGGTCATTATCCTGTTGCAAGACCATTGACCTGCATCTGAGACCAAGCTTTCTGACACTGGGCAGCCCATTTCTCTCTAGAATCCCTTGATAGTCTTGAGATTTCATTGTACCCTGCACAGATTCAAGACACCCTGTGCCAGATGCAGCAAAGCATCCCCAGAACATAACAGAGCCTCCTACATGTTTCACAGTAGGGACAGTGTTATTTTCAAGATATGCTTCATTTTTCCCTCTGTGAATATAGAGCTGATGTGCCTTGCCAAAAATTTTTCGATTTTTGTCTCATCTGTCCATAGGACATTCTCCCAGAAGCTTTGTGGCTTGTCAACATGTAGTTTGGCAAATTACCTATGTCAGATTCAAGTTATTTCTGTGACCATTGTGGGTTTTTCTTTCATTAAACGAGGGGTACCAACAATTTTGTCCACGTGTGTATGCTCCACAGTGGCCCCCACACAGTAGTATATGGTCCACAGTGGCCCCCACCCAGTATTATATGCTCTACAGTGTCCCCCCCTGTGTTATATGCTCTACATTGGCCCCCACACAGTATTATATGCTCCACAGTGGCCCCCACCCAGTATTATATGCTCTACAATGTGTCCCCCCTGTGTTATATGCTCAACATTGGCCCCTACACAGTATTATATGATCCCAATAGTCCAATCCGCTTTGGTGCTATTATTATACACTGGAGTCTCCTCAGACCCCAGAGTATAATAATTGGGGGCCCAGGGAAGGTGATTAAAAATAACAAACTCTCATACTCACCTTGCCTTACCTTTCCTTGGCATCCTTGCTCCATCCAGCCCTCTTCAGTGTCTTCAGGTCCTCTTCAGACTGTGATTAGGCCTCAGTGGTCAAGTGGGGGCGTACTGACGTCATTACGCGGCCGCGCCCCATGTGACCGTTGGGGCCTAATCACAGGCCTCAGTCACATGATGGAAGAGTGCCAGAGAGAACGCTGTGCCCAGGAGAGGTGAGCATATGTATTTATAATTTTCTGTCACCTCCCCTGGGCTGCTATCTATTGGAAAGGGGCCTGGCAATATGCCAATAACAGTATGTATAGCGGTCGGGGGAACCAGGCTTTCCCTGACCGCTATCATAGTGGTCCGGGGCCCTGCCATCTCCAGCTGGCCACGGGCCCCATACCCCATCGGGCCCGGTCGTGGTTGCACCCCCTGCGACCAGGATTGTTACGCCACTGCTCTGTTCCAAGGCCGTAACCAAGGTCACTAACAACCATCTAACTGCCAAAGCCAAGCATCACTACTTTATCCTCCTCCTCCTCGACCTCTCCTCTACCTTTGACACAGTCAACCATTCCCTCCTGTTAGAAACGCTCTCATCCCTTGGCATCTCAGACCTGGCCCTTTCCTGGATCTCCTCATACCTCGCCAACCGCACGTTCAGTGTCTGCCACTCACACACCACCTCCCCGCCACGCCCTCTTTCTGTAGGTGTCCCCCAAGACTCCGTCCTAGAACCCCCTCTTGTTCTCCATCTACACCCTCGGCCTTAGCCAACTCATAGAATCTCATGGTATTCATTATCATTGCTACGCTGACAACACCCAAATATATCTCTCTGGACCAGACATTACCTCTCTGTTGTGCAGAGTCCCAGAATGTCTAGCAGCCGTAGCCTCCTTTCTCTCCTCCCGCTTTCTCAAACTCAACATGGGGAAAAAGAAGTTCATAATCTTCACCCCTCCTCGCACGGCCCCTCTACCTGACCCATCTATCAATGTTAATGGAACGCACCCTAGTCCCATGGGTCCGCTGCCTTGGGATAACCTTAGACTCTGACCTATCCTTCAAGCCGCATATTCAAACCCTCAACACCTCCTGCCGCCTCCAGCTCAAGAACATCCATCGAATACGCTCCTTCCTCACCCCTGAAACTACAAAGATGCTAGTCCATGCCCTCATAATCTCCCGCCTAGAATACTGTAACACCCTTCTCCATGGCCTCCCAGCAAATACTCTCGCCCCCCCCCTCCAGTCCACCTTAAACTGTGCTGCTCGCATAATACACCTCCCCTCATTCATCATCAGCAGCTCCCCTCTGCCAATCCCTTCACTGGCTACTGGTTACCCAGTGAATAGATTTCAAATTACTAACGCTGACATACAAAGCCATCCACAACCTGTCCCCTCCCTATATCTCTGACCTAATCTCCCGCTACCTCCCCACATGTAACCTCTGATCCTCCAAAGACCTCCTACTCCGCTCTGCTCTTATCCGCTCTTCACTCAACCGTCCCCAAGACTTCTCCCGTGCATCCCCCATACTCTGGAACTCATTACCAAGACACATAAGACTGTCCCCCACAGTCACAAGCTTCAAGAAGGCCCTGAAGACCCACCTATTCAGGAAGGCCTACAACCTCCAATAACACTACTGTCACCACACCATCACCTGAACAGCCTCTACCCTTACCTTCTGTCTCTATCCCTCTTCCCTCGTAGATTGTAAGCCCTTGCGGGCAGGGCCCTCTATCCCACGGTGCCAGTTGGTCACTGTTAGTATTATATTTGTTTTGTATATTTTGTGTACCGTATGCAAACCCTCAAATGTAAAGCAGCATGGAATTAATGGTGCTATATAAATAAATAATAATAATAACTATTTACATCGCACAGCATCTGTTTTATAGTGACCGTGCAATGTTATTACAGCCTGTAATAATATCACATGTCTGCTTTTAAATAGATACTGTGTGAAATCAATAATGAAGGGCCCCCACACAGTACAATCTACTCCATAGTAGTCTCCCCCAATACAATCTGTTCCACAGTGGCCCCCGCACAGTATGTTCTGTTTCACAGTGGCCTCCACACAGTATAATATTCTCCACAGTGGCCCCACACACAGTATAATATACTCCACAGTGGCCCCAACACAAGATAATATACACCATAGTGGTCCCCACAAAGTATAATATACTCCACAGTGGCCCCCAAACAATATAATATGCTCCGCAGTGGCCCCCCACACGACCTCCTACTTCCACCGAAAAGCAGGTGCTGATGAATGACATCATTGCAGTGCAATCAGAGTCTCCTCTCATTAACCCTTCCTATGCCATGGTCAAATGTGACCGAGGCATCTGAAGAGCAGCAGTGCGTGTGCATTGTCTCTTGGAACACTGCCACCCCTGGATCTTGCTCTAGGGGACAATCCATGTCCATGAAAGCCAGGTGCCTATTGACGGCTTCCAGGCCTGTCATTACTATGCTTCTATTACTATGCTGCCTATGGCTACCTGTAACAGAAGTTTATGAATTTCTCAATATACTGCAATACATTAGTATTGCAGTATATTGTACTGGTGATCAGACCCCCTTTGGGTCTAAAAATAAAAAATAAAAGTTTAAATAAAATGTAAAGTTTAAAGAAATAACAATTAAAAACAAAAATACATTTTCAAATCACCCCCCTTCCTTAGCTCACAAAAAACACACACATTAACCCCTTAAGGGCGCAACCGAAATCTACCTTTAAGGGTATGTTCACACTGAATTTTTTGCAGGCAGAAAAAATCAGCTTCAGGAATTAGGAAATGGTTTTGGAATGTGTTTTTTGACCTGATGCGGTTTTCTGATGCGGTTTTTCACGCGGTTTTTCGACGCGGATGTAGGATGTAGTTTACACCCCTTTTGGTGTGGGCCTAGGAACTCAGTTTCAAAAAACCACGTCGCGTTTTTTCTGCCTCCCATTGAATTCCATTGGTTTTTCCAGATGGAATCCCCCTGAAGATAGGACATGTCACTTTTTTTCCACTAGCGGAAAAAAACCACTAGAGGAAAAAAACGCTACTGACTCCCATTGAAATTAATGGGAGGAGTTTTTTCAGGCAGATTTTGAGGCGGATTACGCGTCAAAATCCACTCCCAAAAAACTCCGTGTGAACACAGCCTAAAGAGGACGTTTCAACACCTCCAACAAGTCCAGTTCTTTTCATTAATTAATAGATGTCACTCCACTGATTCTGGTAAAGATGAATTTTTTTTTCGCTAGCCTCCACTGTTCCCAAGCAATCAATGCTGTTAGTTTTGGTGCTTCATATGGTATTTAGACTCTGTAGTGTCAGGAGGGCGGTGTCTGGCAGGAGCAGATAACGGGGGTGATTCTGAGCTCTAACACTGGCTGCCTCTGATTGGAGCCTAATACCTCCCTTCTGACATTACAGATAGAGATTAGCGAATTTCTCAAAAGTTCAATTCTGCAGTTCAATTCGAATTTCCAAAAAAATTCGCTTTGAATATCTTTAAAAAACACCTATTTCCTGGCTTCAGAGACCCTGTAAAGTGGTGTAGAACACTGTGCCAGTAACACGCATAGATAGCCTACTGTGGTAGTGAAACAATACTGTGAGTCAGTGTGACACGCACATGACAGGCGTCGCTCTTAGAACCACTGCACAGTTCTCTTATTTGGACAGTTACGGGGCCAAAACTGACCAAATAGCTCAAGTGTGAACACAGCCTTACAGGTCCATGTTAGTGCCAGGTAAAAAGAACTGTGCAGAGGCCCAACATCCTACTGTAGCGTGAAAGAGCGCACTCCTTTTACACCGTCATCTGCCAATTCCACATAGATGTCTACAGAGTGGCAAGGCGACATAATGTGGAGTTGGCAGCAGCATGAGGAGGACACAGAGTGTCAAGGCGACATAATGTGGAGGTGGCAACAGCATGAGGAGGCCATACAGTGACCCAGTGGAAGTGGCATGAGGAGGCTATACAGTGACCCAGCAGTGGCAGCAGCATGAGGAGGGCATACAGTGACCCAGTGGCAGCAGCATGAGGAGGGCATACAGTGACCCAGTGGCAGCAGCATGATGAGTACACAGATTGACCCAGAGGCAGCGGCATGAGGAGGGCATATAGTGACCCAGTGGCAGCAGCATGAGACGTACACAGAGTGAACCAGTGGCAGCGGCATGAGGAGGGCATACAGTGACCCAGTGGCAGCTGCATGATGAGTACACAGATTGACCCAGAGGCAGCGGCATGAGGAGGGCATATAGTGACCCAGTGGCAGCAGCATGAGACATACACAGAGTGAACCAGTGGCAGCGGCATGAGGAGGGCATACAGTGACCCAGTGGCAGCTGCATGAGGAGTACACAGAGTGATCCAGTGGAAGCGGCATGAGGAGGCCATACAGTGACCCATTGGCAGCGGCAGGAGGAGTACAGAGTGACCCAGTGGCAGCGGCATGAGGAGGGCATACAGTGACCCAGTGGCAGCGGCATAAGGAGTACACAGAGTGACCCGGTGGAAGCGGCATGAGGAGTACAAAGAGTGACCCAGTGGAAGTGGCATGAGGAGGCCAGACAGTGACCCAGTGGCAGCAGCATGAGGAGTACACAGAGTTACCTAGTGGCAGCGGCATGAGGAGGGCATACAGTGACCCAATGGCAGCAGCATGAAGAGTACACAGAGTGACCCAGTGGAAGTGGCATGAGGAGGCCAGACAGTGACCCAGTGGCAGCAGCATGAGGAGTACACAGAGTTACCCAGTGGCAGCGGCATGAGGAGGGCATACAGTGACCCAGTGGCAGCAGCATGAGGAGTACACAGAGTGACCCAGTGGCAGCGGCATGAGGAGTACACAGAGTGACCCAGTAGCAGCGGCATGAGGAGGACATACAGTGACCCAGTGGCAGCAGCATGAGGAGGACATACAGTGACCCAGTGTCAGAGTACCCAGTGAAAGCAGTCTGAGGAGTACATACAGTGACCCAGTTACTCCCCTGTGTGACTTTGTATGCCCAGGCAAACGAGATGTAGAATAGCATGATTTGTCCCTGCAATGAAAGCTGAATAAACAGTGGAGGATGAGGTGGACTTTGTTGCAGGACCAACGGCGTGAGAATGTGGAGGAGGAAGTGGCGTCACCTGGCCAAGTTGATGGTGAAAAGGCGACAATGTGGAGTTGGCAGCAGCATGAGGAGGACAAAGAGTGGCAAGGCAACATAATGTGAAGTTGGCAGCAGCCTTAGGAGGCCATACATTGACCCGGCAACAGAGTGTGGAGGTGTCTACAGCCTTAGGAGTCCATACAGTGACCCAATTTCAGAGTGAGGAGGTGGCAGCAGCATGAGGAGGACATACAGTGACCCAATGACATTGTGGATGTGTCAGCAGCCTTAGTAGGCCATACAGTGAACCAGTGAGTGAGTGAGGAGGTGGCAGCAGCGTGAGGAGGCCATACCCAGTAGAAGAGTACGGAGGTCGCAGCAGCGTGAGTAGGCCACAGAGTGGCAAGGTGATATAATGTGTAGGTAGCAATAGCCTGAGGAGGCCATACAGTGAACTAATGGCAGAGTGAGGAGGTGGCAGCAGCGTGAGGAGGCCATACAGTCACCCAGTGGCAGAGTGCGGAGGTGGCAGCAGCGTGAGTAGGCCACAGAGTGGCAAGGTGATATAATTTGTAGGTAGCAGCAGCCTTAAGAGGGCATACTGTGAACCAGTGGCAGAGTGAGGAGGTGGCAGCAGCGTGAGGAGGCCATAGAGTGGCAAGGTGATATAATGTGTAGGAAGTGAGCATGCATCGGGACATTTGCACAAATGACTCCCTGCATCCATCTCCACTGCATACGGTGTGTCTCCTCATCTCCCTCTGGCTGTTCTGGTTGCCCCTGCTCCTCCTCTCCACCCATTTGGCTATACATTGTTTGTGATCCAAAGTCCTCCTCATCTTCCTCCTCCAGTTCAACCCCAACAGGGCTCATGTGGCTGTGAGATGTAGACGCCACATCTCCAGTCCCCTAACCAGCCAGATTGAAAAGCATCTTTTTCAGCATGTGAATCAGTGGAATCACATTGTTCATCCCGTAGTTCTGGCGACTGACTAACAAAGTGGCCTCCTCAAAGGGAACAAGCAAACGGCAGGTGTCACGCATGAGCTGCCACTGGCTAATATTAAAGTTACACAGGGGAGGTCCTCTGTCTGCTTGGAACCTCAAGAACTCGTTTATGGATTTTCTCTGTTCATATAGTCGATCCAACATATGGAGGGTTGAATTCCAACGGGTGGAAATATCACATATCAGCCAATGTTGTGGGAGGCCGTTCTGCCACTACAGCTCAAGGAGGGTGTGCTTGGCGGTGTACGAGTGACTTGCATGCAAAGTTTCCTTGACATTTTTAGGATGTCTTGCAGATGGTTGGAACACTTAAGGAAACGCTTGACAACCAGATTGAACACGTGCGCCATGCAGGGCGCATGGCTCAGTCCTCCTTGACGCAGCGCCGACACCATGTTCTTCCCGTTGTTGGTCACCATTGTTCCGATTTTAAGTTCTCTTGGAGAAAGCCAGGATTCGATTTCTTGATTGAGGACACGGAGCAGTTCCTCCCCTGTGTGACTTCATTTGCCCAGGCAAACGAGGTGTAGAACAGCGTGACACTGCTGTGCCCTGCACATGTGGTATGCTGGAGGAGCACTGTGAATTGTCCCTGCAGTGGATGCTGATGAGACAGTGGAGGATGAGGAGGACTTTGTTGGAGGACCAACGGCGTGAGAACGTGGAGGCAGAAGCTGCTTCATCTGTCCAAGTTGCTGGTGTGTCTGGGCAGACACCATATTAACCCAGTGGGCTGTAAATGACATATATTATCCTTGACTGTAGTTACAGCTCCACATGTCGGTGCTGCCGTGCACTTTGGCAGACACCGGCAGGCTCAAGGACTGGCCCACCTTCTCTTCTACATATTTGTGCTGGGCTGCTACTGCCTTTTTGGCAAAGAAATGACAGCTTGGGACTCTCCATCTCGGCTCGGCGCAAGACATCAATTCTCTGAAAGGTGCAGAGTCCACCAAGTGGAAAGGGAGTGACTGCAGCACCAGCAACTTGGACAGGAGTACATTCAGCTTCTGCACTGTTGGATGATTGCACGCCTACTGTTGTCTCTTAGATATAGATTCTGTGATCGATTGCTAACGCAATGACTGACTAGGAGGAGGAGGAGGAGCAGGAGCATCATGACCAGCAGATAATGGGAAGGACACACAGCTTCCTTTGGCTGAGGTGGTGGAGCCTTGACTGCCTGAAATAGGGTGCATGTCACTGGGTGCTGCAGCGGTTGCTGCGGCAGACTGGACTACCACATTGGAGCCACAGCTCTCCCAGGCCACTTTATGGTGACGCTGCATATGTTGACGCAGGGCTGTGGTGCCAACATTGGCATCCTGGCCACACTTCACCTTCTGCCCACAGATTGAACATATGGCCATGTTCACCTCCCCCGGCGGCTTTACAAAAAACTACCATACCGCCGAGCAGGTGATTTTACCCACAACACTCCTCACTAACTGACTGCTACCGCCACTGCCTCCGTGAACCCCTGCACCACTGCTTTCCGGGCAGGTAGGCTGCTGTGAAGTGGGTGGTCTACCATGGGCATGTTTATCTCCTGACCTCACACTGCTGCCACCCTGCTGACTACCCCGCTGCCTCTTGCGCAAGCTGCAACCCTCTTCTCCTGATGACGATGAAGCCCCTTCGTCACCCGGCTCCCAATTATGATCGGCTACATCGTCATCCACTACTGTCTGCAGGTCACTGATGTCCTCCTCAACACCAGCTCCCACGCCACTCTCCTCATCACTACTTGCCCGCCCACCGGAGGAAGCGGCGAATGTCTCGTCCAGATCTTGGCTGAGCAATAGCTGCTGACAGTCCTCTAGTACCTCCTCCTCACTGTACAGTGGATCTGAGCCCACAGCATAAAGTACTTCTCTAGCAGAGGGAACAGAAAAGGATAGAGGCAGGTTGAGGACAGGTGAGTATACAGGGCCTGCTGCTGGGCCATGCCAACTAAGGGTTGTGTCTGAAGGACCAACCAACTCTTGGCTGGGGGGTGTCTGATGTGACTTGGGATGAATTGGTTGACCAAGTCAACCAGTCTACAACCGTTGGGTTGCTGGTCAAGACACGACCGCTACTTGACACTGGGAGCTCAGGCCTCTGTAACTGACCGCTGTTGCCACGCCCCCTTTCTCTGCTGTGACTTATGCCTGCGCAAGAAACATTTAGGCCTGTGTACCTCCCCGGTGCATGGCCTTTCGCTTCTCTGTCTGTCAAACTGTTCGATGAAAAAACGTAATTGCAAAGGAAATAAATACAGAGCAAAAAGGCCTGTAATTCTCTTCTTTGAAGAGAACGGCAAATAAACCCCTTATTTCTTTTTCCATTAATGAACACATATTAAAAAAAGCATGATAAAGGCAGAGATTTGTGGCTAAGAATTATTGATTTTTGCCAATACTGTATTGCGAAATGGCCTGTAACTTAATAATGGGAACAAAATGGCGAATATGGTCCTTATGGCTTTCCACACTAACAAATACCTTTAAATAAGTGATAACAACTAAGAATTATTGAATTATTGATTTTTGACAATACTGTATTGCTAAATGGCTAGCAACTTTATACTGTGAACAAAATGGTGAATATGGTCATTATGTCTTCTCTGTTTTTTCTTGAAAAAGAATAGATAACTGTAGAGATAACTGGATCAGAATTCAGTTTTCTTTGGCACAGTAGTACTGAAAAATGGCCTGTAATGTTATGCTTTGGAAGAACAGTGAATAAGCCCCTTATAATAAATGCCTTGAAAAAGGCATTTATTACAGATAAGTGCAGATATTAGTGGATGATAATTCACTGTTTTTTGCTGTACTGCACTGCAAAAGGCTTGTTGTGTTACACCTTGAAGACACAGGTATGAGTAATGAGCAGCAGTATAACAGCATTGAGTGCTGCAATATGTATTAAAATTCTTGTTGTAAATAACCTTGCAACTACCCCAAATTCTTCTCTCAATTCCTCCCTATCCTTTCCCTACAGTTCTAAGGCTCAGCCTCTTTCCCTGAACTTCTATCTGTTTTCTAAGTATTTCCCTAGCTCCTGCTGACGTCTGTCCCTACAGTAAGAGCGATGTGAAATGACTGTACCTAAAATGGCCGAGGGTTATTATAGGGCTGTGACATCACAGGGCCGGCTGGCTGATGATTAGCTGCACGCTTGGCATTGTGGGTGATCCCACATTCCCAGAGTCCCTTACCCCTTGTCCTAACATGTGCAGTGGCCATTTTATAAAAAAAAATGCGATTCGATGCATCAAAGCATGAGGAAATCCGGAATCGAGGCGAATCGAAGATTTCCTGAAATTCGGATCGAATTCCACTTCTGCAGCTTCGATTCACTCAACTCTAATTACAGAGCTTAAATAGCACATCAGGCACCAAAACTAACTGCACTTGTTGCTCATGAATGGTTGAAGTTATAGAAAAAAAATTCAAACTACGCTGGAATCAGGGGAGCGGCACCTATTAACAGATGCTAAGAACTGGAACTGGTGGAGGTGGTGAAAGGTCCAATTATAGGACACATGTGATAATAACTTTGGAATACTTTAACCTATTGAAGTGATTCTGAGAGTGTTTTTTTGTCACACATTGTTCTTCATGTTAGTGATGAATTTTGGTAATTTTTTTGGGGGGGAAAAGATGCAGTTTTAAAACTTTGAAATTACATGCCTTCATATAGAGAGTCATACTACCCAAATTACTTCATAATTGTAATTCACCATATGTCTGCTTTATGTTGGCATCAATCTTTAATCACCATTTCATTTTTTCAGATATTATAAAGCTTACAACTCAAGCAGCAGTCTTCTGAATTTTCTAGAACATTTCCAAAATCCATTTTTCAAAGGACCAGTTCAGTTCTGAAGGGGCTTTGAAAGGTATCTTTAATAGAAACCCCCATAAATCATCCCATTCTCAAAACTGCACTCCTGAAAGAATTCAAATCAGCTTTTAGGAAGTTTCTTAACCCTTTCAGCGGTTCACAGGAATTAAAACAAAATGGAGATAAAATTAACACATTTCAATTCCTTTCTATAACACATACATTTAGCCCTAGAATTTACACATTCACAAAGGGTTAAAGGAGAAGATGCATCCCACAATGTGTTATGCAATTTCTCCCAAGCATGGAATTATTCCACATGTGAATGTAAACTGATGTGTGGGCACACAGAAAGACGCAGAAGGGAAGGAGTGCTATTAGAATTTTGGAGAGCAGATTTTACTGGAGTCATTTTCAGGTGCCATGTTGCATTTGCAGAGCTCCTGTAGTACCATAACAGTATAAATCCTTTTGGATTCCACCATTTTGGAAACTAGACCCCTCAAGAAATTTTCCAAGGGGTATTGTGAGCATTTTTACCCTACAGGTGTTTCACAGAATTTTTTACCATTGGGACATGAAAATGAAAAATTACTTTTTTCAAATGAAACATCACTTTAGCCCCAAATTTTTCATCTTCACAAGAGGTTAAAGGAGAAAATGCACCCCATATTTGGTTACACTATTACAGTCCTGAACACAATGCCCCATATGTGGTGGTACACTGATGGGCCATGGTGGTGCTTAAAAAGGAAAGAGCGGTAATTGGTTTTTGTGGGACAGATTTTGCTGGAATAGTTTTCAGGCACCATGTCCCATTTACAGAGCCCCTAAGGTACCAAAACAAAGGAAATCCCAAAATGTGACCCCATTTTGTAAAGTAAACTCCTTAAGGAATTTATCAAGGGGTATAGTGAGTACTTTGACATTACATGTGTTTCACAGGACTGGGTATGAAACTGGAAAACAACATTGTTTCCTATAAAATGTTGCTTTAATCCCAATTTTAGCATTGCCACAAGGGGTTAAAGGAGAAAATGCAATCTTAATGTGTTAAGCATTTTTTCCCAACTACAGAAATGCCCCACATATAGATGTAAACTGCTGTATGTGAACACAGCGGGACTCAGAAGGGACAGAATGCTATTTGTAGGGCAGATATTGCAGAAATAGTTTTCATGACCATGTTGTATTTGCAGTGCACTTGAAATACCAGTAGAGTAAAAATCCACAAATAATGATCAAAATTTGGAAACTATAAACTCCCTTACAAAATTTATCAAGGGTTATAGTGAGCACTTGCACCCCACAGGTATTGCATTCATTTATTTTCCAGAAATTAATGCACAACAGAAGTTAAAAGGTAAATCTATGCAAATTACATCACAGTATAAGAAGGTGATATACTAGGGCAAATAAATGATAAAATTAATAATCCGTGGGTGTGTGGTACAGTCTGAAGCACTCCTGCTCCTGCCTGATCCACAGACCATGTTTTTCAGGGCAGTTGTCACACTGAAAAATGTTTTCTTTCCTTATCCCCCTTTTGTAACACACTTTGCACCTTTTTAGGGTCTTCCTTTTCTTTCCAGTTTGTGGTACTTCAATTGTAAGTGTTGTCCTGGTACAATAGGGGCAACTACAATTCCAAAAGTACTGGAGCCCTACCCTTCCTTGTCCCAAAATATCAGGGTCTTGATAGCTTCCTCCTGAAACTCAAAGAATGTTCCTGTCCTGCCTGCACATCGTGCTGCAGCCCAGATGGAGATGGGAGTAGTAGTGGCAGTTGCTGTGCCACTGTATATGCTGGGTGTCCTCAACCACTCTGCCCAGCTCAGCTCCTAGGCCGGACACTGACGAGTGAAGTCTGCTGCGCTACTAGATGTTGGTGGTAGTAGTTCCCCTGGGGCACTTCCAGTTGGACAGGGGTCCTCTCTTACTCTGAGCCGGTGTGATGGTGTTCGGAAGGGCTCTAATGTTAATGCAGGAACGACAAAACTGTGAACCACGCAGCTCAGTGGCGTAACTAGGAATGGCTGGGTCCCAAGGTGAAAATTTGACATGGGCCCCCCCCCCGAACCGGTTACAGTCCCCAAACAGTAAAATATGCTCAGCAGAGGCCCCAGATAGTATTATATGCTCAACAGTGGCCCCCACACAGCATTATATGCTCCACAGTGGCCCCCATACAGCATTATATGCTCTACATTTCTCCCCCCCACACACAGTATAATATGCTACCCACAGTGGCCCCACACAGTATAATATGCTCCACACAGTGGTCCCCACCCAGTATTATATGGTTCCCACAGTGGTACCCACGCAGTATTATATGCCCCCCCATGGTGGGCCCCACCCAGTATTATATTCTCCATACAGTGGCCCCCACACAGTTTTATATGCTCCCCACAGTGGTCGCGCCCCATGTGACCGCTGGGGCCTAATCACAGGCCTCAGTCATGACGGAAGAGCGCCGGAGAAAACGCTGCGCCCAGGAGAGATGAGAATATGTGTTTATTATTTTCAGTCACCTCCCCTGGGCTGCCATCTATTGGAAAGGGGCCTACAATATGCCAGGACTCCTTTCCAATAACAGTATGTATAGCGGTCGGGGAACCAGGTTTTCCCCGACCGCTATCATAATGGTCCGGGGCCCAGCCATCTCCAGCTGGTCGCGGGCTCCGTAACCTGCCGGGTCCGTTCGCGGTCGCACCCCCTGCGACCGCGATCATTACTGGTTTGTGGTGTTCGCGGTAGCATCTGCCACAGGGCTACGAGGCCCCTAATGTCCCGGGCCCTGTGGCAGCCGCTACCGCTGCTACCCCGATAGTTACGCCCCTGACGCAGCTTCCAAATGGGGTTGTAGTCTCTCACTTTGAAGTGGCATTTTGTTCAATAAATCTACAAAATCATCAAAAAAAAAAAAAAAGATTTTGAAAAAGTCAATTTCCATGAGGCCTTCCAACTCAAATTGGATTTCTGATCTGCCCACAAAATCAGGAAGCTGAGGTTCATAATTTTCAGGGGGTGGGGTTCACATTGGATCAGTAGGAGTTTCAGCAGTTGCCTTAGCAATTGTCCTGGGGTGCCTCCTTTGGGGTTGCTCATCATTTGATAATTAGGAAAAGGTGGAGGAGGAAAACTTGAGAAACAGGGATTTTCCTATTTTATTAGTGTCAGAGGCCAGGGAGGAAAATGCCTCCTCTGCTGAATACAGTCTTTGGTACAGTATGTCAATACTGTCCTAAAAGCTATCTAAAATTTTTCTATAGATAGAATTGCTACACATATAAATATAATTCTCTAACTACAATTTAGATTATTAGAAAAAAAACCTGCTGAAAAAAAGTGGGCAGATGCTGGTAAATAATTCTAACTACAATTCAGATTATTAGAAAAAAAAAAAACCTGCTGATAAAAACTGAGCAGATGTGGGTAAGTAATGTAGAACTCATGCAAGGAGACAGCTTGTGTGATAAAAAATAAATTGCAGCATAAAAATGTACTAAAGTAAAAAAAAAGACCCCAAATGCTGAGATACCAACAATGCCACCATATTCAGTGAATTCAGAAGGCAGCTGCAGCACTTCCATTTCTAGCCCCTATAATAATGATCCCTTTTTGCCCACACACAATTCAAATGACCACCTTTGTACCGCCTAATAGATTTTTGCACCTCCTGATCAGTTATTATAGTGTCTTCTCATAAATAATAGTCCATGATTATAAATAGTGTCCTGTATCAGTTATAGTCCCCCTTATCAGTAATAGTCCCCCTTATAAATAATAGTGCTCCCCCTTATTAATAATAGCCGTTTCATAAATAGTAGTCTCCATTATTAGTATTAGGCCGCTTATAAATAATAGCCCTCTGAACAATAATACTATTCCATATAAATAAGAGGGCTATTATAAGGGAGAGCAATTATATACAATAGCCCCCCCCTTATATATAATAGTTCATTTATTATAATAATCCACTTATAAATAATAGTTTCCCCTTATATATAGTAACCCCCTTATATATAACAGTTCCCCTTATATTTAATATTTCCCCCATAATAGCACCCCCTTAAAAATAAGAATTTGCCTTCTTATAATAGCCCCCTTATCAGATCCCCTTTCCCTTTCCAGAAAACAATAAATCTTTTACTCACCTTACCGCGCTCTTGCGATGAATGGATCAGCCAAAGTCTCTCCCTGCAGGACTGGAACAGGTGGCACGATGCAGTGATGTAATCACGCCACGCCGGGACCTGTGCGTAACTGTCAGTCTATGGCAGAGCAGGGAATTTTCAGCTCCCTCCTCTTTTACAGGCTGAAACAGTATTGACGTGCACAGCACAGCATGCGATACAGCAGTGGAGCTCCCCGGATCCCGAGGGCCCCTTTGAGGACGGGGGAAGACGGGGAAATTGCCCATTCTACCCCCTTCCTAATGCCGACAATGATCTATATATATATATATATATATATATATATATATATATAAATATATATCAGTTCTAACTAATTCTAACTACAATTTAGATTAATGGAAAAAAAAAAATAAACTACGCCAAAAAGATGGACTCAGGGTATTGAAAGAAACCACCCCATTTAGATTTTTTTTTTCTAGGTTTTAGAAGGTGGGGAGTCTAAACAAAAATGCGAAAACAAAAAATTGCTGCAGCAGGAAGGGGTTAAATGGCTGTATGTATGATGTATAAAAAGTATGCAGTAAACTCCTCAGCCCCTTCTAGTGGTGGCTGAATTGTATCTTTGAATTCTATAGCGTAACAATTTTATTTTATTTTTTTTAATGGTGGATATTCACTTTACATATTGTCCAGCATGTAGATATCTACTGTATATAGCAATATATGATCACTAGAGGAATGAAAGGCTAATTAAATTATAAAGGAACACTGTGATTATGTAGAATGAAAGGTCAGGAGGGCAAATGTCAGAAGGGTAAATGCCCGCAGTAAATGTAATAGTGAAATATCTGCACTATACCTGGGTTACTTGTTCGCTGATGAGCCTCGGCTATCACATCTAAAAGTGTTTGTGGTTGTGCATTTTATAAACAGTTATTGATAATGTAAGAAATTAATCACCCCTGATATGTTATTAAATATTCGTGTTTAATACATACAAGATTCCATAGTACTACAGTCACAGACATACATGAAATTCCCAAGTCAGTTCATGAAAGACAGGAAATAAGGAATTATACACAGCTGTTCATTGTCTGGCATAATGTTAATTTGGTTAGATATAAACAGACAGTAACTGACATAAGCACAACATGGAGCTCTGCACAAACTCATAAAAAACTATGTGGCCAATTATATATGGCATGTCCTACAATAATGAACCAACAGAAGGACCTAAAAATACTGTGTGCCTAGTCTATGAATTTACACTGCATTTTCTTAAAGTGAACTTGTCAGTAGATTAATTCTGTCTTAACCACAGGAAGAATGATATACTGATAGGATCCCACATTACAAAGAAATATGGCCCACATTTACTAATATATAGACTGTATAAATATAGACAGGCAGTCTGAAAATATGCCAGATGTATAACAGTGTCTGAGGCTGGATGATAAATCTGGGGCCCTTTAGACTATCTAGCCTTAGGGAGAATGTATTATGCGGGTAATTTTTGTTGCAGAGTGCGATTGCTGGATGTGGCAGAGTCAAAACCAGATAGACAGTTGTATATAACAGGAACAAAACTTTAGTGAAACATGAGTGCAGTAAGAGAAGATCACCTCACATGGTGAATAACAGATCCAGTTCAGCACACACACTAAAAATACAGGAAATATATATCAACCAGCATCAAAAACAACAAAAGTACAGAGTGTCTACAGATAAACATTTAGTAACAGTTACATCTAGTGTCATAAATGTGAACTGCAGGTAATCCAGCAAATATAGAGACAAAGATTGCTGTTGTATATCTCCAACACCCCTTCTCAACAGCTAAGGCTTAGTCTGTTAGGCCCATCTTCTTTGTAAGCCTCGAGTGTCTTTCAGCGGTCAGGGGCTTGGTGAGGATATCTGCTGTCATATCCTCAGTCGGGCAATAAAGTAACTCAAGAAGTCCCTGCTCTTGAAGATCCCTCAGAAAGCGGTACTTCACATCAATATGCTTGGTTCTCGAGCTAACTCTTTCCAGTTGCGCAAGTGCAAGACATCCTTGATTGTCCTCAAAGATTCTCGTTGGTTTCATCTGTGGTTGACTCAAGTCTTTTAATAGTTGTCTCAACCATATGACTTCTTGACTTGCCTGCGCTGTTGCAACATACTCTGCTTCAGTAGATGATAGTGTAACAGAAAGTTGCTTTCTACTAGTCCAACAGATAGCGCCTCCTGATCTCCGGCCCAATCGGCATCCACATATCCTGTCAGGGTGCTTTTGTCACTTGCTGGTAACTTTAGCTGGTAGTGTAAAGTCCCTTTAAGATAGCGAATGACTCGCTTCACAGCATTCCAGTTCATCTGACTTGGTGTTGAAGTCTTTCTACATAGGATTCCAACTGCTGCTTCAAAGCAAGGCCTTGTAGCGGTGCTAATGTACAGCAATTTCCCTATTGCTTTCCTGTACTGAGTGTTAGTTGGTAGTGGTGTATCTTGGCTCTCTATCTTCTTCAGGTAGTTGGTTTCCATGGGAGATTTTACTGGTTTTGCATCTTCCATTCCAAATGTCTCAATTATTTCTTGTATTTTGTGCTTTTGGTTCAGAAAGAAGCTGCCATCTTCCTCTCTCTCAATCTGAATGCCAAGATAATTATTTACATTGCCAAGATCTTTGGTCTCAAAATGCTGATTTAGGGTTTTGAGCATTTCTCCTTCATCCCCTTCTTGCTTGAAACAAATCAGAATATCGTCCACATAAATGAGTACATAGATCCACCTGTCTGCTAATTTCTTTGTGTATAAACAGGGGTCTGCTTTACTCCTCTGAAAGTCCTGATGTGTAAGCACTTCATTTATTCTCATATTCCATCAAATCCCAGTTTTGGGATTTAGGATTCTGTAACCCTTAACATTGTCACTGTATCCAACAAAGACGCCTTCAAATGCTCTGTTTTGAAGTTTGGTGCGTTTTTCTTCTGGAATGTAGATGAACGCCTTGCATCCAAAAACTCTTAGATGTTTTGCACTCGGCTTCTCATTGTGCCACAGTTCATATGGAGTTTTCTCAATTGTTCTAGAAAAGAGTCTGTTTTGCAAATAAATGGCTGTAATTGCTGCTTCACCCCAATATTTTTGTGGCAATCCAGAGTCTGTCAGCATGCATCTGATCATTTCAGTCAGAGTTCTGTTCTTTCTTTCAGCTACCCCGTTTTGCTCTGTTGTGTAAGGGACTGTCTTTTGATGCTCTATTCCATTCTGCTTTAAGTACTCTTGTATTTTATGTCCCATGAATTCACCTCCATTGTCACTTCGAAGTATGAGAGGTTTTCTCTGAAACTTGTTACTTGCCCTTATTACATAGTCCTGTAATTTGTCAAAAACTTCACTCTTGTGTTGCATTAGGTAAGTGACTGTGTATCTTGAATAGTCATCTATGAAAGTCACTATGTACCTGTTGCCTCCAGGTGTAGGTGGGTTTAGGGGACCACATACATCACTGTGAACTAGATCAAGAGGTCTTGAAGCTCTATTGTGACTTACTTTAGGTAGTGTGGCTCTTGTAGCTTTGGATTTGATGCAACATTCACATTTAACAATAACTGAACAAGGGGATACTGTTAGATCCTTTGTCAGATTCCTCTTTTGTAGTTCCTGTATGCATTCTGGGTGTCTGTGACTTAAACACCCGTGCCACACGTGTATACAGTCATTGTACTTATATGTGCATAGTCTCACCTGCTCCTTCACTGTGTTGAGGTGATATAGATGATCATCCAACTTGGCACTTGCTATCATCTGCTTGCCATCTAGGATAGAACACTTGTCACCTTGGAATTTTACAGCGAGTCCTTTACTTGTCAGACGCTTCACAGATAAGAGTCCTCCTTCTAGATCAGGAACATACAGTACATCTTTTGCTGGTATTGCTAAATTGTTTCCCGCATCATTTGGGCATACAAGGGTTCCATTCCCATATCCTTCTGCATATATTTTACTTCCATCTGCGAGGTAAATAGTCTCTTTGTTATTCAGATCAAGTTCTGTGAAAAAACTTCTATCACTTGTCATGTGATTGGTTGCTCCAGAGTCAATGCACCAGCCTTGCAATTTATGGTTGCCTGTCACTTTAAATGTGGCATTCCACTTCGCTTCACTTGAATCAGAAATTGTGGCTTTCACTTTCTGCTTAGTATAAGAGGGTGCTGTTGCGGTGACCAGATGGAAGGTAACGCTGCAGTTGGGATTGCGGGGTGCAACAGCGCAGACTTGTCACGGTCTCTGGGCACGAGGGCGCAGCGCTGGTGCTGTCCCACGTTACCACCACTGGTACCGGTGATGAGGGGGCTGCACAAATGTTGGTGGTGATTGTTCCCCCGGGGCGCTTCCCCTATACTGTGCCGACTGGTGGTGTTTGGGGCGCCCTGATGTTGTCGGTGCAGAGTCAGACACAGAAACGGTTGTAAAGTTGAACTTTTACTTCCATGGGTGTGGAGGCACAAATGCTTAAACAGTTTCTTCAATACAAAACAACGGGGTACGCCTGGTGACACAGCAAAGTCCTGGGGTGCAGGGTAGACTTGATGAAAGGTGTTCCTAGCCCCTTATACTTCAGTGTTACAGCCCTAAGGTGCGTCTGGGCTCCTATTTGGCTCATAGGAGGATGCCCACCATGATACTAGTACATAATATTCCCCACTCACGTTATGTGGTCCTGATAGCTCAGAGTTTCGGGGTGCAATAGTCAGGGTGGCAGGATATTCCACAGGTCTGGCCTTGGCCCCTGGATCCTGTGATACTTGCTATGGAGCACGTGTTCCAGAATGTTCTCTCCACAGTCTCATGCTGACAAGATAATGATGCTTGACTTCCTTCAGGGCGATGGCTAGGCAGACAGGGGACAGGATCTTCTGAATAGCTGGAGTATGTCAGCTCTCCAACCTTCCTGGGCCTGTCTAGGACTTGAGATTCCTGCACTAAACTCACTGCTTTCTTCACAGGACATCACACTTATCTCCTCACCTCCTCCTCCTAACACTCCACACTTCTAACTCTTCACACGCAGGACCTTCCTGCAGGGGTGTTACCATGGGGACCCAGTGATCAGCTGACTCCTCCCCTTTTCCCAGGCGATGTCCTCCCATTGGACATTTGGTTACTATTCAATCCTATGGGAGGTGTAATGCATGTGTGAGGCTCACTAGGTGGCGCTGTGTTGTGTGAGACTCAGGACCCCCTGCTATGTCACACAGGCTATGAAGCAACAGGAAATAATACAATGCACAGAGATCACCCTCAGCCCAGCCATAGCCAGCTCTGGGATGCCACATACTCCCCCTCTTTCACTGAGCCGACCTCGGCGACGGGCTGGGGTGAAGGTGAGAAATGTAACATAACGTTAATAAATACGAATAAAGTACAAATGTCACTAACAGTTTAGAAAAATATAATACTTAGAAACTTGAGGTAAGACCTCCCGGCATAGTCCTGGAATGTCCATGAGAAGTCTGAAGGGTAACGGAGAAATAATTAAACTCAGACTTATGGAACCTTTTGGCGGTACCATCAGACAGTCCATATAGAAACAACAGTAGTACAAATGGGTCCAGAGGCTCTCTGGCACAAATTTCGTGAGTGTCCATTATCATGAGAGTCTCTCTGAGAAACAATAAACAGTCCTTTCTGTAAGGAAGAGTAGGCACTCTCGCACGAATGTCCATACCGCAATGGGGTAACAGAACTTCCTTGGCTCGGTGAGCCAGGCACTATGGCTTGAATTGTTGCATATAAATGTAAATACTATATTACATGGCAAGATATTATATATATACTGTATATACACACAGGAAAAACATTAATGTAATCAGAGCAGGAATAACATATATACAGAAGCAGAGACAGTTAACCTCTTTTACCCAAGGACAGCCATGGCATCACTATAGCGTGTTGGAGGTATGCCTTTTGTGGTACGCTCAGAACGCCTAAGTGGAACGAGATTTGAATCAGGAACAGAGTCACTGAAATCAATTAAATCATATGTCGAAGGGTTCTCTTGCACTAGAGCAATTGGTGGATAACAGCTAAATGGTAGTAGTTTAGGCGCCCGCATAAGCTCAGTTAATGTTGGGTGTCTCTCTTTCGCTTCAGAAGGTGACAAGATCTCTGTACTCGTTGTCTCAGCTGGGGGCACCTCTGTGGGTAGTCCTTCTTTAAGGCAGAGCTTCAGACGGTTTCGGTGTACTACTTGGGGCTGTCTCCCAGGTTTAGAGATCTCATACACGTCGGATTCAGGATATGGTATGGAGATGACACTGTATGGTTCTTTCCCCCAGAATGGATCCAATTTCCCATTCCGATGGTTATTCCTTAACCATACACGGTCGCCAACTTTCAGGGGCGCTGCATGGGCGCGATGGTTGTAATCCTCCTGTTGTCTCCTACGAACCTCATCCATGCGCGTTTCAACTATCTCTTTAGCTTCCTCCATACGTCGGCGGTGTTCAACAATCCAGTCTGTTATGGGTAGTGGATTGATGGTGTCAGGGACCTTCACACCAAGGGTTAAGTCTGAAGGAAGTTGACCTTGTCTTCCAAACATTAGATAAAATGGTGCGTATCCCGTAGATGTTTGGGGTGTGTTGTTGTAAATATAGGCCAAGTCCTTGATACGTTCAGGCCACTCAACACCAGGTGTAACTGCGGCTGTTCTTAGCATGCCGATGATCACTTGATTTGCCTTCTCGCACATCCCATTCCCTTGAGGGTGATACGCTGTGGTTCGCAACTTCTTGCAGTCTTGGAACTGACACAGCTCACGGAACAATTGGGATTCAAACGCCGATCCACGGTCGGTGAGGATATGCTCAGGACAACCGTAATGGCGGACAAACTCTGCGTAGAAGGTCTCAGCCGTAGTTCTTGCTGTAAGATCTCTGACAGGCACGATGACAAGGAACTTGGAGTAATGATCCACCATTGTCAGAGCGTAGCTGTAGCCGGAACGTGTGGGACCCAACTTCACATGGTCCAGAGCAACAATTTCACACGGCTTTTGAGTCTTAATTGGATGTAGAGGGGCCTTCTGATCTCTTCGACCTTCCTTGGTGATACTACAGGCGGGACACTCTCGGCACCAACTCTCAATGTCACTCCTCATCCCAACCCAATAGAAGCGACGACGGATGGTAGCTTCGGTCTTTTGTACCCCGAAGTGACCGGATCTGTCATGATACGCCTCAAGTATCATCTGTGCGTCTCTTCTTGGTACGAGGATCTGATGAAGCCTTTCACCTGTGACAGGATCAAGAGTGTTTCTAAGTAGAAGGCCTCGTTGGACAAACAGGCGCTTCCTCTGTCGCCAAAGGCGTTTTAATTCCACGTCATGAAGACCTCTCTTTACACGGGTTGGTATTCTTCCTGTAAGCAGGAAATCTGACAATTCTCCTAAAACTCTGCTCTCTTCTTGGAACGTTTTCCACAGAGATGGCTCCTGGAGGGATTCGGCAGCTGTTTTCGCCAGAGATTCTCCTTCTACAGGGACACCAATAGCAACCTGTTGGGCAAACTTGATGTAGAATGGTGGCATCTCCACCTCTTCCCAGATGTCTTCTCGGGGTGGTTCTTCTCCCACAGGCAACCTTGAGAGTGCATCAGCGTTAGCGTTGGACTTGCCACTGCGATACTTGACAGAGAACTTGTAATTCGCGAGTCTTGAGGCCCACCGTTGTTCAAGGGCTCCCAGTCGAGCAGTGTCCAGATGCGCCAACGGATTGTTATCTGTGTACACGGTAAAGGGTGTGGCAGCCAGGTAGTCTTTAAACTTCTCTGTCACGGCCCAGACAAGCGCCAGAAGTTCGAGTTTGAAAGAACTATAGTTCTGGTCGTTCTTCTCCGCGCCTCTCAGACTCCTGCTGGCGTAGGCGATGACTCGCTCTTTGTTGTCCTGAACCTGGGACAACACTGCACCCAAACCTTGGTGACTTGCATCTGTGTACAAGCGGAATGGCTGACTGTAGTTGGGATAGGCTAGAATTGGTGGTTGCATCAGAAGTGCTTTAAGCGCTTGAAAGGCTTCCTCTTGACGCGCTGTCCAGTCTACCGGAAGTTTTCGGTTGTAGTTTTCTCTGGGACAACCGCGCAACAACTCGTTCAGAGGCTCGGCTACTTGGGCGAAGTGTGGTATGAAACGCCGGTAGTAACCTGCGAATCCAAGGAAGCTTCGGACTTCTTTGACGGTAGTTGGTCTTCGCCAGTTCTGGACTGCAGTGATCTTTTCAGGATCAGGTTGGACGCCTTGTGCGCTCACGACATGCCCAAGGTAGTGAACTTGGGGTTTCAACAGGTAGCACTTGGAGGGCTTCACCTTTAGGCCGTGCTGTATAAGTACCTTGAATACCTCGGACAGGTGACGAAGGTGTTCTTGGTATGTCCGGGAGAATACAATAACATCGTCCAGGTACAGTAGCACACTCTGGAAATTCTCATGGCCGAGGCACCTCTCCATAAGCCGTTGGAATGTGGCTGGGGCATTACATAGCCCAAATGGCATACTATTGAATTCAAAGAGTCCCATCGGGGTCGTAAACGCAGTCTTTTCACGATCTTCAGGCGCCATAGGGACTTGCCAGTATCCACTGGTTAAGTCCAGGGTCGAGAAACAGGTAGCTGATCCCAAAGCCGTTAGAGATTCCTCAATCCGCGGCAATGGGTATGCGTCTTTGTGCGTGACGTTGTTGAGTTTACGATAGTCCACACAAAATCGTAGGGTTCCGTCTTTCTTCTTGACAAGGACTAGCGGGGCTGCCCAGGGGCTGTTACTCTCCCGGATGACATCAGCATCTCGCATCTCTTGGATCAACTTTTTCACCGGTTGGTACATCGCTGGTGGTATTGGACGGTGACGCTCCTTGATTGGATGGTGGTCGCCAGTCAGAATGCGATGTTGTATGGTCGTGGTCTTACCAAAGTCCAATGGGTGTTTGCTGAATGCCTGTTGGTAACGCTTGGCCACATTGCGAACCCCATTGATATGCTCTATAGGGGTATTGGCGTCTCCCACGTTCAATTCATCCCACCAGGACTTCGTGGCTCCATTCTGAATGTTCTCAGCAGCTTGGGTGGAACGCTGTGTGGCGGTAGAATCACCAGAGAGAATGTCTTCTGGTGCTAACCGGTGTAGCAGGGCCACAGAGTGGAACTTGTGGAGGTTCACGGGAGCATCGCCCAAGTTGACTAAGCGGACAGGAACACGTCCATTGGAAACTGTGACAAGGCTGCGGGCAGCCATGACAAGTGGTTGGCCATCTACCTGTATGGGTTGTAGCAAGGCCTCGTAGTCCTGATTTTCTATGCCCGGACGGGCACGGCACCACACCATAGTTTCTGTTCCAGGCTGTAGGGTTACTGGACGGGTATCTTGGATCCGGACTCGACCAATTTCACCTTGTTTGTTGGCGAACTTGTGCTGGGCATTGAGTACACGAATGGCCCGCTGAATGGTCTGCTGGTCACTGGGAGAAGCTGTAAGGAGAGAGGCATGCAAGGCATCCAACACTTCTGCAAAGCAATGGCGTAAAACATTCATGCCTAATATTACAACTGCAAACCTATCATCCTCTACATCAGTGACAATTACACCCTGTCTAGGCAGTTTCAAGTCCCCAATCTGGATAGTGGGTTCCCAATAACCCTGCTGTGGTATGGGCTGTCCATTGCTGGCACACAGATTTATCCATGTGTCAGGTGTTCTATTCAACACACCTAAATCCCAATGTTCAAGGAACACCTGCTTGCGCAGGGTTGTTACCTGAGATCCAGTGTCCACCAACGCTGTCAGAGGGACGCCGTTCACCCGGATTGTGATGTGTGGGCAGGCTGAGACGAAGCGTGACAATGGCACTGAAGATTCACCTGGGCCCTTCTTCTTTCCTCCCGAGGGGCGGCCCGCTGCCTCGGGGGTGGCCCGTTTAACTGAAAACACTGAGGCCTGGTGTGTCCATATCTATGGCAATAGGTACAGTATGGCCTCTCACTCTGCGGAGGTTTCACTGAAGACGGACGTCTGGGTGGCGACTCAGGTGAGATGTTGAGACTTCGCAAAGGATCACTGGACGATGAAGACGGCTGGGTCAGACGATCTAGATGGACGGTGATCTGTTCCATGGCACGGGTCAGATGATCCACTCGGGCCAGAAGGTCATCTCTGGAGTCTGCTGGTGTAGTCTGCGCAGTTTGGGCAGCAGGTGAGGTACCCAGAGGTAGTGGCAGGACAACTGGAGCAATGCTTGTTGAGGGTCCAGGTGAGGGAGCACAGATGACTGGGCTCGGCTGGGGCTGCTCCTGTCCCAAGACCTGGATGGCAAGGGCCTTGAAGTCAGCAAACGTGATGCTGGGATGTTGTGCAGCAAGCATTCGCAACTGACTCTGGAGCAATGTGGTACCCGCCCCTTCTATGAAGCGGTCAAGCAAGATTTTATCAGAGTCCACATTTTCACGTGGATCCACTTGCACCACAGCTCTGAACGCCTCTTGGAGGGATAAAGCATAGTCCCGCAGGGTCTCACCAGGTAGTTGTCGTCTGGAAAAGAAGCGCATCTTTACCTCGGAGACAGATCGCACGTCAAAGTTCACCTGGAGTTTGTCCAGAATTTGCCCAGGGGTTCTTTTGTCAGAGGCAGGCCAGGATTTGACCTCCCTATCTGCAGCATCCTCAAGCTGGCCCAGCAGGATCTGTATCTGCTGTTCTGTATTCAGAGGATAGAACTGGAAGAGAGACAGCATCTTCTCACGAAAGTCCCTGAGGGTATGCGCCTCCCCTTTGTAGCGCGGCAGCCATGGTGCACCAGGGTAAAATGGCATGGAGAATGGTAGGCTGCTCGCCATGGGCACTGCTGGATCACTAGAAACAGATGGCACAATGTCACTTTGCTCAGTCATGTTGTTTGCAGGTATGACTGAAATTAGGTCGCCGTCTCTTTAAGAAACTCAACTGCTTGCTGGCAGGGAATGGAGACTACAACTTGGAATGCTGTCCCTTTAAGAATGCTGTAGCTATTAACAGAGTCACTGTGATGCAGGCTGACGGTGTGCTCCCCCTCTTTAATGGTGGCACTCCCCACGGACACGGAAAACACTCGCTGGGGCCGTGGGAGGACTGAAGACAAGGACAGGGAGGCACAGTACTCACTGACAGCAACTGCAGCGTGGACCAGAGATCAGCGGTGCACAACAGGGACGGTGATGCGGCACCGGAGAGTCAGAAATGGCGCCGGCACGTTCGCCTTTCACTTTCTTGTATGGGTGCGCTGGAGCATTGCGCTCAGCATTCTGGGCTCTCCTAAGATGGCGGCAGATGGGTCTCCTGGCCTCATGGGCAGTGCTAAAAATCTCCCGCACTTTTGCAAGGTACAGTTAACCCTTTGTGGGCGTTCTTACACAGCGATGTGGCGCAGCAAACAAGTCCTGGGCGTTTTAACTCTTCCAGGGCTGTAACACACTGAGAGAACAGTCTTTAGGGCTTACTTCAGGGGTATAGGGCTCCCCCTCTTTGTGGCAAGCACTCTCAGGGAATAAACTTGATCTTAGCAAAGTCCACAATAAAGACCGATGCTCTGGAGACAATTTGGCGCACTTTTCGTGGCGACTTTCTCAAAATGGCACACACCCGTATCCTGTTCGTGACGCCAGTTTTTCTTGCGGTGACCAGATGGAAGGTAACGCTGCAGTTGGGATTGCGGGGTGCAACAGCGCAGACTTGTCACGGTCTCTGGGCACGAGGGCGCAGCGCTGGTGCTGTCCCACGTTACCACCACTGGTACCGGTGATGAGGGGGCTGCACAAATGTTGGTGGTGATTGTTCCCCCGGGGCGCTTCCCCTATACTGTGCCGACTGGTGGTGTTTGGGGCGCCCTGATGTTGTCGGTGCAGAGTCAGACACAGAAACGGTTGTAAAGTTGAACTTTTACTTCCATGGGTGTGGAGGCACAAATGCTTAAACAGTTTCTTCAATACAAAACAACGGGGTACGCCTGGTGACACAGCAAAGTCCTGGGGTGCAGGGTAGACTTGATGAAAGGTGTTCCTAGCCCCTTATACTTCAGTGTTACAGCCCTAAGGTGCGTCTGGGCTCCTATTTGGCTCATAGGAGGATGCCCACCATGATACTAGTACATAATATTCCCCACTCACGTTATGTGGTCCTGATAGCTCAGAGTTTCGGGGTGCAATAGTCAGGGTGGCAGGATATTCCACAGGTCTGGCCTTGGCCCCTGGATCCTGTGATACTTGCTATGGAGCACGTGTTCCAGAATGTTCTCTCCACAGTCTCATGCTGACAAGATAATGATGCTTGACTTCCTTCAGGGCGATGGCTAGGCAGACAGGGGACAGGATCTTCTGAATAGCTGGAGTATGTCAGCTCTCCAACCTTCCTGGGCCTGTCTAGGACTTGAGATTCCTGCACTAAACTCACTGCTTTCTTCACAGGACATCACACTTATCTCCTCACCTCCTCCTCCTAACACTCCACACTTCTAACTCTTCACACGCAGGACCTTCCTGCAGGGGTGTTACCATGGGGACCCAGTGATCAGCTGACTCCTCCCCTTTTCCCAGGCGATGTCCTCCCATTGGACATTTGGTTACTATTCAATCCTATGGGAGGTGTAATGCATGTGTGAGGCTCACTAGGTGGCGCTGTGTTGTGTGAGACTCAGGACCCCCTGCTATGTCACACAGGCTATGAAACAACAGGAAATAATACAATGCACAGAGATCACCCTCAGCCCAGCCATAGCCAGCTCTGGGATGCCACACTGTCTCATCTTCTCTGCTTTCCATATAGTGCAGTCTTTCTTCATGTGTCCTTGTCTGCAGCATCTAAAGCACACTCTAGTTTCCTTCCTGTGTGACCTTGTGGCTGTAGCCTTATGAGCAGTCTTGGAGTGAGTTTCTGTATAATCATGTGAAAACTCCTTTCTTCGCCGATACTCATCTATGAGCCTGGTCTTTACGAATGTTAGTGTCCGATCTGTCTCAGGCCGTGTCTCCAGCGCATTGATCAGTGCAGTGTATGTGTCAGGTAAACTGCATAATAAAATGGCTGCAGCGTGACTGTCTGTTATATTCTCACCGACTGATCTGAGTTGTGTGATCACTTCCAGAATGGCATTTATATGCTCCTGCATGTCGTGCTCTCTACTAAGCCTCATTTTGTAGAGTTTCCTCAGCAGAAACAACTTGCTGTTTAAACTGGATCTCTCATGCAGTCTTTTCAGCATATCCCACATGCCTTTCGCTGTATTCTCACTGCGTATGTGAATAAGCTGATCATCTTCTACTAGTAAGCTTATGGTGGCCCGCACCCATCTGTTTTTACTGTGCCAGTCCTGATAATCATCTTGTGGTCTCTCTGTAGTGATAACTTCCCACAAGTCATCCCTGGATAATAGCATTTCCACTTTAAATTTCCATAGCTGATAATTGTCATTGTTCAGCTTGGCCACTGATAGTTTAGGTTCTGAACTACAGGCCATTCTCCCTCCGTTATATATACAGTGCCTTGCGAAAGTATTCGGCCCCCTTGAACTTTTCAACCTTTTGCCACATTTCAGGCTTCAAACATAAGGATATAAAATTGTAATTTTTTGGTGAAGAATCAACAACAAGTGGGACACAATTGTGAAGTGGAACGAAATTTATTGGTTATTTTAAACTTTTGTAAAAAATAAAAAACTGAAAAGTGGGGCGTGCAATATTATTCGGCCCCTTTACTTTCAGTGCAGCAAACTCACTCCAGAAGTTCAGTGAGGATCTCTGAATGATCCAATGTTATCCTAAATGACTGATGATGATAAATATAATCCACCTGTGTGTAATCAAGTCTCCGTATAAATGCACCTGCTCTGTGATAGTCTCAGTGTTCTGTTTAAAGCGCAGAGAGCATCATGAAGACCAAGGAACACACCAGGCAGGTACTGTTGTGGAGAAGTTTAAAGCCAGATTTGGATACAAAAAGATTTTCCAAACTTTAAACATCCCAAGGAGCACTGTGCAAGTGATCATATTGAAATGGAAGGAGTATCAGACCACTGCAAATCTACCAAGACCCGGCCGTCCCTCTAAACTTTCATCTCAAACAAGGAGAATACTGATCAGAGATGCAGCCAAGAGGCCCATAATCACTCTGGATGAACTGCAGAGATCTACAGCTGAGGTGGGAGAGTCTGTCCATAGGACAACAATCAGTCGTACACTGCACAAATCTGGACTTTATGGAAGAGTGGCAAGAAGAAAGCCATTTCTTAAAGATATCCATAAAAAGTCTCGTTTAAAGTTTGCCACAAGCCACCTGGGGGACACACCAAACATGTGGAAGAAGGTGCTCTGGTCCGATGAAACCAAAATCGAACTTTTTGGCCACAATGCAAAACGATATGTTTGGCATAAAAGCAACACAGCTCATCACCCTGAACACACCATCCCCATTGTCAAACATGGTGGTGGCAGCATCATGGTTTGGGCCTGATTTTCTTCAGCAGGGACAGGGAAGATGGTTAAAATTGATGAGAAGATGGATGGAGCCAAATACAGGACCATTCTGGAAGAAAACCTGTTGGAGTCTGCAAAAGACCTGAGACTGGGACGGAGATTTATCTTCCAACAAGACAATGATCCCAAACATAAAGCAAAATCTACAATGGAATGGTTCACAAATAAACGTATCCAGGTGTTAGAATGGCCAAGTCAAAGTCCAGACCTGAATCCAATCAAGAATCTGTGGAAAGAGCTGAAAACTGCTGTTCACAAACGCTCTCCATTCAACCTCACTGAGCTCGAGCTGTTTTCCAAGGAAGAATGGGCAAGAATTTCAGTCTCTCGATGTGCAAAACTGATAGAGACATACCCCAAGCGACTTGCAGCTGTAATCACAGCAAAAGGTGGCGCTACAACGTATTAACTTAAGGGGGCCAAATAATTTGGCACGCCCCACTTTTCAGTTTTTTATTTTTTACAAAAGTTTAAAATATCCAATAAATTTCGTTCCACTTCACGATTGTGTCCCACTTGTTGTTGATTCTTCACCAAAAAATTAAAATTTTATATCCTTATGTTTGAAGCCTGAAATGTGGCAAAAGGTTGAAAAGTTCAAGGGGGCCGAATACTTTCGCAAGGCACTGTATAGGAACAGTCTTACTTCTGTACAGGAGATGTCTCTGTGGAAGCTTCCTTATGTTGATCTCTGCATCTGTCTTCCGTTCTGGACTTCACTCTGCCTGGTTACTGGGGTTTATCCGGTTACTGAGGCTTCATTTGATCACTGGAGCTTCATTTGATCACTGGGGATTCATTTGATCACTGGGCCCATAACCTGTTGCAGAGTGCGATTGCTGGATGTGGCAGAGTCAAAACCAGATAGACAGTTGTATATAACAGGAACAAAACTTTAGTGAAACATGAGTGCAGTAAGAGAAGATCACCTCACATGGTGAATAACAGATCCAGTTCAGCACACACACTAAAAATACAGGAAATATATATCAACCAGCATCAAAAACAACAAAAGTACAGAGTGTCTACAGATAAACATTTAGTAACAGCTACATCTAGTGTCATAAATGTGAACTGCAGTCAATCCAGCAAATATAGAGACAAAGCTGGCTGTTGTATATCTCCAACAATTTTTTATGAAATGTTAGTTTTTTTCTGTTTGATGCACTTTGCAAGTTGCGAATCTGGTGAATTTGGCTCATGTTTTAGGTTAAAGAAATGACTTGACTTTCTTTTTTCCACTGTACCACTGTCTGAAAATGCACCAAATTCACACAAAGCTGCATGCTAAGTGTTAGGCTACATTCAGATGACAGATATGGACGTTTTTCAAGGCTGTTTTGCATCCGAGGGGTACCTGTTTTCACAGATCCCTCATACATTGAAGTTTCTGGAGGGATTTGTGAAAACGGACAAAAAATGGCCTATATTTTGACAGTCAGTTTCAACATACTGTCAAAATAGCTGTCATGTGAATAGCCCCCATTCCCATGAATAAATGACGTGTGACGGCTATTAAAAAACAGCCATAAAACTGCCAATTAAGACGTATGTGTGAATATAGGGTTACTCTTTATGACTATGCCAAAATGGTGCCAAAATGTGGTGTATCAACTATATCTTGGCACATTTAGTTTGTGATCACATTTTTCAGTCTTACTAAAAAAGTAGTTGTGACTTTGTTGTCATTTTGTGTGAAAAGGGTGTGACTTGACTCCTGGCTCCCTGCTTCTAAATGCAGCTTGTGAAGTTTGCTTTGCCTGCACTGTGCTCTGTAACGACTGCAGGAAATGACCTCACCTAAGTTGCTACTGGCTCTTAGACTCAAAAACAAAGGAATAAGAACATATAAACCCTTCTTACCATTACCAAGCTAAGAACAGGAAACTAAAGAAATATAAAATATGATATATATATATATATAAATATATATATATATATATATATATATATATAAAATTAAACACAAAAAATAAAGACTAAAAGGCTCTCTTGTTGGTTAAGTGACGGCGACAGCTTTATTTAAATTTATATTTACAGAATGCTATATGTGCACAGCAGAAGGGGGCCGCTGTCATCGGTATGCCTCTCACAGCAATGTAAAGGATATGTTCAACCATTAAAAAACCAGGCTGCCTCCCAGCTGTGCACTCAAAAACTGCCACCACAAAGGCACATGTCCCTAATCCATGCTGCGAACCCCGCTTAACAACAAGAGAGCCTCCTCTATCCAATCTTGCAAGCCAGCCAAAAAGATATTCTGACCGATAGGATTAAGGTGAACCCCATCAGCCAATAAGACATCACGATTGTCACCTTCTAGCTTCTGATGATGCACAGCAACACCACCATGACTCCAAACATAACGGGAGATCCACACATTCAATACTTTTCTGGTCTGCTCAAACGTGGCCAGGTTACCTACTCCACATCAAAGTTGCTGAGAAACCACATCCGACCACACTATTACCACCTTCTTACCTTCTTAAAGAGGAACGGAATCCTATCCATATCAGATTTCATCAAGGATATCAGTTCAGCCAGCTTCACCATACACAGGTAGTTACCACCCATGTGAAGAACCAAGATCACCGGACCCGACACACTCCTGCACTGGAGCCTCAATTAAAAACAAAGAACAAAGAAAAAAAAACAACATAAAAAACAGATAGACAAATCAAACATCATCAACCAACAGATCAAGACGGATGTAAATGCGATAACAATGGGAACTCCAATGACCCAATGTCAGACAGATGAGATAATGTCACTCAGAGAGACCCAAAGCTTCCGTGGTCGTGGCAGCACCAATTTGAAATGAATGTGTACTGTACCCAGAAGGATCGACCCAAACATGCAACAGACAACGGTAAAAAAGCATACTTAACTGGTACCACAACAATGGCACACCATCCTGGTGCAGGCGAAACTCCGCTCCTACAGACCAAAGCAATAAGTAATCACAAACCACCACAATTGGAAACTCAGGACCATCCAGAGCATTGATCGCCGACCAAATGCATTGACGCAACGGAAGGAACACAACAATGACAAATGTCCAAACTGACCGACTTAATAAATAAAAAATCGTCTAAATAATGCAAAACGGAATCAAACCCAGACTCAAAAATAACCATGCACTCCAAAAAGGAACTAAAAGTCTCAAACAAATTACAAGAAATTGAACACCCCAAAGGTAAACAAGTGTCAACATAATAACTGCCATTGAAAAACAATCTCAACAGATGGAAACACTCCGGGTGAACTGGCAGCAAGTGATGGCCCGATCAAGACATCTCCTCCTTGAATTTCCATCATTAATCGAGTGGTGTATCAGGCAAAATTTCCCCTCCTCCTTCTTAGACAAGATACCCAAAGGAGACACCCATAAATTACTATAAGGAGGGTATGGAAAAGGGCTTGTAATCCGATGGACGCTAACCTCCTTTGCGAGCTTCTCACACACTATGTCCAGATGTTCATATACAAAATGAAGATTATCAAAAAATAAAGCGCACAAACCCAGCACATACGGACTAGAAGAAACCCCGCCAAAACTGTCACTTAGCACTTGCCCTTCCCGCTTCAATGGGTACAGCTCCAACCATGGGCGCATTGCAATGACGCTAACTGTAGTTCTCTGTTGCATAGGAGCCACCCAACGCAGAAGAAGGCTTAGCCTTGTAGACTCAATGGATCATCACATTTGCCCTGCTGCAAAGAGAGCACTTGTGTCGAAGCCTTCCCCATTTGTTCGATGCGCCGCTGTCCCAGAGGAAGCTCCGGAGCCAGCGGCTGCCTTTGGAAAGGGCAACTAACATCATTAGTTGAAACCACACATCGGTGGTTTTTGATGCCCACCCCACCGATGGCGTCAAAACCAGATGCCGTCAAAAACCACTATCATAACACCACCAAGCTGTACCTCCATACAGCTTAAAAGCGCTGTGAATGGTGTCTAAATAAAGTAAAAGATCCGCAGAACACTTGGGAAAATGCTGACAAGTGATATGTGTTAATATCAAAAAATACTGCAACCAATTACCAAACGGTTTTGTGACCCGTGCCTTCCACTCCGTGCCCCTCTTAAAGAGGACCTTTCATGACTTCAGCACACTGTTGGCTTTCCTGTTAATATCGGCGCAGTTAGTTTTCTGCCCCATCATCAGAAGGGTGTTCCTGAAAGTCTAGCTGGGCTGGGCCCCCCTGATGGTACTCGTCCATAGCCCTGTACTGGGGGGGCATTCCTCACAGTTCAGCATCATTGCTGGGCGGTAAGGAACGCCTCCTCTGACAGTACAGAGCTATGGACGAGTACAGTCAGGGGGGCATTCCTCACAGCAAATTTATGAAAGCAGACATGTCAACTGAGAATCTCCTTATTTAAACCTCCTCACCCAGTTACCTGATCCCAGCACTGTTCAATTAGTCTACAGACCAGAAAGCTGGCAGAAGTATGCATACCTCCCAACTTTCAAAGCACAGAAAGAGGGACAAAATGTGTGGAGCGCCATGCGCACCATGGCAAATTTAGCTCCAACCACTTCTACATTGACTGCGCCCATTCTCACCCATTTTTCTTTGTGCCTCCACACAGTATAATGCTCCCACAGTCACCCTAATATTATATGCCTCTACATTATAATGTTCCCCTCCAATTGCCCCACAGTATTAAGTCCCTCTACTCATGCCCCAGTTTAAATTGGCAGAAACTAGAGGGGGACATCACAACTGAGTGATGTCATCACATCGCGCCTACAGCTCCCAGGGCCGGAGCACACAGGGGACAGAGCGGTGATGCAGGGGCTGTGTGCGGACGGCTCCTGCTTCACCATTTTACCTCCCACCAACCGGGACGGCGGGGACAGGACCCATAATCTGGGATTATCCCACAGAATCCGGGACGGTTGGGAGGTATGAGTATGTGTTAACTAATTTTATGTTATGCTATCATTTAGAGAACTGTACATCAGCAGTCCAGTGCTGGCTTCTCCTACTCCTGGCGGTACCTCAATAAATAGAAGGGGGATGCAATATCTGCTGGCACACCAGTGTGGCCAACACAGTGGTCTTAGATAAATAGAACATAAGCACTCCGTTCATGTATAGTAAGGTAATGTTTTTAATTCAAGCCCTCCACATATGATACAGAAGTAACATTTGAACTTTTCGGACCTTCATCAGACTCTGTACGTGAAAAGAGGGGGAGATCGGTATGAGGTAAGGCAGACAGATTCTATAAGAGAAATCGTTGACACAGTGGTCTCTTACTGAAAGCAGGCTGAGGAATTGGTCATGTCTGACTGTCATTTGTGTCAGAATGGCAAATCAGACATGTCAGGTGGGAGAGGAGAGTTTGGATTACTCTGATATAAAGTGGAGATTCATGGGGCAGGTGTGGAAGACAAGCCCTGTGGTAAAAAGTTTCAGTGACATGAGTCAAGACAAATACATACAAGACAAATACAAGTTATAGCCACGTACACTCATGAACTAGTGCTTATGCAGGGACTACTAGTTCTACAGTCCTAAAGCCTGACTTCATTTCACAATGGGAGGGGTTCCAGTTTTTAATCACTTGCTCTACACTTCATTGCACTACTCTTCATTGCATTTAGCGTAATAGCCTCTATTTATTATCATACTATATAGAGGAGCTCATAGGACAACACATTAGAAAATATAACGTAAATACAGAATAGCTGCCCCTGAAAGCAGTCCTCTACCTTTGTCAATGATGTCATGTAAATAATATTGCTGTTCAAAAGACTGGCACAGCTTTCAAAAAAGACCAGCTACTAGCCTGTCTACATAAACCACTATTTTAATAGTAACCAGTTCCAGTAATGCCTGAAAGAATGCCTGACCCAACATACGCCAAAACTATAATACTAACCGGACCATTAATGGAATAACCACACAGACGCATATTGATCTTTTTAATGGGTGGGAGCCGGCCACAGCATTTATTAAAATTTTCAAGACTTCCAGATTACTTGCCATGTAATTGTAGACCCCAGAGGCATGTGACACCCGACAGACCCCCACATCATAATAACATAACCATCGCAAGCTGTGACTTACTCTGACACAAAACGTTGCATGGAAACAAATACTTTACCTACGTATCTGCAGACCCCAGACCTCAAGCTTCCTTTGTACCTCAATCCCACTGTGAACCCCATGCCCATTTTAGATGATGCCAACCCTGATGTGCTAAATACACTGACTACCATTGCTTAAAAAGTTCCGACCAACGGTCAGTACCAACATCCACTCTTCCCAGGAACACCAGAAGCGTGCTTTTGATCGCCGACACAACAGCAACAAAGAAATCACTGCTGGTACCATTGTTTATATCAAGAATCATCACCGTATTCATCACATGGGTTCAAAGATGGAACCATGCTGGATTCTACCCTATTTAGTTGTGAAATCCTTGACTAATGGATGAGTAAAACTTAAGAACAATAAGACTGACAAGATACTGAGCAACACCTACCACGCCAGCAACCTTAAGATTTATCAGAATGAAGACTTCTTCACCACCCCAGTTTCACGATGATTGTACCAGTGACTCTGCGACACATAAAGACAAGCAAACTAAGACTTTCAGCCCACTAACAAGTTCAGGAAGCAAGTATCTTAGCACCAATTTTGGCCTTATGTTTGGTAGGGTTGTACACTATGGCTGCACAAGGGAACTGGTGGGAACTGCTACTCCCGGGACATCAGCTACATCCTGACAGGAACAGAGGACAAGCACTCCCTTCTCAGAGATAAAGTCATCCACCACATGAAAACTGACTTGACAAAAAAACTACAGGATTACTTGAACCAAAATGTGAATGAATATGTGAACATCTCTGGAATGTCTTGTAATGGAGTCTGTGCAACTGATGCAGAGATCATGGCCACAGCTAGTCTGTTGAGTTGCGACATCATCATCTACACGAACTTTAGTGACTCCATGGATTGGTTTGCATATCCTGCAAGCTTCACTCTGCAGTCAACAAAAGAACATGCACTTTATCTGGAAAATAAGCATGATCTTTTTAATGTTGTTATCAGTGTTTACCTTTTAAATGTTTATATTGTAGCAAGAACTTGCTAATGTAGAGGTCCCAATACATGGGATGACTATTGGGCAATTTGTTGTCCCGTATAGTTGTCCCTTGCATTGAGCGATTATTGACTTATCGCTAATGAGAAATCGCTGAGAAAAAAAAAAATTTACATACTGCCCAGCATGTTTTGGCCCTCCTCCATGTCTCCGCCAGCATCCATTTCTTGCTTCTCTGGCTGCAGCTGTAGGATGGGGAAACAGCCCTCATGTTATGAATGTACCTGTTTCCATAAATAAGTTTATTTTTTTTTTTTATAAACTGACATTTGTTTGTTTGACCACAAGAGGCCACTGTTACCTCAGAAATGGGAAGGACTGTAATTCTGTAATTCCCTGGAGTAGTGACGTGGAGACCCTGTTCTGCAGAGGTGGAACTAGAAGGAGTAGAGGGTGTGTGGCAGCCATCTTAGGAGTGTGCGTTGAGCTTTTAGAAGAAGAGGACTGAAATGAGAGAAGAAGGATTCCTAAGGGATCAAAGATATAGCAAGGTGGTGCTGAAACAGAGACTGTTCCAGGGTTTGTTCAGACAGCATCCTAAGTTGAAGATTGCTATCAAGGACCCGGCTGAGAAGTGGCCCTGTCAGTGAGACCGCATGTTTTCTGTATGATCTCCGCTTCCAGCTGTTCCAGACCTAGGCTAAAAGGTACATAAGAGATCCGGGTCAGTAAGAAAAGTAATCGTGCATGAACCGCATTACATTGTTTTGCTTTGGACTGAGTAAGGGCCTGTAGTTAGAATACTTAGGCATCCTCATCTTCACAGGCCACACTACTGGTGAATTATTTACCTATTCGGTAGCAAGAGAATTCTATTGAGTTGTAACTCTCATAGAGGAGCTTCTGAGGAAGTCTAGAAGTGACATTTTATACATTGTCACATTTCTTTGGCTTGCAGGCTGACCTACTATTATATTTACTTGGTTGTACTTTGGTTGGGGGGAATAGGGGTATTTTGATAAGTTTGTAAGCTCTAGTGTTATACCGCCGGTGCCCCTATCACATTGACTGAATTGTTCCTGTGACTAGGGTGATAAAAAGGTAACTAGCGGCTGGTTAGTTGCAGCCTGCAGATAGGTAAAAGCTTGGAGTTTATTGGAGGCACACATTGGAGGGCACCGCACTGTACAACACCAGGGCCTCAGCATACTGGCTGAGTGTATGTAAATAGCTGGGAGTGTTCTTTTTGGTAAAGGGGTGTTACTACACTAAGTAAAATCTTGTTTTTACTAAATTGAGTCTGAGTCGCTTTCCTTTGTTCGTGACTTCGCTGTATCCTGGGGAGCCCACCCTGGTACATGACCTACAACTTGGCGTAGAAGGCAGGATACAGCGACCGTCATGGACAGGAACGTGGCGGGGAATTAATTCCCCGGCGCCAACTGCACCGGTCCAGGGTGCCCCTGCACAGCAAGGGTTACCAGCCCCAGTACCAGTCATGCCAGCCCAAATAGGGTACTTATCAGCCGGGGCACTAATGCAGCATCTGCCAAAGTTTGGCGGTAACAATATGACGTTGCAGGACTGGGCCGAAAGGGTACGAAGCATAGTTAAATTGATTAACCTGATACCGGGGCTGCATGCAGAGATAGTATTGGAGGCTTTAGAAGGTGACGCTAGACGGACAGTGATGGTATGGATCGAATCAGAGAGAGACACTTTGGAAAAAATATTCTCCCTGCTAGAGGGAGCTCAGGGAGGGCGTACCAAAGTAGCACAGTTGAAAAGCAACTTCTTTAATCGGTCACAGCGAGAGGGTGAGGCTTTAATACAATACTTTAACGCCTTACTGGAGATGCTGAATGAAGTGTAGCGGCGAGATTCGGAGGCTATGGGAGCCTTCAAAGAAGTGGACCGACTACTACGAGACCAATTTATCCTAGGATTATCCAATAAGTTTTTACAGGATAAACTACAAGAGATGACCCAGGCAGATGCCAACATGACATTCTATAATGTTTACCTGGCTGCTGTAGAAACGAAAGAAGAGCCCATGGCTGTAAGTGTGAAGGCAGTGAGTAGCACCCAAGTGACAGGGGCTCGAGTAGGTCCTGAAGACGCAGAGTCCTTGAAGGATGTAAGTGCCGGAAGATGGAAGTGGGGGGAATAAGGGTATTTTGATAAGTTTGTAAGCTCTAGTGTTATACCGCTGGTGCCCCTATCTCACTCACTGAATTGTTCCTGTGACTAGGGTGATAAAGAGGTAACTAGCACCTGGTTAGTTGGAGCCTACAGATAGGTAAAAGCTTGGAGTTTATTGGAGGCACACATTGGAGGGCACCGCACTGTACAACACCAGGGCCTCAGCTTACTGGCTGAGTGTATGTAAATAGTTGGGAGTGCTCTTTTTGGTAAAGGGGTGTTACTACACTAAGTAAAATCTTGTTTTTGCTAAATTGAGTCTGAATAGCTTTCCTTTGTTCGTGACTTCGCTGTATCCTGGGGAGCCCACCACGGTACACAACTTACACAGCTTTTGAATTTCGCGCTGTCTCCTATCCCCGCAGGTCTTCTGGGTCACCTGATCAGTGTATGACACGTCATGTGCTGATCAGGTGACCCATAAACATTCAGCTGATAATCGCCCCATGTAAAACCACCTTTATAAGTTGAAGTTTCAAGATGTTATGACTTGTATTATATTATGGTTGAAGTAATAAGTCTATGTGTTTAGAGTTTTAAACTTTAAGTCAGTTAGCTTTCTCACTTAACTTACCACACAAAGCTGAATCCCCAATAAAATGTTGAAAAATTAAAAAAAAAAAATTAAAAAAAAATTCTTGTGTATATCACTCAATGCTAGTGATGGGGGTATAAAATGGCCTGAGGGGTATGAATTGGCCTAGGCCAATCTATACCACGGGGTATAATCTAGCCTAGGCCACTTTAACCCCAGGTATAGTCTGGACTGTGGGTATACTCTGGCCTGTTACACCAGTTCCTTTCCTTAGGCCACTGATTTGCCTCAGCGGTCACATGAGACAAGGACTTCCACTGGAACAAGCACCGGGGCGCCCCAGCGATGTAATTTTTCTTACAAATATTAAGCGGGGAGTCAAAAACAAAAATTTAAAAATGCCTGCGGTAGGAAGGAGTTAAAACTGGTTGAGCTTTTTGGACAATCCCATTATGTTAGAAGCCCCCTATGGTACTACAATTATAGACTCATCATAGGTGTCTGATGCAGGTACCCTCAGCAATAAATAAAATCAGTAAGTGTGTAGTATTCCAGTAGTGCCAGAAGGAGAATAGGGCATTAAACCTTTTTTTTTATTTAAGAAATCAATGGATTTCTTAATGGATATCCATTAAATTTACATAAATTAATCCTCAGGAACAAGGACACCCTTTGTAGCTAGTTGCTGATTTAGTTAATAGATGGGGAATTTGCTAGAATTTACTATTCGTACCTACCTGGAAACTTAATTTAATATTAAAGAATAATATCTATATAATATCCAGTTCATTTTTATTAGCCAGACATCACGCTATTTCAAAGCTGATCTGTTTGTTTTGAGATTTTAGTGACTAGCAATGGACGTTATCTACTTGCTATTAAAATCTGCATTAGATTATAGACAATTATGCTATATGTACATAATGCAGTAAATATAGAATAAACAATAACATCAATTACACATAGAGAAACTAGCCAATAATTTTTAGCATAAAAGTCTAGGATTTTGAATATGGATTATGATCCCTTTTGCTATCATTGACCTGAAGAAAATAAATCTCCTTTTATTTGTTGATCCGTGCACTTCAATACACTCAGTTCGAAACATTATAAAACAAGAGGCTCCCTCTACACAATGACACATCCATTAACAGGCTTTGCTCCTTCTGAAAAATGCCCCTAAGACATTGACAGGCAGAAGAGCAGCAGTAACATGAGTCTTTTTTATAGAGATACAAAGACTTTCCAAAACATAAATAATTTACAAGACTTGAGGACTGAGTCCACTGCCTGCTTTTATATGCCATGGTAATTATTTCAGCAGGGATCTCAATGTCATTTAGTTTACTGATGTTTTGGAACAGGGAATTTTATGATATTCTGATTGATGTATACTTGCTGTATGCACTGTGTCTATAATAAATGGAGCTATAATTAACAAAAAAAAGAAAACAGTGGAAGACATATGTCCCATGCCAGTACCCCCTGGTCCTCTACTGAATCCTCATGTGTAAAAGAAAAAAAGAAATGCTAAAATTTAAATCCAATCTCCAATGCTGTTTACTGGAAACCATAATCCTTCTTGGGCCACTACTTCCACAGTGGTCACAGGGAATCAGTTTGCCAGGAGAGTCCTTTTGGTATCAAATTCAGAGTAGTGACCTGATCATATATAGGTTGTTGCTTAGCTAATAAGCAAATAGTACAAGTGAAGGGTTAGTAAAATGGTTTTCAAACAGTAACATATACTGAAGAGATTCTATAGCTTTTTCTTGTTGCACTTATTTGAGATCAAACTGTTAAATGTTGTATGATTTAGGTATGTAAAGATATGAAGAGGATATTTATTGTTAAAAAGGGTATGAAACCAGCAAAAATAGCAGTTATTTTACCAAATTTACAAAAAAATGAATTTTGTGACAAATTTGGCACAGTTAACTGGCCATACACATTAGATTACAGACTGCCATCGCTCGTCTGAAATGAACTGTGGTTGGTGGGTATAACCCAATGAACAACCATGAACCTTCCAATGAGTGTTCAACTACCCCAGTGACTTGGAAAATTAGCAGATGAAAGTTGTTCAATGCCAAAGAAGTGCTGAAAGCAGGAAATGACAGACACTTTGTTATGCTAGGTTCACACCTGTGTTCGGGTTTCTGTTAGGGGGGTCCCCTTGGGGGTAACAATAATTACTAGCAGGCATATGAGAGCCTTAGTGCAAAGTTTAAATACCTTGCCGGCATTCATGATTGCAGGATAGGTCAGCACCTCAGAGCCTAAGTAGCTGCAGAGCTAAGAGAAAGCTTCACACGTCAGCATGGAAACCTTAAAGTGACAGTAGTAAGCAGTGCTGCAGCGAAGAAAATATATAATGAGACTCCTAACAATAGGCATAGAAAATGTCTACAGCACATACTAAATGTGGGACATGTCATTTCCTCCATGCTCATGTAGCCCTATTTGGGGGGGGGGGTATGAGTATTATCCCTCCCGCAACAGACTCTGGCGCTGACCTGTGTGTATAATGGGACCTGAAGCCTTCGCTGAAGGGAAGAGTGGGAACATATATGAAATATATCAGTGCCTCCACCCAGGATAGAGCCTCTGTATTACAGGGAGGATCTCTTCCTGGGACTTACCCATGAAGTACAGTTAGTAGCCTTAACAAGGATCACTGTACTAATCTCACAGTCTGAAGAATACATACAGATACCACATAAGGTTATAACAGTAGCTTTATAAGAATCAACAGGGTAATAATACATACATACAATATACTCAGAACACAGCAGTACTACAACAACCAGCAAGTCCTCAACCGTCTTAGGTTATATACCCGGGTATATATATAGATATATAGCAAGAGTCCAGTGCACAATACCTCCAGGCAACAGAAGAGATGCAGGGGCCCCTGTGGATGACTGTGGATCCTCGGATTCTTCCAGGAGATGACAGACAGCCGATCAGGAGATGATGATGATGATGGTGAGATTCTTCACAGGCAGCAAACAGGGCGACGGTGACGGCAGTAGATGCAGGCCTGACTACCCTAACACTGAGTCCTTAACCTGTCAGCTAAACTACTAGTGCCACCGGGCCTCTAACTAGCTAGTTGGCCTTCGGAAGCCTAACCTATCACTGCCCTGAACTATATATATATATATATGGATCCCTAACTACGGTTACTAGCTAGGTCCTGTGAGTATATAGGGGGTAACACATACCTAACTATATACTGTGAAGTAAAGAGGAACAAGTGGCTCTTAGACTCCCCCAGACATAACATGTCTGTCTCCCAGCAGCTCTGCTCACATCTCTCCCCCCAGCAGCTCTGCCTCACATGTGTCTGACTCACTGTATTTACAAAACAAAACTTGCACTAAATGCCTGGGGTCTCTGAAGCCAAACTGCAGGGGCAAAGAAGCCAGATACATTATATACTAGTAGAAATGGCAGTTCCCTACACTCTCCCTCTGGTGAAATCTTTACGTCACGTCAAAGACATACAAAGTCATAGTATACAGTCAACATTACCAATGACAATATCAATATGGTTGCTTTTGCATTTACAGAGTCACAACAGGTTAATAGGTATACATGCCAGCAGGAGCGAAAATTGGTAACATATTGACCAAAGTGGACACTGCACCCACCCAAGCATGGTATAAATGAGGCTGAGTAGTAAATCTGGGGTCCCCCAAACTATCATATGTCAGCATAGGTGGAGGGTGTCTAATTCTCTCTCCTCTCCGTACCTCTCTCTGAGGTAAACTAGCATGTCCAGGCCCTAAACTAGGGTTGTCTGCCATGGGAGGGGATGGTGCTGGTGGCGTAGGAGAGCTAGATCCCTGCTCATCTGTAGACACAGATCTAGGTACGAATTCTGGAGTTTGAGGGTTCATAGGTCTCCCTGAAGGAGAAGATACTGGTGATCTAGGAACTTCAGGAGCCACAGTCCAATCACTCTCAGGAGTTTCAGGAAGGTCAGGTGGAATATCGGCTAAGGACTGTGGAGAATCGCAGGCCGAGCCATCATTGGAGATATCCATACCATCAATCTGAGGTACAGGCAACAAATGATTTCTATGCCAAGTCCTGATCCTCCCGTCCCGTCCTTTTATCTTGTAGACTGGTATTCCAGGCAACCGATCTACCACTGTAAAGAGTTCACTCCGCCATCGATCAGCCAGCTTATGTTTTGCAGATGCTCCCAAATTCCGTAGCAGAACATGGTCCCCAGGGTTCAATTCTCGGTATCTTACTCGAAGATCAAATCTCCTTTTATTTCCTTCATTCACTTTGGCCGCATTTTCCTCAGCCAGCTGATAAGCACTCTTAAGCGTTTCTTTCAAACGTGCCACGTATCGGTAATGATCTCGATGACTGATACCATCGGTAGAGACTCCCAACAAGATGTCAATAGGTAGCCTAGGCTCTCTTCCAAACATCAGAAAGTATGGTGAAATATCCTGTGCTCTCGTGCCTTGTACTATTATAGGCATGCACCATAGCCTCCACTTTTCTACTCCAGGATCGCTTATCCTCAATTCGTAAGGTACCAAGCATATCAAGTAAAGTCCTGTTAAATCTTTCAGGAAGGGCATCTCCCTCTGGATGGTAAGGCGTCGTCCGACTTTTGCGGATGTTCAACAACTGAAGTAACTCTTTGATCAGGTTACTCTCAAAATCCCGGCCTTGATCAGAATGCAACCGGTGTGGTAAGCCATAATGGATAAAATACTTTTCCCAAAGCACTCTTGCAACAGTGACTGCTTTTTGATCCTTAGTCGGAAAGGCTTGAGCATATCGTGTGAAGTGATCAGTCACCACCAATACATTTCCAAATCCTCTGGAGTCGTTGTCAATACAAAGGAAGTCTATGCAGACAAGATCCATGGGGCCCGAACTCTTCAAGTGTCCCATGAAGGCCGCTCGAACCGGGACAGTCTTCCTCTGCAAACATCTGCGACAGCACCTACACAGACGAGTCACGGTATCTCTCATTTTGGGCCAGTAGAATCGGTCTTGTATTAGGCCATAAGTCTTCTCAGGTCCCAAATGACCATGATAATCATGCAGACTTCGGAAAATCATCTTCTGAAAGCAGCTTGGAATAACTAGTTGGCGCCTTCCAGGGTGATCATGATACAGCACCACACGATAAAGTAGGCCATTGTCTATTTCAAACTTCTCCCAATCTCGTAGAAGTTGACTGCATTCAGAGGGTAGGGATGTCTTTAACATTTCTCTGTCTTGAGAACTCACTGCTTGATAAAGAGGTCCAATTAAAGGATCAGTCTTTTGACTCCAGATCATTCGCTTTGAAGATATAGAACAACTCTCAAAGGATCCTAAAGCGGCAGGGTAGGCAAACATGTCTGGTACAGCTTCGGGACCTCCCCCAATAGAGTCAATAAGCCGAGTTTCAGAAAAGGCTACTCGGTCTTCAACTACAGCAGCCATGGCACACAAAGCTCCTACTCCAGGACTTGGCACTTCTTCCCATTCATCCACTACTTCCGGACTAGGTAATCCAGGCCGTCTTGATAGAGCATCTGCCCCAATGTTCTTAGGCCCCGATTTATACTTGAGTGTGAATTGGTAGTTGGATAAAGCTGCCAACCAGCGATGTCCTGTAGCATCGAGTTTAGCGGTTGACAAAACGTATGTCAGTGGATTGTTGTCTGTTCTTACTTCAAACGTGGCTCCGTATAAATAGTCATGTAATTTATCAACAATGGCCCACTTGAGCGCCAAAAACTCCAATTTATGTACTGGATAATTTTTCTCGCTGGGAGAAAGACTTCGACTTATGAAAGCTATGGGCCGTAACCCGGCCGGGTATTCTTGGTGCAGCACGCCACCTAATCCTTCAAAGCTGGCATCTACATGTAGCACATATGGCTTATGTGCATCAGCATAAGCCAGAACGGGAGCTTCTGTCAATTTCTTCTTCAACAACTTAAATGCTTCTTCACAATCCGCAGTCCACCTATCGCCAAAAAGGCTTTTGGAAGACCCTTTCTTCTTTCCCGGATCTCCTGCATCACTCTTCAACAGGTCGAGGAGGGCTCGAGCAATTTTTGAATATACTTCCACAAATCGTCGATAGAATCCACAAAACCCCAAGAAAGATTGCAACTCCGTAATATTTTGCGGTCGGGGCCAATTCACCACAGCTTCAATCTTACCAGGATCGGTAGCAACTCCTTCAGCAGAAACAATATGACCTACATAAGTGACCGAAGATCTACAAAATTTGCATTTGTCAGCCGACAACTTCAGCCCCTCTTCTTTTAAGCGATGGAGTACTCTCATGAGTCGTTCTTCATGTTCTTCCAGCGTCTTTCCAAACACAATAATGTCATCAAGATATACAAGGCATTCCCGGGGCACTAAATCACCTAACACTCTTTCCATCAACCTTTGGAACGTTGCTGGCGCACCTTTTGTACCTTGCGGCATACGAGTGAACTGAAAGAAACCCAAGGGGCATATGAAGGCTGTCTTTTCCTGATCCTCAGGTGCCATTGGGACTTGATAGTATCCCGATCTTAGGTCCAGCACTGTGAACCAACAGTTTCCATTCAGAGCTTCCAGAGCTTCTTCAATTCTCGGCAGTGTATACTGATCAGGTAAGGTTCTCCGGTTCAGAGTTCTGTAATCCACACATAGGCGAATTGCTCCAGATTTTTTTCTTACCACCACAATAGGTGAGGCATAGGGGCTCTTACTGTCCACAATGATCCCCTGACCTTTCATTTGCTGTAGAGTCTGTCTTAACTCATCAACATCCTTTGGAGCAACTCTCCGTGGTCGCTCCCGGAAGGGAGTAGAATCGGTCAATCGGAAAGTGTGTTGAGCACTTTTAGCACAACCTACATCCATATCATCCATGGAGAACACTTCCGATAATTCAGACAACTTCTGTGTCAGTCGCTGATTCCAGGCCTCTGGTAAATGTGGATCACTCAAGTCAAGATTGAGATTAGGGATTGCATCTCGGATTTGAATCCTGCACACTTCAGCGTATGGATTTACTCCAAGCACAGGGTAGCAGTGGGCCACATTCTGGTATGGTCCAATTACAATCGGATGCGGTGAACAGTTCCTCACTGTCACACAGGTAGATAACTCCACTTTATTTCTCCAGTCCTTTCTCTCTGGGATCACCATCCAGCCATTCTGGTTAATCATTTCTTCAGGGGTTTCCATAAGGACATAACTCCCCCCTTCAAGCAAATCGGGAGCAATGCTGGAGGCTACTCTCAGAATTCTCTCCCCGCCGGCAGGAACTTCCACGGTTCTCTCACCGATATGATATACCATTCCATGTCGATAGCCAGTAGACAGGGCATCACAGAGTTCTCTAAGATCAGAAGATATATTCACCGGCTGAGCTGCAGGGTTCCAATCTCTTCCAAGAAACTTCTGAAAAGCATAATGCACTGCGGGACAATTAGTGCCAAGTATCACAGGAGCTGCACAAGAATCCCCTGTATCAGGACAGACAAGAGCCGTAATCTTCATGGGAGCGACACTCTGATCTTCTAATTCAGGGACAGCTATAACTACTTGTAGGCTGCCATCTACAGGATATGATCCTGAATTAAGCCCCCACAATTTCATTTGTCCTGTAGACTGAAGAGGTATATCCCTCAGATACTTTTGGTAGAACGAGCGATAAATCAGGGTCACTTGAGATCCTGTATCAAACAGGGCAGGAGCGGCATGACCATTGACAGTGACTTTGACAACGGACCTGGAGCCCGCGATAGCGCCTCTGGTCTTTACTCGGCCCGCCTTCCTTCGGTGTCTTTGATTCTGAATAGAGAAGACAGCACTGTGTCCCAATCCCTCACTGTCCTCCGTACACTGTCTGGCAGTATGGCCCGTCTGACCACATTTATAACAGGTTCTAGCATCCTTCCTCCATTGAGTGGCAGTGGGTGGAGTGGCGGACTGTCTAAGTTCTGACCGCTCCGCTGGTTTGTCCTTGTTTGAATTAGGAACAACATCTTCTTTAGAGATGCTTTTCGCTTTCTTAGGGGTACTAAAACTAATGTCAGCTTCTTGTTTCTTCACTAACTTCATTAAGTCAGGAAATGGAAGGACTCTATCAGATAGTAAGACCTTGAGTACTTGAGCAAGAGGATGATGAGGTTGTAACCCTCTCACCAACTGACTGGTTCTCATAGCGTCTACCTCTGAAGTAGATATAGCTGCGTGGTACACCAGACGTGAAAGAAGTAGCTGTAAACGGTTAATAAAAGTAGAGACATTTTCCCCTTCTTTTTGACGAACCATTCGGTAATCAGCAACCATCTGGGCAAGGTCATAGTATGGCTCAAAGTGATCAGACAGTACTTGTATATAGTCCAATGCACTCACTCCTTCATGAGAGTCTCTGTACAAGCGGATCAATTCTGCAGCAGGAGACCGCAAACTTTCACTGATACGCTGCCGCTTGCCTTCTTCAGAGCAAGACCATTCCTTCAGGCATTGGAGAGTATGTTCTTTCCATATCTCAAAGTTTTCCTCCCCTTGTGGTACTGGGACATTACCAGAGAATACTTTTAGTTTCTTGTAGTGAGTGGCCTGCAGGCCCTGAGCTAACATTTCAGTCAGCCTGGCTAAAGTGCTAATAGCACTGTCACTAGAGGAACTGCTAGCGACGGCCATACTGGGGGGGGTAACTGGCTGAGCGGGGTTCTTCCTTTACCTGAACCAGGGGAGGAACAGGAGGTCGGTAATCCCATGTAGTAGCTAGTGGGAGGTTCCCCTCTGAGCTATATCGCTTCTCCATATCAATGACTATTCCCACTTCTAAATCTCAGCAGTGCCTCCAAATGTAGCCCTATTTGGGGGGGGGGTATGAGTATTATCCCTCCCGCAACAGACTCTGGCGCTGACCTGTGTGTATAATGGGACCTGAAGCCTTCGCTGAAGGGAAGAGTGGGAACATATATGAAATATATCAGTGCCTCCACCCAGGATAGAGCCTCTGTATTACAGGGAGGATCTCTTCCTGGGACTTACCCATGAAGTACAGTTAGTAGCCTTAACAAGGATCACTGTACTAATCTCACAGTCTGAAGAATACATACAGATACCACATAAGGTTATAACAGTAGCTTTATAAGAATCAACAGGGTAATAATACATACATACAATATACTCAGAACACAGCAGTACTACAACAACCAGCAAGTCCTCAACCGTCTTAGGTTATATACCCGGGTATATATATAGATATATAGCAAGAGTCCAGTGCACAATACCTCCAGGCAACAGAAGAGATGCAGGGGCCCCTGTGGATGACTGTGGATCCTCGGATTCTTCCAGGAGATGACAGACAGCCGATCAGGAGATGATGATGATGATGGTGAGATTCTTCACAGGCAGCAAACAGGGCGACGGTGACGGCAGTAGATGCAGGCCTGACTACCCTAACACTGAGTCCTTAACCTGTCAGCTAAACTACTAGTGCCACCGGGCCTCTAACTAGCTAGTTGGCCTTCGGAAGCCTAACCTATCACTGCCCTGAACTATATATATATATATATGGATCCCTAACTACGGTTACTAGCTAGGTCCTGTGAGTATATAGGGGGTAACACATACCTAACTATATACTGTGAAGTAAAGAGGAACAAGTGGCTCTTAGACTCCCCCAGACATAACATGTCTGTCTCCCAGCAGCTCTGCTCACATCTCTCCCCCCAGCAGCTCTGCCTCACATGTGTCTGACTCACTGTATTTACAAAACAAAACTTGCACTAAATGCCTGGGGTCTCTGAAGCCAAACTGCAGGGGCAAAGAAGCCAGATACATTATATACTAGTAGAAATGGCAGTTCCCTACACTCATTTTAGAGAGGCCGGATGTAAGGCGAAGCCTTAAAAGGGAGTCCTGCATGACAGGGGATGACAGGAGAAGACGGACCTGTGAAGAAAGGGAGTTTGGAAGGGGTTAAATTGGCTGTGGCTGGGAGGGCTGAGTGGTTGCTAAGGAAGGGAGGGCACTGAAGAGGGGGGGAGGTAGGGAGAGGGGTCATATTTAAACGAAGGGCGGGAAAATCCCCGCCACTTCTCTGTGAGGCCAGTACAGGAGCAAGCCACCATCACCCTGTTGTGGTTAGTGCCCTCACCTCCTGATGGCCGAAGTGGACACACTCATAGCCCAGCTGCGGGCTGAAGCAGCAGAACGTGGGCCTCAGTGGTTGCAGTCCCAGCTTCAAGGACTGCTGCAGGCAGACGGCCGCGGAGGACCAGGCCTCCGGCGCGCCTTAGCCCAGAGGCGACCCCTCGGGTTCGGCACCGGGTACGGAGCCGCTCTAGGGACCCGCCGGCCTCTGGAGACGCTGAGCGCGCGGCTCAGCGTAATCCCAGGGCCGGGAGGAATCCATGGCAGCAGCGGAGCCTGCAGCTAGGGAGCGGATTCCCCCCTCCCTCCACGAGCACGCCGAGGGAAACGTTAGCGAAGGCTGTCGGCGGTCCCTTACCTGGCCGGGGGCCAGCTCTGCGCAGGGGATCAAGAGAGGAGGTCGGCGCTGCCCCATCCAGCCTGCTAGAGTCGGGGCAGGCGCTTCTAGGCGGCCTGCGCAGCGCAGGGGTGAGCGTTGCTGAAGATCTCTCCCTAGATGGCGCCTCCAGCAGTACATCGGCTGGGGGGCGGGGCTACAGCAGGACCAGAGGAGATGCGAGGAACAGAGGCCTTTGATCAGCGCTGCAGGACCAGGAAGAATCGGTCGCTGGAGACACAGCACCCAGGCACCAAGGTGAGGCGGGTTTATTTTCTGATAGGGCCCTGTTAGCTATCCCTGGGGGGGGGGGTTAGGGGGGTCCCCCGGGGGAGTTAGGCAGGGGTCTCTTGTCGTTCATGGGGGTATTGGCGGAGGCGGTTAGGGGTATGGGTAGCGGTGGCGCGCCGTCTCCGGTGTCGGCCTGGGGGGTGGGGAATTCAGAGGTTGCGGCGGCAGCGGCGGGTGGGGTGTCTGTTTCCGTGCAGACACAGAGTGAGGAAAAAAAATGATGTGCCGCGTTTGGATGACGTGGCAAAAGGGGAGGTGTATGTATGCTTCGAGGGGCCCTTAGGGGCGCATTTGAAGCAGGAGGTTAGGGAGCGGATATGGAAAGGGGAATATGTGGACATATTCTCCTTACTACCGTTATAAAGGTTTAACCTAGATAGGGCCAAGAAAGACGAGAAGAAGGAGGAGGAGGAGAAACGGAGGTATAGGCTTATACCTAGGACGTTTTCGAACTGGCTGCAGGCTTTTGCTATATTAGCCAGTGTGATAGGGGAGAAGGCACCGGACAATTGTTCGGCGCTCTTCTGTTATTTGGATTCCATTGGGGAGGCGTATAGGGTTTACGGGGGTCAGGCTTGGCTCCGTTATGACGAACAATTTCGTCAGCGGAAGGCGGTTCGGTCCAGCATACGCTGGGACCATGAGGACATTAGTTTGTGGTTAAGGATAATGGCGCAGGCGAAGTCGGGGTCGTCCTTTCAGGGGGGGATCCGGGGGCTCCGAGACCTCGGGGCGCTCGATCGCCACGCAGAAGGGACTCTGCTTTTCGTTTAACGAGGGGGGCTGTAAGTCTGGCTCCAAATGTAAATTCAAACATGAGTGCACTCACGGAGCCAGTCGATGTTTTAAGGGTAAAAGCAAGGGGTCCGAGTCCGCTGGGAAAGAGGGCGACGCCGGTTCATCTGGAAAGGATGGCGCCGTTTCTAAATAGGTACCCGGATAAGGAAGCAGCGAGGTTGTTAACTGAGGGGTTTAGTTGCGGGTTTAGAATTCCGTTCGTGGGGGTTGAAGGGTCTCTAGTTAGGAGGAACTTAAGGTCGGCGTTAGATCATCCGGCGGTAGTCACGGAAAAGTTAGATAAGGAGGTGGATCTGGGTAGAATGGCGGGTCCTTTTTTGGAGCCCCCCTTGCCGGGGCTGAGAGTGTCGCCTCTGGGGGTGGTTCCGAAGAAGGAACACAATAAGTTACGCTGATACATCACCTTTCCTTCCCAGAGGGTTCTTCTGTCAATGATGGGATAGATCCTGAATTGTGTTCGGTGGTCTATACGTCCTTTGACGCGGCTATCTACTGGGTTCGCCGCTTTGGTAGAGGGGTGCTGCTGGCCAAGACGGATATTGAGGCGGCATTTCGGCTTTTGCCAGTTCACCCCGATAGCTTGCATTTGTTGGGTTGTTTTTGGGGGGGGGGTCTTATTTCGTAGATTGTTGTTTACCGATGGGTTGTTCGCTGTCCTGTGCATATTTTGAAAAGTTTAGCACGTTCCTGGAGTGGGTAGTTCGGGATGTATCGGGGTGCCAATCAGTCATCCATTACTTGGATGACTTTTTGTGCATAGGCCCAGCAGATTCATCCATATGTTTGGTGTTGTTGCATTCGGTGGAGAGGGTAGCGGCGGATTTTGGGGTTCTGTTGGCACCGGGTAAAACGGAAGGTCCGGCGACGGAGTTGAGTTTTTTGGGCATTGTCATCAACACGGTTCAGATGGAATGCCGTTTACCGGAGGACAAATTGTTGGGGCTGCGGGCGGAAGTTCAGAGGGCGGGTCGGCTAAAAAAGCTGCGGTTAAAGGACTTGCAGTCTCTTTTAGGCAAGTTGAATTTCGCCTGCCGCATTATGCCCATGGGGAGGGTATTTTCCCGGCGCCTGGCGGCAGCGACGGCTGGGGTGGCACGATCGTCGCACTTTGTACGTCTGGGGCGGGAACTTAGGGGGGATCTGCGAGTTTGGGATTTATTTTTGGAGCAGTACAATGGGCGTTCGCTATGGATGGAGGAGACGGTTAACGCGGTGGATTGGGACTTGTTTACGGATGCGGCGGGTAGTGGGGGTTTTGGGGCTTTTTTCGGAGGTAGATGGTTCGTGGGGACGTGGAAGGAGGAATGGGCGGAGAGGGGTTTTACCTGGAATTTGGCCTTATTGGAATTGTTTCCGATATTGGTGTCGGTGGTGGTGTGGGGCGAATTTTTCAGGAATAAGAGGGTGCGTTTTCACTGCGACAACATGGGGGTTGTGTCGGCGATCAATAGGTTGACCGCTTTTCTCCCCCGGTGGTTAAAGTGTTGCAAAGATTGGTATTGGAATGTCTGCGGTTGAATGCTTGGGTGGTGGCGGTGCATGTCCCAGGGGTGCAGAATGATGTAGCGGACGCCCTCTCTTGTTCACAGTGGGAGCAGTTCAGGACTTTGGTGCAGGAGGCGGACGAATGCGGAGTCGGGTGGCCGTTGGAACTGTGGAACGTGCCAGTTGGGCTGCAGAGCAGTTGATCCGCGCGTCGCTGGCTAAGGGTACTTGGGCGACATATGAGCGGGCCTGGGCACAGTGGAAAGCATGGTTGGAGTTTTTTGGGGAGGGGCCAGGTGATTTAGAGATGCAGTTGTTGCTCTTTGTAGGTCACTGCAAGGAAGCGGGTTGGTCGGTAGCGAGACTGAACGGGTGCAAGACTGGGTTGGCGTTCGGTTTTAGGAGCAGTGGCTTGCCGGATTTTACCAAGTCATTTTTTGTTAGGCAAGCGTTAAAGGGCTGGCGGCGTGGCCAGGTAGTCCAGGATCTTCAGCGCCCGGTGTCGTTCCAGTTGTTGCAGGATTTGGGAGGGGCTTTGGAGTCGGTGGGGTCCGGTGCGTGGGAAATTACGTTGTTTCGGCTGGCGTTTTCGTTAGCATTTTTTGGAGCATTGCGTCTGGGGGAGCTGGTTAGTGGGTCCAGGTCCCGCCCGGGGGGTCTTTTCTGGGAGGATGTCGAGTTGTACAGGGATAGGGTGGAGTTTCGGTTGCGGAAATCGAAAACGGACCAGGAAGGTAGGGGTTGTATTGTCCGGCTGTTCTCGGTCCCAGGGTTTCGTTTGTGTCCGGTACATTGTATGGGAGAATTTTGGGAGGTTAGGGGGTCGGGCTAGGGGCCCCCTGTTAGTTCATGAAGATGGGTCTTTTTTGTCCAGATTCCAGTTTGTGGCCGTATTCAAGCAGTGCTTGCGGGTTTTGGGTATTGAGGAGGGTCACTTTGGGAGTCATTCCTTTCGGATTGGGGCAGCTACGGAAGCGGCCAGGAGGGGTTTAGGGGAGGACGTCATTCGCCGCATTGGGCGTTGGGAGTCAGTGCGTTTCAGGTCGTACGTAAGGCCGGGCAGGGTCCTGTGGTAGGGGGTTAGGGTCGGTACCGTAGACAGCGCCTGGTTGGGTTGGGGTTAGGTTGCGGTTCCTTATAGTTATCGGTTGCTGGCGTGTGGTTTGGTTGTCTGTTGGTTGTTTTGCAGGTCCCTGTTTAGTATGGGTGATGGGTCACTCATACGTCTTCTGGGGGGCCTTGCAGGCGGCTGTACGTCCGGATGGTCGTCAGCTGGGGTTCGACAGACGGGACGCAGTCTTGAGGTGGCTTGGGATGAGAGGTATGTCGTGGGGAAGAGTGCTCCCTGAATTCCATAGATATGCCCGCTTGGATCGGCCCCCAGACGTGCTGTTGCTGCACGTGGGAGGGAATGATTTGGGGATTCGCCCATTTAGGGAGCTGATCAAGGATATTAAATTTGACCTGCTGAGGTTATGGGCGATGTTTCCCAAAATGGTTACGGTGTGGTCGGACATAGTGCCGCGTAAGTCATGGAGGGAGGCACGGTCGGTGGAACGCCTTAACAAGGCAAGGATCAAAGTCAAACGGGCTATTGGTAGGTTCATGGCTCGAAATGGGGCAGTGGCGGTGCGGCATGCGAAGTTGGAAGCTGGTGACGGGGCATTCAGGAGGACGGATGGTGTCCATTTGAATGCTGTGGGTATTGACTTATGGTGCCTGGGCCTACAAACCGGAATTGAGACAGCTGTTCGGGTGTGGCGGGACGATAGCCGTTAAGGTGTCATCGGCTCTCGTCATGGCGGTGGGGGGTCCTCGAGGTTGGTGGATATGGTAATGCTTTTGGTGGGGAGGACCCCAGGGTAGGGGCTGGACTCCCCAAAACCATTGGCAGGGTTCGGTTGGAACTCGGTTCTGGTAAAAGGGATTTAAACGTTTTGGCCCGGTTAGGCCAAGGGGACAGAGTGAGCACCAAGGCGCTTAAAGAAATTGGTGCCCCCGAGCTGGTGTGAAACGGCTGGGGGTAAAATAGCCGGTGCTCAAAAAGGGGGGCCATTTAAGTCAATTGGGGTTTCGGGTCTCGAGGACCTCCGTCGTCGGTGGTTACAGTTAAGGGGTGGTCTAGACACGAGGGGTGTTTAGGGTAGTTACTGTTGGGAATGTTGGCTGTATTTGCACTTGGTTATTTATTTTATTATTTAATAAAATGGCTGCTGTGGCAAATTTAATCCAAGAAGGTGTCGAGTCTTTATTTCAGGTACAAGAAGGTATTAAGGAAGAAGGATCGAGTTGGCAATACCCTTGTCATGCATCTGTTGCTAGCATGGAATTCACTGGGGTGTCTGATAAAGTGAAAAACAAAAATTCCTCTTCCTTGGTGGAACCACAAAAAGTACATCACATATTGAAGAAATGAACACTGCTGATTTAAGATGTTAAATATAAATGAGTTTCAAAAACTTTTGAAACTGAGGACTGCACAAGTCAATGCTAAGACAGTCCAAGCATAAATAGATAATTGATATCACATTATTGTGGCATTTAGTAGGCTGGTAGGTAGGGTGGTCTTTGCATTTTATAATCAAATGTCTATATTGACTGAATGGAAATAGGCAGTTTCCAGCATAGTTTTATGTCAGTGCTTTGATATCTCATCAACTATCTGGTCAACTTCCATTATAGTGAAAGGGAAATACAAACACAGATGAACATGCAGCCACAGAGGTCAGACCACCATCTGTTCAAATGATATGTCATAAATAACTATTGAGGGAAAACCTCTAAACCCCAGGAATCGCAGATACTCCCAGGACCCTTCATACAAAACATATCCAAATATGAAGCAGTGCTCCAAAATGTTGATAAAGAAAGTGAGAATCATTTATTCAATATCACCAAGGAGGAATATAATTTTAAACTGCTCCCCGATAAAGTTAATGGCAATAAGATATTAAAACAAAAAATCTTTATTGATATGTGCTAAAACTGTAATCCCAGGATAATAAAAATAACAACATCTGATGCCACCAGTGCTGGGCTATCGAGATAATTCAAGTGCATGAGCACTTGAAATGTAGTAGACAGTACACATGTTACATAGCCCTGAAACACCTCAGGTATCAGGTGATTTTAATGTGCCAATGTACTACTACTCTTATCGGGATATAAATTCAATACTCCCAATTTCAATCTCCATATGCTCCTAAACACAGTAAAATCCTGTATGCTGTTTGTAAACTGTCAAGCATTCTCCTATATACCGATCGCCATGTCAATATACTGTCTGTGTACAAATGGCAGTCGGCAAAGATGCAGACAAACACCCAGGATTTCACATGTAAGGAGAAACTGGGGGTCGTGTCCAGGTTGAAGAACAACTCCCATTGTCTCCCCACATCAATTGTTAGCGATTCAGATTGTGCTTGATATTAGCAATCTGAACAATTAATATTTGGTTGCATACCCTTTGGAAAAGGGTGTGCAACCAAATGCCAGTAATTTTGTCTGGCCGATATAGGGAGTTTTGCACAAAATTATATCAATTTTGGCTTTTTTTTTCTTGTGTTGTTCCAATGCACACAAAGGAAATAAACGTGTATAACTAAACATGTGTAATTTTCTGGAAAAATTTCAGGGGTGCCATGACTGCACGTCATGAAACTCGGGCAAAACCCGACTCCATGTCAAACCGCGCACCCCAATCCACTGTAACATGGCATTCACCCAGCGAAGACCCAGCTGCCGCCCGTCAGGCCAGACGTCTGCCCGGAGTGCCCCAAAAAACATAAGAATGACCCAATATCCAGACCAAACAGGGGTCTAAGAAACAAGAAAACAAAGGAGACTAAACAACAAGCATCAGCAGAAGAAAAGGAAAAAAAAACCCACACCGCCGTACCCAACACCTCTCCCCATCCGGGAACACCACCAACTCACCGCAACAGGGACAGCCGCACATAGAGGAGGAACCGTTCAGATTCCCACCTCCCAATGCGGTACATTACAACATCCCACAAACCCCAGCTAGAGGCTTCAGTGGCCGCTCCGATTCGGAAAGAGTGAGAACCGTAGTCACCAGTGACCTCATCCACCGCGACCAAAACCTTCCTAAAGACGGCTACAAACTGAAACCTGGACAAAGCCCCCCCCCTTGTGACATAGGAAGGAACCAGGAAGCGAACCCACGAATCCAAAGAAAACTAGACACCCCTGACAACGGACAACAGGCATCCCTCCCAACTGCATGGAACACCACCATGACTCACCTGGTCCATCTCAGAGCACTGCAGATGGCACTCCACCCCATTACCAAACAGATCTACATCAGTCCACTGCAAACCTCCCAAAGCTGCCACTGACCCACTAACCAGTTCCCCAATGCGAAAAGCCCCAAAAAAGGCCAACAAAAAAGCCACCCGAAACAAAAGCACTTCGTAAAGTGAAAAACACAAACTCGGCAAACACTCCAATAAATAACCTAATAAAGCAAAGGAAACCGAGCGGCAAAGATCACGCCACCCAACTCCCCCACCAAAAACTCCTCATAGCCTGGCGCACCACAAAATCTTTAGTGACATCCCTCAAGCCCTGCAAATGGAAAAGAAACACCGAGCCTGCCACGCTGAGACATAACCATGGCCGAGTGCCCCTCCGCAAACGCTGCACCAATCCAAGACAGAACCAACAACACCCGGTCCTCATCCGAGAGCACACCCCCGCACAACAGGCAGTCCCACTCCCAGTCACACCAAACCTGCCGATAACGCTTCCAAGTTAAGGCGGACACAGAACACCAGATGGGCTTCACAGACACTAGGGACCACAAGTGGGCCAGACAGTCCTTGCCCACCTCTGTCGCCTTCGGAGCCAACTCCCAGCCCCTGCCAAACTGACACCGAGACAAGGAATCAGCCACAGAATTGAGAACCCCAGGCACATGATGCGCATAAACATGCCTATTCAATTCTAAGCATGCAGCACCAGATGCCGCAGTAGTGACACCACGGGAGGAGACTGAACAGATTGAGAATTGATGATGAAGACGACAGCACTGTTCTCACAATGGAAGCAAACCTTCTGGTCCCGAAACTCACTACCCCACAACTCTACTGCCACCAAGATCGGGAACAACTCCAACAACGCCAAGTTCGCAACCAGCCCTGCTTCAACCCATGCAGTGGGCCAAGCCCCTGCACACCAACGCCCCTGAAAATATGCCCTGAAATAGACCGACCCAGCCGCATCAGTATGCAAATTCAACTCCGCACTAGAAACAACAGAAGAAAGCCATAAAAAATGCCTCTTAAACAGCCCCAGAAAGTCATCCCAGACCATCAAGTCCGCCCTCACCTCAGCAGTAAGCCGCACGAAGTGATGAGGCGACCGCACCCTGGCTGTCAGTGTGGCCAACCGATGACAAAACACTCGCACTATGCCGACAGGCGAAATTCAATTTACCCAGCAACGATTGAACCTCCCGCAGCTGTACCTTCCGGACCCCCTGGAACCTGCAAACAGTCAGCCGCAAGTCCTCCAGTTTATCCCCTGGCAACCTGGATTCCATAAGCACCAAATCAAGTTCAATGCCCAAGAACTTCATCACTGACGCCGGGCCCTCACCAAACTGTCCGCCGAACCCCAGGCCGGACGCAGAGGAAATCATCCAGATAATGAATGATTGAAGCGAAACTCGACATAACCCTGACCACCCACTCCAAAAAAAGAAATGAAAGTTTCAAAATAGGCACAAGAGATGGAACAGCCCATGGGCAAACAACAGTCCACATGAAGCATATGAGACTGAGGACAGGGAAGGATCAATCCCATCATCAACCAACACCCCAGCCAGGAAGGAAAGGTGATGAATAAGGTGGAACTGATTAGGTTCACGCTTGGGGACCACAGCCAAAGGCGAAACCCATAAATGAGGCCAAGGAGTGGCCGAGAAGGACCCCGCCATCCGCCCCAAACCCACCTCCTTCAACAACTTTATCCCCACTACCTCAGGGTGATCCCTAGCCGACTTAAGGTTCCCAGGATGAAAAACGGGGGCCGCCACATCAAAATGAATGCGGAAACCCTTCCCAAAACCCTCCACCAGTAACCGAGCTGCCACCCGATCGGGATACCAACTTAGAAAAGGAAGCATTACTGCGACCTTCACCGACGTCCTCCCTCTTCTCGACCGGAGCACTCATGTTTGACGCGGCAAGAAGCACCGAATATACACAGCCCTTCATTAAACAACCAACAGTACCCCTTTTTCTGAGAAGCCACATCCACAAGGAGATGTCCTTGTGATCCCACCGCAGGCCCGGACGTCCCGCTTTACGCTGCCGGAACAGCTCGTCGTACCGGAGCCTCACCAATAGAATCCATGTAACCAAAAAGAGCCAAGCAGTGCTCAGGGTCCTTCTCCCCGATAACGCTTGCCAATATGGCAAACGCCTGCAGCCAATTGACGAACGTGCGCGGGATCAAACGGTAACGGCGCTTCTCCTTGTCCTCCTTGCTGTCACTAGGCTTAACTTTGTCCAAATTAAATTTGTCCAAAGGGAGCAGGGAAAAAATTTTCACATACTCCCCTTTCCATATTTTGTCCCACACTTCCTGCTTCAGATGCACTCCAAGTGGGACCTCAAAGCAGATGTAAACCTCCCCCTTTGCTCTGTCATATAGGTGCACTATATACACCGCCTTCTCCTTTTCCTTACCCTTGGCCCCCGCCGCAGAATCCATACCCTCAGGGGACCCGCCACCCACCTAGAAGGGCTCTACAGACCCTGCCGTAACCTCCCCCAACTGGCCAGTAACAGGAACCACCGGAACCGCAGCCCCCCTAACCTGGGAGAAACACCTGCCTCAGCGCCCACCCAAGCTCCCCCAGGCTGCTCGCCCACCAGTTGCTGCAGCAGGCCCAGCAACCGCCCTCACACTGCCACCTCCGCAGCAGAACCCCCTGGGGACCCCACCACCCCGCAGCCCCTAAACCACTTACATTCAGTGCCCAACACACTCCCCCCCAGAGCCCCCACCAGTAGAAAAAGAGACAGTCCCCATCTGCTCACCAGGCTGCGTCGGGGGCGTCCAGATCAGCCGCCTGAATCCTCAGATGGCTCACCCTGTACGTCCGGGGAACACTGGCCATCTTCAGCGCTGGAGCCACCAGTGCCAACGCGGGGAGAGGAGGCAGGCCCCGGTGTGCAGTGCACCTGCCTCCCCGCCGGAGAACTGCTGGCCCCTTCTTCAGCCAGCTTCTTCTGGCCCAGGCCCGAACTTCTTCAGCGTGATGGCCCAGCTGCTCCGGAAGTACCAGGCCGTGTAACTTCCGGCGCACTCTGATGCTGCACTGGCAGGGAGTCCTGGGGCACACCCCAGGCCAGCACTTGGGAGAATGCCGTGCGGGTCCTGGAGGACTAAGAGGAGGGAGGAAGCAGGAGGCGTGGCTATCGTGCCTCCCTCCGGACGACTGCGACCTACTCGAGGCTTCCTCCCAGCCGCCAGGCGGGCTCCAGGGGAGCTGGCCTGGGCGACTGAGGCCGGAGGGTCCCTCCTGGTGCTCCTGAAATGCTGTCACGCTGCCTGCCCCCAGTCCGAAGAGAAGCACTTCAGCGGCTGTGACCGCTGAGCGCGAGAAGAGGGGACCAGTGCGGACATACCCTGGCAAAGGGGCACCCAGACCGTGGCCAGAAGATCCTCAACGACCTGCTTGCCATGGACCACCGCCGCAGCCCGAAGGAGAGATCATAACGCGTCCAGATCAGCCATGGTAAGTGCTGTCTCACCGACTGTCCACTTCCCGACTCTGCAACTGCCAGACTGACCCCCAGCTCACCCCAGCATCACCTTTTAACACCTAGGATCCCACCCCCAATTTTCCCGCTCAAACTCTCCTACAGCTTGACCCCTTCATTCCTTAATCCTCCCCCCCAGTCATGTAGTCCCTATCCCCAAGTGTCTAGGGCCTTCTCTTGATTGGGTATAAACTGAGTATCCCTGAAAAGCTCAGTCGTTCACAAGCAAGGATGGGGCGAGGCTCACCACTTTGTGAACAACTGTGTGAGCAAATAGTCCAACAGTTTAAGAACAACATTTCTCAACGTACAATTGCATGGAATTTAGGGATTTCATCATCTACAGTCCATAATATCACCAAAAGATTCAGAGAATCTGGACACATTTCTGCAAGTAAGCGGCAAAACCGAAAACCAACATTGAATGCCCATGACCTTCGATCCCTCAGACAGTACTAGACTGGCCTGCCTGCAGTCCAGTCCTGTCTCCCATTGAAAATGTGTGGCACATTATGAAGTGCAAAATACGACAACGGAGAGCCCGGACTGTTGAGCAACTGAAGTTGTACATCAAGCAAGAATGGAAAAGAATTCCACCTACTTAGCCTCAACAATTCATGTCCTCAGCTCCCAAACACTTATTGAGTGTTGTTAAAAGGAAGGTGATGTAACACAGTGGTAAACATGCTCCTGTCTCAGCTTTTGTTGCCCCTGTCCCAGCTTTTTTGGAACATGTTGCAGGCATCAAATTCAAAATAAGTGAATATTTGCAAAAAAAACAATAAAGTTTATCTGTTTGAACATTAAGTATCTTGTCTTTGTAGTGTATTCAATTGAATATAGGTTGAAAAGGATTTCCAAATCATCGTATTCTGTTTTTATTCATGTTTTACACAATGTCCCAACTTCATTGGAATTGGGGTTGTATAGATAACATAAATAATTAATCCTGGATATATTTGTCTCATAGAAATTCTGAAGAGAACAGTACCAGACAGTAAATACATCTGTTCTGGCCATGAAGTCATGTCACCTAAAGTACAATAATTATAGCAACCAATTACCATTGCATGATAATTGCATTAGCTACGATGGTAAACCAATCAAGCATTATTTTCACATTCAAAAGTATCTAGTCAAGACATGTTACTAACCCTTTTTATTCCATTTACATAGCAGTTACATCGGGAGTTGAGACCTGCTGTAACCAGCTGTCAACAAAAATTATTTTTAAAAATTCTTCATTATTATTTTTTTTAAAGCTTAAAAAAAACAGAAACACAATGTTAATCTAAGTATCCAAGGAGTGAAACAAATGGTTATCGAGGAATGATACTCTGAGGATTAAAGAACTCACTGCATCTTCAACCTTATGGACCCAGTGGGTCAGAGAGAGTGATGAAGTGGCCTTCCATAGAGATTGGATACAGGACTGGTCAGCATTATTGAGGTGTTTGATAATTGATTTACAATATGTCCTCTTGAAGATATTAGAACATTGTAATTGAAACATATCTGGTGAGTTATTGTAGGTGAGTTATTGCATATAAATAATCTTGGACAGGATTGGGGAAATTCCATCTCCAAAATCCTGTAACCCACAGGCAATCCCAAAAAATAAACAGAAGAGCAAAGTTTCCTTCAGAGCACACATCTACAGCTCATTGGATAAGCCAATGGAAATATTTTGTGTATGGTACACGGTACCACCAGGTAAGCAATTTATAGCTGGCTTCCTGGTTTGCAGGCAACTGATCACTTATGTGTGAATTAAAATCCTCAATTGTATTGGGTCAGGGAGAGGGTGGGGCTAAGATCACTGTTTAAATAAGAGGATTTAAAATCCAGAGGAAAGGAGATTAACAACATATAGAATTCAGACAGTGAATGGCAGATTGAATTTCAACCAGTTAAAAGAGAGGAGATCCTGCAAAGAGGAGAATAAACATAAGTAATAATAATAGGGTGACAGAAGGTTGGTGGTGAGGGTGACAAAAGAATAAGTAATCTCTATAAAATGATGGTAGTCTCGCGTTCGAAGCTGTAGTGGATGGTGAGATATGGAGCCTGAAAGTCAAAAGTTCAAAACATTGATACCCTTTTGCTCGTCAGTGTATATAAGCGCCTAAAATTGTGCACAGCATTCTATATGTGACTTGAGCTGGGATTTATAATCCAGCCTATTATTTCTTTTGCTTTGGCAGCAGCTGCCTGGCTCTGGTTGGAAAAATTAAGTTTACTGTCCACCAATAGCCCAAAGTCTTTCTCAGCAATAGTCTTGCTAGTGTTTTATTAATGAATGCATAATAGTAATACTTGTTTTTATGTCTCGGGTGCATAACTTTATCCACATTAAAACTCATCTGCCATTTCCCTTCCCAAACTTCCAAGTTCAACTTCCCTAAATACCTCTGTAATATTCTACTCTCCTCCTCTGTGTTGACTCCCTTAGGCTGTGTTCACACGGAGTTTCTTGGCAGCGGATTTTGACGCGGAATCCGCCTCAAAATCCGCCTGAAAAAATGCCTCCCATACATTTCAATGGGAGTCAGTAGCGTTTTTTTTCCTCTAGCGTTTTTTTTCCACTAGTGGAAAAAAAAAGCAACATGACCTATGTTCAGGCGGATTCCGCCTGGAAAAACCAATTGAAGTCAATGGGAGGCAGAAAAAACGCGACGCGGTTTTTGGACGTGGTTTTTCAACGCGGTTTTTAAAGAGAAGCTTCTAGGTCCATACAGCGTTCTGGAGCAAAAAACCGGGGCAAAAACCGCGTCAAAAAACACATCATGTAAAAAAAAGCATCAAAAAAAGTTTCCTAATTCCTGAAGCAGATTTTTTCAGCTTGCAAAAAACTCCGTGTGAATATACCCTTACAGAGTTTAGTATCATCTGCAAATATTGATATTCTACTCTGTAAACCATCTACCAGGTCATTAATAAAAATGTTAAAAAGGAGAAGAGCCAGTACTGATCTCTGTGGCACCCCACTGGTGCCTATGACCCAATCAAAGTATGTAACATTAATAACCACCCTTTGTTTCCTATCCGTTAGAATTATTTGTCCAGTTACAAATATTTTCCCCTAATCCTAGTATTATCATTTTATGCACTAACCTTTTATGTGGTACAGCACCATGACATTTTTCATTTTTGCGCTTTCATCTTTTCCTTTCTTCCAAAAGACATAACTTTTTATTTTTCCATTTGCACACTTCTATGATGGCTTCGTTTTTGCGGGATAAATTGTATTTTTTAATGCCATTATTTACTATTAAGTATGATGCCATGGGAAGCTGAAAATAATTCACATTGTAGTGAATTTGAAAAAAAAAAATAAATATGAACCATTTTCTTTCAGGTTTTGTTTTAATGGTGTTCACTGTTCAATGAAAATGAAACATTGCATGCAGTCTACAGGTCACTGCCATCATGGCACTAAAAACTTTGAAAAAAAATCTAAAATTTTGTTGCATTGTCTTATTGTGACACCAGTAACTTTTCATAGTTCTGTGTACAGAACTGTGTAAGATGTCTTGTTTTGCAAGATGTAGTTTTTATTGGTACCATTTTGGAGAATGTAATATTTTTTTGTGAAATCATATTTTTCCAGACAAAAGCAAAAAAAAAAGATTTGACTACTTTTACTTGCTTTCCCATTAAAGTGTTCAGTGAAACAAATAAAAAAAATAATAAATTTTATATTTTTAAATTATTTTTATATTTTAATAGTGTGGTCATTTTCAGATATGGGGATACCTAATTTGTTTATGTTTATTTTTGTTACTTTTATGCATGATCTAGGAAAATGGGGGTGATTTGAATTTTTAATGTGTTTTTTTATATTTGAAAAAAACAGTTTTAAATGTTCATTTGTGGGGCATGGCCTGGCTATGGAGGAGTGAGGATATGTCTTGCCGCTCAGCTCCAACCTGCCATCTGTCAACGAGGGCTTCAGAAGCGGGCTGGCCCTCCATGCCGCCATCTCCTGCCTCATCACCAGCGCCCCCACAGCCGGGGCCTGCGTTGGGAGCCCCATTGTCCTCTGCACAGGCCAGAAGTGGACCCCTCCAGCCTCTGCACAGCTCTGCACTCCCTGATGGCAGATCCTCAGTCTGCTCCTCCTGGCACAGGGGAATTTTCTTGTGCCACCATGCCTGGTGCTTCCTCTGTCCCTGGCCCTGGTGTGACCCTTGCTCCTTCACTGTCTGGCGCATACCAATCGGATTGGTCCTGCTCTCTTGCTGCACTCCTGCCAGCCTTCACGCTATCATGCTCTCCAGATAACTCCTCCTGGCACTGGCTTAGTGCCTCCTGAAAGTGGTATCTTGGAATCCTCACATCATGATGGTCTTGGGGCCTCCCCCATTGGTGCCTTCCCGTCCTCTGCATCTACTTCTGATACCCTGGATGAGCTTTGTCGCTTGAGCGCCCATCTTGCTGCCATTCCGACTAAGTCTGACATGGAGGCGTATGTGTCCTGGCTGGAACAGTCCTACAAGTCTGAACTCTCTGCTGTCCGTTCTACTGTGCAACATCTGGAAGTGAGGGTTGACAACCTCGAGTCTTCATCTACCTCCTCTGTGACTCAACTCTGTGCCCACGATTCCGACATTTCCTCTCGCACTCACCAGCTACAATATCTGGCGGACCTTTTGGATGACCTTGAAAATAGAAACAGGCGGAACAACATCAGGGTCAGGGTTGTTCCTGAGTCTATTGAACCCCAGCAACTGGACACTACTTTATGTCTAATCTTCAACTCACTGTTGGGCGCTCCGCAGGACTCTCCGCATGAACTCGACTGTGCACATCGCTCCTTGGGCCCACGTCCTCCTCATTCTGCAAACCCTAGAGATGTCATCTGCAGAGTGCACAGGTATCAGTTGAAAGAGGCCACATGCGCAAAGCCAGAGAGTCTCGTCAAGTTCTGTTTCAGGACATTCCCATCAATTTACTCCCGGATTTATCCCAGATTACTCTTGCCAAGCAGCGTGCCCTGAAGCCGCTCCTGGACTTGCTGTTTCAAAACCAAGTGCCATACTCCTGGGGCTTCCCCTTCCGCCTGAAGGTTCGTTACGGGGGCTGTACCCTAGCCTTGACACATCCTGAAGATATCCCAGCCTTCACGGTGGCTCTTGGACTCCCTTCAGCGGCTGCCTTGGATTGGCCCTTGCTACCTGGCGCTCCTGCACCGGTTTCATCAGCCTGACCCTAGCGTCGCTCTAGGAGATGCCGACGGGATCAGGCCACCGATCCAGATGCTCAGCTGAGCCCCAGTCAGGCTTCTCCAACTTGATACCTTGAACTTTTGATGTTTCATTATACAGCTTTTGTTTCTCTGCAACCCCGGAGGTTGTACTTCTCCCTGGGGTGTTTCAGAGCGCCACCTGTGTGGTCGGTTTGTCAGATCTCCATGCCCCCCTTAGGGTCCAAACCCTTGTACCCTTATCCCCCCCTTTTTTTTTCTCTTTCTTTCTCCTCCTACTCCCTCTTTTTCTCTTTCTCTCTTGCTTTTTCCCCTGTACCAATTCTCTTTTCTCTGCCCTTCCCTCACTCTCATTCATATTTCCTCCAGGTTGTTTGTGTTATTTGTATGTTTAGCCGGTCAGCTATTGTAAACTGTTATTGATGTTTATCCATTAGCGTGGCCTGGGGGCCCAGGGGAAGAAGGCTCCTTTGTTAGAAAGCCATTTCCCCACCGGGGTCTCCGTGCTACTTTGTAGTACGTGTTTTGGCATTTATATTCTGCCTTTTCCCCACCCTTCTTGAGTGGAGGGTGTTCCCTCTACCCCATAACTTCAGTTAATTCCTTGTTACTTGCAGTCTTAGTTTGTCTTAGTTTCCCCGTACTTGCCTTTCCTCTCCTTCCTCTTGTTTGTTCCTCCTGTGTTGCCCTCCCTCCCTTCCCTCTTCTTGACTAAGCCCCCGAGCATTGAGAGTACATAAATTAAAAGAGGTCACAATGTCCGTCAAAAGCGTAATCAAATTCATAAGAAACGCTCTCATGTTCTTATCTTGCAGGAAACTTACTTTAAGAAGGACCATATTCCGGACATTCACAACCGTCACTACCTGGTCTGGTTCCACAGCATCAATCCGGTTGCCAAGTCCAAGGGAGTGTCCGTCGCCCTTCATCGATCTGTACAACACGAGGTACTAGACACCCTGATTGACCCCGAGGGTAGATTTGTATTTATTAAATTGCACCCTGTGGGCACCGTGCTCACTGTAGCTGGCTGTTATCTCCTGAACCAGGGGAAGATACTTTATTGCAAGACCTTAGTTGGCAGGTTGGAAGACTTTAGCAAGGGGGTAGTGATACTGGGGGGCAACTTTAATTTTGTTCTACATTTATCCCTCGACTCTTCCGCTCCCCGCCCCCCCCCCCATGCCCAGTCGCTCCTGCGACAGTTAGTGAATACTCTCCACAACTCTCAACTAGTCAATGTATAGCGCATTTTTCACCCTAGAGACTGGGACTATACTTTTCACTCACCAGCACATAATTCCTATGGCCGTATAGACTTTTTTTCTGGTCAGCCATCATGTCCTCATCTGGTCTCCTACCTCCCGCATTGATTCGGCTCTTTGGTCCGACCCTGCTCCTGTCTTTTTGTCCCTCGAGGTCCTGGGTTCAGTGCACCGCCATTTCACATGGAGATTGAATGATAGCCTTCTGAAGGATGCCACTTGTAAGGCGGACATCAGTGCGGCAATTTGGGACTTCAGCCTCCACCATGTTCACGACCCCACTCCTCTCCCGCTACAGTGGGAGGTGCTGAAGTGTGTGATCCTTGGTGTACTGATCAAACACGGTGTGTGCCTTAAAAAGGAACTCGCCGCTTGGATCGTTACGCTCCTTGCGCACATTCATTTTCTTGAGTTGACTCACAAACGGACCTGTTCTCAGGAGGCATTAACTGAACTCCTTAACGCTAGGGAGGAGCTGCGTTCGCATCTCAATGAAATGTATCTGAACTCTAGAGACTACGTCAGGAAACATTACTATGAATTCGCTGATAAGTGCGAATTCATCAGGTCAGGTCGGCTTCATCTGCGGTCGTGAGACCTGGGATAACGTATATGTAAAACCCTGCTGGCACTCTCACTGGCTCGCTCCAAAAACTCTCCTATGTGCTTGCTCTCCGTGTGTCCTGTTTTTTGAGCAAGGTGTTTTCCCTTTATGGTGATGCGACGGCGAGGGTTCGGGCCAACGGGATCCTCTCGGACTCTTTTCCGGTGCTGAACGGCACTTGACAAAGTTGCCCTCTGTTGCCGCTGCTGTTTGCCCTGGTTATGGAGCATCTGGCGGTGGCAATACGGCGGTGTCCGGACATTCATGGCTTTCAGATGGGCAACCGCCAAGTTAAGGCGGCACTCTATGCAGACGACCTCCTTTTTTATGTTTCCCAGCCACAGGTGTCCTTTCCGTCTATCCAATACGAGTTCAGCCGCTTCGGTCACCTAAGTAACTTTAAGGTAAATCTTTCCAAAAGCAAGGCCCTCAACGTCACTTGGCAAAACACTTCCCTCAAATACGTCGGGATTCATATCCCCCTGACCCTTCCCACTTGTATCGCCTTAATTATCTCCCATTGCTTGAGACACTCATGTCGGACCTGCGGAAATATGGCACATACAGTATGCCCTTACATGGTTTGGCCGTATTCACGCCCAAAAGATGGATTTGGTCCCTCGGCTTTTGTATCTGTTCCAGGCGCTTCCTATTCCCCTCCAGCGTACCTTTTTCACTAGAGTTCAGTCTCTGTTTGGGAGATTCGTATGGGGTTCGGTGCGAAGTAGAATAAAATATCAGACGTTGACCCTCCGCAAGGACTGGGGGTGAGGGCCTGCCAGATCCTAGACTTTATTACCGCTCCGCGGTTTTGATCCATCTTTTCGACTGGCGCTACCGTGGCATGGATAAGCAATGGGTCTCTATCGAGGCCAAACTGCTCTCGGTTTCCCTCCCTTCGTTGCCGTGAATACCGGCTCATCTCCGTCTGGGATCTGCTGGGTACTCATTCCTCTCTTCACACTTCCATAAGACCTGGGATTTGGTGTGCTCCAGTGGGAGAGTGGCTAGAGTCCCTGGCCCCCTTAGTCCCCTTTTTCATAATCCTATGTTCCACCCAGGTTGTTCCATAGACAGATTCCTTTCTTGGCGAAGCGGTGATGACGTTAGACTTAGGAAGGTCACTGGGGACCCACCTCTTCCTCCGTTGGCCCAGTTGTGCGCTTCTCATCCGGACCTTCATTTGTCCTGGCTGGAGTAACCTTAAGAGGTTACTGGTCGTTCTACCCTCCCCCTGATGCCTTCCCTCCTCCTTCCCCCACCTGTGTCTTCCTGTTTGTTGTTCCCACTGTGTGTTCCCCTTGTCTGTCTGCATGCCTGTCCCTCATTTCTTTGCAGACGTTGTTTTTAAGATTCCATATACCTGGGCCTTCGCCCCTTTGTTAGTATATTATGTCTCAAAACTGTGGGCGGGGTTCATTTAATAAAGAAAAAAACAATATAAAGAATCAAATACAATACAAAAGGGGAGAAAATAAACATTGATTGAACATTTATGTTCATTTGTTTATTTTTTTTAGCCAGGCCAGGGGGGGTCCTGGCCTCCAATGCCCATGATCAGAGAGAACTCAGTTGTAGAATACAGTGGAGACCCGGTTGCTACGGCTGCCGCGCTGCAGCAGAGTGGCCGCTGTTTTTAAAGACCCAGCATCCACTGTACTATTACGGCGGATGTCAGGAAGGAGTTAAAGGGGTTATCCAGTTTTTTAAAAATATGGGCCAAATATGAGGATGCATCAGTACAAAGCACTTCCTAATATATATCCAGATTATGTGAAAAAAGAATGTGATTTGCAAACCAACATAGAGAGATATACAACATTTATTAAAAATTGCAAACACCACCAGTTCCAACGCGATCTCCTAGAGTTTAAGGAGAATAAGGCATATCTGGGTCTCCAAAATAGCAGAATTGTCAGTGACATGTCTTCATCTAACTACGAAACATCTGACACTGACAGACCACAATATAGACCATCTAGCAGAAATGGAGGTAGAAACGCCTCAATCAGAGGGAATCAGATTACGCAATACCTTCAGGCTCGAACCAACACTTACAGTAGGGAAAAAAGGTATTTAGTCAGCCACCAATTGTGCAAATTCTCCAAGTAATTGACATCATAGGTAGACCTCTACTATGAGAGACAAAATGAGAAAACAAATCCAGAAAATCACATTGTCTGATTTTTAAAGAATTTATTTGCAAATTATGGTAGAAAATAAGTATTTGGTAATGAAAATGGTAATGGTATTTGAAAATGTAATCTCAATACTTTGTTATATATCCTTTGTTGGCAATGACAGAGGTCAGGTTTTCTGTAAGTCTTCACAAGGTTGGCACACACTGTTGCTGGTATGTTGGCCCATTCCTCCATGCAGATCTCCTCTAGAGCAGTGATGTTTTGGGGCTGTCACTGGGCAACACGGACTTTCAACTCCCTCCAAAGGTTTTCTATGGGGTTAAGATCTGGAGACTGGCTAGGCCACTCCAGGAACTTTGAAATGCTTCTTACGAAGCCACTCCTTCGTTCCCCTGGTGGTGTGCTTGGGATCAGTGTCATGCTGAAAGACCCAGCCACGTTTCATCTTCAATGCCCTTGCTGATGGAAGGAGGTTTGCACTCAAAATCTCTTGATACATGGCCCCATTCATTCTTTCATGTACACGGATCAGTCGCCCTGGTCCCTTTGCAAAGAAACAGCCCCAAAGCATGATGTTGCCACCCCCATGCTTCACAGTAGATATGGTGTTCTTTGGATGAAACTCAGCATTCACTAAGGCCCTTGTCGGATCTGAATCCAGAATGGTATGATACCTTCATTGTGGGCCTTAAATTAATGCAGATAAGTGAAAAAGAATTAGCCTACATGAAGCCCTTGAATCCCACAAGGGCTACTTTTTATTACCTACCAAAGATCCACAAGGGTCTACAACCCCTAAAAGGATGACCCATCGTGTCTGGCATAGGAAGCCTCACACAGGGTATTAGGAAGGTAGTACCAATATGTGCTATCAGGTTAACATATGTCCAGGACGCGATGGATGTCCTTCCTCATCAACATGGCTGTGAAGCAGTATGGTATTTTCTTGAAACACATGGTACACAACTAAAGCACATAATTCTTTTGCGCTTGAGCGTATGTAATTCATTCTCACCCATAATTACTTCATGTTTGATGGACGATTCTTCTAATAGCAGTGGGGCACCGCAATGCAAACCACTTATGCCAACTAGTTTCTTGGGTGGTGGTAGAAGCGTCTAGTTTTTGTGGAGGAAAGGCATGAATGAACCTATTCCATTCTCATATAGACAATATATTTATCGCAACCATAGATCTGTTGGCTGGGAACTGTTAAACAGTTCTGAGAATTCATTAATATTCTCAATATGAACAACATCAACTTGAGACTGATGGCAACCATTCATCCCTCCAGCATTTCTTTTCTGGACCTGTAACATGAATCAGATGGTCACCTCATGACCAAATGTAAAGTTTGTTTTATCTGAAACTGAATCTCTCAAAGGTCTCAAGGTTTTCTTTGACTCAGACCTTTCCTTCACCCCCCATATCCAATCACTTGCATGCTCATGTCATCTCCACCTCAAAAACTTCTCCAGAATCCGCCCCTTCCTTACCACAGATACACTAAAGACACTTATTGTTTCCCTAATTCACTCTCGCCTTGACTACTGTAACTCCTTACTAATCGGTCTTCCTCTTACTAAACTCTCCCCTCTACAATCTATTCTGAATGCGGCGGCCAGGCTCATCTATCAGTCTAGACGCTACAGCGATGCCTCCGGTCTGTGCCAGTCACTACATTGGCTGCCTATTCAATACAGAATACAATATAAACTTATCACCCTCATTCACAAGGCTCTCCATAATGCTGCACCTCCCTACATTTCCTCCCTCATCTCTGTTTATCGCCCAACCCATACTCTCCGTTCACTCAATGACCTAAGACTAACATCCTCTATTATCAGAACCTCCCATGCTCGTATACAAGTCTTCTCCCGAGTTGCACCACTTCTCTGGAATGCTCTATCCCGGACTATTAGATTAACCCCCAATTTCCACAGCTTCAAGCATAAACTAAAGACATATCTTTTCAGACAGGACTATCACAATCCTAATGTAAACCCTTCCGTAGTTAGAATCCCTAAAACGTACCCTCCTCTGTTGATGCTCCAACATTACCTCACAGGATATGATGCCGTATCAGACTAACTTTATATGTCCAGGCACCATCTGCACGTTAAAGGACACAACTGGTGACAGCTCATACAGCTTTATATATGTGTAATAACAGTAACCTCTATTACAAAATTGTCTGACCATTGTACAAGCAATGCTACATCTATTGCCGCCCCTGCTACCTCTTGTCTCACCCCCACTACCTCATAGATTGTAAGCTCTTGCGAGCAGGGCCCTCAGTCCCAGTGTGTGAATTGACTATTTCTTTGTAATGTATCTTTTTTGTCAGTACTTGAACCCTACAAATTGTACAGTGCTGTGGAATATGTTGGCACTATATAAATAAAATGTATTATTATTATTATTATTATTATTATTATTATTAATAACATCACACAAGGACCTTCAATCACATGTAGGAGAGCTACATATTTGGGTGATAGACTTGTCCATAGCCATCTCAGCGGACCCACAGACAGGGACATGGCTGGACAGGGGACATAACTTGTGCCCCACATTTGTTCATGCCTTTATGACCCCCGTGCATGATACCCACAGGGAGGGGGTAAGAATTTGGATGTTTTGCACACCAGTATGAATAGAATGCCTGGTCTCCATCCATTTCAGAGATTTCAGACCACCGGAGAAAGCCAAAGTATAAAACAATGCTTGTTGTGACTGGGCAACCCCTTTAAGGTTCATGGGGGATGGTAACAGTGTGGGGGTACACTGGAGGGACATGGGGGATAGTGAGATGCTTGTTAGTAATGTGGGGGTACACTGGAGGGACATGGGGGATAGTGGTGTGCTTGTTATTAATGTAGGTGTACAGTGGAGGGACAATGGGGTTAGTGGTGTGCTTGTTAGTAAGGTGGGGGTACACTGGAGGGACAAGGGGAATAGTGGGATGCTTGTTAGTAATGTGGGGGTGCACTGGAGGGACATGGGGGATAGCGGGATGATTGTTAGTAATGTGGGGGTACACTGGAGGGACATGGAGGATAGCGGGATACTTGTTAGTAATGTGGGGGTACACTGGAGGGACATGGGGGTTAGCGGGATACTTGTTAGTAATGTGGGGTACTATGGAGGGACATGGAGAATAGTGGGATGATTGTTAGTAATGTGGGAGTACACTAGAGGGACATGGGGGATAGTGGGATGCTTGTTAGTAATGTGGGGGTACACTGGTGAGACATGGGGGATAGTGGGATGCTTGTTAGTTATGTGGGGGTACACTGGAGGGACATGGGGGGGGGATAGCAGGATTTCCGGTGGCTATGGTGGCTGCTCTGAAGAGTGGTATATTCTAAGTATATACTCTACTACATCAGCTCAGTCCTGCACAGCTTCTACCCTACATGAGGCTATTGTACAAGCTCCACACCTACATACACAAAATACTGGCAGTTTGTAGACCTGCAGCGAGGAGAAGAAATTTCAGTCTTTGTTTGCAAGCTATAGTAGAATAAAAATCGAGAAAGTCAAAGTTCTACGGTGTTCCGGAAAACCAGGCATGATTTACATTGTGGCCAGGTAACCTTCCTGAGCTGTGTTGCTGCCCGATATGAGGAAGTCACCGCTGAGTTTGACAAGTCCGAGACCATTAAAAGTCTTCGTTTTCATTGGCAAATCAAAAAATAGAATTATATCTAGTTATGGTCATGGGAAACCCTTTACAGCAAAAGACAAATCTGAAACATTTTATAGAACTAATAAATCTTTCCAGTTGACACAAGATTAAGGTGCAGCCGGGTGTCCACGTCACATGTTCTTCAATCCTGAAGCAAGAAGAAGTCTAGAACAGAAAGTAAGTTCATGTCATTTTACAGAAGATTTTGAATTTGGAAAGCTACTAAAAAAAAACAATGACAACTGAACAACAAAAATGCTCCACTATATAAAGGCATTATACCTTTCAAGAATAACTTTTGGAGCGAGCATTTTACCACCATTGCAGACAAAGGATAACTCTTAGCACGCCGACATCCTCCCACACAACACCGACAATCTTCTGTAAAGTCAAGACTACAGCAAACCAAGCCCGAGCATCTACCTTATGCCAGGCAGTTTTCTGGGGACTGGTATCGGATGCTGGTGAGTACCACTACACTCCCACCATGATGCTGTATAATCTAAACGGTGTAGGTACTAAAGTGAACCCCTCAAGTGGAGTGAATCCTTTAAGTGGAAATCCATTATGGATAAGACCTGGAATACCAACTCTTGAAGTTCCCTGAAAAAGAAAGCAATGATTCCTGTAACGTGCAGGACCAAACAGCACATGATCTCCAGCCCTTGCCAAACCTCATACTACTCGCAGTGATATCACCGAGATGTGGACTAGCATAGGAATATGCTCCGGCCGGAAGCGTGGCCACCATGCATGCAGCACAAGTGCTCTAGACTAAAAGTGACACCACCACTTATAGCACAGACCAACATGCACCAAAAAACATGTGTTGAGACTCCAAATCTTATCCACAATGGATTTCCACTTAAAAGTTTCACTCAAGCACCTGCACCACTCAGACCACACAGCTCCACAGAAAGAATACAGCCATCTGGACTGTAGGCAGTTACCCATGACTCAGTTCACCACAACCCTTAGTGTTAGCCACACAGCTAACCACCAGTACTGAATGAAAATAAGTTTTTGTACCAAGAGAGATTTTTGCCTTCATCCTATTGAATAGACCCATGCTAAAAGTTGCATCTACAAGTAGACATGCTAAATATAGCAGTGTACCCATACCATCCACCACCCTCTGCATCACCACACAAAGGCTCAGATTCATAAGGATGGGTTTATGAACCCTTAACTTCAATGTAACAATGGAAAAAGCAGTTTTAGGAACTACAGACTATAAGGATAATGTGCCACTGAGCTTTGAAGAGAGTCACAAATGCAAACCACATGTGGACACCAATCAATAACCTGCAAGAACCACTAAATCCAGCTGACACTGCGGGGGACATATACTGTGGGGTCAAAAAAGTGGGTCATATACTGTGGGGGGCCAAAATGGGGGTCATAATAAAGGGGTCATATACTGTGAGAGAGCCATAAAAGGGGGTCATATATTGTGTGGGTGTTAAAATAAAGGGGGTCATATACTGGGGGGGGCAAAACAGGGGGACTATATACTGTATGGGGGCGATAAAAGGTAAAAAAAACAGGTCATATACTGTGGGGGGGGGGGGTCAAAACAGAGATCATATATTATGTGGGAGCCAAAAAAGGAGGACCAAATACTTTGTGGGGGCCACAACAAGGGGGGTTTATACCATGTGGGGGCCAACAATAAAGTGGTTGTATACTGAGTGGGGACCATAAAAGAAAGGGGGAGTCATATACTGTATGGGACTAAAAAAGGGGGTCATATATTGAGGGGGGAAGAGGATCATATACTGTGGGTGGGTGGCCAAAAAAGGGGGTCATATACCGTACTTTGGTGGGTAGGGACATAAAAAAGGAGTTAACTGTTGGAGGGGCCATAAATAAGGGGATGTCATATACTGTGTGGGGAGCCATATAAAGTGGAGTCATATACTATGTGGGGGCCAAAAAGGGGTCATATACTATGGGGGCCATAAAAGGTGCTCTGTGGGGGGGGAGAGATGTGGGGTGCACAGTGGACTGTTGGGGGGGATGCAGGGAGCACGGTGAACTGTGCAGTGCATGGTGAACTGTGAGGGGGATGTGGGGTGCATGGTGAACTGTTGGGGGAAGATGTGGGGTGCATTGTGAAATGGAGGGCTGGTGTGGGGGGGGTATTTAGAGCTGTGTTACTATAGGGGATGGCAAGCTATGGTTGAGGCTTGGTGGATTTGGCAAGCTGTGGCCCTGTGGGTTTGAGCTGTAGGGGATAGCGAGCTTGATACCTTTGTGAGATGTATTATGTATTATACTGTTTAAGCTGTGGGGGTGCTTGTGTGTGCTCCATGCACTTGTAAGCCGTGTACCGGGTTGGGCTCCCCAGGATACAGCAAAGTCACGAACAAAGGAAGCGACTCCAAATTAATTTAGTAAAAACAAGATTTTACTTAGTGTAATAACACCTCTTTACCAAAAAGAACACTCCCAACTATTTACATACACTCAGCCAGGAAGCTGAGGCCCTGGTGTTGTACAGCGCGGTGCCCTCTAATGTGCGGCTCCAATATACTCCAAGCTTTTACCTATCTGCAGGCTGCAACTAACCAGCCGTTTGTTACCTTTTTATCACCCTAGTCACAGGAACAATTCAGTGAGTGTGATAGGGGCATCAGCGGTATAACACAAAAGCTTACAAACTTATCAACATACCCCTATTCCCCCCAAACAAAGTACAACCAAGTAAATATAATAGTAGGTCAGCTTGCAAGCCAAAGAAATGTGACAATGCATAAAATGTCACTTCTAGACTTCCTCAGAAGCTCGTCTCTGAGAGTTACAACTCAATAGAATTCTCTGTGTCCTTACTACCGAATAGGTAGCTAATTCACCAGTAGTGTGGCCTGTGAAGATGAGTATGCCTAACTATTCTAACTACAGGCCCTTACTCAGTCCCTAGCAATTTGGCGCCAAAAATGTAATGCGGTGCGTGCACGATTACTTCTCTTACTGACCCGAGTCTGTGGGGTACCTTTAGCCTTTGTCTGGAACAGCTGGAAGCGGGGCTCATCCAGAAAACATGTGGTCTCACTGACAGGGCCACTTCTCAGCCGGGTCCTTGATAGCAATGTTCTCCTTAGGAAGCAGTCTGAACAAACCCTGGAACAGTCTCTGCTTCAGCTACACCTTGCTATATTTCTGATCCCTTAGGAATCCTCCTTCTACATGTGTTACCTTCTCCTTATGGCTCAGAGCACCCTCTCAAGATGGTTGTCACACACACTCTGCTCCTCCTTGCAGCTCCAACTCTGCAGAACAGGGTCTCCACGTCACTACTCCAGGGAATTACAGAATTACAGTCCTTCCCATTTCTAAAGTAACAGTGGCCTCTTGTGGTCAACAACCAAATGTCAGTTTATAAAAAAAAACAAAAAACTTATTTACAGAAACAGGTACTTTCATAACATGAGGGCTGTTTCCCCATCTTACACACTGAAGGTACATTCGGGTAAGGGGGGTTTGGGGGTGCACAGGAAGCTCATGAAGAATGGAGGAATCTTTCATATTTGTGTTAGGTTTGCATAAGAGGCGCAATGAAACTCTTCAATTGGCAGTGCATAGGCGATTAATAATGTGCTTTAGGTTAAGGCCCCACATAGCAGGCCACAGCCAAAAAGCCCTGCGGGAAAAACCTCTGTTGAAACGCAATGCGATTTTCCCGCAGCGCTTTTACAGAAAGTCCACAGAGTTTTCCTCTGCGGACTTTCTACTTCAGTTATACCTATAGGGAAACCGCTGGCGTTTCCATAGGAATAATTGATATGCTGCAATTTCCAAAAATGCAACGGGTATTTTTCTGCAATGTGTGGATGGGATTTGCTAGAATCCTATACACTTTGCAGGGACTGTAAAATGCCGTGGTTTTTGCTGTGGTGTTTCCGCCACGTTGGGCTTCAGCCTTAAAAGACACATGGAGAGCTGTAGGAAACTTGTTTGGGGTGCTCTGAGCTGTGGAGTGCTTATTAACACTATGGGGGTGCACTAGAGAGATTTATAATGGTTGTGAGGAGCTGCACAGGAAATATATGGATATTGGTGGAATAATTGCTAGCATTGCGGGGGTAGACTTAAAGAGGTTATCTTGTCACCACAAGTTACCCCCTCCCCGTGGGTATCATGCACGGGGGTCATAAGAATTTGGGTGTTTTGCACACCAGTATGAATAGAATGGCTGGTCTCCATCCATTTCAGAGATTTCAGACCACCAGAGAAAGCCAAAGTATAAAACAATGCTTGTTGTGACTGGGCAACCCCTTTAAGGTTCATGGGGGATAGTAACAGGGTGGGGGTACACTGGAGGGACATGGGGGATAGTGGGATGCTTGTAAGTAATGTGGGGGTACACTGGAGGGACATGGGGATAGTGGTGTGCTTGTTATTAATGTAGGGGTTCACTGGAGGGACATGGGGGATAGTAGGATGATTGTTAGTAATGTGGGGGTACAGTGGAGGGACATGGGGATAGTGGGATGCTTGTTACTAATGTGGGGGTACACTGGAGGGACTTGGGGATAGTGGGGTGCTTGTTGGCAATGTGGGGGTACACTGGAGGGACATGGGGGATAGCGGGGTGCTTGTTGGCAATGTGGGGGTACACTGGAGGGACATGGGGGATAACGGGATGATTGTTATTAATGTAGGGGTACACTGGAGGGACATGGAGGATAGTAAGATGCTTGTTTGTAATGTGGGGGTACACTGGAGGGACATGGGGTATAGTAGGATGATTGTCAGTAATGTAGGGTACACTGGAGGGACATGGGGGATAGTGGGATGCTTTTTAGTAATGTGGGGTACACTGGAGGGACATAGGGATAGCGGGATGCTTGTTAGTAATGTGGGGGTACACTGGAGGGATATGGGGATTGTGAAAGATCCTCAGTGCGCCAACACCGCTTTGGCCCACACCTGAGTCTTCTTTCATAAAAAAACACACTCACCGCCAGTGAGTGCTGGGTCCACAAGATAAATACAAGACAAGCTTTCTAAATTTTATATATTTATTAACCCCTAAATGGGTCGGTATTAACATCTAACACATGCAGTTCAGAACAGATATGTAGATATATGCAAGCATTAACAGTTACTAGTTACAAGATACAGTGCAATAAATAAAAAGGGAATAAAATTGAAATAATTACTTTACCACACATATCCTGGATGTGGCTCTATAGTCCAACACTCACACATAGCATGTGGAGATCACCAGTGGAGGCAGCGGCATTAACTCCAGCATCTCAGCAACTCATCACAGCAGCCTCTCCTCATAGTAGCATCTTCATAGTAATCTCCCAGTGGTAGTCTCAGCACAATCTCCTCCCACTGACCTCATCTTTTATACCCTTGATTACTCCACCCAGAATGAGGTCACCGGCGATAGCAAGTCTGATTGACTAACGCACTCAAGTCCAGATCCTTTGTAAGGAGATAGGATTAACACTAGAAGTCCCAGAAATTTCGAGCTCTCCCTTGAAGTCCTGAAAGAGGGTCCAATGACCCTTAGTCCAAACAGACAACTCTGATGGCTCCAATTAGCATCCTTTCATTTGTAAATGTGGCCATTGTCTGAGGAATCTGCAGGGGGCAATTGTGTTGATCCACCTCAGGTCTTGTAAGAGAGTGTAAACAAAAGAATGTAAGATGCTCTTGAGTGTGTCTGCCCATCCCCCAGCTGCATTGTTGTGCTGGGAATATGCATAAGGTTGCTAACACCTTAGCAAATTTGCATGCAGCCTTTTGTGCTGTGGGGGATGTGAAGGGACTGCTTCACCTATTTTGTTCACAAGAAACAAAATGCAGAGAAGGCACACCATTCAACAGGCATTGGAACTGATCCTGAGCAACACCAACCCTTCTGACTCAGATGGAGAAGACATAGTCCTTCAACTGGATTCGGACTCTGAGCTGTCTTCAGGTTAGATTTTTTCAAATTACCGATTTTTATTTCCTGACTATCTTTTTTATTTAGAACCAAAACAAAATGTTAATTTGAAATTATTTATCTTGCAGATGAGGAGACTCCTCCTCTACCAAAAAAGAGAGCTCGGTTGGCGAGTGAGCCGACAGAGACCGCAAAAGATGGCACAGTGTGGCGTGAAGTAGAAGTGGGGAAATGTCTCCATTTCACCCCAATAGAACCGTACCCTACAGATGGAGAGCCAAGTGCTAAGGCCAGACGAAGTGTCCGGAGTCGCCTTCAGAGCTTCCTCTGTTTTATCACTCTTGACATGCTTCGTAGCATTCAAGAATGGACTACTCAACATGCACGTCACACGGAGCAGGTGGATTGGTTCATGGGTCTCCCGGAACTAATGGCATTTATTTCAGTTATTATCTTGCGGGGGGTGACCAAGGTTCCATCACTACATGACAGCTGGTCAGCAAACCTAGCAAACCCAAGGATCATTGCAACTATGACCCGAAACCGCTTCCAAGACATCATGCAACACCTACGCTTTGATGACATGTTCACACGCAGTGAGCGGGTGGAGACCGATAAGTTTGCTGCAATCTCCGATGTGTGGAGATCGTTTGTCACCAACTGCATCGCATCCTACAACCCTGGTCGACACATCACTATTGATGAACAGCTTTTCCCGTCAAAGACTCGCTGCTGTTTTCTGCAATACATTGCAACAAAACCAGACAAGTTTGGCATCAAGTTTTGGGTGGCTTGCGACTTGAAATCAAAGTACATCTGTAATGTCCTCCCATATCTTGGCAAGGACCCCAGTCGTCCCAGCGGGGAGAGACTGTCCGAAACTGTAGTGATGAGGCTGATGGAACCATTCATGGACAAGGGCAGAACTGTAACCACGGACAATTTCTTTACATCATTGTCACTTGCACAACGACTGCTTAGCCGGAAAACCACTATCCTCGGCACAGTCAACAAGAGTCGCCGGGAAATTCCTCAATCCGCTAGACAGATGGACCGCACTGAATTCACCACTCAGGTGTTTTCAACCACTGGTGCCACACTGACAGTGTATGCACCCAAACGAAAGAAGGCCGTCTACATTCTCAGCAGCATGCACAGCGTGGTTGAGACTGAGGATACCAACAAAAGGAAGCCAAACACGGTCACACAATACAACCACACAAAGTGCGGTGTGGATGTAATGGACCAAATGGTGCGGGAGTACAGCGTGCGTGCAGGAACACGGAGATGGCCATTCGCCGTGTTCTACAACATGATTGACATGGCAGCACTGAATGCTCATGTTCTTTATCAGGCATGCACTGGGGTGCAGGAGAGACGGGTGGACTTCCTGGTTGAGCTTGCAAAAGAGTTAGGTGGCTCTCATGTGACTGAAAAGGCGGCATGCAAGGAGAAACTCCTTCGGCAACAACCTTCCACACCCAGCCCTGGTAAAAGGGCGAAGTGTCAGGTCAACCATTGATGCACGAACAATTGTGCAACTGAGAGATGTGTTGACTGCTACAAATACACGTGTGGCAAATGTACCAGGGACATACCCAGGCAGTGCCAGGTATGTTCCGACAGTGCAGACAGACTGCTGTGTAAGTGCTGAAATGCTAGTCACACAAGAAGGACATGCCACTCACACACACACACGCAGCCCCCCACAGCAGCCTATTGTAAATATGTGTGGAATTGTTTTATTCCTTGTATTTTTTTTATTATTTTCATAACAAAAATAAAAAGCATGGAAACAAATAACAGTTGTTCTTTTGTATATTTACATTTTTGTATATTTAGATTCAAGTCAATGGGTGCAGAAAAAAAAAAATCGCAGTTACTGAGTGAGTCACACAAGAAGGACATGCCACTCACACACACACACACACACACGCAGCCCCCCAAAGCAGCCTATTGTAAATCCTGTGGTGTGACAGTAATGGCCTTAATTACAGAACAAAAGCGGTGATTATAGGTTGTTTGCTTAAATCCTTCAGGTCATTCGACCCGTCTCTGGGTTCCAAAGGTAGAAATGTTAAATGACCCCTCTCTGGGACTTCTAGTGTTAAGTGAAATGATACAATGTTATCAACCATGTCTGATCTAACAGCCCAGGCTGAACAATGCATGTTTATTTGATCACTCAGGGCTATGTAGGAATTCAATGGAGCCTTTCTGGGATGGATACAAAGCCCTATTGTTACAAGGTTGCCCTACTGATAACATACATCTAGGATTATAGCTGCGCACATTATGAGTAAATGGAACTAAGAGAGAAATACGCTACCCAGAGATCAAAATACAGCTTTGAGTTATAGCCATATTTAAGCGGAATCATCACACCTCCCCCTTTTAGATGGGCTTGCAGGAAGTAGGGGCCTACGCCCCTCTTCTGAAAGCACCTATGCCGCTTTAGCTTCTCAGGCTCTGGCCCCAAGGCTCCCTCACCTCCCCCCGGGGTCCCAGCAGACTCGGGCCTTGTCAGACTCCGAGGGTGGTTGAGCGCCACGCGCCTTCAATATGTCCAGACTAGGGTCATTTCTAAGGCTCAGGCCCTGAGCCACGTACACTTGGCTACCTCCTGCCTTTTCTGGGTCCGCTTTCTGAGTGCTGGCATCCTGTGGAGCCACACTCATAACCCCAGGTATTTGGGATACCAGTTCGGAGATCCCATCCCGGCGGTCTCTCAGGGTCTCTCTCACACTAGCCGCTAGTTGGGAGAGTTCTAGGGGATTCTGCACCTCCCCCTTTGCTTCCAAACCTAGGGGCACCTCTGGTTCTGGCACAGGTATGTTTGGATCCTGTCCTCCCTCCCAGACGCCTTGCCCCTTTGGGCTTACACCCTGTTCCTCCTGTACTTGGGTGGGTAATGGTGATTCCTTGGGCAAATGACTGAGATCATGCTTCCCCAAACCATCCCCCCACAATACATTGACAGGTAATACATTTGACATACCCCCTTCTTGGTTCACACCTCCAGTACCCCCTGCCATCTGCACTTGGGCCATGGGCATTCCTGGAATAGAACTGGACAGAAGAGACGTGTATGTCTCATACTGGCCGGACTCCTCCGGCTTCAAGGGAGTGAGGCTAGTCATGGCGGTCTCAGCACTGACTCCAGGTGGTGTAGGCAACGGTTCAAGGGTCGGAACGCCCTCCACCCTTGTAGCACTCTGGCTGTGGGCTAACACCGCACTACCAGCAGTCCGTCCCTCACCTGGATCGGCCATGAGATCCCCATAGCCTACCTGACCACCTGGTACAACATTCACAGTTTCATGGCAGACATTTACAATATCATTAACAGCATCCTTATCAGCATTGGTTCTATCACACTGAGCTGGAGGGAGGACTGGCAGACATAGGGACACAGACTGAGGGGGTGAGGCCCCCGCAGATGTGGGCGGGTCTACAGCCCAGTCCTCACTCAGCTCCTTTACATCTACATTAATTCCAGAGACAGTAGAATTAGCATTTTCACAGAACATATGAGGAGACATTTCAGAGGGAGGGTTACCAGCCCCCTCTGCAGGTAGTCCCACAGGTACAATATCAGACATATCAGCATGGACAGACAGCTGATCACAGGGAGCTGGGGTGGCCCCCACCCCATATTGGCACATCATAGGCCCCAAATCTGTCCCCAACAGTACATTGGCAGGCAACCCAGACATCACTCCCACATTCCGCATTCCTTTCCGTGCACCCCAGTCTAAATGAACACAAGCCATGGGTACAGTAAAACGTTCCAATCCAATACCCCGTAGGGTCAGAGTTTTCCCGGGAATAATACTGTCTGGGGGGACCAAATCTGGTTGTACCAGCGTAACATCTGCCCCAGTGTCCCGGAATCCCATCACCACTTTGTCCCCCACAGTGACCTGTTGACGGTTAGCATTAAGCTGGGGCCCCTCCCTCGCAACCAGATACACAGATGGGCCGGCCGCTGTAGTTTGGGGAGCAGGGGGCTCCTAGGGCGGTTGGGGCAGTCTCGTTGTAAATGTCCAGTTTGATTACAGGCGTGGCACCGCCTGATCTCTCCCTGGGGTATGAGAGAGGTCGCCGGGGAGCCCAGAGCTCGAGGGGCAGGGGACATATAGGAACCACCCGGGACAGAGTTTGGCCTACCCCACCTGGAAGCAGAGGGCTGTGGTGACCTCCAGCTTGGTTCAGGATTCCCCGGGACAGATTGTGTCTTACCCCTCCTTCAGCCGTCGCTGGCAGGTGTCCACGGCAACTGGTTGGCAACATAACGATCCGCCATTGCTGCGGCTGTTTCAAGGTCCTTGGGCTCTCGGTCCAGGAGATATTTTTGCACTTCCTCGGTACAAATGGTCAAGAACTGCTCTTGAAGCATGAGGTCTGCAAGGCTTTCTTGCGAGGTGACGGACTTGCCCTCCGTCCACCCACGGAACCACACGCGCAGCTGGGCCGCTGTATCCTCATGGCTCTCTGAAGGCTTTTTTTGCAGGCCTCGGAATCTTCGACGGTACAGCTCTGGCGTGAGTTGGTACCTCTGGATCAGCGCTGCTTTAACGGACTCATAGACCTGGTCAACTGGCAAATTGGCTTAAGTGTCCAGGGCTTTTCCCCTCAACCGGGGAGCCAGGTAACGGACCCAATCCGTCTGTGGTAGCTGTTACTGCTTACACACTTTCTCAAAGGCCTGCAAGAACGAGTCCAAATCCCCGTTTGTTTCAAGGATTGGAAAGTCCTCGGATCGGAGCCTTGGTACTTGAGCTTCTGGAGTGCGTGCAGTGACAGACGGTGCCTGCTGGGAGAGCTCCATTCTTTTGAGCTCAAGCTGATATTGCCACTCAGCCTGCCGTTCTGCTGCCTCATGATCAGCCTGCCGTTCTGCGGCCTGCCGTTCTTGTTCTGCAGCTTCACGATCGGCCTGCCGTTCTTGTTCTACAGCTTCCTGAAAACGGCACATCACCTGCAGGTATGTGTTAGGGTCACCGGTGCCTACTTGCTGCAGGGCCGTTTGCCAGTATGAAGCCATTCCCCCCACAAGGCTGGGGCTACTGGTCCCTCCTGGTGAAGTAATCCTTGGGACCGGGCTGCTTGCCGCACTTCCTAGCCTAGCCCCAAAATCAGGACTCTGCTCGATTCTCTGCATGGCTGTGGCTGCCTCCATTTCAGCCATACGCTCAGGATCTCCAAAAGCCTGGTTCAGCAGTTCTGGGGCTCTGCTTCTGAGCTCACTAGCCATCCACTGGTATTTGCCAAATAAAAGATAGGATAGAATACAAAGAGTAAGGGAGGGGAACAGCACTGTATCAAACTTTCATTGTATCTTAATGCTTGCTTTAATACCGAGCTTGTTTCATAGGATTACCACAATCCCCAGCGTCTGAGTGATAAAGGTCACCAACACACGCTGTTTATCCTAAGATCCCACTACGCTGCCACCAATGTGAAAGATCCTCAGTGCGCCAACACCGCGTTGGCCCACACCTTAGTCTTCTTTCATAAAAACCACACTCACCGCCAGTGAGTGCTGGGTTCACAAGATAAATACAAGACAAGCTTTCTAAATTTTATATATTTATTAACCCCTAAATGGGTCGGTATTAACATCTAACACATGCAGTTCAGAACAGATATGTAGATATATGCAAGCATTAACAGTTACTAGTTACAATATACAGTGCAATAAAATAAAAGGGAATAAAAGTGAAATAATTACTTTATCACACATATTCTGGATGTGGCTCTATAATCCAACCCTCACACATGGCATGTGGGGCTAACCAGGGGAGACAGCAACATCAACATATTCCAGCCTGCATGCTCCTCACAGTATGTCCCAATAGTCTCTCAGTCTCTTGTAGTCTCATCATAGTATTCTCTCAGTGGTAGTCTCAGCACAATCTCCTCCCACTGACCTCTTACCTCATCTTTTATACCCTTGATTACACCACCCAGAATGAGGTCACCGGCGACAGCAAGTCTGATTGACTAACGCACTCAAGTCTAGATCCTTTGTAAGGAGATAGGATTAAGTGAAATGATACAATGTTATCAACCATGTCTGATCTAACAGCCCAGGCTGAACAATGCATGTTTATTTGATCACTCAGGGCTATGTAGGAATTCAATGGAGCCTTTCTGGGATGGATACAAAGCCCTATTGTTACAAGGTTGCCCTACTGATAACATACATCTAGGATTATAGCTGCGCACATTATGAGTAAATGGAACTAAGAGAGAAATACGCTACCCAGAGATCAAAATACAGCTTTGAGTTATAGCTATATTTAAGCGGAATCATCACAGGGATAGTGGTGTGCTTGTTATTAATGTAGGGGTACACTGGAGGGACATGGGGGGATATACCTGGTTGCACTTGTTAGTAATGGGTTTCCGGTGGCTATGGCAGCTGCTCTGAAGAGTGGCCGCCATCTTTAAAGGGCCGGAATCTGCTTTACTGTTAGGGTGGTTTAATTAAAAAGTGACCTCTGAGTTTGCTCATGTTTCGCTATTATTTTGTTGTTTTTATTTATATCTTTTCTATTTTCTAGGTTTTTTTTTTCCCCAAAATGTTAAATTTAATAAAAATAAAAGTGTAAATAGTGTTTTGTTAGTGTCATAACTTTAATAGTAAGAAATACACCAATTAGCTATAACTTTAACTCCCCTCCTCCTTGTGTCACCAAAGCAACGCTGACCCATCAAGGCGCAACAAGATCTCAGCATACTGTGGTGGAAGACCTAGAACAGTGTTGGCGAACCTTTTAGAGACCGAGTGCCCAAACTGCAACCCAAAAACCAATAAATTATCGCAAAGTACCAAGATAGCAATTTAACCTTAATACTGTGCGGATTCACAATTGCGGACAGTTACGGACCCGCAAAATACAGTCATGTAAATGGGGCTTTACAGAGCTTTCAATAATACAAACAGCTTTGTACTGGCCCCCACACAGTATTATATGCTCCAGAGTGGCCCCCACACAGTATTATATTCTCCAGAGTGGCCCCCACACAGTATTATACGCTCCAGAGTGGCCCCCATACAGTATTATACGCTCCAGAGTGGCCCCTGCACAGTATTATATGCTCCAGAGTGGCCCCCACACAGTATTATACGCTCCACAGTGGCCCCCACACAGTAGTATATGCTTCAAAGTGGACCCCACACAGTATTGTATGCTCCACAGTGGGCCCCCCATACAGTATTATATGATCCACTTTGGGCCTCCACACAGTATTATATGCTCCACAGTGGCTCCCACACAGTATTATCTACTACTTACCTGAAATCCCACTTAGAGCGTCCTCCTTCTTCTGACTGCAGGCGGTGATAATTGACATCTGCATCGGGGCAGAGTTCACACTCTGCAGTCAGTGTAAGTCGTGACCTACACTGACAGTTTTCACTTGTATGTGCTGTGCTGAAAGAAGCGATTGGTCACTACTTTTGTAAAGGAAGGAAATGTCCTGCATGCACAACTTTTTCTTCAGTCAGAAAACTAAAAAATGATGGAAGAAAGGAGACAGAAGCAAGACAGGAGACGGTATCCATCATGTTTACATTAGTGTTAATGGGAATGGACACAGACTCTGTCTCTGTCCATTTCTCTGCCGCAGTTAATGTTCGTTGCTGTCATCCATCAACGGACATTAACAAGGGTAGTGTGAACCCACCCTAGGGCTGCTATTACACGTGTGTTTTTGACCAGTGTAGAAACAACAGCACATGCGCTAATGTGAATATAGACCACATGTGTAAAGGCACCCTAAGGCCAGCTTCACATGGACACATTTGGTTGTCAGCTGTGGTTCCCAGACCAGGACCTTGACTCCCAGCAGCATAGTTGTTTATTATGCTAGGAATCCCTGCTTCCCCGCAGCTTCACTGTATGGGACTTTATTGTCTGTGTGAAGCTGGCCTAAGGGTTACTAATATGTGGAGTGCCTGGAGGCAGTAATCAAGTAACTCCACTATGGAGGTCCTTAAAGGGGTATTCTAGGAATATGCTGTTGAGCTCCACTTCTACTCAGGCAGAGACATCACATCCATACGTCACACGGCCATGCTGCAGTTCAATCTAATTGAAATGAATGGGGATGAGCTGCAATACTAAGCACTGCCTCTATAGAGTGTACAGCGCTGTGCATGGTAAGTAGAGAAGAGACTGCAGCAATCAATATCGTAGTCACGATAATCCCTTTAATTAGTACCTTCATGTAACTGTAGGGTGAGGCCACACAAAATAGGACTGATCCAAGATACATTAAGCACAGTTTACTAAACAATTGTGTAGTGAATGCCGGATCTTACCAGAAAACAGTGGCTTCACTCACAAAACTGCTGTCAATGTTACAAGCCGTGTGGCTTCTGGGTGATACAGCGGTTATCCACTAAATATAAGCAGTATACAGTACTCATATTAGTAAGCCTACATTCACACCACACTGAATAATGGTCATGTCATGTCCTGTTTTTTGTAACAAACATCACATGGCAGCATTAAATTCAATGTGGCTATTCACATGTCTCTTTCACTGACCGTCAAACAATACAACATGTTCTCTTTCCTCACAGATCTCTTCATACACTGACTATATACTATCACTAGTATGAAACCTTCTACATATAAGTTTCATGGAAAAGGTCCTTATGGCGTATAGTAAATAGCCAGTTCTGTGTGAGACGGCTATATACTATCACTGAAAAGGACCTCACCATATTCTCCTGATTATTTTCCACCATAATTTTCAAATAAATTCTTATAAAATCAGACAATGTGATTTTCTGGATTTGTTTTCTCATTTTGTCTCTCATAGTTGAGGTCTACCTATGATGTCAATTACAGGGCTCTCTCATCTTTTTAAGTGGGAGAAGTTGCACAATTGGTGGCTGACTAAATACTTTTTTACCCCACTGTACACCCATAGACACAGGCTTCTTCTAGTTAATGGAATATTCAGTCCTATTTTATGGGGACTTTTATTGCTAATAGAAATGCTCATTTACAAAATGTAGGGGATTGTCCAGGACTAGGAAAAGAGGTTTCTATTTTTTTATGGTGTGTGACGGGATTAGCTCAGGAATCATCGTCTCTTCAGATAGACAAGCACTTTTTGGCACAGCAATTAGAGTCTAGTCCAGCCAAGTATGGTGCAACTGGCCGCAACCAGTTTTATTAGTGTTTTAAGGAAAACAAAACAATACAAAATAAAATACTAGCCGTCCGGCCACTACCTACAATACAGGTATCTAACTAGAGAGAGCTGGGCCTACTGCACAGCTCTCAAAACACAATATACAGCAGTTTACACTCACAGTGGTTTCCCAGGAGCAGAGAGAGCCAAATACCTGTGTGCTGTCTGCCCTTATATACGCGCTCTTCAGGAAAGAAGGCATTAACCCCATTCATTCCAAAACCTGAAGTGTCTGAATGGAGTGGAGACACACCAATTTCTCCCTACTCCAGACCTTTTACTAGGTTTTTGGTAAAACCCTCCAGCAAGGAAGTATAGATTATGATGTTAATCTGTTTTCCCTTAGTCCCAACAGCAGCACAATATTGGGGTATTTTTTGCCCCTGTGTGCTGGTAGGGCAGAATGAATTTTTAATGAACAACAAATAGTTAACCGTAACCCCTACCCCTTCTCAATATAAGGAAGGAAGTACCAAACCCCCAGCGTGTAATTATAAAGACAAATACATAACACATAGGGAGGGAGCCTTGTGCTGTTGTTGGGACTAAGGGAAAACAGATTAACATCATAATCTATACTTCCCTAACATCCCACCAGCAGCACAATATTGGGGCTCTAGCTAGCAGAAGAATAGAATTTAACACAGAATGGCCAAAAGAAGTGGCCTCCGTATCCCGGGTGTTAAATCTGTAATGATTAACAAAGGTATGGAGAGAGCTCCAAGAAGCTGACGAACAAATTTGTTCCCAAGGAACAGAGCTTCTTTCCACCCAAAAGGTAGAAATGGCTCTTGAAGAATGAGCTCGAACAAACTCAGGGGGGTCTAACCCCTGTGAAGTGAAAGACAATGCTGGTGGAACGTTAGGGAACACATATTTCCTGCTATAAGCTTTCCCAGGTGCTTTTAGAAGGTATATGACAGGAACCTGGGAGAAATGTATACTCCTTCTACCACTTTGCCCCTGGTCCTGTCACATATCCTCCTCCGGGGGGGGGCCCTGTTTCGACCTCAGGGGTGGAACACTCTGTGCATTCAAACAATATGCATTTCCAAGCTGATAGCCTGGTCGGTGCTCAACCGTAAAGTTAAAGTCCTGCAAAGACATAGACCATTTGGTCACTCGCCTGTTTTCCTCACTGTTTTGAGACATTCACTTAAGTGGGGCATGGTCTGTAATGAGTGTGAATGTTCTCCCTATTAGGTAGTACCTGAGAGCTTCTAATGCCCACTTGATTGCCAGAGATTCTTTCTCCACAATGGCATATCTCTTCTCATGCTCAGTTTCTTACTCAGGTAAACTACAGGATGCTCTTCCCCTCCCCTGACTTGTGACAACACCGCTCCTATGCCAACATCAGAGGCATCGGTTTGCACAATAAACTGTTTTTGGAAGTCTGTTGTTATCAACACCGGCTGGGAACAAAGAGCTTGCTTCAGTCTTTGGAAGGCCTGCTCGGCTTCAGCAGTCCATTTGACCATGACTGAATCCTTACCTTTTGTAAATTCAGATAAGGGAGCAGCAATACTGGCAAAGTTTTCAATAAACCGACTATAGTAACCAGTTAGGCCCAAAAATGCCCTGACCTGTTTCTTGTTTACTGGCCTAGGCCAGTTCTGAATGGCCTCAATCTTGCTTAATAACGCCTCATCCAATTGAGTACCCCAAGTACTTTGCCTCTTCTTGCCCAATGGTACATTTTTTGGGATTTGCTGTAAAACCTGCTTCCCTAATAGAATTCAGGACAGCTTGAACCCTGGGTAGATGACTTTCCCAATCTAGTCTATGTATTATTACATCATCCAGATAGGCAGCTGCATATTTTCGGTGGGGTTTTAAAATTCTATCCATCGGCTGTTGGAATGTGGCTGGAGCCACATGCAGACCAAAAGGAAGAACTACGTACTGAAAATGACCATCAGGGGTGCTAAAGGCAGTTTTCTCTTTGGCCTTCTCTGTCAATGGCACTTGCCAGTAGCCCTTCGTCAAATCCAATGTAGTGAAATATCGGCCATTACCCAACCTATCAATGAGCTCATCCACTCGAGGCATTGGATAAGCATCAAATTTTGACACTGTATGCAACTTTCTGAAGTCATTACAAAATCTTATAGTGCCATCTGGTTTTGCTATTAGCACTATAGGACTAGACCAATCACTATGTGACTCCTCGATAACCCCTAGATTAAGCATCATTTGCACTTCTTCTGCAATAGCTTTGCGCCTCACCTCAGGTACCCTGTATGGCTTTTGGTTCACTTTGACACTTGGTTCTGTTATGATGTCATGTTTGATCAAGAGGGTTTGGCCTGGTAGTTCAGAGAATACGTCTCTGTTGAGCTGCACAAACTCTTTTACCTCCTGAGTTTGTGAACCCGCCAAAGTTTCTGAAATGTTTACCTTAGGTATCCCAGAGACATCATCCCCTTTACATGTATTGTTGACCGCTAACAACACCTCACGGTCCTTCCAAGGTTTGATTAAGTTTACATGGTAGATTTGATAAGGCTTCTGTTTACCTGGCTGATGTACTCTATAATTTACATTTCGAACCTTCTCCACAATTTCATATGGCCCTTGCTATTTAGCCAAGAATTTGCTTTCTACTGTAGGAACAAGAATCAAGACCCTGTGACCAGGGTTGAAGTTCCTTACTTTAGCAGACCTGTTGTAAACTCGGGACTGATTCTCCTGAGCTTGCTGTAAGTGTTCCTTTACAATAGGCATCACATTCTCAATTCTATCTTGCATCTGGGTAATATGGTCAATCACACTTCTGTATGGGGTAGCCTCATGCTCCCTGGTCTCTTTAGCAATATCCAAAAGACCACGGGGATGTTGACCATACACTAGCTCAAAAGGAGAAAACCCCGAAGAGGCCTGAGGCACTTCCCTTACAGAAAACATCAGATAGGGTAAGAGGTAATCCCAGTCTTTCCCATCCTGTGCCACCACTTTTTTAAGCATCCCTTTTAAGGTTTTGTTGAACCTTTCGACCAACCCGTCAGTCTGAGGATGGTAAACTGATGTACGCAAATGTGTTATCTTCACCAGTTTACACAACTCTTTTGTGACATTAGACATGAAGTGGGTGCCCTGATCAGCATTTCTTTAGGCAACCCAATTCTGATAAACATAAGAAACAGTTCTTTTGCAATGTTTTTGCTGAAACTTTCCTTAGAGGGATTGCTTCTGGGTAGTGGGTAGCATAATCAACTACAACCAGAATATGCTGGTGACCTCTAGCAGACTTAACAAGAGGTCCTAAACGATTCATTGAAATCTTCTCAAAGGGAGTTTCAATTATCGGCAGAGGCACTAAAGGGCTCCTAAAGTTTGACACAGGGTTGTGCAACTGACATAGTAGACAGGACTCACAGTATTCTTTCACCTCTTTATGTATATCTGGCCAGTAAAATCTTTGCAGGATGCAGTCTTTTGTTTTAACATAGGCCAAATGTCCTCCTAATACATGAGCAAGATCCATCACCCTTCGGCGATGTGATTTAGGGACTACACGTTGCTCTACAACCCATCCACCAACCTCATTGATTCTATACAACAATTCATTTTCTAGTGCAAAATGTGGAAATATTTTCTCTGCACCAGACTCTTGGGGTAGCCCATTTATTACTTTGACATTTTCACAAGCAAGGGCTAATGTAGGGTCCTTGAGTTGAGCAGTCCCAAAGTTATCACTGGAGACTGGCAAGTCAGGGAGACCAAATTCAGGAGTGTCTTCCTCAACATCCCCTGCAAACACCTCTAAAGGAGAAGTCTCATTCTCATTCAGAGTTACACCTACGGTTTGTACCTGGTCAAGTTCTCCCAAGGGAACTGGATCAATAACAGATGCATTTATACATTTCTCATTAATTTCCCACAACTGCCAAAACAAAGGAAAGTCACATCCTAGAATGACATTATGCAGTAAAGTCTTTACAACTCCAACTTCATGAGTAATTTTTCCACATGGAGTCTCAAAAGACAGTATGACAGTGGGGTAATCTTTTGTATTGCCATGTATGCAAATGACTCCCATCTACCTGTGTTGTAATTTCCTGGTGTCAACCAGGCTGGCATTCACATGAGTCACAAGACTACCAGAGTCCAACAGAGCATTAGCAGAGCGTCCTTCAACAGTCACAATACAAGTTTGTCGCTCTATGCTTTGAGTAGGCAAGACTAGCAAACAGGGACATCCTCCGCCCAACATCACACTGCATAGGCTCATCCACCAGTGGACAATTGGCCGCAACATGGCCCAGTCCGTGACAACGCCAGCGAGTAATGTTTAAAGGCACTTTAGGGCGAATTGGAATAGAGTTCCTGGCTAATAGTTCTGAGCCAGTTTCTACTCTACGGGCCTCCTTCATCCCCTTTATATTAGGAACAGTCTTACCCTTTTCAGGTTCAAGTATCCACGTCTGGTACCTTGGGGCTGGCTGAGCAGAAGAGTAGTCTTGAAGATATTCCTCTGTATTCAGATAACGCTCTACCAGGGCAACTAGCTGGTCTACATCCTTCATCTCTGTTTGTCCCACACAGCATTGTATCTGCACTGGCAAGGCTCGAACAAAAATCGGTCCAGGATGACTCTTTCCACCACCTGAGCAGCAGTAGAAAATTTTGGCTGTAGCCACTTTTTAGCCAGGTGAAATAGGTTGTACATTTGTGACCTCATCTGGAACTTCCAGGTATGTACCCGCTGGGCTCTGACAGCAAGGGTAACACCTAAGCGAGCAAGAATTTCTGCCTTCAGTTTGTGGTACTGTCTGGCATCTTGCTCACTTAAATCAAAGTAGGCTTTCTGGGGTTCTCCACTGAGAAACGGAGCAACTGTATCCGCCCACTGGTCAGCTGGAAGTGTTTTCCTTTCAGCGGCTCTCTCAAATATGGTGAACGCTTCCACATCATCCTCTGGGGTCATCTTCTGTAGCGAAGCTTGCACTCTCCTTCCAGTAGTGACACTTTGTGCTTGAGGCCTTTCTACCAGCAACTTTATCTGCTGCAGCAGATTTTTATTAATCGCCTGCTGTTCTCTGAAGGCCGTTTGGGTAGACTCTATAAGCAGACGTTTGGTCTCATGTTGGTTGGCATTAGTCTCTCGCTGGTTGACATTTGCTTGTTACAGTTGAATGTTAGCCTGGATCAGCTGTTTAACCACTTCTTCCATGTTTGCAGGGTTTGGTTGTGCAGGAGTCACAGACTTAACCCACGATATACAACTTTTCTGGATTTTTGTGCCAGTGCAGAATCCACCATTTGTAACGGGAGGAAGGAGTTGAAATATGCCGTCTGGAAAAGGCACCCTTCAAACCCAAGACAACTGGAGCAGTTTGCTCATGAGGAGTGGGCCAAATTACCTATTGAGAGGTGCAGAAGTCTCATTGACAGTTACAGGAATCGTTTGATTGCACTGATTGCCTCAAAAGGTTGTGCAGCAAAATATTAAGTTAAGGGAACCATCATTTCTGTCCAGGCTTGTTTCATGAGTTTTCTTTTTTAACCACTTCCATACCAGGCACATTTTCAAGTTTTTTGTATGTGCGGATTTGGAGGGCTAAAACATTTTTATCATTTGCGTTATTCAACTAATTTTTGCGTCTTTTTTCGGTGACACATAGGGCTTTATTTTTATGTTGTTTTTATTTTTGCATGTGTGTTAATTATTTTTTATATCCAGGAAAATTTAAACAAAAGAGAAGGGAAAACGGTCTGTTTTTCACTTTTCATTTTTTTTTTTTACTTAATAACACAGTGCTACTAAAAAAACTTTATAAAATAGTTTTTCCTCTCCGTTACGGTAATTTTTATTTTTTATGGTGTCGTCGGGGGTGGGGCTATAACCTGTAATAAGGGCATTTTATTGGCGTATTATTTTATTTATTTTTTTTAATTATTTTATTTACTTTTGTTTTTTACTTTTCTATACTTTTTTTTTTTATTTTTTTTTTTACATTGTGTCCCCATAAAGTCATAATAGACCTTTGGGGACATCTGATGACTTTTTTTTTTTTCGGGAGGCTGATTTACCCTGTAACTGGGGCTGGTACATTTAGCCCCAGTTGCAGAAGGAATACAGCCTCCTGCACGTTGCTTTCACATAACTATAGAGCTGATCTGGGTCCTGTAGGACCCAGAGCAGCTCTAAGAGACGCTGATCCCAGCGGATCACATGACCGCCGGGTTGGAGGGGAGCCGCAAGATGGCAGCGCCCATAGCGCTGTATACAGCGCACATTGAGCACTGTATACACGGAGATCGGGATGGCAGGGGAGGTAGTAAACCTTCCCTGCCTTCTCTATGGGAGCTCCAGCTGAAGTTACAGCCAGCTCCCCGTTTCAGCAGCTGCATAATTTTGTGCAGTTGCTGAATTTTTTCTGGACGTATATAGTCTATGGGCAGTACGGAAGCGGTTAAAAAATTCTGTTGAAGCATGGTTGAAAAGCAATGTCTGACTTTCATTTGTTCATTTTCATAGAATTTTTATATATTATTACTTTTGTCAGATTCAAGTTATTTCTCTGACCATTGTTGTTTTTTCTTTCATTAAACGAGGGGTACCAACAATTTTGTCCACGTGGGTATTATATTATTTAATGTATTTATTAATATTATATAATTAAATCAGTTGTTTAGGGATTTTTTTATGGCTTACACTTAAGATAGGCCATAAATATATTAGCAGTGGGGGGGCCGACAGCCATTCCCAACATGGATCAGCTGTACAAGGCCGCTTCTGTTGCCCGTGCTATTCCCAACATGTGGCCTGAAGCAGATAGTCACAGTCCCTGTATAGTGGCTGGATGCAAGTACTGCAGCTCAGCTCACATTGCAGTCACTGGTAGCTGAGCTGCAGTAACACTGCCTGGCCACTATATAGGGCACGGAACAAACTGCTTCTGGTACCATGTTGTGTATAGTATGGGCATTGAAAGCAGGCCCGTACAGCTGATCTATGCAGGGACCCCCCCCACACACACACACACACACACACACACACACACACACTGATCAGATATTTATGGCCTATCCTAAGGCCATAAAACATACATTCTGGACAGCCTCTTTAAATTCAGAGCTTTGTACATATTTACTTTCATAGGAATGTTAGAAATATTACCATTTAAATATATTATGCTCTATCAAACTAAGGCCCCTGTGTATAACAATTTCTTTCAGAGCTCTCATCCTTTTCTTGGCCAGTTGTTGAAGGTTTCAAGTTCTTCTCACAAGAACCTTCTGTCTCTTCCTGGTCTGATTTTGGCTAATGTCATCTGAGAGTCATGACTGTTCTGTGTGAGGGGATTGGAAGCCTCTTTTTTGTGATCTGTTTCTCTCTTGTGTTATTATCACAATAACTGGTATTTTCCTATAATTATAGCTTTGCCTGCTGCTATGTAACCATGGCTGTCTGACATTTTTGAAGAAGTCAGAGTCAGAAGCAGAGTTGGAGTTGGGCTGTGGACAAATAGAGGAGTCCAACAATTCCACAGCTGTGGTTATAAGTCATCTCATGTCAAGTGAATGGTGCTGAGCTACCACAAACAGCACATGAACAAAAGAGGTGCTACTACTGAGAAATAGCAGATCCTTTTTCTATGTTTTTTAAAAGTACTGTAAGTAAACAGCCATCTTCTCTTACATTGTCTATTATACAACATTCCAATTTCAGTTAATAGTTTTGCAAAGAGATAAGGATTGCATGAAAGCAAAGCAGACAAATGGAAATTATATTCAATGACGCTCACTAATGAACCTTGAAACTCAGTTGCTCCATCCCTTGCCGGTTACACATGACTGGCCTCAGTAATTGCTATGAGTTCAAGGTGCGCTTTTCTATATTTGCAAAATCATTTCAGCCCTGAGAAGCCATAATGGGGTTACTGTTATCAGGCCCTTTAATTGAATTATAATAAAATTTGGTAGGTGATAATAGTTAAGTGAATGTATATTTATGGCAGGAACACACAAATAATCAATAGTTCAACAGCGTTTTATATCCCCTCTCTCCTGGCACAGCTGACATATGATGAAACCATTATTATTTATTAAAGAACTACCATGCATCATCCCTTAATATGATTCATAAGTAAATGTCAGTCTATGTAGCCTTCATTTATTGACTGTATAATTATTTTCAGTATTTATAGACATTTATTTGAAGAAATGTGAGCTGAATTCTTGCAGTTCAGACACAGTCTCTTTGACTTATCATGCCTTGGAATTTGGTTGAGTGACTGTGTTATGCTGCAGTGTGATAAAATGCTGGATGACTACAAATAAGTACATATAACTTATAATAGTAAGCTAAGAAGTTTAAGGGTATGTTCAAATGCTACAAATGTGGATATACATACAAATTATTTATATATGTATACAGACTGTCTGCAGTTTTTACCACAGTGTGAATAGGGATTTAAAAATGTTCATGCACAGAAATGTGGTATTACTTTGCTTTAAATTCATATCTGGTTCTGGGTCCTTCATCTTTTTCTAGTAGCTCTTGAGCCTGATAAATAATGGAAAAGGCTCAAGTTAAGCCTCCCATGATATTCATATGCTATATTATGGTCAAGTGTTGCCTTAAATACCTTTTAAGAAGTATAAGGGTTGCAACCAAGGATACAGTGCTTTGCGAAAGTATTCGGCCCCTTGAACTTTTCAACCTTTTGCCACATTTCAGGCTTCAAACATAAGGATATAAAATTATAATTTTTTTGGTGAAGAATCAACAACAAGTGGGACACAATCGTGAATTGGAACGAAATTTATTGGTTATTTTAAACTTTTGTAAAAAATAAAAAACTGAAAAGTGGGGCGTGCAATATTATTCGGCCCCTTTACTTTCATTGCAGCAAACTCACTCCAGAAGTTCAGTGAGGATCTATGAATGATCCAATGTTGTCCTAAATGACTGATGATGATAAATATAATCCACCTGTGTGTAATCAAGTCTCTGTATAAATGCACCTGCTCTGTGATAGTCTCAGGGTTCCGTTTAAAGCGCAGAGAGCATCATGAAGACCAAGGAACACACCAGGCAGGTCCGTGATACTGTTGTGGAGAAGTTTAAAGCCGGATTTGGATACAAAAAGATTTCCCAAACTTTAAACATCCCAAGGAGCACTGTGTAAGCGATCATATTGAAATGGAAAGAGTATCAGACCACTGCAAATCTACCAAGACCCGGCTGTCCCTCTAAACTTTCATCTCAAACAAGGAGAAGACTGATCAGAGATGCAGCCAAGAGGCCCAGGATCACTCTGGATGAACTGCAGAGATCAACAGCTGAGGTGGGAGAGTCTGTCCATAGGACAACAATCAGTCGTACACTGCACAAATCTGGCCTTTATGGAAGAGTGGAAAGAAGAAAGCCATTTCTCAAAGATATCCATAAAAAGTCTCGTTTAAAGTTTGCCACAAGCCACCTGGGAGACACACCAAACATGTGGAAGAAGGTGCTCTGGTCACATGAACCCAAAATCGAACATTTTGGCCACAATGCAAAACGATATGTTTGGCGTAAAAGCAACACAGCTCATCACCCTGAACACACCATCCCCACTGTCAAACATGGTGGTGGCAGCAGCATGGTTTGGGCCTGCTTTTCTTCAACAGGGACAGGGAAGATGGTTAAAATTGATGAGAAGATGGATGGAGCCAAATACAGGACCATTCTGGAAGAAAACCTGTTGGAGTCTGCAAAAGACCTGAGACTGGGACGGAGATTTATCTTCCAACAAGACAATGATCCCAAACATAAAGCAAAATCTACAATGGAATGTATCCAGGTGTTAGAATGGCCAAGTCAAAGTCCAGACCTGAATCCAATCGAGAATCTGTGGAAAGAGCTGAAAACTGCTGTTCACAAACACTCTCCATCCAACCTCACTGAGCTCGAGCTGTTTTCCAAGGAAGAATGGGCTAGAATTTCAGTCTCTCGATGTGCAAAACTGATAGAGACATACCCCAAGCGACTTGCAGCTGTAATCGCAGCAAAAGGTGGCGCTACAAAGTATTAACTTAAGGGGGCCGAATAATTTGGCACGCCCCACTTTTCAGTTTTTTATTTTTTACAAAAGTTTAAAATATCCAATAAATTTCGTTCCACTTCACGATTTTGTTCCACTTGTTATTGATTTTTCACCAAAAAATTAAAATTTTATATCCTTATGTTTGAAGCCTGAAATGTGGCAAAAGGTTGAAAAGTTCAAGGGGGCCAAATACTTTCGCAAGGCACTGTAGGATCAAAAAACCTATAGTACTATAACTTGAGTAAAATATAACTTTTAATATAGTTTGTTAAAAAAGACGGTGTAGGCCACGGATAGGATCAGTTGGTTTCTCCCAGAATGGCAGTTAAAATAATAGTCTGTTTGTAGGAACAGGGGAAAAGTGGGATACTGACCAGATTTACCCTGGATCGAATGTATCCACATCGAGTAGTGTGCTAACCAGCAGGTGCAAGGAAATCATTGGCTCCTTGCCTCACCATGTGGCCCTTTGCCCAGAGGCGTAATTTGAAGCTCCTGGGCCCTAATGCAAAGTCTATAATTTGTCTCCTTCCTACCTTGTTCCATTTATAATAGAGATATATTTTATGTGACAGATGGAGCTTTGAAGCTCCTTAGAGTCCAGGGCCCTGTAGCGGCTGCTACTGCTGCACCCGTATAGCTACGCCTCTGCCTACAATGCGGATGGTGCAGTTATGTCATCAAACTTCCTAAGGAGCCCCTCCTGAGGAGATAGGCTTGGCCATAAGAGGCCAGATAAAAAATGGATCTCCAGAATGATGAGTGTTTTCAGTGACTGCTTGTCGCATATTCTCAGGAGCTAACTCTTGTGATGAAGACAAGGGAGGAAATGGCCCAAGTCAGGGGAACCAATGTAAGGAATATAGTGATAGAGATAGCAATACAGAAGTCAAGTGGGAGACATTTAAATCTAAATTAAGCAAGAATATAGTAAAATGTATACCCATAGGGAACAAGTATAAACGTCTTAAATTAACTCCCCCATGGCTTACAGCTATAGTTAAAAACGCGATAAACAATAAAAAAATGGGCATTTAAAAAGTATAAATCAAAAAGGTCTGCTGTAGCCTTTGACAATTACAAAGCACTTAATAAAATTTGTAAAAGGGAAATAAAATCAGCTAAAATATATAATGAAATGCAGGTGGCTAAGAAAATAAAACTAACCCGCCAAAATTCTTTAAATAAATAAAAGTAAAAATATTAAAGGTCAGAATAGATAGGTCCCCTATATAATGGGAATGGAGAGTTGGTCATTGGGATCAAGAAAAAGCAGAGCCACTGAATGTTTTTTTTTCACTCTGTATATACAGAAGAACAGGTAGTAGTTGATGTAGATGTCACCAATGTTGGTAATACATCAACCAATATACTAAACTGCATAAACACAGAAATAGTCCAGGTCAAGCTAAACAAAATAAATGTGAGCAAGACTTTGGGTGCAGATGGATTACACTCACGAGTACTTAAAGAACTCAGTCCAATCATTGCTATATCCCTATTCTTAATTTTTAGGGATTCTCTAGTGACTGGTAGGGTGCCAAGGGACTGGCTTAGGGTAAATGTGGTGCCCATTTTCAAAAAGGGTTCTAGGTCTTCCCCAGGTAATTACAGACCGGTGAGCTTAACATCCATTGTGGGGAAACTGAGGGGCTCTTAAGCAACTATATACAGGAGTATGTGACTGTAGATAATATCACAAGTGATAAGCAGAAGTTGTCAGACAAACCTGATTTGTTTTTATGAAGAAGTGAGTAGAAGTCTGGACAGGTGGGAGACTGTGGATATAGTGTACCTGGACTTTGCAAAGGCATTTGACACTGTCCCTCATACACGTTTAATGGGTAAAATTAGGTCCATTGGCTTAGAAAATATAGTTTGTAATTGGATTGAAAACTAGTTAAAGGTTTGTATCCAGAGAGTTATGGTCAATGATTGCAGCTCAGACTGGTCCTCTGTTTTAAGTGTGCAGCATCCCAGAGTGTCCCTGCTTACACTGTTTTTATTTTATGTGTCTCTGGTTGTGTTATATGCATGTATTTTGTGTATTTCTGTACTGCAGCTTCCCTAGTGTGTTTTCTCCTTGGTCTCACCTTTCTGTTGGTTATCCCTTCACCTTCCTAAGGGTTGGTTCAGCCTTGGCCAATCACAGCCCTTTGGGAGAGGTTTGGGAGACAAAAGTCTCCGGAGAACCGTTAGGGCCTCAGTGTGTTGGTTAGCAGTGTGTGTTGGCACTGTGACTCTGTGCCCTGCTGTTCTAGTCAGCCCCTGAGGGAGAGGATTACAGCCCAAAGCTCTGCCAGAGACAGCCCTGAGACAAGGATCATCAGCCTGTCTTCTGTGTAGATCGTGTGTAAGAAGAGAGAAGGAGTCTCATTTACCAGGAACTGTATTCCGGGATCCACCTCTTAAGATATCTGGACCCAGGGGACTTCCTTTACGCCAGCCTTCAGAAACATCTACTGGCTGAAGCTAGGCTTGCTACAGAGTTGTTGGAGTGGAGTACAAGGCACTTTTCTACCATTCGGACTGGGCATCCCTCATCCCAAAGCCTGGTTGAACCCATCAGTTGGGAAACTACTACCCCCATTGGGATGCTGCACCTGTTCACAGTTACACAGTTTGCCACAATAAAGTTTGCTCTGTTTCATCTGCATCACTGCAGTTCCTGCATTTAACATCAGGGCTCTTCTGAACACCATCATACGGCTCAGGGTAAGAGAGGACCCCTCTCCAACTGGAAGCACCCCAGGGGAACTACTACCACCACCATCAGGTAGCACGTAGGCCCCCTCCTCATCAGTGTCCAGTCTAGGAGGTGTGCTGGAGGAGTTCGGTTGAGCGCACTTGGCTTATCTAGTGACATCACTACAGCCACTACTACTTCTATTCTCCAGTTCCCTCCATTTGGGTTGCGGCAAGTGCTGTACCCCAGGGTTCAGTGATTGGCCTGCTGTTATGTAACGTATTTATTAATGACATAGAAGATGGGATTGATAGCACTGTCTCTAATTTTGCAGATGACACCAAACTATGCAGTACAGTGCAGTCTGTGGAGGATGTATGTAGATTTCAAGCAGACTTGGACAGATTGAGTGTTTGGGCATCTACATGGCAAGTGAGGTTCAATGTGAATAAATGTAAATTTTTGCATCTGGAAAAAACATATATCCTAGGGGGAGTAAAGCTGGAAGAGTCACTACTGGAGAAGATGCTGGGAGTTCTTGTAGATCATAGGTTAAATAACAGTATGCAATGTCAATCAGCTGCTTCTAAGGCCAGGAGGATATTGTCATGTATTAAAAGGGAAAGTGACTTGCGGGTCAGGGGTGTAATATTACCACTATATACATCATTGGTGCAGCCCCATTTGGAACATGTAGTTGAGTTCTGGACATCAGTTCATAGAAAGGATGTCCTAGAGTTGGAAAAGATTCAACGGAGAACACAAAGCTGATAAGGGGCATGGAGGACCACAGATATAAGGAGAGATCAAAGGAGTTTTGTTTAGCTTTGAGAAGAGGCTTTTAAGGGGAGACATGATAAACCTGTATAAATATATAAATGACCCATACAAGAAAAATGGGGAATAGGTATTTGCAAGGGTAGATGTAAAGAGAGGGAAATTGGATAAAGAAAGGATAGCAATGTACGGAATATATTGGAAGAAGGAAGAAAAGAAAGAGGAGAATGGGGTCTGATAAAGCCTCATTGTTGTTTATGCCTGGGGCACAGTGAGTAATATAATTAATTTCAGGGCATATTCTTTATTTTACTTTTTAGTTCTAGGGCAAATAGATATATATATATGGTACATTAGAGGCTCTGCAAACATGACATGGCGTCCAGATACCAAACATCTGAATCTGCGCTCCAAAAGCCACATAGCGCTCTTTCCCTTTTGGGCCCTGCTATGTACCCAAACTGCAGATTATACCCACATGTATGACACTGGTGTACCCAGAATAACGTACATAATGTCATATGTGGGTATAAACTGCTGTTTGGGCACAGCCGGGCACAGAAGGGAAGGAGCGCTATTAGGTTTTTGGAGCACAGATTTAGACAGTTTAGCTTTTGGACACCATGACACTTTTGCAGAGCTCCTGAAATGCCAGTAAAGTGGAATCCCCTGATACGTGCCCCTATTTTGGAAACTGCACCCCTGAAGGAATTTATTTAGAGGTACAGTGAGCATTTTTTACCTCCAAGTGTTGCTATAATTTATTTTCCAGAAATGAATACGCAGATGATTGTGAAAGGTGAAAATGACAATTTTTCAAGGAATATTTTATTTCAATGCATAATACGTTGTGCCCGGCTTGTATCAGATATAAACGCTCCAAAAGATGTTGTGCCCGGGATACCCACTTAACAGTTTTTAGAGTGTTTGTGCCTGCTGACATAAGCTGGGCACAAAATATTGGGCACTGGAATGGCGTATCGCTGGAAAAATTGCAATTTTCCCTTTTCATTATCAGCTGCGCATTCATTTATTGAAATTAAATGAATGCAACACTTAAGGGTTAAGAATACTCACTACCCCACTTGATAAATCCCTTCAGGGGTGTAGTTCCCAAAATGGGGTCACAAGTCTGCGGATTCCATTTTACTGGCAATCCAGGGGCTCTGCAAAAGTGGCATGGTGTCCAAAAACCAAACTGTGCTTCAAAAACCAAAATAGCGCTCCTTCCCTTCTGTGCCCGGCTGTGCCCAAGCAGCAGTTTATACCAAGTACGTTATCCTGGGTACACCAGTGTCATACATGTGGGCGTAAACTGCAGTTTGGGTACACAGCAGGGGGCAGAGGTGAAGGAACGCTATGTGGCTTTTGGAGCATAGATTTAGATTGTTGGATTTTGGACACCATGTCAAATTGGCAAAAACCCTAAAATTGCCCCTGCAAAATGGGGTCACTTCTTGGGGAATTCCAATTTACTGGCACCTCTGCAAAAACAACATGGCGTCCAGAAAGTCCCTCTAGATCTGTACTCCAAAAGCTAAAAAGCGCAGTGCTCCTTCCTGTCTGAGCCCTGCTGTTTGCCCAAGTATCAGGTTACACCCACATATATAATTTTTTTTCCCCCGGGATAGCCCACATAATAGTTTTAGGATTGCATGTCTCTGATGCCACAAAGTGGGTACAACGTATTGGGCACCAAAATGGCATATTTATTTAAAATTGTCAATTTTCACTTTGTATATTAATTTTTGGGAAGCATTTTTAGGCTCAAAATGATAATACCCCTTGATACATTCCTTGAGGGGTGTAGTTTCTAAAATGGTGTCACTTTTGAGGGGTTTACATTGTATTGGTACTTTAGGGGCTCTGCAAATGCGACATGGCACCTGAAAACTATTCCAGCAAAATCTGCCCTCCAAAAGCCAAATAGCGCTCTTTCCATTCTGAGCCCCACCATGTACCCATACAGCAGTTTACGACCACATATGGGGCATTTCTGTGTTCAGGAGAAATTTTGTAACAAACTGTGGGTTTTTTTTTCTTCTTTATCCCCTTGTAAAAATTAACAATATGTCGCTAAATGGACAGTTTATTGGAAAAAAAAAGTAATTTTTAATTTTTACATTCCAATGTTAATAGAATCTGTGAAACAACTGTAGGGTCAAAATGCTCACCATACCCCTTGAGAAATTCCTTGAGGGGTGTAGTTTCCAAAATGGGGTCACTTTTGAGGGGTTTCCATTGTATTGGTACTTTAGGGGCTCTGCAAATGCGACATGGCACCCGAAAACTATTCCAGCAAAATCTGCCCTCCAAAAGCTAAATAGCGCTCTTTCTATTCTGAGCCCCACCATGTACCCATACAGCAGATTACAACCACATGGGGAGTATTCCTGTATTCAGGAGAAATTGTGTAACAAACTTTGGAGAGCTTTTTCTCGTTTATCCTCTTGTGAAAATGAAAAATTTGGGGCTAAATTGATGGTTTATTGGAAAGAAAGTAATTCTTCATTTTCATGTCCCAATGTTAATAAAATCTGTGAAACGGCTGTGGGGTCAAAATGCTCACTATACCCCTTGATATGTTCTGTGAGGGGTGTAGTTTCCAAATTGGGGTCACTTTTGGGGATTTCCATTATATTGGTACTCTAGGGGCTCTGCAAATGGGACATGGCACCTGAAAACTATTCCAGCAAAATCTGCCCTTCAAAAGCCAAATAGCGCTCTTTCCATTTCGAGCCCCGCCATATACCCATGAAGCAAATTACTATCGCATATGGGGTATTGCTGTGTTCAGGAGCAATTGTGTAACAAACTGTGGGTGGCTTTTTCTCCTTTAACCGGTTGTGAAAATGAAAACTTTGGGGATAAAGTGATGTTTTAGTAATTTTTCATTTACACATCCCAATGTTAATAAAATCTGTGAAACGGCTGTGGGGTCAAAATGCTCAGTATACCCCTTGATAAATTCTGTCAGGGGTGCAGTTTCCAAAATGGGGTCACTTTTAGGGGGTTTCCATTGTTTTGGTACTCTAGGGGCTCTGCAAATGAGACATGGCACCTGAAAACTATTCCAGCAAAATCTGCTTTTCAAATGCCAAGTGTCGCTCTTTCTTTTCCGTGCACTGCTGTGTGCCCAAAAATCATTTTACACCCACATGTGGGGTATTTCTGTGCTCGGGAGAAATTGCACAACAAACTGAACTGTGAGATGCATTTTCTCCTTTAACCCTTTGTGAATGTGTTAATTTTAGGGATAAATTAATGTATTATTGGATAAAAATGAAATGTCTAAATTTCACCTCCATATTGTCTTAATTCTTGTGAAATGCTTAAAGGGTTAACAAACTTCCCAAATGCTGTTTTGAATTATTTGAGGGGTGCAGTTTTGAAAATGGGGTGATTTATGGGGGTTTCTAATATATAGGCCTTTATAATCCCCTTCAGAACTGAAGTGGTCCCTAAGCAATGAGTTTGGGAAATTTTCTTGTAAATCTGGAAAATCACTGTTACACTTGTAAACCTTCTAACATCCAAAATAAATTAAAGGATGATTAAAAGATGATGCCGATATAAAGCAGAGATATGGTAGATAATATTTATTAATGTATTTGGGTGGTATGACTATCTGTCTGAAAGGCAGAGAAGTTAACATTTTGAAAATTGCAATTTTTTTCCAAATTTCCCTCAAATTTCCTAATTTTTTATAAATAAATACAAAAATATTGATCAATGTTTACCACTAACATGAAGTACAATGTGTCATGAAAAAACAATCTCAAAATCACTTGTGTAAGTTATAGCATCTCAAAGGTATTGCCATATAAAGTGACACATGTCAGTTTTGAAAAATGAGGCCTGATCCATAAGGCACTTTTAGGCCCGGTCCTTAACACTAGAAGTCCCAGAGAGGGGTCATTTAACATTTCTACCATTGGAACCCAGAGATGGGTCGAATGACCTGAAGGATTTAAGCAAACAACCTATAATCACCGTCTTTTGTTCTTAAGTAATTAAGGCCATTACTGTCACTCCACAGGAGGTTGTTGTTTTCCATTGAGTTTAGCCATTTAGTTTCTAGTTAGTTCTATTCAGTTTATTGTATTTGATAATATAAAGACTATACATATTGTATTTAGTTTTGTTTTATTTGAGCAAAAAAGCACTGAAACAATGAATCATTTTTTATATATTTTAAATAGAATTAGAAATTTTAGAGCAAGGTACAGCTGTGAGTAACAACCAGAAGCATTTGTCTAAGTCCTCAAGCACACTAGCGGAAACAAATCGCAATTTTTTTTTTTCTGCACCCATTGACTTGAATCTAAATATACAAAAATGTAAATATACAAAAGAACAACTGTTATTTGTTTCCATGCTTTTTATTTTTGTTATGAAAATAATAAAAAAAATACAAGGAATAAAACAATTCCACACATATTTACAATAGGCTGCTGTGGGGGGCTGCGTGTGTGTGTGTGTGAGTGGCATGTCCTTCTTGTGTGACTTCAGTTTATTGTATTTGATAATATAAAGACTATACATATTGTATTTAGTTTAGTTTTATTTGAGCAAAAAAGCACTGAAACAATGAATCATTTTTTATATATTTTAAATAAAATTAGAAATTTTAGAGCAAGGTACAGCTGTGAGTAATGACCAGAAGCATTTGTCTAAGGCCTCAAGCACACTAGCGAAAAAAAATTGCAATTTTTTTTTTTTTCTGCACCCATTGACTTGAATCTAAAAAACAAAAATGTAAATATACAAAAGAACAACTGTTATTTGTTTCCATGCTTTTTATTTTTGTTATGAAAATAATAAAAAAAATACAAGGAATAAAACAAGTCCACACATATTTACAATAGGCTGCTGTGGGGGGCTGCGTGTGTGTGTGTGAGTGGCATGTCCTTCTTGTGTGACTAGCATTTCAGCACTCACTCAGCAGTCTGTCTGCACTGTCGGAACATACCTGGCACTGCCTGGGTATGTCCCTGGTACATTTGCCACACGTGTATTTGTAGCAGTCAACACATCTCTCAGTTGCACAATTGTTCGTGCATCGATGGTTGACCTGACACTTCGCCCTTTTGCCAGGGCTGGGTGTGGAAGGTTGTTGCCAAAGGAGTTTCTCCTTGCATGCCTTCTTTTCAGTCACATGAGAGCCACCTAACTCTTTTGCAAGCTCAACCAGGAAGTCCACCCGTCTCTCCTGCACCCCAGTGCATGCCTGATAAAGAACATGAGCATTCAGTGCTGCCATGTCAATCATGTTGTAGAACACGGCGACTGGCCATCTCCGTGTTCCTGCACGCACGCTGTACTCCCGCACCATTTGGTCCATTACATCCACACCGCACTTTGTGTGGTTGTATTGTGTGACCGTGTTTGGCTTCCTTTTGTTGGTATCCTCAGTCTCAACCATGCTGTGCATGCTGCTGAGAATGTAGACGGCCTTCTTTCGTTTGGGTGCATACACTGTCAGTGTGGCACCAATGCTTGAAAACACCTGAGTGGTGAATTCAGTGCGGTCCATCTGTCTAGTGGATTGAGGAATTTCCCGGCGACTCTTGTTGAATGTGCCGAGGATAGTGGTTTTCCGGCTAAGCAGTCGTTGTGCAAGTGACAATGATGTAAAGAAATTGTCCGTGGTTACAGTTCTGCCCTTGTCTATGAATGGTTACATCAGCCTCATCACTACAGTTTCGGACAGTCTCTCCCCGCTGGGACGACTGGGGTCCTTGCCAAGATATGGGAGGACATTACAGATGTACTTTGATTTCAAGTCGCAAGCCACCCAAAACTTGTCTGGTTTTGTTGCAATGTATTGCACAAAACAGTAGCGAGTCTTTGACGGGAAAAGCTGTTCATCAATAGTGATGTGTCGACCAGGGTTGTAGGATGCGATGCAGTTGGTGACAAACGATCTCCACACATTCTCCCAGAAACTTTGTGGCTTGTCAACATGTAGTTTGGCAAATTCCAGTTTTGTCAGATTCAAGTTATTTCTGCGACCATTGTCTTATGGACAGATGAGACAAAAATTGAAATCTTTGGCAAGGCACATCAGCTCTATGTTCACAGATGGAAAAATGAAGCATATCTTGAAAAGAACACTGACCCTACTGTGAAACATGGAGGAGGCTCTGTTATGTTCTGGGGCTGCTTTGCTGCATCTGGCACAAGGTGTCTTGAATCTATGTAGGGTACAATGAAATCTCAAGACTATCAAGGGATTCTAGAGAGAAATGTGCTGCCCAATGTCAGAAAGCTTGGTCTCAGTCGCAGGCCTTGCAGCAGGATAATGACCCAAAACACACAGCTAAAAACACCCAAGAATGGCTAAGAGGAAAACATTGGACTATTCTGAAGTGGCCTTCTATGAGCCCTGACCTAAATCCTATTGAGCATCTTTGGAAGGAGCTGAAACATGCCGTCTGGAAAAGGCACTCTTCAAACCTGACAACTGGAGCAGTTTGCTCATGAGGAGTGGGCCAAAATACCTGTTGAGAGGTGCAGAAGTCTCATTGACAGTTACAGGAATCGTTTGATTGCAGTGATTGCCTCAAAAGGTTGTGCAACAAAATATTAAGTTAAGGGTACCATCATTTCTGTCCAGGCCTGTTTCATGAGTTTTTTTTAATTCTGTTGAAGCATGGTTGAAAAGCAATGTCTGACTTTAATTTGTTCATTTTCATAGAATTTGTATATATTATTACTTTTTTCAGATTCAAGTTATTTCTGTGACCATTGTGGGTTTTTCTTTCATTAAACGAGGGGTACCAACAATTTTGTCCACGTGAAAATGAACAGCGAGCTACCAGACATGTATCTAAAATAACAGTTCAGAGAGCCATACTGTGTTGCAGGCTCCAATGCAGATGGATGGTCACTGCACTTATGCTAACAAAGGTGCATCAGAGAAAAAGGCTTCAAATCTACATGGCCATAATGGAATTGGACCACCGCTGATTGGCAAAGTGTTGTCTTCTCTAATGAGGCACGTTTTCTGATCCATCGAATGGATGGCATTTCAGGTGAGAAACAAAAGAGAACAAACATCCATTGCTGGATGAACACAAGCTGGTGGCCACAGCATTATGGTTTCTGGAATTTTTTCATGGTATTCTCTTCACCCACTCATCCATGTGGAAGGCACTCTGTACTGATTTGGGTATGAATCCATCCTTGCAGATTACGTACACCAAAACATGCTATTTGTCTTTCCTGGGTGAATGTAACCTTCCAGCAAGACAATGCAACATGTCACGGGGCTAGATATGTCTGACAGTGGTTAGAAGAGAACAACCAAGTACTTCCCTGGCCCCCTAATTCCTCAGACCTGAACCCAACTGAACATCTTTGGGACTCAATCCTCCCCCAGGCAAACCCACCTCCAGCAAATATGGGATGCTCTGCAATCAGCATGGCTCCAGACATCTAAGACAACCTACCAGCACCTTATTGAGTTGCTCCCAGTCTATCTAGCTGCTGTCCATGATGCCCACAGCAATTACTGAATATTAGCTGGTCATCATAATAATGTGGCTCAACGCAGTAGTTTCAGGGGGCATAGTGTATGGGACTGTTTTCAAGGGGCATTATTATAATTATATAAATTATATTATTATTATTTATATAATTATTATACAAATGGTATTGTGATATTTAGAGGCAAAGAGTGTGACAGTATTGTTTTAAGGGGACACAGTGGCTAGCAGTATTATATTCAAAGATACAATGTGTGGAACTATGAGGAGCTTATCTTAGTATGCTGCAAAAGTGAGAAGCAAAAGACATCTGGGCAGCAATTTGCATATCCCCTGCATATCCTTACTAGTTATAGTGGGATCTGTAATTTCATACCATACAAACTACATTATTTAGTCTTACATAGCAATTATTTTATTTGATTACCAGAGTAGGAATATTTTTCTGTGGCTCACTGTACCACGGGCATCCCACACTTCAAGTAAAGAACTTGTTAAAAAATTGAATCCGACATCCAGTTAAAAAAAAAGATCATAAAGATTCTGGTCAAAGATTCACTTTACATTCTAAAATAAAAGATCACAAACCTTAAGTAATCTCTTCAGCAAATTAGCAAATTCTTTCTTGAACTGATTTTGCTTAAAACACACTCACAATAAGTGTAGGGAATAAAAGAATATCTAGTTGCAAGGGTGGAGAAATAGATTTTGCTTATTTATGTGGCAGATGGAAGACACTAGTTAATTAAGTATTTTACATTTAACCAGATGGAGTTTATATCATAGGGAACTTGCTTACTTTTAAATCCAAAGATAAAGTGTAATATATTACAAAGATACTTATGAAAAAGAAAGTCTGCCACATAAATTTCCATAGCGAAGATATTTCCTTGTCCATCCGTGGGCATGATAACACTTTCCTTATTAATTCCTAATTTTAACTTAGATTAACAGACAAGAAATAGGTCAACCAGCACAGCCCACACACCCAGGGAGATGGGTCGTCATGCTGATATATCTCACATATAGCACTTGCAAATTAATTCTAATTCACAAGCAGTACAATAGGTGTCAAGTGTGCAGTAGCCCCTATTCCTATCAGAACTTTAAAAACATTTTTCTAGTATCTATGTTTGTGTCTTCCTTTGTGAATAGAACTTCTGTTTATAAAGTATAGTAAGCTCAGTAGGTGCTTGTTTCACTACACAAGAATGGACTTCTTGGTGTCTGTTCTAATATTTGAGTTTTTAGGCATAACTTCCATTTTAATTCATATATCCCTGAAATTGTTTCTTTTAAAATAAACACCTTCATACACAAATGTAACAAGAAATGAGATGTAAAGTGCAAAACTGTAGGGAGGATTACAATATTTCTAATGTACTGTTAAAATATTTATCAAAGTGAGGTAGCATTAGTAGCATGTAAACTAAGAGATCTAGACCAAGCTTTGACTGCTCTATGCTCCAAGCTTAGACCTCATTCACATGCAGTTTTTCTGTAGTTTTTAAATTGAAAAATGCTTGAAATGAGTCCAAATATGAATAGATCAAATGTACGCATTAGCTACTAAAAAAGCATCAAAACCTGCACCCAACTGTATTGTGTCGATGTGGCCTTGAAGGAAAATTCTGAGATTTGAACAACACTACAAAACACAATACAAATACAGTGTATCCTCTTTGAGATAACCACCCAAAATTGCATTAAAAAATGGTCTTCTGGGGGTAGGTTCTCATCTCAAAGAAGATGACTAGTAGAGATGAGCGAATTTCTCAAAAGTTCGATTCCGCAGTTTGATTCGAAGTTCCAAAAAAATTAGCTTCGATTCGAATTAATTAGCGGTGAATATCGCTAAAAAACAGCTATTTCCTGGCTGCAGAGAGCCTGTATAGTGGTGTAGAACACTGTGCCTTGCAGTAACACCCATAGGGAGCCTACTGTGGTAGTCAACCAATACTGTGAGTCAGAATGCCACGCACATGACAGGCGTCGCTCTTAGAACCACTGCACACTTCACTTATTTGGACAGTTGCGGGACCAAAACAGACCAAATAACTCAAGTGTGAACTCAGCTTTACAGGTCCATGTTAGTGCCAGGTAGAAAGAACCGTGCAGAGACCCAGCATCCTAATGTAGCGTGAAAGAGCACACTCCTTTTACACCATCGTCTGCCGATTCCACATAGATGTCTACAGAGTGGCAAGGTGACATAATGTGGAGTTGGCAGCAGCATCAGGAGGCCACAGAGTGGCAAGGCGACATAACGTGGAGGTGGCAGCAGCAAGATAAGGCCATACAGTGACCCAGTGGCAGCGGCATTAGAAGGACATACAGTGAGCCTGCAGTGGCAGCGGCATGAGGAGGGCATACAGTGACCCAGTGGCAAAGGTGGAGGTAGCAGCAGCCTTAGGGGGGTATACAGTAACCCAGTGGCTGCGACATGAGGAGGGCATACAGAGACACAGTGGCAGCAGCATGAGGAGGCCATACAGTGACCTAGTGGCAGCGGCATGAGGAGGATATACAGTGACCCAGTTACTCCCCTGTGTGACTTTGTGTTATTAAATTTAAAAAAAAATGAAAAGTGAAAAACGGACACGTTTTCCCTCCTCTTTTGTTTATATTTTCCAAGATATAAAAAAGATGAAACACATGGAAAAATAAAAACAACATAAAAATAGAGCCCTATGTGTCACTGAAAAAAGACGCAGAAATTAGTTTAATAACGCAAATGATAAAAATGTTATAGCCCTCAAAACCGCACATACAAAAAAACCTGAAAATGTGTCTAGTCCTGGACAAGAAATTGGCCCGGTACTGAAGTAAGAGAGGAGCTGGTAGATAGTAGTAATCAGACCCCTTGTGAAGGTACCCGTTCGACACAGTTTCTCAAATGCAGCTGGGAGGGAAACCTTCAGGGTACCAAACAGAGTGAAGGAAAAATGGGTAATCTGTTGACAGTGGAGCCATTTGGTCCTAGGAAGGTTCAAGACCTAAGTGAAATAATCAAAGGGCCTGAGCTCCAAGGTCAAAGGGTCTGCTAAGTTCGTTATAGAGAATAGGCCCACCCCATACTAAGAATGGACCATAGTAGTCCTCAGTCCCTTTTGGAGAATCGGATTAAATAGAAAAGAAATCATAGAGGCGTTTTAGGAGGCCAAAAGGAGCAGCTTACTGCAAGTAGTCCATTCACTCTGGTGAAGCAAATAGGACCTAAAGGAGGAGTCAGGGGAGGGGGAAAAGAGCGGGACCACAAGAAGGCATTTGGGTGCAAGCCATAGTTTTTCAATCTCCACCGAAGTGGATGTCTGCAGGGCTGCCCCTAATGGGATACATTGCAGATGGGTTGCCCATTAGTAATAGAGAACATGTGGTACCACCAGCCCCCCATCCCTCTTCGCTGCCAGCATCACCAATTTGGAATCTTAACTTCTGTAATATCAGGGTTCAAGCATATCCTGGCTGCTAGAGGTTTGATGCAGAGTGCGAATATTAGAGGGGGAGAGGGGGCGGCCCTGGCAAGTGCCGTTTTTAATAGGGAAGGGGCCCGAGGACGAGTGGGGAAGTTTCACTATCACTGTAGACGATGAATAAAGTGCCGTGAGAAAAGTCCCTGAGAAGCCATACATTTCCAAAATAGCCCTCATGAAAGACCAATCAAGACAGTCGAAAGCTTTCTCTGCATGTAGGCTATGGAGAAGGGTACGCGTCGAATAGAGGTTAGCTACTTCAATCAAGTCCACAGCCCCATCTGGTGTTGTCTCCTCACTGACAACAGGAGACAAAACCCACCTGATCCTTGTGAACAAGAGAAGGAAGCCAAGTGTTTAGTCGGTTAGCTAATATTTTCAGAAATAATTTTAGGTCAGAGTTCAAAAGGGAGATAGCTCTATAGTTAGAACATTCTTGAAGGTCTTTATTGGGTTTGGAGAATAGAGTGATATGGGAGTGTAGTATCATTTGTGGGATGGGGCAGCCATCTAAGAAGAAATTAAATAGCATATGGGGATGAGGTCTGCCTGAAAGGTTTTATAATACAAATAAGTAAGTTCCAGCAAGTTTCTCATTGGTAATGGGGGTGTTAAGTGAAGTTAAAGCTGCCAATGAGCTTTCAAGGGAATCCGGTAAATTTAGAGTGGGAAGGTTATACGGAGCATAATAGTTCAGAAAGGCAATAGTGTCGAGATGGTGCTGTGTGCGCCTTCTGGCATCACGTACTACATGGGGGTAGAAGAGGCATAATTGTCCCTCAGGATTTTGGCCAGTAAGGTATTAGCTTTATTACCTCTTTCATAATAACGATGACGTGGATAGAGGAAGAGCAGTTGTGCTGGCATGCGTTGCTAGGTCTCTCAAATCTGCTTGGGCTGCTACCAGCTGGCAGAGAACATCCAGGGAAGGGTGCTAAATGATCGGTCAGGGCTTGAATTTTAGTCATCAAGGCTTGTTGTCTGGTCTATGGACCCTATCCAGCTCGATCTTATGGGTAGGTGGCCCCTGAAGAATGAGATTAAAGATTGCTTCAAAGGTTGTATGAAGATCTTCCTTCTGTGTCGCTTCTGGCAAACCTTTGACTCTAATATTATTGCGCCGGGGTGCTGTTATCAAGTTCCTTCAAGTGGAGCTGTATATCTCTCACCGCTGAGGACTGAGACAGAACTGTGGCCTGTAGCTGGAAGACATACGCTCTTGTATTTTAATGATCTTCCTGTAAGGGTTAAAATCTAGAGGCAATATGCTGAAGATCCCTCCGTACTGCGGAAATTTCAGTCTGTCTCTGTTACTTCAGTGACCAGAGATTTAAATCCTTGCTTGGTAGGAAGATGGGCAAGTAATTAAGACCACAGTGGCAGGGTCTGTAAGTGGTCCAAAACTGGGCCTCCAAAATCAGTCTCTGACACCAGTGTGTCAGGCTCTTCTACCTCTAAGACAGCATAGAGGGACAGTGTGGGGGTCGCCCCAATATCGTCTTCCATTTCCCAGGCAATAGGAGGGAGAAGCCGTAGGAGGTGTGTGTGTGCTTTAAGGAGGGAGAGCCCCGGGCCACAGGATCATGAAGGGGAGCACAATAAGACTCTGGAGAACCAGGAAGGTCGGATGAACTTACCTGGGGTTCCTCAGCCAGGTTACTGCAAGATTCCAGAGGTCGGGTGAGCGGTGTCTGGGCTCTCAGTAGTTCAGACAGGGGGGAAGGTGTGGCGCCGTGTTTGCTGGATTGGCACAGCTGGTAGCAGAGTCCTGAGCTGGTGGAGGAGGCGGGATGCATGACGGCGCTACCAACTGCGACCACTGTGGCAGTGGTAAAGCAGTCGCCGTGGAGGGGAGCGCAGAGAAGAAACCCCGGGTTGTTGAGGAAGAAGCCAGCATCGGAGCTGCAACCGACCAAGATGGCTGCAGCTGCATGTAGGCCCTAGGTGGAGACACTGGAGAAGCCATGTGAGTCTCTAGGGTGGGTTGAGAGGGGCGGTGAGGAGGTGCAGGGGGTTTCTTGATTAGTTTCTTACTCGTAGTGTCAGTAGTCAGAGCCGGTTTTAGATAAAGTATGGCCCTAGGCAAAATTAAAAGTGGGGCCCCAAATTGTCACATATTGTTCCAACAAAACAAACGCATTCAATTGGCACACACTTCTGCAGAGTACTGATGAATTGATTTCTAGCATTAGGGTATTTGCTAGGATCTTAAAAGATAAGGGGCACAAGATCCAACTCCCTACAGGAGCAAGAAAATGATTTATAAACATATATCTTTATTGAATAATAATGCTATACAAAAAACAAATGTAAATATTATGTCCATACTGTTACTGTTATGGAACAAACCACCCCATGCACTAATGTTACCAATGATACCTCTATACAAGGCCCAAATAATACTGCCATACTATGACGGCAACCATTACCATTACATAGTGACTTAATAATACCACCATACTGTTACTGCCACTGTATAAAACCAATATTACCACAATACAGTGACATATACCTCCTCCACACAGATGCTCTCTTGCCCCTAATAACATATAATGCCAGATAGTGCCTCATATTTTGCCCAAAACATTAGTTATGCTGCAGATGGTAGAAATGCACCACAGTAATAGTGCCAACTTTTGTACTCAGTAGAGTAATAGTGACCACACACTTTTATCATAATAAAAATCGATTATATAATTAAAATAATGATTTAGCAATTCCTCTCATGATATTAAAGCTCACCTCTATGCCTCTACACAGTAATGATGCCCACATTTCAGCCCTGCATAGTAATAATGCGCACCATTATGCCCCTACAAAGTAATAATGCCCCTCCCTGCCCACTACACAATAACAATGCCCACCTTTGCGTGCTTTACTAAGTAATAAAGGTGGGCATTATTATTGTGTGGGGGACAAAAACGGATTATTACTGCTTTGGGGCAGAAAGGGGGTATTATTGTTATTATTGTTAATAACACTCCCTTTTTGTCCTGCAAACAGTACAGCCCTCTTTGTGCCTCCACAGAATAATAATGATCCACTTTGTACCAACAAATAGGTAATATTGTAGTGTATCCTCATAGATTACAGCTTATCAGCTATAGTACCTTTTTTTGATAGTGCCCCCTTATTAGTTCATAGTTACCGCTTATTAGAGTGTCCCCCTATTAGTTCTAGCTCCCACTTATTATAGTGCCCCTTTATTAGTTCTCATCCCCCCTATAGTGCTCCCTTATTACTTCTTGTTCCCTCTTATTAGTTCTAGACCGCCCTTATTATAGTCCCCCTTACTAGTTCTAGTTCCTACTTATTATAGTGGCTCCTTATTATTTCTAGTTCCCCGTTATTATAGTGCCACCTTATTAGTCCCCCCTTATTATGGTGCTCCTTATTATGGTGCCCCTTATTATTGTGCCCTCTTACTAGTTCTAGTTCCTCCTTATTATAGTGTCACCTTATTAGTCCCCCCTTATTATAGTGCCTCCTTACTAGTTTCCCCTTATTATAGTTCCCTCTTATTATAGTTCCTTCTTATTATAGTGCCTTCTTATTAGTTCTCCCTTATTATAATGCCACCTTATTAGTTCCCCTTAGTATAGTGCCACCTTATTAGTTCTAGTCCCAGCTTTTTGCCTTATTATACTTTCCCCTTTAGTTCTAGTGCCCACTTATTATAGTGCCTCTTATTAATTACAGTGCCCCTTTACAGCTTTAAATCCCCTCTGTTCTCCAGAAAATAAAAAAAAATAAATAAAAAAAAACCTACTCACCTTACCTGATCCTGTGACGAAGGAAGCTGATAAAGTCTCCCCTGCTCCAGAAGAGTTCTGGCACAGACTGCGCGATGCAGTGACGTAATCGCACAGCCTGAACCAAGACGTACGATGCGCACTATACTGTGGCTTACAGTATGACAGATCATGGAGAATTGATGTCTATGCTCTGTCATAGGTGACAGGTTCAACTGAAGCGGAGACTCTGCTTCAGTTAAAAGTGGTGCTCTCATGATCGGAGGCACCAGGGGAAACTTCGGGTGCCCTGGATCCACTGGGGGCCCTTTGGACTGCGGGGCCCTGGGCAGCTGTCCAGTTTGCCGCCCCCCCCCCAACGCCGGCCCTGTCAGTAGCAGGTGGCAGTAGATCACAGGCAGCAATGTGCAGGATAGGAGTTCCAGAAGCACGTACTACACCATGAAAGTCTTAGGCCACACCCCCCACTCATACATTTTTAACGTCAATGAAACAGATACATCACCCAAAAAACGGATGTTAAGAACTGACCCCATAGACTTGTATTTGGTCTGTCAGGCTGAAAAAACAGGCAAAAATAGGACATATTCTATTTTTTAACTGATATTATTTCCTGTCAGTTAAACAAACCTGATGTACAGTGGGGGATAAAAGTATTTAGTCAGCCACCAATTGTGCAAGTTCTCCCACTTAAAAAGATGAGAGAGGCCTGTAATTGACTTCATAGGTAGACCTCTACTATGAGAGACAAAATGAGAAAACAAATCCAGAAAATCACATTGTCTGATTTTTTAAGAATTTATTTGCAAATTATGGTGGAAAATAAGTATTTGGTCACCTACAAACAAGCAAGATTTCTGGCTCTCACAGACCTGTAACTTCTTCTTTAAGAGGCTCCTCTGTCCTCCACTCATTACCTGTAGTAATGGCACCTGTTTGACATTGTTATCAGTATAAAAGACACCTGTCCACAGCCTCAAACAGTCACACTCCAAACTCCACCATGGTGAAGACCAAAGAGCTGTGGAAGGACACCAGAAACAAAATTGTAGAAATCAACTGTGGGAGCAATAATTAGAAAATGGAAGACATACAAGACCACTGATGATCTCCCTTGATCAGGGGCTCCACGCAAGATCTCACCCTGTGGGTCAAAATGATCACAAGAATGGTGAGCAAAAATCCCAGAACCAAACGGGGGGACCTAGTGAATGACCTGCAGAAAGCTGGGATTAACGTAACAAAGGCTACCGTCAGTAACATACTACGCCGCCAGGGACTCAGATCTTGCAGTGCCAGACGTGTCCCCCTGCTTAAGCCAGTACATATCCGGGTCCGTCTGAAGTTTGCTAGAGAGCATTTGGATGTTCCAGAAGAGTATTGGGAGAATGTCATATGGTCAGATGAAACCAAAGTAGAACTGTTTGGTAGAAACACAAGTCGTTGTGTTTGGAGGAGAGTGAATGCTGAGTTGCATCCAAAGAACACCATATCTACTGTGAAGCATGGGGGTGGCAACATCATGCTTTGGGGCTGTTTCTCTGCAAAGGGACCACAACGACTGATCCGAGTACATGAAAGAATGAATGGAGCCATGTATCGTGAGATTTTGAGTGCAAACCTCCTTCCATCAGCAAGGGCACTGAAGATGAAACGTGGCTGGGTCTTTCAGCATGACAATGATCCCAAGAACACCACCAGGGCAACAAAGGAGTGGCTTCGTAAGAAGCATTTCAAGGTTCTGGAGTGGCCTAGCTAGTCTCCAGAGCTCAACCCCATAGAAAACCTCTGAAGGGAGTTGAAAGTCCGTGTTGCCCAGCGACAGCCCCAAAACATCACTGCTCTAGAGGGGATCTGCATGGAGGAATGGGCCAACATACCAGCAACAGTGTGTGCCAACCTTGTGAAGACTTACAGAAAACGTTTGACCTCTGTCATTGCCAACAAAGGATATATAACAAAGTATTGAGATGAACTTTTGTTATTGACCAAATACTTATTTTCCACCATAATTTGCAAATAAATTCATAAAAAATCAGACAATGTGATTTTCTGGATTTGTTTTCTCATTTTGTCTCTCATAGTTGAGGTCTAACTAAGATTGCAGCATATTAAGAGCTCAACACTGTGGAAAATGTTAGGAGTGCATATTCCTCGCATTACCCTTGTGAAGTTAGGGCCCATGCACATGACATGGAAAAAAAAACGGACATGTAATGGACATTGTTTTGACATCTGTTATTAGAACAATGGGTACATATACAGTGGGGTAAAAAGTATTTAGTCAGCCACCAATTGTGCAAGTTCTCCCACTTAAAAAGATGAGAGAGGCCTGTAATTGTCATCATAGGTAGACCTCAACTATGAGAGACAAAATGAGAAAACAAATCCAGAAAATCACATTGTCTGATTTTTTTAAGAATTTATTTGCAAATTATGGTGGAAAATAAGTATTTGGTCAAAAACAAAAGTTCATCTCAATACTTTGTTAATAATAATAATAATAGTCCTTTAATAGTCCCACAGTGGGGAAATTCAGTGTGTTACAGCAGCAAAGATAAGATAAGATAAGCCGATACAAATACAAATACAACATGTACAGGAATGTTCCAAGGTGAGAGGCATTACATTAATAGCAGACAGACAGATAGGACGTAGCAGAGGGGGGGGGGGGATTTAACAGGCAGAGAGATATTTCAGTTCTCTGTATGTAATGATCTCCGCTTAGGTCGGTGTTGGTTATACAGCCTAACCGCGGTGGGGAGGAAAGACTTCCGATAGTGCTCCTTCTCACACTTAGGGTGGAGCAGTCAGTCACTGACAGTACTGCCCAGTGCAATCACAGTCTCATGCATGGGATGGGAGTTATTCTCCCGCATGGAGCTCACCACGGACAGTATCCTTCTGTCACCCACCACCTGCACTGGGTCCAGTGGGCTCCCCAGGACAGAGCTGGCCCTTCTAATCAGCTTGTCAAGTTTATTTCTGTCCCTGGTTGATATGCTGCTCCCCCAGCAGGCCACTCCAAAGAAGATGGCTGATGCCACTACCGAGTTGAAGAAAGTCCTAAGAAGTGCCCCCTGGATTCCAAAGGCTCTCAGCTTCCTAAGCAGGTAGAGCCTGCTGTGGCCCTTCCTGTACAGGGCCTCCATATGATCTGCCCAGTCCAGCTTATTATTAAGGAGCAAACCCAGGTACTTATAGGTGTTCACAATCTCGATGCCCGTCCCCAGGATGTCCACTGATTTTGGAGGGCATCTGCCTTTACGGAAGTCCACCACCATCTCCTTGGTCTTCCCCGCGTTAATCTTCAGGTGGTTCTGGTGGCACCAGTCCACAAAAAAACGGTTCAGTTCTCTGTACTCCCTGTCATCATCGTCTGTGATGAGGCCTACTATTGCAGAGTCGTCAGAATACTTCTGTAGGTAGCAGCTGGATGAGTTGCACCTAAAATCTGCAGTTTACAGTGTGAAGAGGAAAGGGGCGGGGACCGTACCCTGAGGTACCCCCATATTACAGATCACGGTACCTGACACACAGTCTTGGGCTCTCACGTATTGAGGTCGATTTGTGAGGTAGTCTAGGATCCAGTTGGAGAGGTGGTGGTCCACTCCAGCAAGGCTCAGCTTGTCTCTCAGTAACCTGGGCTGTATGGTGTTAAAAGCACTGGAGAAATCAAAGAACATTATTCTCACCGTGTTCCCTGGTTTTTCCAGGTGAGACAGAGCCCTGTGCAGAAGGTGGATGATGGCATCATCTACCCCAATGCCTGGTCGATAAGCAAACTGGAGAGGGTCCATAGCGGGGCTCACTAGAGGGCGAAGATGTGTGAGAACCAATCTCTCTAAGATCTTCATCAAGTGGGATGTCAGTGCTACAGGTCTGTAGTCGTTGAGGTCCATAGGGTGAGGTTTCTTTGGAACTGGTACCACACAAGAAGATTTCCATAGATTTTCCGTTATATATCCTTTGTTGGCAATGACAGAGGTCAAACGATTTCTGTAAGTCTTTACAAGGTTGGCACACACTGTTGCTGGTATGTTGACCCATTCCTCCATGCAGATCTCCTCTAGAGCAGTGATGTTATGGGGCTATCGCTGGGCAAAACGGACTTTCAACTCGCTCCAGAGGTTTTCTATGGGGTTGAGATCTGGAGACTAGCTAGGCCACTCCAGGACCTTGAAATGCTTCTTACGAAGCAACTCCTTCGTTGCCCTGGAGGTGTGCTTGGGATCATTGTCATGCTGAAAGACCCAGCCATGTTTCATCTTCAATGCCCTTGCTGTTGGAAGGAGGTTTGCATTCAAAATCTCACGATACATGGCCCCATTCATTCTTTCATGTCTCTTTGCAGAGAAACAGCCCCAAAGCATGATGTTGCCATGCTTCACAGTACGTATAGTGTTCTTTGGATGCAACTCAGCAAACTCTCCTCCAAACACGACAAGCTGTGTTTCTACCAAACAGTTCTTTGGTTTCATCTGACCATATGATATTCTCCCAATACTCTTCTGGAACATCCAAATGCTCTCTAGCAAACTTCAGACAGGCCCGGATATGTACTGGCTTAAGCAGGGGGACACGTCTGGCACTGCAAGATCTGAGTCCCTGGTGGCGTAGTGTGTTACTGACGGTAGCCTTTGTTACGTTAATCCCAGCTTTCTGCAGGTCATTTACTAGGTCCCCCCGTGTGGTTCTGGGATTTTTGCTCACCATTCTTGTGATCATTTTGACCCCACGGGGTGAGATCTTGCGTGGAGCCCTTGATCGAGGGAGATTATCAGTGGTCTTCCATTTTCTAATTATTGCTCCCACAGTTGATTTCTTCCCACCAAGCTGCTTGCCTATTGCAGATTCAGTCTTCCCAGCCTGGTGCAGGTCTACAACTTTGTTTCTGGTGTCCTTCCACAGCTCTTTGGTCTTCACCATAGTGGAGTTTGGAGTGTGAGTGTGTTTGAGGTTGTGGACAGGTGTCTTTTATACTGATAACAATTTCAAACAGGTGCCATTACTACAGGTAATGAGTGGAGGACAGAGGAGCCTCTTAAAGAAGAAGTTACAGGTCTGTGAGATTCAGAAATCTTGCTTGTTTGTAGGTGACCAAATACTTATTTTCCACCATAATTTGCAAATAAATTCTTAAAAAATCAGACAATGTGATTTTCTAGATATGTTTTCTCATTTTGTCTCTCATAGTTGAGGTCTACCTATGATGTCAATTACAGGTCTCTCTCATCTTTTTAAGTGGGAGAACTTGCACAATTGGTGGCTGACTAAATACTTTTTTTTCCCCACTGTATATATATATATATATATATATATATATTTATATATATATATATATATATATATATATATATATATATATATACATACACATATACTATATACAGTACAGACCAAAAGTTTGGACACACCTTCTCATTCCAAGAGTTTTCTGTATTTTCATGACTATAAAAATTGTAGATTCACACTGAAGGCATCAAAACTATGAATTAACACATGTGGAATTATATACTTAACAAAAAAGTGTGAAACAACTGAAAATATGTCTTATATTCTAGGTTCTTCAAAGTAGCCACCTTTTGCTTTGATTACTGCTTTGCACACTCTTGGCATTCTCTTGATGAGCTTCAAGAGGTAGTCACCTGAAATGGTCTTCCAACAGTCTTGAAGGAGTTCCCAGAGATGCTTAGCACTTGTTGGCCCTTTTGCCTTCACTCTGCGCTCCAGCTCACCCCAAACCATCTCGATTGGGTTCAGGTCTGTTGACTGTGGAGGCCAGGTCATCTGGCGTAGCACCCCATCACTCTCCTTCTTGGTCAAATAGCCCTTACACAGTCTGCAGGTGTGTTTGGGGTCATTGTCCTGTTGAAAAATAAATGATGGTCCAACTAAACGCAAACCGGATGGAATAGCATGCCGCTGCAAGATGCTGTGGTAACCATGCTGGTTCAGTTATTCCTTCAATTTTGAATAAATCCCCAACAGTGTCACCAGCAAAGCACCCCCACACCATCACACCTCCTCCTCCATGCTTCACGGTGGGAACCAGGCATGTAGAGTCCAACCACCGTCGCATAAAGACACGGTGATTGGAACCAAAGGTCTCAAATTTGGACTCATCAGACCAAAGCACAGATTTCCACAGGTCTAATGTCCATTCCTTGTGTTCTTTAGCCCAAACAAGTCTATTCTGCTTGTTGCCTGTCCTTAGCAGTGGTTTCCTAGCAGCTATTTTACCATGAAGGCCTGCTGCACAGTCTCCTCTTAACAGTTGTTGTAGAGATGTGTCTGCTGCTAGAACTCTGTGTGGCATTGACCTGGTCCCTAATCTGAGCTGCTGTTAACCTGTGATTTCTGAGGCTGGTGACTCGGATGAACTTATCCACTGCTGCAGAGGTGACTCTTGGTCTTCCTTTCCTGGGGGCGGTCCTCATGTGAGCCAGTTTATTTGTAGCGCTTGATGGTTTTGGCCACTGCACTTGGGGACACTTTCAAAGTTTTCCCAATTTTTCGGACTGACTGACCTTCATTTCTTAAAGTAATGATGGTCACTCGTTTTTCTTTACTTAGCTGCTTTTTTCTTGCCATAATACAAATTCTAACACTCCATTCAGTAGGACTATCAGCTGTGTATCCACCTGACTTCTGAACAACACAACTGATGGTCCCAACACCATTTATAAGGCAAGAAATCACACTTATTAAACCTGACAGGGCACACCTGTGAAGTGAAAACCATTTCAGGTGACTACCTCTTGAAGCTCATCAAGAGAATGCCAAGAGTGTGCAAAGAAGTAAAGCAAAAGGTGGCTACTTTGAAGAACCTAGAATATAAGACATATTTTCAGTTGTTTCACACTTTTTTGTTAAGTATATAATTCCACATGTGTTAATTCATAGTTTTGATGCCTTCAGTGTGAATCTACAATTTTTATAGTCATGAAAATACAGAAAACTCTTGGAATGAGAAGGTGTGTCCAAACTTTTGGTCTGTACTGTACTACCTGCTGCATTGTGGAAACCTGATACTACCTGCTGCACTGTGTATACCTGCTACTACCTGCTGCACTGTGGATACCTGCTACTACCAGTGCACTACAAGTTCCAGCATACTACCTGCTGCATTGTGGATACCTGCTACTACCTGCTGCACTGTGGATACCTGCTACTACCAGTGCACTACAAGTTCCAGCATACTACCTGTTGCACTACAGATTCCAGACATTGGTCTCCAGAAGCCCGGTAAGAGAGAAGGACATCAAATTTGGGGCAGATGAAGTGGGACATTAAACTGGGGGCAGATGAAGGGGGCACATTAAACTGGTGGTAGATGAAGGGGGCACATTAAACTGGGGGCAGATGAAGGGGGACATTAAACTGGGGGAAGATGAAGGGGGGTATTAAAAAGGAGGGAGATGAAGAGGAACATTAAACTAGGGGGGCAGATGAGGGGTGACATTAAACTGGGAACAGATGAAGGGGGACATTAAACTGGGAGCAGATGGAGAGGGGCATCAAGCTGGGTGCAGATGAAGGGGGGACATTAAACTGAGGAGGGTAGGTGGAGGGTGACATTAAACTGGGGCAGCTGGAGCGCGTCGCACAATCTATCCCTCTTTCTATCCTTTGAAAGTTGGGAGTTATGCTTTTGGGACAATCCTACATATGTTGTCCCATGGGGCTTCCCCCCCTCCCTCCCGCTCCCTGCTTCACCATTCATTCTCTCTTCCCCAGGAGCTGTAGGCGCGATATGATTATGTCACTTGCGCCTGCAGCTCCCTCAAGACTCCAGACCAAGACAACAAGGGAGAGAGGAGAGGTGAGTATTATTGTTTTATTTTTTTTTTTTGTGTGTGTGTGGTAGGAGAGAGACATTAAACTGTGGGGACAACTGCAGGGCTATTGTTAGGACCCTGAACCGGCTTCTCAGGAACAGGGCGGCACCTCGGCAGCAGCACTGTGAGGTGCCGCTCAGGTCCTTAATTGCGCCCCGCCCCTCTAGGAGTAAATTGTCTGCACTTGGTGCTATTTAATTATCCTTCTGGCGCCTCTTTCCTGCTGACTATTAAGGTTCCTGAAGTTAGCATCCACTGTGTTCTGTTACCGTTTTGCTATCCTGTGGTTTTCTGATTTCTTGGCCTGCTGTGACTTGTGGTGCACCATCAGGAGCTCTGGTGAAGTGCACTTGAGGCTGGTTCTCAGGCCGTTTGGGGAGTGTCAGTGCTGTTTGTACCATAGTGTGCAGGGGTTCTGGTTTTTTGAGACTAACAATCTGGCTTGTACTGCATTAGGTCCTAACAGAATAGTCAGCCAATATATATATCTTGGAGATTCTATCTTCAAAATACCCGCCATGGACCCTATGCAGGCTCTAGTCGATCAAAGGCAGGGCCTCACTCAATTGGTTCAGGAGTTAGCAGAAAGAGTGCAAAGTCAAGAGCAAGCGCCGTCCCCGGTCACGCTTCATTCTCCAGCTCCTGTGGAACCCAAGATCAAGCTTTAAAATGAATCCAAGTTCATTTTCATAGCCCTAACAGATCCTGAGATCTGGGGCTCTAAAGTGTCCTCCCCCTCCTGCCTCAGGCAGCATCTTAGAGCTCTGTGAAGGAGGAAGGAGGGGGAAGGAGCAGAGATGCAGACTGCAGAGACAATGAGTAATCATCATTGTCTGTGTATAACCTGTATTTGACCCCAGGGGGGAAGTTCCGCATGGCACTCAAAAACCAGTCCCTCTAAATCTACACTCCAAAAGTCCAAAAGCGCAATGCTCCTTTTCTTCTGATCGCTACTGTTTGCCCAGACAGTTAAGGCTGGGTTCACATCTGCCTTCGGGTTTCCGTTTGGGGGGTCCACGTGGTGTCTCCAGCACTGAGAAGTTACCTTACTTTGTGTAATATTTTAATTATCTTTAACAAGGTTTTGTAGTCTTTTAATAATTATGCCAGAAAATTTAAAAAAAAAAATCAGAAGAACACATATATATTTTGCAAAAATATAATATTTATTCATCCAAGAGATATACAGTGGGGAAAAAAGTATTTAATCAGCTGCCAATTGTGCAAGTTCTCCCACTTAAAAAGATGAGAGAGGCCAGTAATTGACATCATAGGTAGACCTTAACTATGAGAGACAAAATGAGAAAACATATCTAGAAAATCACATTGTCTGATTTTTTAAGAATTTATTTGCAAATTATGGTGGAAAATAAGTATTTGGTCACCTACAAACAAGCAAGGTTTCTGGCTCTCACAGACCTGTAACTTCTTCTTTAAGAGGCTCCTCTGTCCTCCACTCATTACCTGTAGTAATGGCACCTGTTTGAAATTGTTATCAGTATAAAAGACACTTGTCCACAACCTCAAACAGTCACACTCCAAACTCCACTATGGTGAAGACCAAAGAGCTGTGGAAGGACACCAGAAACAAAATTGTAGACCTGCACCAGGCTGGGAAGACTGAATCTGCAATAGGCATGCAGCTTGGTGGGAAGAAATCAACTGTGGGAGCAATAATTAGAAAATGGAAGACATACAAGACCACTGATAATCTCCCTCAATCAGGGGCTCCGCGAAAGATCTCACCCCGTGGGGTCAAAATGATCACAAGAATGGTGAGCAAAAATCCCAGAACCACACGGGGGACCTAGTGAATAACCTGCAGAAAGCTGGGACTAACGTAACAAAGGCTACCGTCAGTAACACACTACGTCGCCAGGGACTCAGATTCTGCAGTGCCTGACGTGTCCCCCCTGCTTAAGCCAGTACATATCCGGGCCCATCTGAAGTTTGCTAGAGAGCATTTGGATATTCCCGAAAAGTATTGGGAGAATGTCATATGGTCAGATGAAACCAAAGTAGAACTGTTTGGTAGAAACACAGCTCGTCGTGTTTGGAGGAGAGTGAATGCTGAGTTGCATCCAAAGAACACCATACCTACTGTGAAGCATGGGGGTGGCAACATCATGCTTTGGGGCTGTTTCTCTGCAAAGGGACCAGGACGACTGAACCGTGTACATGAAAGAATGAATGGAGCCATGTATCGTGAGATTTTGAGTGCAAACCTCCTTCCATCATCAAGGGCATTGAAGATAAAACGTGGCTGGGTCTTTCAGCATGATAATGATCCCAAGAACACCGCCAGGGCAACGAAGGAGTGGCTTCGTAAGAAGCATTTCAAGGTCCTGGAGTGGCCTAGCCAGTCTCCAGATCTCTACCCCATAGAAAACCTTTGGAGGGAGTTGAAAGTCTGTGTTGCCCAGCGACAGCCCCAAAACATTACTGCTCTAGAGGAGATCTGCATGGAGGAATGGGCCAACATACCAGCAACAGTGTGTGCCAACCTTGTGAAGACTTACAGAAAACGTTTGACCTCTGTCATTGCCAACAAAGGATATATAACAAAGTATTGAGATGAACTTTTGTTATTGACCAAATTCTTATTTTCCACCATAATTTGCAAATAAATTCTTTAAAAATCAGACAATGTGATTTTCTGGACTTGTTTTTTCATTTTGTCTCTCATAGTTGAGGTCTACCTATGATGTCAATTACAGGCCTCTCTCATCTTTTTAAGTGGGAGAACTTGCACAATTGGTGGCTGACTAAATACTTTTTTTCCCCACTGTATATATTTCCTATTCCTTTGGTAGCCAACAACTGTAACAAAAAAAAACTGCGTTTCCATATCAGCCTTACACCCTCTTGTGGCAAGACCCAGTGTCTACTCAGACCACACCTGTAATCATTTAGATATCTGCCTCAGGGGTGAACCTAGCCTCTCTGCTGCCTGAGGCAAACTATAGAAAGGCACCCCCCTCAAAAAAAAAGATACCCAATCTGGCTATCTTTAGTTGCATGATGGGGCCCCCTAATTAATACACGCCCCTCCATTGGCAGATCAAAAAATATATAACCCTCTTTTTTTTTTGCCCACCACATAATACATGACCCCCTTTTTCTGGCCCCTCACACAGTATATAACTCACTTTTTTTGTCCCTGCATGTGGTATATAACCACCTTTTCCTTGCCCACCACATGGCATTTGACCCCCTTTTTCTGGGCCACCACACGGTATTTGACCCCCTTTTATTGCCCCCTATAGTATATGACCCCACTTTTTATGGCCCCCACAGTATATGACCCCTTTTTACACCCCACTCCCCCCCTCCACACACACACCTAGAAGCAAATAATTTTTACTCACCTGTCTATGCTCCTTTCCAGCTGGTCTCCATTGCCACCTCCAGAGCGCGCTGTAGCCGATGCTGAAAAACACCAGGCCGCTGTATGTAGCATAGAGGCTGTAGCGGAGGGCGGCATAGACAGGAGCGTGGACAGATGAGTAAAAATTATTGGCTGCTATTTATTAGAATAACACAATAAAAAAATAACACAATTAAGAAAATGCCGCCCCAGTTTATTCCATGCAGTGCCGTCTGATGCCATCGCCTCAGGTCACTTCATGGAAGATGCTCCCCTGATCTGACTGCCAAGTTTTACAGCAATCTGACATTTCTCACTGGGTGCATTCTTTTGTCAAAAAGTTTATGTTCTTAATGTGTACATCCATATATAATGTGTGTATGTGTAATGTCTACAGTAAATATCTATATAATGTATATACAGTACAGACCAAAAGTTTGGACACACCTTCTCATTCCAAGAGTTTTCTGTATTTTCATGACTATAAAAATTGTAGATTCACACTGAAGGCATCAAAACTATGAATTAACACATGTGGAATTATATACTTAACAAAAAAGTGTGAAACAACTGAAAATATGTCTTATATTCTAGGTTCTTCAAAGTAGCCACCTTTTGCTTTGATTACTGCTTTGCACACTCTTGGCATTCTCTTGATGAGCTTCAAGAGGTAGTCACCTGAAATGGTTTTCACTTCACAGGTGTGCCCTGTCAGGTTTAATAAGTGGGATTTCTTACCTTATAAATGGTGTTGGGACCATCAGTTGTGTTGTTCAGAAGTCAGGTGGATACACAGCTGATAGTCCTACTGAATGGAGTGTTAGAATTTGTATTATGGCAAGAAAAAAGCAGCTAAGTAAAGAAAAACGAGTGGCCATCATTACTTTAAGAAATGAAGGTCAGTCAGTCCGAAAAATTGGGAAATGTTTGAAAGTGTCCCCAAGTGCAGTGGCCAAAACCATCAAGCGCTACAAATAAACTGGCTCACATGAGGACCGCCCCAGGAAAGGAAGACCAAGAGTCACCTCTGCTGCGGACGATAAGTTCATCCGAGTCACCAGCCTCAGAAATCGCAGGTTAACAGCAGCTCAGATTAGAGACCAGGTCAATGCCACACAGAGTTCTAGCAGCAGACACATCTCTACAACAACTGTTAAGAGGAGACTGTGTACAGCAGGCCTTCATGGTAAAATAGCTGCTAGGAAACCACTGCTAAGGACAGGCAACAAGCAGAAGAGACTTGTTTGGGCTAAAGAACACAAGGAATGGACATTAGACCTGTGGAAATCTGTGCTTTGGTCTGATGAGTCCAAATTTGACATCTTTGGTTCCAACCACCGTGTCTTTGTGCGACTCAGAAAAGGCGAACGAATGGACTCTACATGCCTGGTTCCCACCGTGAAGCATGGAGGAGGAGGTGTGATGGTGTGGGGGTGCTTTGCTGGTGACACTGTTGGGGATTTATTCAAAATTGAAGGAATAACTGAACCAGCATGGTTATCACAGCATCTTGCAGCGGCATGCTATTCCATCCGGTTTGCGTTTAGTTGGACTATCATTTATTTTTCAACAGGACAATGACCCCAAACACACCTCCAGACTGTGTAAGGGCTATTTGACCAAGAAGGAGAGTGATGGGGTGCTACGCCAGATGACCTGGCCTCCACAGTCACCAGACCTGAACCCAATCGAGATGGTTTGGGGTGAGCTGGAGCGCAGAGTGAAGGCAAAAGGGCCAACAAGTGCTAAGCATCTCTGGGAACTCCTTCAAGACTGTTGGAAAAAGATTTCCCGGGACCACCCCTGGGTAAGGGTTAAAAATATTTTGCTTGCCAGACATATATGTTTTTAAGAAAAATATATTTGAAAAATAGAAGTTATTGCTCAAAGCATCTCGCCCACCACAAAGTCTGCGCTGTATGCCAGTACAGGATGTGGTTAAGATAAGGCTATATGTCTAAAGATTGTAATCGCTAACCGTTGACCTTTTTACTGATTAGGTGTTACATTAAGTGATGTCTTGAAATATGCTTTTGTGTCAATCTGGTCTAAACTGGTTTTGGCATATACGTGACACCGGGACTCTAAGACCAAGTTTGGGTATCGTGTCATGTGATTGATGTATAGCTGTGCTTCCTATATAACCTAGCTCTGCCAATTAATAAATTGAAGCATTCTATACATGACACCTTGCTGTCTGTTTGTCTGTTTCCCGAGAGCTCGACAATTGTTCCTTAGTAATTAGGCCCAAGACAACATAACCCGGGGGGAGTTCCCCTCACAGAAACTGGCTATCCAACGTGGGGCATCAAAGATCGTCCGATGTGCAGCCGATAGTGTGCCAACCCACTCACCGATCGATTTGGAGTCGGGACCAGAGGACCTCAGATGAATAAAACAGTGCTGTAAGGTAAGCCCTTGTCTTGCCAAATAACTTATCTGAGCTCCTACGTGTCTTTGATCCTGTGTATCGATGAGTAAGGTTAGTTGCTGCATGTTTTTGTGACACTTGATGCCATATTATATAGTACGGAAGAACCCTAATTAAAAGGGTATGTTGTCTGTGGTAGAGTGGAAGATCAAGTATACTGTTCTTTGTCTGCTGGTCATACTGTAATTTGGTTGCTACATCTGTTATAAAGAGACATTCTCCATCCTTAATCCCTAGAGTTGCGGACAAGGTCCAGAAAGAAAAGTACTGAGTGATTGAAAAGTCCTTGTTTTGGAACACTAGCCTCCAGCTGTGCCTGGACGGTCAGGGTTGAATGAGACCCGAGTAGTAGCACGAAGGACTGAGTAGAATCCGCGCAGGTACGTGCAATAATTCAGGTGTGTTTCGGTAAGGGGACACAGGCAGAAAGTTCAGTCTGTGGAAACCAATTGAGGTTTTGCCCTGAGCACTACACCAGAACTTGCACATCAAGAATTAGTTCAAGGAAAACAGAGTGTCTGTTTGGGAGTTCCCACTAGAGAAGTCAAAGTGATCCTCTATTGTCTTAATTGCCCTAGAGGAGTGGGAATTCACAGCTGATTAGCTACCAGCCAGTATGGGGAAGGGACCCTCTAAGATATGGTACACCCCATATGTACTAATAGAGACAGGGGAAGGGAAAGAAGTTGCCGCCCAAGTAAAAAACGATCCTTAAGAGAGCAGGGGTTCACAAGACAGGACTGTTTGATAGTAAATTTTGGGACCAATGGAGATTAGACCATGCAGGACAAGTCCAGGAGCACAAATTACAAAGGGGAATATATGCTCTAATTGAAGGGAGCAACAGAATAGAGAGGGAGGATTGGCCTCAAAAATCGGGTGATAAAAAGGTTACAGTATATGCTTTACCCTCCGTCATGATTTTAAATCAAAAGGGACGGAACAGTCTACCATCTGCACCTCCACCATACAGAGGTTCAGAGGGATGGACTTGCAGAGTCTGTAGTCAACAGAACCCAAACTACAGAGAAACTTGTCTGGCATGTGGAGCTCATCGCCCACACCCACAACAAGTAAAAATGCTACCACCACCCGATGTTGAGATCCTCCCTCCACCACCCCCACCAGAGCCGGCACAACAATTATACCCAGTTTTAACAAGATCCCAAACTAGGAGAATTTCAGGTGTCCAGGTTCCCCGTACCGCTACCGATACAGAGGAGGATTCAAAAGAGGAAGGCACATCCCCGTCTCCTTCTAGAGGAGCAACAGGGGGAGGGACGGGTAGTCAGGATGTCACCACAACTACAGTTGAATGGCGACCCTGGACCCCCAGTGAGCAATTGGCTCTTTGTCAACAACTACCAGACCCTCAGTTAGAACCTAGTGCCTTTCTTAGAAAAATCAAAATGATCCAGATGAATTATAAAGCCAGTTGGAAGGACCTTATGGCCCTTGCACAGGTTAAATGTACCGAGGGACTGATGGGGACCATTAATCTTACTGCCCGGTTTGGTAGAAATGAGCCCCGCAGTAAAGAAACCACCAGGAGTGGGGAAGATTTCTTAGATAGATTGTGATTATGGTGTGACAAACAAGCAGAAACCAGACGTACTGCCTTGACTACTTGTAAAAGGGAGAAGGGGGAGTCTGTTGAAGCATATTATGGCAGACTACTCACGAAGGTAGTAGATTCCGGGTGGGATGAGGCCCCTGTTGCCTTAAAGAACACCATGATTGCTGAAGCACTCATGCAGGGAATAGGATCTACCTTAGCAGAAAAGATTAAGGGTTGTACCCCAGACTGGAGACGTGTAGATCCTGATGATTTGTATGCCAAAGCTGTTGGTTTTGCTGTAGATGAAAGAGAGAAAAAGACAGCAGCCCCGGTAAAGAGTTACACTAATTCAGTTACTCCAGATCCGGGTAACCAGAGTAATCAGAGCAGACAAGGTATCCGCCCCAGACAACAGGGACAGAGGGAAACCAGGAAGTGTTTTAATTGTGGAAAGCAAGGACACTTGGCCAGAGATTGCTGGTGTCCCAAGCAAAGTGACAATAACAGAGGACAGTCTAGAAACTGCCCACCTGGCCCCAACCAAGGCCAGGGTAATTCACAATGAAGGTTAGGCCCTCCTGCCCCAGTGTCCCTCTTATCTTCAGCAGAGAGAGGTATACAAATCTTTCAACCTGTATTGATTAATGGAAAGGAGGTGCCGTTTCTAATAGACACTGGGGCCACAAAATCTTGTGTCAGTAAAGACATTGTTAACAAATTTATCCTACCATTGTCAGGAGATAGCCAGGTGGTTCAGGGAGTGTCAGGTCCAAACAGATCCCATAGAGACATCATTTCAAGGATGTAGAATTCTAACTAGATACCTTGTCTCTGACACCTCAGATAATATATTGGGTACGGATGTGATGGGGGTCTTAGGTTGTAACATCATGTTACATCCCTCTGGTGAAGCTTATGTGCGGACCACACACACAAACCATGAGATACTGTGCCTAGTATCTGCTATAGTGAATACTCCACATTCTGTGTACACCCTCACTGAAGAAGAGAATATACTATTGTCACAGGTGCCAGAAAGTCTCTGGGCAACAAGTAAAACAGACCTAGGCAAGTTAGATGTCCCTCCTGTTGTGGTAACTTTGAAACCAGGGGCCCAGCCACCCAGAATCAAGCAATACCCATTAACACACGCTCAAGAAAATGCTATAGCTACGACTATAGTAGAATTGCTAAAAGCTAAGGCTTTAAGGGAATGTACTTCAGTGGCAAACACACCGTTGTTCCCTGTTAAGAAGAAAGGTAAAAAGGGCGAGCCAGACACTTATCGTATGGTTCATGACCTGAGAGAACTAAACAAAGTGACTTTGCTTGAAACCCCGGTAGTGCCTAATCCCCATACACTGTTGTCTGCAATTCCAGCAGGGACCACACATTACACGACTATTGATTTAACAAATGCATATTTTTCGATTCCCCTAGAAAAGGACTGCCAATACTTGTTTGCCTTCACCTTTAGGGGCAAACAATACACCTGGACAGTCTTACCACAGGAAGCACAAAATAGTCCAAATCAATTTACGAGATGTTTTACTTTGATCATGAATGCCTGGGAACCACCCTCAGATGATGTTGTGTTGCTACAATATGTTGATGATCTTCTTCTTTGTGCCCCAGATAAACAGACATGTGAAGCTGCTACTATAAGCCTGTTGTGTTTCCTCTGCCAGAGCGGCTGCAAGGCCAGTAAGGACAAGCTGCAATTTTGCAAGCAAAAGGTGGTGTTTCTGGGTCATTGTCTCAGCCAAGGTACCAAACATCTTTCAGATGAATGGACCAAAGTGGTAAGAGAAATGCAAGTACCAGCCTCCCATGCTCAGCTGCGTACCTTTTTAGGTCTGGTGTCATACTGTAGGCCATGGATCAGATCTGCATCCCTGACCATGCAGCCCTTGTATGACTGTCTCTCCTCTAAACCATTCAGTCTGACACCAGAAGCTTTGGATGCATTTTATCAACTTAAGCTCCAGATAGTCAGTGCACCTGCCCTAGGCCTGCCTGACTATCAGAAGCCCTTTCAAATTTATGTCACTGAGATGATGAGACATGCTACTGCAGTTCTCACACAACAACATGGGGATAGAAAGCGTCCCGTGGCATATTACAGTGCACGGTTAGATGCCATAGCAAGAGGAGCGCCCTCTTGTGTAAGGGTTGTACTTTCAGTACAAGCCCTGCTTGAAAAGAGCTCAGACATTGTCCTAGACCACCCCTTGGTGGTATATACACCACATGACATCCATGCAATCCTCACACAGGTAGACAGACGTCATCTTTCCTTAGCAAGACAGAGCAAAATGGAATTTGCTCTGCAATCCTCCTCCAACATCTCATTTCAGCGTTGTTTGACCCTGAATCCTGCAACTCTTTTACCAGTAGGAGTTCATGATTCAAAGGGGGAGTAGATGATGAGATATTTTTAAACTCCCTCTCTGAAGATGACTTGTTTGACAGTCAACATGAGCATGACTGTGTGGCCCTAATGTCCCAAGAGACGGTGGGTTTCAGCCATGTCACGGATATCCCATTACAGAACCCTGACTATGAGATGTTTGTGGATGGTTCTAGGTACTTAACAGATGAAGGCAAATTTGTTACAGGGTATGCTGTAGTCACTACACACGACATCATAGTACAAGAAGCCCTTCCACCACACATGTCAGCTCAAGAAGCTGAATTGAAAGCCCTTACAGAGGCTTACAAAATAGCTAAAGATAGCACAGCAAACATTTACACTGACTCCAGGTATGCTTTTGGCATTGCGCATGATTATGGTCCTATATGGAGGTCAAGAAACTTACTGACGGCACAGGGCAAGCCAATCAAAATTGGAGATTCGGTAAGTCGATTGATGGAGGCCATATTGCTTCCTAAGCAGTTGGCAATTGTGAAAGTCAGAGCTCACACAAAAGGAAGAGACCCTGAAAGTCTTGGAAATGAGAAGGCTGACACAGCAGCCAAAGCAGCGGCACTGCTGCCATGGAAGGGTCTCAACCAGGTGAGCAAAATGGACATTGACCTAACAGACCCCAAGGGGCTGTACTCTAATGTAACCAGCGTGGAAACTGAAAAATGGAAAAAGGCTGGTGCCAGAGAGTATGAAGGAACGTGGAAAATGGGGGATAGACTGTGTCTACCTGCAGCAGTATACCCCCAAATGGCTGGCTTGGCCCACAGTAAGGTGCATGCCTCTCGAAATGCCATGGAGTCATTAGTGGGTAAATTATGGTTTGCCCCAGGTTTTGGAAGGGCTGCTAGTAATCACATAAAAGCATGTCACATATGTGCTCTACACAATCCAGGACAGGTAGTTAAAACACCTACCAAATGCACACCAAAATCCCTGTACCCATTCCAGAGAATACAAATAGATTACATACATTTGCCTAAGTCTGGAACGTACGAGTACGTATTGGTCTGTGTGGATTTGTTTTCAGGGTGGCCTGAGGCCTACCCTGTGAGCAAAACGACTGCACAAGTAACTGCCAAGAAATTACTGTCTGAACTTGTGTGTAGATTTGGGATACCTGAGGTGATAGAATCTGATAGAGGTACACATTTCACAGGTGAGATAATGAAAGAAATAATGTCTGAATTGGGGATTGAGCAAGCTTTCCACACACCCTACCATCCTCAGAGTTCAGGCAAAGTGGAAAGGTTGAATGGCACACTTAAATTGAAGATTCAGAAAGCCATGGCAGAGACAAGAAAGCCCTGGCCCGAATGTCTGTCCTTAGCTTTATATTCAGTAAGGACTACTCCTAACAGAAAGACAGGGTTATCACCATTTGAGATATTGTTTGGAAGTGTGCCTAGGTTGGGGTTGTATTTTCCTCAGACTTTACAACTCAATTATGACAGCACTGCCAGCTATGTTCAGAGCTTGTGTCAAAGACTGAAAGTAACACATAAACAAGTGTTTTCTTCTATTACAGACCCTTCTGATTTTTCAGGGACACATAGCATGCAGCCTGGTGATTGGGTGGTCGTGAAAAGACACACCAGGAAGTCTCTTGAACCCAGATATGACGGTCCCTTCCAAGTACTGCTGACAACTGCCACTTCAGTCAAATTGGAGGGAAAATCTACCTGGATACACGCTTCCCATTGTAAAAAGGTTCCTGAACCACAGCAAGAATGAAAAGATGGACATTATTTGTTTTATGCTTTCTTAAAGGACTTGCAACCAGTGGAACCTGGAAATCCCTCCAGGGACTTAAAGAGGTGGACAATAAATTTGTAAGACACCATTTTGTAATGGTAGAAGGGTTCAATAATGCCCTCAAAGATTGCTGGATCTGTACACACTCTCCTATCACCTCCACTAGCTTACCCTTTCTGGCCATACCTGTCCCTATTGATGAACTACTGCAGTGGCCAGGATGTCTAGATAATGTTGCACGTGACTTCAAGACCAGGTCGTGGGCAAATGTTACTGTAGGGATACCGATAGTGGGGTGGACAGATTATCCGTGGTGGCAAGGTAACCTTACTGCGAACAATAAGAATATCCAATACATGGATTATAGTGGGGAGAGATGGGTTCCTCGAAACAAATCCACTGCCACTATATTGGGAAAGATTCCCCAAACCCGATTACAGATAAGTTTTGGGGATGATGGACAAAAGAGAGGGTATTTTTGGACACCTTGGGTCATAGAAAGAACAGTACACAACACTTCCTGGGAACATGCACACCTATTTGTAGAGGGAGACAATCAAACGTGTAAAGAGATACCCGGGAACATAGAGTGTGTGAATGAGATGGTTGAAGAAAGGCTTTACAGGAAAAAGAACCTTTCATTTGTTTGTGGAAATCGAGACCTGGGGTACTGTGGAGCACTGGGTAAATTACCCTCTTGGTGTATGCTAAAGAATGTATCTGGCTTTGCGGATCTTGTGCACAAACTTATTACACAACACTCAGTCTTATTCGATTTACCTCCTCAGATGTATTGGGCATGTGGCAGCAGTGCATATAAGTGGTTGCCAGTAGGAGTGAAGGGCACATGTACATTAGTAAGACTTACTCCTGCTACCTTTGTTGTTGATAAATTAAATACAAAATCCATACCTAAACACACTCTGTACAAGAGAGCTGCAGACAACACCCCTAGGCAAAGTGGTAGACCTCACTTGGTACAGTCAAGCACTGGGAATAAGATAGTAAGCACAATACTCATATATCCTATGATAATGCAGATGTGGGACAAGCTAGTGCAAAGTACTGACTAGCTTGATGATCAAATATGGGAAATTCTGGAGATACTTAATACTACTATTGTAGTAAAGAATAAATTATTAATAGTCACTAATCAACACACACTGGTATTAGACTATATAACTGCAGCTCAGGGAGGAATGTGCCAGATAGTGGGACCTACATGCTGCCACTACATAGACCCAGAAGGCAACATCAAAGAAAAACGGAAATTGGGGGAAGTATACAGGCTAAGAGAAGAGTATGAGAGGATGAATGTTCAGAACAAAGAAAGTTGGTGGTCCGAAATATTTTCATTCTTAAATCCGGTTAATTGGTTTTAAGGTATGGGGGGGGGGGGGGGGGGTTGATGGTGGTGGTACATACAATAATTATTATATTTATTATTGTTTTTTTTTTTTTTATTAATTTTTTTTTTTTTTGTTGTTATTGTTATAAAGAAAAGTATGAGTGGTGGTTGTTTTGTTGTTGGGGGCGCGGGGGGGCCGGGCTGGGGGGTGGCTGGGGGGGGTGTGGTTGTGTTGGGGTGGTTATTTTGTGGGTTTTATTTGGGTTAAATATATTGTTTTTTTATTTTTTTTTTTTTTTATATATATTTTAATTAAAAAATATTTTTTAATTTTTTTTTTTTTTTTCCCACGTCTTCCCCCCCCCTTGTGTCCGTTGTGGGTGGTGGTTGTGGTTGGGTTTATGTTGTTTTTTTTTTTATGTTTGTTTTTTTTTTTTGCCTTTTTTTTGTTTTTTTTTGTGATTTTTTGTTTTATTTTTTGTGTCAATCTGGTCTAAACTGGTTTTGGCTAATATACGTGACACGGGGCGTCTAAGACCAAGTTTGGGTATCGTGTCATGTGATTGATGTATAACTGTGCTTCCTATATAACCTTGCTCTGCCTATTTATATATTGAAGATTTTTATATATGACTTTTTGTTTTTTTTTTTTTTTTTTCTCGGGTGGTTTCTTTTTTTTTTTTTTTTTTTTTTTTTTTTTTCCCCTTTTCTTTTTTTTTTTTTTTTTTTTATTTTTTTTTTTTTTTTTTTTTTTCGACAATTGTTCCTTATTAATTAGGCCCAAGACAACATAACCCGGGGGGGTCCCCCGGAACTTTTGGGGGCTTTTAAAAGGAAGGCGAAAATGGGTCAAAGGGTTTAAAAAAAAAAAGGGGGGTTTTTTGGAAAGATTTTAATATATAATATTTTTTTTTTTTTTTTCCTTTTTTTTTTTTTTTATATAATATCATTTGTTTTTTATTTTTTTTTTTTTTTGTTTTTTGTTATAATATTTTTTTTTTTTATTAAAAAATAAAAAATTTTTTGGTTGGGTGGGGTGGTCTTTTCTTTTTGTTTTTTTTGTGTGTTTTTGGTTTGAAAAATAAAAAATTTTTTTTTTTGGTTTGGAGAGAAGGAAAGTAAGAAAAAAGTTGTTTTGTTTAGCATATAAATTACACTTTTTCTTTTTTTGTGTATTTTGTTTTGTTATGTATATTTTTTTTTGTGTTTTTTTTTTTTATATATATATATATTTTTGTGTTTTTTTTGTATATATATATGTGTCTATGCACAACGTGTACATGCATGTGAAATTTGTATGTGTGTGCATAATGTGCAAATGCATATGTAATGTGTGTGCATATTTTATATATTCTTGCTTTTATGTATGTGCTGTGGATACGATATGCATAATGAAAAAATGCATGTGCACATGAACAATGAAATTGAGTTCAATCTGTTACATGTTGAACACCAACAGTCAAATAGACTCTATTGACTTATAATTTATTTATTATTACAGTGTCCATATTAGGACATCCTCAGGTATCAGAGTCAAACATCAGATTAACAGCAGTTTACAACAGTGATACCTGACTTTGACACCTGACTTTGATTCTGACACCTGACTTTGATACCTGACTTTGATTCTGATACCTGACTTTGATTCTGACACCTGACTTTGATTCTGACACCTGAGTTTGATTCCTGACTTTGACTCTGACACCTGACTTTGACTCTGACACCTGACTTTGATACCTGACTTTATTTCTGACACCTGACTTTGATACCTGACTTTGATTCTGATACCTGACTTTGATTCTGATACCTGACTTTGATTCTGACACCTGACTTTGATACCTGACTTTGACTCTGACACCTGACTTTGATACCTGACTTTGACTCTGACACCTGACTTTGATACCTGACTTTGATTCTGACACCTGACTTTGATTCTGACACCTGACTTTGATACCGACACCTGACTTTGATACCGACACCTGACTTTGATTCAGACACCTGACTTTGATACCGACACCTGACTTTGATACCGATACCTGACTTTGATTCTGACACCTGACTTTGATTCTGACACCTGACTTTGATTCCGACACCTGACTTTGATTCTGACACCTGACTTTGATTCTGACACCTGACTTTGATTCTGACACCTGACTCTATGCAGTTTCTGGGCTGGTTGTAAAACTTAGATGGCTTCTGACTTTCATATCTGATTGAGTCACAAGTCAGCAGTCAGTAGGAAGCACATACAATGTTACACTGTGATTGGCCAGGATGACTGACCTCTGAGCGAACTCACTGCTCACACTCAGTAGTAAAAGATACTTGTATAAGGCTGTAGGCTGAGAGCTCCATGAGTCTGATAAAAAGTTGTCTGACACAAAGTTGTCTGATACCTGACTCAGTCAGAGATCAGACTCACACATCATTTGAGTTTTTCATATACATACAAGCCAGCCAGCACATACAATGGTGGAGATTTATCAAGTAAAATGCTTCATAATTCTGGTATCATTTTTATCAAATAACCTCTCTAACATGTTGTGTTCATAAAGTGTTTTAAATACTTTTATTACTTGTACGAAAAGGGGTGTGGACTCATAGTAAAGGGGCGTGACCTACAACACTGTGCTGCAAAAATACATCCAAATAACCTCTCTAACAATTATCAAGTGTTTTAGGCTGAGGCCCCACGTACCAGGCTGCAGCAAAAAAACACTGTGGGAAAAACCTTGGCAGAAATGCATCACAGTTTTTCCCTCAGAGACTTTCGCAGAAAGTCTGGCGAGGTTTCCTGTGTGGACTTTCTGCTTCCATAATACCTATAGTGAAACCGCCGGCATTTCTGTAAATATAATTGACTTGCTATGATCTCCAAAACCGCAACTGTTTTGGAAATTGCAGCATTTTCACTGCGTGTATTTTTCTGCAATGCGTGGATTGTAGGGGTTAAACTGGTACTGGTAATTTGAACTGCACGCCGTGGCTGCAATTGGTTTGTTTTACAACCCCTACAATCCACGCATTGCAGAAAAATACACGCAGTGAAAATGCTGCAATTTCCAAAACAGTTGCTCTACTTCTTGCTGGATCTGAAGTATGGTTTCACAGACCTGACTTTTCCATTGAAAGTCAATCAATAGGTCAATGAAAAAAGTGGATGCCACGCGAATGCCAACTCCAGATTCTTGGCCATGAAAAACAAGGACGAGAATCAGTGCTGACATGTGAATATAGCCTTAGGCTAGACCTACACAGTGATACATTGGCTGCATTTAGTTCTACTTAGTGTTAAATAAAAGCCATAGGAACAGGAGCTATCCAGAAGGTAGATCTTTATATTTCATTGCAGTGTGAACACATGTACTCATGTGTCTCTTTGTGTTACATTTCTACAGATCTAGGATTCCTGAGTTAAGATCGCCATCTGCTGGTACATGAAGATGTTCACATGTCCTTTGTAGAAAATGCAATGCCTTTATTCTGTATGATTAGAGGTGTAGATATAGCATAGAAATGGGATGGCGTTTCATAACTGAACTGAGCTATCTTGGTTACAAATCAATCTATCTATCTGATAAATACTGGAGCCAACATGTTAGCTTGTAGTAGCATTCTCAGGCTAGGTTCACACCTGCGCCTGATGTACATTTGGGGTTTCCGTCCCCGAACCCGCTTAAAAGATGCAGAGAGAACAGTCCTGCAAGCAGGCAGAAACCTGGCAGACCCCATTATAGTCTATGGTTTCCGCGGGTAACTGCTTTTTAAGCAGGTTAGCTTTCCGTTTTTTGGGTCTCCAAGTGGACCCGAAGAATGGAAGACCGAACGCTAGTGTGAACCTAGTGTCAATGTCTCTATATAGTTGGGTATAGTTGCTGGGTTTCAACGTGTTGGATTTTTTTCTTTGTCAGGTGATATTGCTGTTGTGCCTCTCTTTTGCTGGCAAAACATGCATGCATTATTCTGAGTATGTCGGGGAGATACAGTAGCTGTAATTTATTTGATATATGTCGCAAATTTAATTTTAGTTTAGTTTATTCAATTTTCCTACATCAAAGAAACCCCATGCCTGGAATTATGGAAAGTTCATATAGACCTAGGTCTACAAAAGCAGAAATGCAGCATTATGCATTTATAGCTTGTAGACTGACCCTCTGCACATACTAGTCATACATACTAATGTAGGGTGAATCAATAATATAGAGGAGGAAGGAGTTGTTGTATGAGTATATGGTATCTACACTATATTTACACTATCCTCCTTGCAAGCAGAGATGGTACTGGCTGTAGCTGCCCATATGATGCTGTGCTGAGAAATCATAGGATCTATAGATTAACAGAGAGAAGGCAGGTAAAATCTAAACACCAAGATGGTGTCTGATGAGAAGCAGACAGGAGACTGAACTGCAGGAAAGAGAAAATAAAACTGGAACATAGAAGCAAGTAATCACATAGACTGGAGTATCGATTTTTTAGTTGGGTACAAATGTATGCTACCACGGTACAGAACAAAATAGGTACCCAGCAGCACCAAATACCACAGTGCAATGCTAAACAAATACCACGGCACTCTACCACTGGCAGCAGCATTGTAAATCTTAGTACCACTCTCCCCACTGGCAGGAGCATTGTCTTCTTTACCGTCCCTCCCCACTGTCAGCAGCATTGTCCCTCTTCTCAGTATTCCCCCTACTCGCAGCAACCTTAAACATCCTATAAGGTGCCACTTGGCCCTAAGTACAGTAGACTGCACTTTCCTATACAAAGGATTACCACAAAACAGTATGCCACACTAGGGTAGACTTAATGCCAATGTAGTTGGTTCAACTGCAGCCCAGAGGAAAGGGGGCCCATCACAGCCAATCAAAAATTCAGGTAGAGCTGGGAAATAGTTCTTGCATGAGGGGATGGGACTTTGTGTATGTGTCTACTATGTTAGCGGCTTGTGTTCTGTATGCATCAAATATGAGTGGTGTTTGTGCTATATTTATCTAATATGTGAGCAGCATGCATGCTGTATGTGTCTAATGTGTTAGTGACATGTTAGAAGAAGCAGGACCAGTTTTAGACAAACTATGGTCCTGGGCAAAATTAAAAGTGGGGCCCTAAATGCTGAGATACCAACAACACCACCATATTTAGTGAATTTAGAAGGCTGCTGCAGCACTTCCAGGGGCAGCTCCTTTAATAATGCCCCCTTTCTGGCCTCAGAACAGTAATAACCACCCCCCTTATTCTCACACACAATTCAAATGACCACCTTTGTACCGCCTAAAAGATTTTTGCACTCCCTCATCAGTTATTATAGTGCCTCCTTATAAATAATAGTCCGTGCTTATAAATAGTGACCTGCATCAGATATAGTCCCCCTTATCAGTAATAGTCCCCCTTTTAAATAATAGTCTGTATTATCAGTATTAGGCCTGTGATGATGAGAGGTCCCCAAAATGTATTTCTATTTGTCATATTGGGATTTTCCTGGCTGCTCTCAGCCATTTGGTCATAAGCGTGAGGAATGCAGTAGGGCTACTCTGTAACCAATTCTCTTTGTTGTCTGTCCTTGGCCCTATTAGCATACCCTTACTAATCTCCTTATCCCAGCAGGAGGTTCCTGCAAACCAGTGGCTGGAAGGGCATCGAACTACACAAAACTTAGACTCCATGTCTCCAGGCCACAGATCAGAAGGGATATGGTTTTATGACAATATCTTCCCCGGGGAACCTCTTACAGTCGCCCCGATAATTCCCCATATGCACTCGGCCCAGGCGCACATTTAGAGCCCACACAAGGTACTGTTCAAAGCCCGGAAAAGGTCCAGACACTGATCTACTTACCCAAAGAGGATTGGGGTGTCATTCTTGGTGTCTACACGATGGGGATCTCGCCACGAACCCTATCATACCTCTTGCCCAACACTATGGTCATTGGGCGGGGAGATACGATGAAATATGGTTCTGAGAATGTCAGGATGGAGGGTGGGGCTCCTCCTCCTAGTGACATCACGAGGGGAGGAGACTGGGGATAATTATACAGTCTCACCTGGGGGGGACAAAGGTCTTTTTGTTATGCTGGAGAAGATGTGACCGCATGTAGGAGACGCATGCTCTGTAACTTGCTTAAGGAAGAACCCTGAGGTTCTGTGCTGTATTTTGCTTTTACCTGTATTTGCTTGATAATTGATATGTATTTCTGTATATGTTAGTGCCTAGTACCGACCCACTGGGGTTAATAAATATATAAAATGTATAAAGCTCATTTCATATTATCCCATGAACCCCGTCCACTCACGAGTTGTGAGTGGGAGGTTAAGAAAGAAGGTTGATTGCAGGTGTGTCAAGAGGCTTGGCAAGGCAATATCCTTCACAAGGCCATAATAGTCCTCTTAACAATAATGCCACCCCATCTAAATAAAAGCCCCTTTAACAATACCACCCGTGTAATAGCCGCCTCATATATCCCCCCTATTATAGGTCTCTTATAGATAATAGCTACCTTATAAATAAGTTTCCCTCTTATAATAGCCCTCATGATATATAATAATTTCCCCTTATAATAGCCCCCTTATATTTAATAGGTTCTGCCCTTATAAATAATAGCCCCCTGATATATAAGTCTCCCGCTTATAATAGAGAGAAGTATACACTGATAACGCACTCTCCTGTTAATAGTGGTTGTGCAAAGCAAGAAGAGTTCTCCAACTCATAGTCTGGGACATAGAATATTACTGCACACATTCTTGAGATGAAGAGAAGAATTTTTTTTTATTTTCACGTTTTTCAGTGACAAAAAAGATATATCGCATTCAATGTTAATGCCATTTTAATGGATATAAGATAAGGTGAGGTCGTAGATCCAAGTAGTGCAACTTTTGGTCAGAAGACTTTCATCTGGCGGGATCTATGGTTCAATATAAATGAAACTATGTTATAGGCATTATATTGAGTTTGAACAAAACTTTTCAAATTCCAATACACTGGTGCAAAAAATACTCGAGAAACAATGAATTCATGTGACCAGAGTGTTATGCTACACAATAACTTTGCTTTCTATTAATTGCATATACTTGTACATTATTACATTATTTATACTTGCACATTCTACCTCTGTATTCCCCCTCTTTGTTTTTTTCTACATATCCTTTTGTAGATACTTTCTCTCACATTTCGTGTGGGTTGGTGCTATTAAACATATTTAGCTTTCTTTATTTGTTTTTTTACTTCTGTTTTCTTCTCTCTTTTGGGATATTGTTTCTCGAGTATTTTTTTGCGCCAGTGTATTGGAATTTGAAAAGTGTTGTTCAAACTCAATATAATGCCTATAACATAGTTTCATTTATATTGAATCATAGATCCCACCAGATGAAGGTCTTCTGACCGGAACGTTGCACTACTTGGATCTACGACCTCACATTATTTTATATCCATTAAAATGGTGTTGAAATTGAATGTGATATATCTTTTTTGTCACTGAAATTCGTGAAAAAAAAAAATAAAATCTTCTCTTCATCTCAAGAGTGTGTGAAGCAATATTCTATGCCCTCCCCCTTATAATAGGCCCCTATATATAACAGTCTCTCCCATTATAAAGTTCCCTGTTTATAAATAACAAACTGCCCCATATATATAACAATTCCTTCCTTATACATACAGTGGGGGAAAAAAGTATTTAGTCAGCCACCAATTGTGCAAGTTCTCCCACTTAAAAAGATGAGAGAGGCCTGTAATTGACATCATAGGTAGACCTCAACTATCAGAGACAAAATGAGAAAACATATCTAGAAAATCACATTGTCTGATTTTTTTAAGAATTTATTTGCAAATTATAGTGGAAAATAAGTATTTGGTCACCTACAAACAAGCAAGATTTCTGGCTCTCACAGACCTGTAACTTCTTCTTTAAGAGGCTCCTCTGTCCTCCACTCATTGCCTGTAGTAATGGCACATGTTTGACATTGTTATCAGTATAAAAGACACCTGTCCACAACCTCAAACTGTCACACTCCAAACTCCACTATGGTTGAGACCAAAGAGCTGTGGAAGGACACCAGAAACAAAATTGTAGACCTGCACCAGGCTGGGAAGACTGAATCTGCAATAGGCAAGCAACTTGGTGTGAAGACATCAACTGTGGGAGCAATAATTAGAAAATAGAAGACATACAAGACCACTGATAATCTCCCTCGATCAGGGGCTCCATGCAAGATCTCACCCTGTGGGGTCAAAATTATCACAAGAACGGTGAGCAAAAATCCCAGAACCACATGGGGGAACTTAGTGAATGACCTGCAGAAAGCTGGGACTAACGTAACAAAGGCTACCGTCAGTAACACACTACGCCGCCAGGGACTCAGATCCTGCAGTGCCAGACGTGTTCCCCTGATTAAGCCGGTACATATCCGGGCCCGTCTGAAGTTTGCTAGAGAGCATTTGGATGTTCCAGAAGAGTACTGAGAGAATGTCACATGGATGAAACCAAAGTAGAACTGTTTGGTAGAAGCACAACTCGTCGTGTTTGGAGGAGAGTGAATGCTGAGTTGAATCCAAAGAACACCATACCTACTGTGAAGCATGGGGGTGGCAACATCATGCTTTGGGGCTGTTTCTCTGCAAAGGGACGAGGATGACTGATCCATGTACATGAAAGAATGAATGGGGCTATGTATCGTGAGACTTTGAGTGCAAACCTCCTTCCACCAGCAAGGGCATTGAAGATGAAACGTGGCTGGGTCTTCCAGCATGACAATGATGCCAAGCACACCGCCAGGGCAACGAAGGAGTGGCTTTGTAAGAAGCATTTCAAGGTCCTGGAGTGGCCTAGCCAGTCTCCAGATCTCAACCCATAGAAAACCTTTGGAGGGAGTTGAAAGTCCGTCCGTTGAAAGACAGCCTTGTGAAGAAAGTATTGAGATGAAATTTTCTTATTGACCAAATACATATTTTCCACCAAAATTTGAAAATATATTCTTTAAAAATCATACAATGTGATTTTCTAGATATGTTTTCTCATTTTGTCTCTCATAGTTGAGGTCAACCTATGATGTCAATTACAGGCCTCTCTCATCTTTTTAAATGGGAGAATTTGCACAATTGGTGGCTGACTAAATACTTTTTTCCCCACTGTACTAGCCCCCTTATATATAAAAGTCTCCACCTTATAACAGCCCCCCTATATATAATAGTTCTTCTTTTATAATAACTCCCCTTATATATGAGTCCCTCCATAAAAGTCCTCCCTTATACCACCCTAATATATTACAGTCTCCCCATTATAATTGCCCTCCTTATAAATAATAGTTCATCCCTTATTTATAGTATTTTTGATCTTATAATGGGGCTATTACAAGGAGGGAACTATTATTTATAATGGGGGCTATTATAAGGGGAACTATTATTTATAAAGGTGCTGTTATTTAAAATGGAGGAACTATAATATAGAAGAGGGCTATTATAAGGGAGATCAATTACATACAATAGCTACCCCTTATATATAATAGTTCATTTCTTGTAATAACCCCCTTATAAATAATAGTTTCCCCTTATATATAGTAACCCCTGTGAGTATGTGAACCAGAGGGCGCTATTGAGCGACCCAGGCCCAGGCCAGAAAAGGCTCTCAGCCACGCCTTTCGGTGGGGCGCGTAACTCCAGAAGGCTGGAGTATCCTGCAGGAAGCAGGAAATGGTGTACCCAGCCAAAGGCAGACAGGACGATCTGTCCCCAGAGGGCTGGGGTCCAGAGAGGACTTACAGAGACTAAGTCAAGCTCTTATTGCCCCAGAGGCAAGTTAGGGACTCAAGGAGTCAGTGCCCTAACTGTGGCCTAGGTTTTTTGTTGTTTTGTTATGTTGCACGTAAGCTGAATAAAGCCCGTTTATTTTACACTTGGACCGTCTGAACGCTATCTCACCGGCGCCCAGTACCACGAACCACCGCTGTCAGGACCAGGAGTCTGCCGCCATTTGAGATTAATTCCCACAAGTTGTCGCATATGGTGCTACGGATTCGGGTATAAAGAGATCCACGCAAGTCCAGGAAGACAAGTGGTAGGTGATTGCCGTACTGCTAAGTGTGCATTGTGGCCTACAGCTGGAAGAAATCTGTGATTTCAACTGAGAAACCCAGGAAGGGGTGAGTGAATTGCAACATAGAAAAGTGTGTGCAAAACTGGTGAAAGTAAAACTCTGGAAGAGGAATCCAGGGAATGGACTTTGTGTATACTGTGGCTCAGGGTTTTGTAAAGTGCTTGCTGATGGCAAGAAAATAAGCAATGTGTGTAGAAGCTGGATATTGCAAACAGTCTATGTGAAAGGCTATGGTGCCATGTTGGTGTTTTCTGTGGAAGACAGAAGAAAATGCTGGTTGTTGTAGTGCCACATAAGTTAACTGTTTGAATACATGTGACTGCAGAAGATAGCAAAAAGTTGCTGCCAGTTGAACCCAAGGTTGCTGTGGAATATTGTGTAATCTTGTTAGTAAACCATGGGCAAGAAAAAGAGAATTTCAGCTTGTAAAAAAGCAGAGGAGTTATGCACAGGTTTATTAGTGCAGCAGTCTGAATGCAGAGAGACACAAAACCCGGAAAAGAGCATGTGGAGTGCAAGTAAAGATAAAGGGTTGCATGAGAGTGACTCAGTTTTTCTAAAGCACCTCTGTTCTATGAATGAATATGTCCCTGCTGACTGTATCTCTCATACTGGAGTGCATGAAAGCGCCAAAGATGAAAATATTATGGTGCAGCAGCTTGAAGATGAGATTAAAACCATCAGGTTCATTGATGAGGATGAAATATCTGATTAGAAACGGCAATTTGAGGTATTAGAAAAAGAGAATCTTAAGTTGAACCTGAAGTTAAAGAAAGATCTTGAATCTATGAGGAGTTCATATTCTAGTCATTGTGAAAATGTGGTGCTGGGTTTGCCTGGAATGGACTGTGTCACTAAGAAGGAGTTTGCTGAAATGAAATGCGCTCTATCTAATAAAGTTATACAGAGTGTAGAGCAAAAGCAAGTGCTTGAGAAGCAATTGCAGGATTTAAAGGAGCAGCATGTCCAAGACTCCATTGCCAAAGAGAGTGTCATTGAAAAATTAAGAGATGACCTTGAAACTGCTAAACGTGAGAGAAGTGAATTTTTGCAGTGTCAGTCAGAATGTCTGGATGGCCAAGTCAGGAAGTGTGAAAAACTTTCGGCTGCATTAAAAGAAAGAAAATGAAATTGCAGAGCTGAGGAAGCATGTGTCTGACCGAGAATCTGTGGTGCAGACATTGCAGTCAGAGCAAAACTTGCATGAACTAAAGGTTCGGCTAAATAGTGATGTCAACGAATGGCGGAGCAGAGCTGCAGTTCTGGAACAAAGAGAAATGGAACTCAAAGCTAGAATATGTAGCCTGGAGAGGGCGCTCTCAGGATCTTGTGAAGATAATGAGAAATTGTCTGTTTTGGTGCAAAATAAAGACAAAGAATTGATGGAGATGTCATCTGTCCATGCTCAGAAAGTGCAAACCTTACAGGAGAGTCACAAAAAAGTAGAGACTCAACTTCAAGTGCTGCAACTAAAAGTCACAGAAGGGGACAGGTTTCGAGCAGAGCTGCTAGACAAGGCAAACGGACTACAGGTGGAATTGGATAATGTCACAGGTCTTCTTTCTCAAGCAGACAGCAAGTTTATCAAACTTTCCAAAGATTTTTCTACACTAGAATCTCAGCTTCAGGACACTCAGGAACTTCTGCAAGAAGAAACCCGTCAGAAGCTTGACCTTAGTACAAAACTAAAACAAATGGAAGATGAGAAAAATGGTTTCCTTGAGTAACTAGAGGAAGAGGAGGAAGCAAAAAGAGATTTGACAAAGCAGATTTCAACACTGCAGGCTCAGGCGACTGATATGAAGAAAAAAAATGGAGGATAGTATTGGGTCCTTGGACTCTGTTGAAGAACTAAAGAAAAAGTTGCAAAAGGAGCTAGAAGCTACAAGTCAACTGTTTGAAGAGAAAGCCAATGCTTATGACAAGCTGGAAAAGGCCAAGAGAGAATTGGACCTCCAGATAAAAGACATGAAGATTCAGTTTGAGGGAAACCTGTCTAATTTATCTGCTGAGATTGTAGATCTAAAAATGCGTGTTGCTAAACTAAAGGTGCAAGTGGACACACAGGAGGAAGTTGCACGCATCAAGGAACAGCTGGAGTTTCAGATGGATCAAGTGAAGCGCGAGTCAGAAATAAAGTTGGAAGAGCATACTTTTCAGATAGAACAGTTAAAAACCGAAGTGGAATCTAAAAGAGAAGAATTAGATTGATTGCAGCAGTCTCTATCCAATACTGAACAGTCAGTATCTGCACTATGTTCAAAGCTGACAGCACTAGAAGCTGAGAGAGACTCGCTGCAGAACCTATTAACCTCTAAAGAATCAGAGCTGCAAGGTGCACTAGTAAAAACTGAGATGGAAACTGCTCAGAAAAATGCGGCAATGAAGAAAGTTCCGGAACTGGAATCAGAGATTTGTGTGCTACAGAAGGCGTTAGAATTGGAGAAAGCTGCCAGCATAGAGGCAGAGAAAGCAGAGCCATTAAGGCAGCCAGAACATGTAATCAAAAAGCATCTGGGTACTGACAGAAAAAAACTGTGATGTTGAAAACTTGGTATCCCAGTCCTCCGGTGTTAGCACAGGGAATGAAAATAACTTGGAGAATGTTGAGATGACGATATCACCAGCTCCTGTACTGTCAGAAAGGGGTTGGCAAGAAAATTCTTGCACTCTATCACAGTACCGCAACATGCCTCCAGGAAGTTATGCGTATGAGAACGAGAAGGTAAGAATAGAATATGGAAGTGGTTCTCCTGCTGCTGTACTGGTGTGGAAGCATTATACAGAAATCATTCCAATATATGATGTGGCAGTTGTTAAAGACGTACCAGAAAATGTAGTTCAGCGTGATCTATTCTGTGAGGGTGTACTGTATGGCCCTCGTGCAGAAGGAGAAGATATTGCAGTACAGAGCTTGTGTTTCTCAAACAAAGAGGAGAGCAAGCGGCCTATGTCTCCTAAACTTCTAAGCCTTAATGGTGATGGCAAAGTTTGCTTTGAGATGAAGGTTACGGAAAAAGTACCCGTGAAACAGTTATACTCTAAAGACTTTGATGTGCATGAAGTACGTGTTATTTGGTCTCTGAGCTCCTGTGGATTCGTGATAGGTGAAGATGAAGATTCTTACGGCTATTCACTAAAAGGATCAAAATCATGCAATGGGAAGGCTGAAGACTATGGCGAGAAATGTGATGAGAATGATGCGATCCCCTGTATGTCGAATTGTGAAGGTGATGAAGTAATACTTGCCTTTGCACAGAATGGCCAGGATCTTGGCGTAGCATTCAAAGTGATGAGAAAAAGGAAATGTTGAGTAAGCGGTATTTGGAAGAAGAGACCGCCAGATTGGGACTTCTGGATAGACACTGGACAGGCATACATGGTTGAAGAGGGACTTCGACATAGGATGTCTCGTCCCATTGTAGCTCACCCCATGGGTAGTGAGCTGAGGGGGAGGATATGTGAGTATGTGAACCAGAGGGCGCTATTGAGCGACTCAGGCCCAGGCCAGAAAAGGCTCTCAGCCACGCCTTTGGGTGGGGCGTGTAATTCCAGAAGGCTGGAGTATCCTGCAGGAAGCAGGAAATGGTGGACGCAGCCAAAGGCAGACAGGACGGTCTGTCCCCAGAGGGCTGGGGTCCAGAGAGGACTTACAGAGACTAAGTCAAGCTTCTTATTGCCCCAGAGGCTAATTAGGGGCTCAAGGAGTCAGTTAGTGCCCTAACTGTGGCCTAGTTTTTTTGTTGTTTTGTTATGTTGCACGTAAACTGAATAAAGCCCGTTTATTTTACACTTGGACCGTCTGAACGCTATCTCTCTGGCGCACAGTACCACGAACCAGCGCTGTCGGGAACAGGAGTCTGCCACCATTTGAGATTAATTCCCCCAAGTTTTCACACCCCCTTTTATATAACAGTCCCCCCTTATATTTAATAGTTCCCCCACTATAAATAATAGCTCACCCTTATAAATAAGAGTTTTCTCCCTTACAATAGCCCCCTTATCAGATCCCCTTTCCCTTTCCAGAAAACAATAAATCTTTTACTCTCCTTACCGCGCTCCTGCGATGAATGGAGCAGCCGAAGTTTCTCCTTGCAAGACTGGAACAAATGGCACGATGCAGTGATGTCACCACCCCACCTGCGCTACAACATTCTGTGCATTGCCTATGGAAGAGCAGGGACTTTTCAGCTCCCTGCTCTGTCACAGGCTGTGGAACTCTGAAGATTTGAGTAATCAGGCTGAAATCCTGATGCTCCAGATCCCGGCAACATCTGTATACATGTGTCAAAGGTGAATACCAGGTGACCAATTAGGCAATGTCCTCAGGAGTAGCCCCAACTCAGTTCAGTGGGTTACAGTTGTGTATGCTTTATGTGTCTAATACCTGATGTGAGAGTGGTGTATGTGTATGGCATATGTGCTGCACGCATCTAATATGTAAATGGTGAGTATGTGCTATATACATTTTTTTTTTGTCATTTTTTTATTAAGATTTTGCATTACAAAAAACAATACAAAACAAACCAAAGTTAACGGGAACTTCTTTTGATAATAATAATAATAATAATAATAATAGTCCTTTAATAGTCCCACAGTGGGGAAATTCAGTGTGTTACAGCAGCAAAGATAAGATAAGCAGATACAAATACAAATACAACATGTACAGGAATGTTCCAAGGTGAGAGGCATTACATTAATAGCAGACAGACAGATAGGAAGTAGCAGGGGGGGGGGGGGATTTAACAGGCAGAGAGATATTTCAGTTCTCTGTATGTAATGATCTCCGCTTAGGTCGGTGTTGGTTGTACAGCCTAACCGCGGTGGGGAGGAAAGACTTCCGATAGCGCTCCTTCTCACACCTAGGGTGGAGCAGTCGGTCACTGACAGTACTGCCCAGCGCAATCACAGTCTCATGCATAGGATGGGAGTTATTCTCCCGCATGGAGCTCACCACGGACAGTATCCTTCTGTCACCCACCACCTGCACTGGGTCCAGTGGGCTCCCCAGGACAGAGCTGGCCCTTCTAATCAGCTTGTCAAGTTTATTTCTGTCCCTGGTTGATATACTGCTCCCCCAGCAGGCCACTCCAAAGAAGATGGCTGATGCCACTACCGAGTTGAAGAAAGTCCTAAGAAGTGCCCCCCGGATTCCAAAGGCTCTCAGCTTCCTAAGCAGGTAGAGCCTGCTGTGGCCCTTCCTGTACAGGGCCTCCATATGATCTGCCCAGTTCAGCTTATTATTAAGGAGCAGACCCAGGTACTTATAGGTGTTCACAATCTCGATGCCTGTCCCCAGGATGTCCACTGGTTTTGGAGGGCATCTGCCTTTACGGAAGTCTACCACCATCTCCTTGGTCTTCCCTGCGTTAATCTTCAGGTGGTTCCGGTGGCACCAGTCCACAAAAAACCGGTTCAGTTCTCTGTACTCCTTGTCATCATCGTCTGTGATGAGGCCTACTATTGCAGAGTCGTCAGAATACTTCTGTAGGTAGCAGCTGGATGAGTTGCACCTAAAATCAGCAGTGTACAGTGTGAAGAGGAAAGGGACGAGAACTGTACCCTGAGGTGCCCCCGTATTACAGATCACGGTACCTGACACACAGTCTTGGGCTCTCACGTATTGAGGTCGATTTGTGAGGTAGTCTAGGATCCAGTTGGAGAGGTGGTGGTCCACTCCAGCAAGGCCCAGCTTGTCTCTCAGTAACCTGGGCTGTATGGTGTTAAAAGCACTGGAGAAATCAAAGAACATTATTCTCACCGTGTTCCCTGGTTTTTCCAGGTGAGACAGAGCCCTGTGCAGAAGGTGGATGATGGCATCGTCTACCCCAATGCCCGGTCGATAAGCAAACTGGAGAGGGTCCATAGCGGGGCTCACTAGAGGGCGAAGATGTGTGAGAACCAATCTCTCTAAGATCTTCATCAAGTGGGATGTCAGTGCTACAGGTCTGTAGTCGTTGAGGTCCATAGGGTGAGGTTTCTTTGGAACTGGTACCACACAAGAAGATTTCCATAATTCAGGGACTATTTCCTGCCTCAGGCTCATATTATACATATATGTAATTATACCACACAGCTGGTCCCCACAAGTCTTAATTAGCCTTGCACTGATGTCATCTGGCCCTGCGGCTTTCCTCGCCTTGATCTTTTTCATCTCCTTCCTCACCTGGGCCCGTGTGAAGGTCAGACTGTGGTCAGATAAAGACAGATTTCTGGATTTACTGGTCTGTTGGGAAGTAGCCACATGGGGTGAATGGGGTGAAGTCATTGTGGTGAGGGGAGCTGAAGGACATTCTGGGGTGGGAGGAGCTGGTGTGTGATCAAATCTGTTGAAGAATAGGTTTAGTTCATTAAGCCAGTTAACATCTGCCTCAATCTGGCAGACCGACTGTTTATGACCCGAAATTGACTTAAGCCCCTCCCAGACCCCCCTTATGTCTTTTCTTTCCATTTGCGTTTCCATTTTTTCCTTATAACTGGCTTTTCCTTGCCTGATTAGATGCCTCAGCTCCTTTTGTACTTCTCTCAACCCCTCCTTATCTCTTGTCCTGAATGCCATCTTTTTCTCCTTAAGTAGTGTTTTTATATCAGCGTTAATCCATGGTTTGTTGTTGGAGAAGCACCTCACCACTTTTGTGGGTACTGTGTTGTCCACACAAAAATTTATGTAGTCCGTTATGCAGTGTGTGAGTCCTTCTATATCTTCTCCATACGAATCCTGCAAAACTTCCCATGCGGTTGTGTCAAAACAATCCCTCAGAGCCTCATCACTCTCCTCGGACCATATCCTCACTGTGCGGGTGACAGCTGGTTCTCTACGTACAAGTGGCTTGTACACAGGTCGGAGATGTACTAGGTTGTGATCCGATCTTCCCAGGGGCGGTAGGGCTGATGAGTTATATGCCTCCCTCACGTTGGCAAAGAACAAGTCCAGTGTTTTGTTGTCTCTTGTGTGGCAGGTTACATACTGTGTGAAACTGGGAAGTGTGGATGATGGAGAGGCATGGTTGAAATCGCCAGACACAAGAAGGAGGGCCTGGGGGTGCTGAGACTGTAACTGGCTCAGCGTGGCTTGTAGGACCTCGCAGGCAGCGTCAGCTTTCGCAGAGGGGGGGACATATGCAGATATCATGATGACATGTGATAGTTCCCTTGGTAGATAGAAAGGTCTCATGCTCACAGCTAATAGTTCAATGTCCTTACAGCAAGTTTGCTCCTTAATCACAATGTGTCTAGGATTGCACCATCTATTATTCACAAACATTGCCAGCCCCCCTCCTTTCCTCTTACCGCTCTCCCTTGTCCTGTCTGCCCGAAGGAGTTTAAAACCATCCAAGGAGACCAGAGAGTCAGGAGTAACTTCAGTGAGCCAAGTCTCTGTAAGTAGCATCATGCTGCACACCCGAAACTCCTGATGGTGCCTGGTGAGCGCTGTTAGTTCATCCATCTTGTTTGCAAGAGATCTCACATTGCCCATGATGATGGAGGGAACAGTTGGTCGGTAACGCCTCTTTTTAATCCTCTGAAGAGTTCCTGCTCTGCAGCCCCTCCCCCGCTTTTTCTTTCTCCAGAGTTCTTGGGGGATGGGTGGGCAAATGGTATGCAGCCCTGTTGTTGTGACTCTAAGCTGCAGTAATTTCTCTCTTGTGTAGACAAAAGAAATGCCTGCAGACACAAGAGTCCCCATTTCAGCAGGACAAAAAGACAGATAAAAACAAAAAAAAAAGTATCACAAAGGTCCAATTCCAAGTCTTTGTTTCTTCATATCTTCATAGTGTAAAGTCCATTAAGTAGAGAGATAAAAAACAGACAGAGAAAGAAAAAATAAGAGAGAGAGAGTCTCAGAGCTGCCGACCAGGCAGCCACTTCAGCGGCGCCATCTTGGATTGTCTTGGATAAGCATCAAGAAGGTGTGTATAGATATCAAAGATAATACATCGCCTATCCTCGTCTCTTAAAAGTAATTCCAGTATGCCATATGGTCAGATTACAAATCTTTGCCTGAGCCTCCAATGTGTTCTGCAATTGAAAAAATTGATAAAATAAGTGGTTCAGTAGATGAAACTCCTCTCAAAGCTGATCAAAACTTTTGACAAACTCCCCAGAGAACTTCTGGGCCACTTTCTGAATTCCCATACACTGTCAGGATTGAAAGTCCTCCAGACTGTATATTTCTCTTAGATTGGGGTTGTGTCATAGTGGGGTCAGTCTGTTACAGCTTTCCACCTCAACATAGTCTTAATCTTAGCCCATATTTCATGCATCATAGATACAGTTAGGATAAGGTCAGGGTATTGAACCTTTGCGCCAATTTCTAACAAATATTGAAGGGACAACCTCCACCATAAACAGCCAGCAGTCTCTTGGCAATATGGGGGCTGTCCGGTCAGTATCAACCCATGAAGTGCTGCTCTTGGGCTGGAAGGAAGTACAGCCACGGGTTGTTATGGCAAGTCCAGCATTATCCTTGACTCTTTGTAAGGTTTCAAGACAGATGTCTTGTTTGGTCATCGCTTTAAACAGCAGTTTTTACTGCTCTTTGCATTTATTTTTGAGCCCCTGATGAATCTTCTATGAAGAAACGCGTAGAGTTATGTTATATTTGCAGTGTATTTAGTTACATGTCAAGTTACATTGCTGGAGTGGCTTTTATTTATCCTGATAGGGGGAATGTATCCTCTCTGAGCCCTGTTGGCGTGGCATTAGGCCAGTATCCTCAGGGAGCAAGTGGTTGCATGTTCCCTGTAAATTTATTTATGGATATCTATCAGGTCTCTGAGCCACCACGGTAATTGTATAGACGTGCTTTTTGGTAAGGGAGTTGAGAAAAGTTAAGAGGAGAGGGAGAGAAACAAGAAATACTACTCCTGCTTATCCACTCCCTGTATATATAGCATGAGCACGTCTGCTGCTACAAGACATGGATATACAGTGGGGAAAAAAGTATTTAGTCAGCCACCAATTGTGCAAGTTCTCCCACTTAAAAAGATGAGAGAGGCCTGTAATTGACATCATAGGTAGACTTCAACTATGAGAGACAAAATGAGAAAACAAATCCAGAAAATCACATTGTCTGATTTTTAAAGAATTTATTTGCAAATTATGGTGGAAAATAAGTATTTTATCAATAACAAAAGTTCATCTCAATACTTTGTTATATATCCTTTGTTGGCAATGATAGAGGTCAGACGTTTTCTGTAAGTCTTCACAAGGTTGGCACACACTATTGCTGGTATGTTGGCCCATTCCTCCATGCAGATCTCCTCTAGAGCAGTGATGTTTTTGGGCTGTCGCTGGGCAACACAGACTTTCAACTCCCTCCAAAGGTTTTCTATGAGGTTGAGATCTGGAGACTGGCTAGGCCACTCCAGGACCTTGAAATGCTTCGTACAAAGCCACTCCTTCGTTGCCTTGGCAGTGTGCTTGGGATCATTGTCATGCTGAAAGACCAAGCTACGTTTCATCTTCAATGCCCTTGCTGATGGAAGGAGGTTTGCACTCAAAATCTCACGATACATGGCTCCATTCATTCTTTCATGTACATGGATCAGTCGTCCTGGTCCCTTTGCAGAGAAACAGCCCCAAAGCATGATGTTGCCACCCCCATGATTCACAGTAGGTATGGTGTTCTTTGGATGCAACTCAGCATTCACTCTCCTCCAAACACGACGAGTTGTGTTTCTACCAAACAATTCTACTTTGGTTTCATCTGACCATATGACATTCTCCCAGTACTCTTCTGGAACATCCAAATGCTATCTAGCAAACTTCAGATGGGCCCGGATATTTACTGGCTTAAGCAGGGGAACACATCTGGCAATGCAGGATCTGAGTCCCTGGCGGCGTAGTGTGCTACTGACGGTAGCCTTTGTTACGTTAGTCCCAGCTTTCTGCAGGTCATTCACTAGGTCCCCCTGGGTGGTTCTGGGATTTTTGCTCACCGTTCTTGTGATCATTTTGACCCCACGGGGTGAGATCTTGCGTGGAGCCCCTGATCATCTTGCGTGGAGCCTCTGATCGAGGGAGATTATCAGTGGTCTTGTATGGCTTCCATTTTCTAATTATTGCTCCCACAGTTGGTTTCTTCACACCAAGCTGCTTGCCTATTGCAGATTCAGTCTTCCCAGCCTGGTGCAGGTCTACAATTTTGTTTCTGGTGTCCTTCCACAGCTGTTTGGTCTTCACCATAGTGGAGTTTGGAGTGTGACTGAGGTTGTGGACAGGTGTCTTTTATACTGATAATTTCAAACAGGTGCCGTTACTACAGGTAATGAGTGGAGGACAGAGGAGCCTCTTACAGAAGAAGTTACAGGTCTGTGAGAGCCAGAAATCTTGCTTGTTTGTAGGTGATCAAATAATTATTTTCCACCATAATTTGCAAATAAATTCTTAAAAAATCAGACAATGTGATTTTCTGGATTTGTTTTCTCATTTTGTCTCTCATAGTTGAGGTCTACCTATGATGTCAATTACAGGCCTCTCTCATTTTTTTAAGTGGGAGAACTTGCACAATTGGTGGCTGACTAAATACTTTTTTTTCCACACTGTAGTTCCCATGTGCTGCCGATTACAGGCGGTTTTTGGGTGTGCCTCCTTGTTTTTTCCCAAGAAAATTTAGGTGTTCACTACCATTTTTTATTGTATATCTTAATAAAAGTGAAGTTTTAATTTTATTTTTTGATACCAGTGTCTCTAACCTAGGTGTTTTCTGTGTATATAGTAGTTTCCCCTGCGGCGCTTCCAGTTGGAGAGGGGACCTCTCTACTCTGAGCCGGTGTGATGGAAGTCGGAAGGGCCCTGATGGTAAAGCAGGAATGACTCAGACAGCCAGTTGTCCAGTGAATCAGTATAATGCTTTACTCAGCAACTGTGTAAGTACAACAAGCAGCTTCCAAAATGGGGTTAGTAGTTTCTCAGTGTCCAACTCCAAAACCTTGGTCTTAGGAGGGTGCCCAGGGATATTTAAGGCTCTAAGGATAACTCCACTCCAACTATAACTCCTCTCGTGTGCCTCTTCTAGCTGTAGATACTGGGGACTGATGTGCAGGATAGTCCTGACAGGGATCTGGTTACCTTTAGATAAGGTGCTGAGTCAACTCCTCCTGTCACGGAACTCAACTGTTCCTCCTTGCACAGAGTCCAAACTCCTGACAGCCGAACTCCCTTGCTCAGGGCTGTCTCTGGATGAGCCTTGGGCTAAATCTTCCTCCTAGGGGCTGTCTGGTAACCGTTAGGTCTCAGTTGTCAGTGCTGGCTTCCACTGCTTCCACTGTCACACTCCAGACTAGACAGGAACTAGACTGAGCTCTAACAGTTCCTTCAGGAGACCTAGGTCTCCCAAACCCCGCCCAGTGGCCTGCGATAGGCCAGGGCTGTACCAAGTCTAAGGTTTGAACACCGGGGGAGTCAAAGGGGAAAAACAAAAAGGAAAGCTGCATACAATATGTACATAGAAGACAGGACATACCAACACAACCCAGAGGCACAAGAGACAAACAATTAAAGCAGTAGCACTCTGGGATGCTGCAATACAACAGTGCCCGAGTCCCCCTCCCCCATCCCTCACAGCAAACATATTAAGGGTTAGTGTGTATGTGTCACAAGGTGTTCCTTTGGAAAAAAAAAAAAAAAAAAAGAGGCGAGTAGGGCAAAGAGGTAGCCAACCATAAAACTGTGGAAACAAACTAAAGGAGTGTTCTGTTTGTACCAAGAATAAGGGTGAACATCCTGTCAAGCAATAAAGATGGAAGGGCAAAGTCAAAGATGGCTATCAAATCTCCCATTGTTGAATACAAGTCTCCTTGAAACATCAAGATCTCTGACAGAGCCTTGCCTCCTGAGAGTCCAGCCATGTTGCAGAGAGGAATCAAAGAAGTGAGTAGAATCTGTATCAACAACTTGGAGTCTAGTCGGGTAAAACATGAAGTATTGGACATTAAGGGTGTGTTCACATGGAAGAATTTGCTGTGGATTTGGGGGTGGAATCCGCCCCCAAATCCGGAGCAGATTCCTCCCGAATCCGCGTCCCATTGTTTTCAATGGGAGGCAGAGATCGCAGCAGGACGCGGAAAAAAGAAGCCGTGGATTCCGCCGGCAGGGTCCACAGCTCGAGACTCCCTCCTGATTAGGCCCATTCAACCTGCCGTAATCAGGAGCAGGATGCTGTGACGGAATGCTGATGCACTGTATCAGCATCCCGTCACGGCTAGACCGCGGTGAAAATTCCGGCGGCGGAAACACAGCCTTAGAGCCCTCAATTAACGCATGCCATCCTGATACTGTGCTCTCTTTTTTTTGCACCTCCGCTGAGAGATAGATATACGATTTCCATGACTGAATGTTTAGGTGCTCCACATCTCGGGCTTTATGCAGTATAATATCCCAGTCTCTGTAGTGTAATATCTTAATGAGAACAGGGCATGGTGGGCCACTGGGCGACAGTGGACAGGTGGGTACCCTGTGGGCTTGTTCAATTGCAAATAGAGGAGTTAGTGTGTCTTTGCCAAAAGTTGTGAGGAGCCATGATTCTAAAAGGCTTCCAGGATCTCATCCCTCCACCTTTTCCAGGACCCCAATTAAACAAAAGTTATTTAGTCTCAGACAGTTTTCGAGGTCGTCCGTTTTGGCTAACAGAGTATTTGAGGTATAGGTCAGCTTTTCTGAGGGGAGGTAGCTGATCTTCTATGTCTCTGACTCATCCGTCCACAGCCCTCACTCTGTCCGCTACTCGTTGCATATCATGTCTACTTATATTGACATCTTCATGGAGGCTGCCCATAAATATATTTAGTGAAGAAAGTGCGGCATTACATTATGTCACTGCTGAGAAGACATCTTTAATGCTAGGCTCAACTGCGGGTGCCAGAGAGGGAGTCTGCAGTGTGGTATTATGGCGGTTAACTATGGATGAGCATGAGGTAGGCCCTTGTGAGGTAGTTGGTGTGAGAGCTTATATGGTCATGGTGTCGGTAGCCTCTGTTTCAGGGCCCCAATCTTTGTCTGGGTCAGTCGTAATGCCCCAATCCTCATTACTGCCAGTTGATGCCATGTCCATGCAGGCCGTTCTGGCAAATCATTCAAGTTGCCGCCTTCATAGCAGTGGGCTTTCCAAAGCTGGCCATCTTTCTGGTCTTTGTCCCAGGTTCCGTCTTTCTTGTTTTCAGTCATGGTGGTGTCCCAGAGAGTCTTGGGTCACCTCCAAGCCAAATCCACAGCTTATAACAAGGTAAGAGACAGGATGGCCAAGATAATTGCAGAATACTCAGCGAGAGTATGCAACTGCTCACATCTCCGACTAAACCACACCTTAAGACCATAGAGAGATTTTTGTAGTTTACAAACGAGGTTTTCTTCACCTTTTCTGATATAACCCTCAGGTTGAGTCATGTACAAATCCTCCTCAATGTCACCATTTAGAAAGGCAGTTTTGATATCCAAATGTCTGACAGACATCCTTTGTATAGCAGATACAGCTAATAGAGTCCTAAATATGGTCTGCTTAGCAACTGGAGAAAATGTAGCATCATAATCTTCACCACATTTCTGAGAATATCCTTTTGCAACTAATCTTGCTTTAAATCTGTGAACTTTGCCTTCAGAGTCATATTTGGTCTTAAACACCCACTTACACTTTATTGTTTTTTTGCCTTGTGGTAGTTTGATGAGTTTCCAGGTTTGAAGTTGATGAAGCGATTTCATTTCCTCATTAGCAGCATTAATCCACTTCGTTTTTTCATGGGCAGGTAGTCATTGCATTTCATCCCATGACTGTGGCTCTAGTTCGGGTAGTGTTTTAGCAATGTAGGATAGACGCTTAGCTGGTACACCTTTGTTTGATCTTGACAATCTTCTTATTTCAGGTTCACTTGATGTTTCCGTTGCTTCTTCAATGGTTGAAGAATCTAACCAAACTTCTACATCTTTCTCTTTGTCATTTTGTAACTGTGACTTAGGTTTTTGCTGCTTCATCTGGACTACTGGTATGATGTCATAAAACTTGAGCGAGACGAAGTTCTCATCAATCATTACATCTCTGCTTATTGTGACCTTGTACATTTCTGGGTGCAGGATTCTATATCCTTTCTGGGTTTCACTGTAGCCCACCAGGATAACTTCTTTGGCATGGGATTCCCACTTGGTACGTTTTTCCTTAGGGACATGCACAAATACTTTACTTCCAAATACTCTTATGTGTTATAGATTAGGCTTTTTGCTGTTCCATATCTCAAATGGAGTTTTCTCTGTAGCTTTACCTGGTAACCTGTTTTGAAGATAGCAAGCTGTCATGATTGCTTCACCCCAATATGTTGTAGGCAAATCTGCATCAAATAGCATACTTCTTCCATTTTCACAGAGTGTCCGGTTTCTTCTTTCCGCTACACCATTTTGTTCAGGATTGTATGGTACAGTGGTCTGAAACATGATTCCATTTTTCTTTAAAATGCTTTGTGTCTCACTGCTTGTATATTCAGTTCCATTATCTGCATGCAGGATTTTTGGCATTCTCCCAAATTTGTTATATACTTCAGCTAGATATGTTTCAAGTTTCCCTGGGACTTCATCTTTGCTGTGAAGTAGATTGACAACCATATATTTTGAATAGTCATCGATAAATGTGAGAAAATATCTCTTCTTTCCAGGAGTTAGAGTATTCATTGGACCACAAACATCAGTATGTATTAAATCCAGTGGCTGTTCTGATTTTGTAATACTATTCTTAGGAAAAGATTTTCGGGACATTTTTCCTTTAAGTCAGCTTGTACACTTCATTGTCTGATTACACTGATCAATTGTAATGCCTTCAGCAAGTTGTTTTTGAACTAACTTTCTTATTGCTTCTGGGTCTCTATGTGCAAGACGCCTGTGCCATAGATGGATACAATTTGTGTGTTGTTCTTGTTTAGCAGTATATGCGTTTTCTTTGCAATTTAACTGATATAGCACATCTTTGATCTTTCCTTCTGCTAGTATACGGCCCCTTTTTGAGATGATGCAGCCGTTATCTTTACATGTAACTTCATTTCCTTGTCTTGTGAGTTTCTTCACAGATAACAGATTACTTTCAAGGCTAGGTACATACAGCACTTCTTTTACTGGGATCTTTCTGCTTTGTGTTGGGGAGACTTGACAATCAATGTAACCATCCCCTATTCCCTCTGTATTCATATACTGACCTTTAGCCAAAATCACTTTCTCTGACTTACTTTGGTTAAGGTTAGAAAAGAAGTTTCTGTCATTGGTCATATGACTAGTTGCTCCAGAGTCTATACACCATGCATGCTTGGATGTACTTGCATTAATGGTAAAAGCAGTTTCAGTACTTGAATTGTGTTTTTCTTCAGCGATGGCACTTTTAACCCTTTGATGATTTTGCTTTTTCAGATGATTCATCCTAGCTTTCCAGACTCTGCAGTCAGCTTTTAGGTGCCGTTTTCTTGCATAGAAAACACTCACGTGTTTCTTTCAAATGACTTTTATTTTCGGGTAGAGCTTGGGCTTTTAAAACGGATTCTGCTTTAGATACCCCATCGCTGCTTACACTCTCTGTCTTCCACTTGTATTCATCTATAAGCTTTCCTCTGACATACTCCAGTGTGAGCTCATTATCTGGGGGCGCATCTAGTGCGGTTACAAGCGTGTCATAGCTTTCTGGAAGAACGCTTAATAGTAGTGCAGCAATATGTAAATCTTTAGATCTTCTCCAATGCCACGTAAGTGCTCCACAATTTCTAAAGTGTTTCTTATATAGTCCTGCATATCACTGTTCCTATTTAGCTTAGACTGGTACAGCTTTCTCATTAGATATAGCTTACTGCTGAGATTTATCCTTTCATGCACTTTCTGCAGCTGCTCCCACATTTCTTTTGCAGTGTCACACTTGCATACATGTACAATCTGATCATCATCTACGCTGAGGGATATAGTGCTTTGTGCTTTCTGATCCTTCTCTATCCAGTCATCTGTTACTGGGTCAGGTTTAGACTCCTGTGTGTATTTCCACGTACCTTCTCTTATCAGCAGCATCTTTATCTTGAATTTCCAGGATTGATATTTCTGATTATTCAGGTTTGGCACTGTGAACTTCATAGAGTTGCTGCTGGTGGCCATCTTGGATCACTGTTGTTTTCCTTTTCTTTCTGTGTCTCTGGGTATCTGGGGGTATCTGGGCTCATAACCTGTTGGCAGCGGATTAATCTTTGACTGTCCAGGCGTTCAACAGTAAACAGATATTTATTGAGGAACAAGAATAATACACTGTATTCTGTAACTTATGATTTCAGTTACTTGTCTGTGAGCGCCATGTGCTCTGCTCTATGCTGTAGCTATAAAAAAAAAAAAAAAAAGAGGAACTTCCCGGTTTTGTTTCTCTAGCCCCCACCTTTTTCAACAGAGCTTTATTAACAACTTAACACTATGCCTAGAGACAGAAGCTTATGCAGTTATAAACATATAAACAGTAGTTGTTGCAATACAGGCAATAATAAACATTATTCCAACAGGTAGTGGCTGCCACAGGGCCCAGGACCTGCCAGCAGACCCCTGATGCTTTTTTTTTTTTAATAAACTGTTACTTGCTGGAGTAACCCCAGCAGGTAACGGGCCTATTTACTTACCTATCCCTGCTCCTGCTCATGGCCACCTCCACGGAGGCGGCTGTGAGCAGGAGTGGGGATCAGTAAGTGAGTCCGCGGGTCCGTGAACCCCAACAAATACTATTATTATACTCTGGGGTCTTTTCAGACCCCAGAGTATAGTGATCGGAGGCCCAGGGGAGGTGACAAACATAAAAACCAGTGTTACTCACCTCTCCTGCGATCCGGTATGATCGGGCCTCTTTTGTGACGTCCGAGAAGTCATGTGGGCCAGGCCGACATCATTATGCGTCGCGACGCCGGTCTGGCCCACGTGATGTCTGTGCTGACATTGAAGAGGGCCGAAAGCAGCAGGGAGTGCGCCGGAGCCCAGTAACAGTGGTTTTTATGTTTGTCACCTCCTCTGGGTCTCCGATCATTATACTCTGGAGTCTGTGGGACATAATAGCGTGTACATGGGCCACTGTGGGACATAATACCGTGTGTATGGGCCACTGTGGGACATAATAGCATATGCAGGAGACTGTGGAAAATAATACAGTGTGCAGGGGCCGCTGTGGGAGATAAAGTCAAAACTTTGCTAGTCTTTGCTAGTTACGCCCCTGGTTGGGGCCAAAAAGAAGAGGGCAAAATACCGTGTGGGGGCCTAAAAATTGGACAATATACTGTGAGGGGACTAAAAAGAAGACGGCAATATTATGTGTAGGGGCCTAAAGAGGGACAATATACTGTGTGGGGGCCAAAGACAAGGAAGCATTATCATGTGTTAGGGCCTAAAAAAGGACAATCTACTGTGTGGGAGCCAGTAAAAGGGGTAATATACTGTGTGGGGGACATTAAAGGGGACAGTATACTGTGGGGGCCAGTAAAGGGGATGTTATACTGTGTGGGAGTCAGTAAAGCAGGCAGTATACTGTGGGGGCCAGTAAAAGGGGTGTTATACTGTGGGGGGGGGTCAGTAAAGGGGCCAGTATACTGTGTGTGGGCCATTTTGATATGCAAATGAGGGAGTGACCTACAATTTTAATAGGGGGATCCATCAAGCAATCAAAGATCTCTTTGTTGGGTTGGGTATTTTTATGGCGGGGGGGTACCTTTCTATACTTCTCCTCAAGAAGCAGAGAGGCTAGGTTCACCCCAATTGTTGGTTCAATGTAATACACTGCAGATTAATAGACTGACAGCCTACCTAATCAACACTTCATGGTAATTGCTCAGCTCCTGAGCAGGCAACAGATATGTCATGCCACATGGATGTATCTCCGAACATGAACTATTATGTCAAGTGTTGGGACCTAACATAAGTTAACTTTTCTGTGCTGTATATGCAATAGAGAAACCCACCATTTTAAAGGGAGTCTGCCACCTCCCCAAACATATTCAACTGTAACCACCATGTTACAGAGTAAATAACAGTGATAGTTGGTGCACTAGGGATGAGTCTTCAGCCCCTGGAGCATTGCTCCTGCCACTGAGACCCATGCCATCTCCTGCCTGCACCAATCTATGCAGTGAGAGTTGATCATCCCACTACTTAAGCATCAAGAGTCATGGTCCCAGGGCTGAAAGCCCGCCCCCAGTGCACCAACTGCATCAACTAAAATGACATACATAACAGAGTTACAGAGGTATGTTGTTTATCACTGTTATGTGCTCTGTAACATGGTGGTGGCAGTTGAATACACTTGGGGGAGGTGGCAGATTCCCTTTAGCCATGAAAATGACAATGCAAAATGTGCTTTGAAAACAAATAAAATTTTGAGCTACTTTCCCTAAATTTTTTGTAAAAGTACATCCATAAAAACAACTGCCCCTTCCACAACCATTGTAGTCTTCCTATTCTTTTGTAGCAAAGGTGTGTTTTTTTTACTATAGACAATTAGCAATTCTCCTGTGGAAGTGCTGAGAAAATGCTGTTTGTGAATATACACTTACATTTTACAGTGTGTCTTGCTTCCCTCGGTATGGTTACAACATATCTGGCTAGTTATGATATGGGAAATTTTTTTAGGTAGATATCTTTTTTAATCAGGTCCATGGGTTTTGCTAACTAACAAATATGTCTAGCTATAGTACAATTTAGTAGTGAGGATGGAGATTTATTGACGTATGTATATATTTTTTTCAGCAGATCTATATTAACCCCTTAAGGACCCAGCCGAAAAGTGCGTTAAGGACCAGGCCTCGTTTTTCAAAACTGACATGTGTCACTTTATATGGCAATAACTTTGAGACGCTTTAACTTACACAAGTGATTTTGAGATTGTTTTTTCGTGACACATTGTACTTCATGTTAGTGGTAAACACTAATGAATATTTTTGTATTTATTTATAAAAAAAATAGGAAATTTGATGGAAATTTTGAAAAAAAAAATCGCAGTTTTCAAAATGTGAAATGCTCTGCTTTTCAGACAGATAGTCATACCACCCAAATACATTAATATATATTATCTACCATAACTCTGCTATATATCGGCATCATCTTTTAGTCGCCCTGTAATTTATTTTGGACATTAGAAGGCTTACAAGTGTAACAGCGATTTTGCAGATTTACAAGAAAATTTCCCAAACTAATTTTTTAGGGACCATTTCAGTTCTGAAGAGGATTATAAAGGCCTATATATTAGAAACCCCCATAAATCACCCCATTTTCAAAACTGCACCCCTCAAATAATTCAAAACAGCATTTGGGATGTTTCCAGCATTTCACTGGAATTAAAACAATATGGAGGTGAAATTTAGACATTTAATTTTTTTTTCACTAATTCCTTAATTTAGCCCAAAATTAACACATTCACAAAGGGTTAAAGGAGAAAATGTATCTCACAGTTTGTTATGCAATTTCTCCCGAGCACGGAAATACCCAACATGTGGGTATAAACTGATGTTTGGGCGAATGGCAGCGCACGGAAGGAAAGGAGCGACACTTGGCATCTGAAAAGCATATTTTGCTGGAATAGTTTTCAGGTGCCATGTCTCATTTGCAGAGCCCATAGAGTACCAATACAAAGGAAACCCCCAAAAAGTTACCCAATTTTGGAAACTGCACCCCTCACAGAATTCATCAAGGGGTATAGTGAGCATTTTGACCTCACAGCCATTTCACAGATTTTACTAACACTGGGATGTATAAATTGAAAATTACTAAAATGTCACTTTATCCCCAAAGTTTTCATTTTCACAAGGGGTTAAAGGAGAAAAAGCACCCCACAGCTTGTAAAACAATTGCTCCTGAACACGGCAATACCCCATATGTGATAGTAATCTGCTGTATGGATATATGGCAGGGCTCAGAATGGAAAGAGCGCTATTTGGCTTTTGGAGGGCAGATTTTGCTGGAATAGTTTTCAGGTGCCATGTCACTTTTGCAGAGCCCCCAAAGTACCAGTTCAGTGGAAACCCCCTAAAAGTGACCCCATTTTGGAAACTACACCCCTCACAGAACATATCAAGGGGTATAGTGAGCATTTTGACGCTACAGCTGTTTCACAGATTTTATTAACATTGGGACATTAAAATGAAAAATTACTTTTTTTCCAATAAACCATCAGTTTAGCCCCAAATTTTTCATTTTCACAAGAGGACAAAGGAGAAAAAGCACCCCAAAGTTTGTTACACAATTTCTCCTGAACACAGAAATGCCCCATATGTGGTTGTAATCTGCTGTTTGGGTACATGGCAGGGCTCAAAATGGAAAGAGCGCTATTTATCTTTTGAAGGGCAGATTTTGCTGGAATAGTTTTTGGGTGCCATGTTGCATTTGCACAGCCCCTAAAGTACCAATACTATGGAAACTCCCAAAAAGTGACCCCATTTTGGAAACGACATCCCTCATAGAATTTATCTAGGTGTACAGTGAGCATTTTGACCTCACAGCTGTTTCACAAATTTTATTGACTTTGGGACATAAAAATGAAAAATTATTTTTTTTCCAATAAACCGTCCATTTAGCGACATATTTTTAATTTTTGCAAGTGGTTAAAGAAGAAAAAACACCCCACAGTTTGTTACACAATTTCTTCTGAACACAGAAATGCTCCATATGTGGTTGTAATCTGCTGTATGGGAACATGGTGCTTTATTTGGCTTTTGGAGGGCAGATGTGGCTGGAATAGTTTTTGAGTGCTATGTCACATTTGCAGAGCCCCTAAAGTACCAATACAATGGAAATCTCTCAAAAGTGACAACATTTTAGAAACAACACCATTCAAGGAATGTATCAAGGGGTATTATCATTTTGAGCCTAAAATGCTTCCCAAAAATTAATGTACAAAGTGAAAATTTAAGTTTTTAAAGAAATATCCAGTTTCAGTGCCTAATAAGTTGCGGCCACTTTGTGTCATCAGAGACATGCACTCCTAAAACTATTAAGTGGGCTATCCCGGGGACAAAAAATTTAAATATGTGGATGTAAACTGCTGCTTGTGCACACAGCAGGGTCAGAAGGGAAGGAGCACTGTGTTTTTTTTAGCTTTTGGAGTATAGATTTAGAGGGACTTTCTGGACGCCATGTTGTTTTTGCAGAGCTCAAGAGGTGCCAGTAAATTGGAATTCCCCAAGAAGTGACCCCCATTTTGTAGGGGCAATTTTAGGGTCTCTGCAAATGTGACATAGCGTCCAAAAAACAACAATCTAAATATGCACTCCAAAAGCACATAACGCTCTTCACATCTGCGCCCTGCTGTGTGCCCAAATGGCAGTTTATGCCCACATGTATGGCACTGGTGTACCCAGCACAACATACTTAACAACGGCATATGTGGGTATTAACTACTGTTTGGGCACAGCCGGGCACAGAAGGGAAGGAGCGCTATTTTGGTTTATGGAGCACAGTTTGCTTTTTGGACACCATGCCACTTTTGCAGAGCCCATGAATTGCCAATAAAGTGGAATCCGCAGACATGTCAACCCATTTTGGAAACTATACCCTGCAAGGGATTTATCAAGTGGTGTAGTGAGCATTATTAACCCTTAAGTGTTGCATTCTTTTAATTTCCAGACCGCGGCATCCAAAGGGTTAAAACCTCCGATCGGAACTCAGTTCCGACCGGAGGTTATGGAGCAGGGTGTTAGTTGTCAGTTACAGCTAACACCCATTCCGATGCCGCCCGCCCAGATAGTAAGCGGGCGGTCGGCCTCGGGCATAGTGTTACACCCTGGTGCCTGAAGTACCTAGCGCCCAGGACGTAATAGTACGTCCAAGGTCATTAAGGGGTTAAAGATACACTTGATTTGCTGCCCAACTTTCCCAGAATACTGAAAAGCAAATCTTGCTACCTATTCTCCAGTTTGGTGGATGAGAATTCAGTTAGGAAAATCTAGTATTCAACAAAGGGTCAGCGTCACCACCCGGCAAATCCCGGGGCCCACTGCTCACATGAGTACTAAAAATGCTACAAGGAAGTCAAGTTATTAACTGAGTCAGCTTCTTGAAGGAGGTAGCTCCTGAGCAGCTGACTGCAAAGAGATAGTAAAACAGACATGAATTACCCCACAGCATGACAGAAGCTATGACGCTTGCTGCAACCCAGATGGAGGGAAATCGGAGGATAGGAGTAGTAGTGGCTATAGCGATGTCACTAGGTAGGTTGAGTGCCCTCAACGAACTCCCCAGCACACCGCCTAGGCCGGACACTGATGAAGGGGTCCTGCGTGCTACCTGATGGTGGTGGTAGTAGTTTCAGTTGGAGATGGGTCCTCTCTTACCCTGAGCTGTGTGATGGTGTTTGGAAGGGCCCTGATGGTAAATGCAGGAACAACTCAGGAGGCAGTGGTGCAGTTGAAAGAGTTTACTTTACTGTGGCAAACTGTGCAACCATGAACAGATGCAGTTTCCTGATGGGGGTAGTAGTCTCCCAACAGTTGGGCTCACCCAGGCTTGGGGATGACAGATGTCAAGACCGAAACGGCAAATACATGCCTTGTACTCCACACTCCAACATTAAGCAGCTAACCTAGCCTCAGCCAGTAGATAGTTCTGGAGGCTGGTGGTAAGGAAGTTTTCTGGGGCCAGATACCTTATTAGGTGGGTGTCGGTATATAGTTCCTGGAAAATGGGACTCCTTCTCTCCTCCTGGCACACAAACTGTACATATGACAGGCTGATAAGCCCTGTCTCAAGGCTGTCTCTGGCAGAGCTTTGGGATGTAATCTTCTCCCTCAGGGGCTGACTAGAACACGGTAGAGCTCAGTTGCTACAGTTGCCAACACTCACTGCACACTAACCAGACTCTAACGGTCCTGCAGAGACTTGAGTCTCCAAAACCCCACCCAATGACCGGTGATTGGCCAGGGCTGAACCAAGCCTTAGCAAGGTGACCAACAGAAGGGTGAAACCTAGGGGAAAAACACACCAGGGAAGCTGCAGAACATAAATACATAAAATACATACATATAACACAACCAGGCACATAAAATGAAAACAATATAAGCAGTGACACTCCGGGATGCTGCAATTCACCCCTGTTTTAACGTGAGCCACCCTCGGGAACCATGGGACCCACGATAGGGCAGGAATTACAGAAGACAGTGACACATATGTGCGAAGTGGGACAGTGTCCAAAGTTCGCAATGTGTATAAAATGGGGATGTGTCCACAGTTTTGGCACATAGTAAAGGGGCAATGAACCGTAGGTGTCCAGGGTTATGTTTATATCTCTGTTAGAATAGGATTCTTGATAGATAGCTCTATATTTGACAAGAAAAATCGTGTTGCATGCAGTGTAGTCTTTGAACTCCCAACATTGGGCAACCCAGTGATACCTGATGACCCTGTTGGAAAAGGGATATGTTAGGTGATGGTGGTGTCCTTCGAGTATTGGATCAAGTTTGTAAGTATGGGTTTATTCACATTTGATCATTTTGTGTACTTATCATGTCTATGATACTTTTCTATGTCTCTGGATGCTTTGAAAAATGCAGACACCATATGTACATGAAATGCAGATCTGTGAATAAGCCCCAAAGTGAATGCATCTCTTACCGTAACCAACCAGCCCACTGAAACCCTTCCACCCAAGTGCCCACAAAAAAAAAAGACTGAAGCCGGCCCATGTAGTATGTAGTTTCCAAAATGGCATATCTTTTGGGCGGTTTCCACTGTTCTGGTACGGATTGGGTTTCGGGTCCGGAAGAACCGAAGAACAGAAACCCGAATGCAGGTGTGTACCTAGCGTAACACATGTTATTATGCATTTCAGCTGAATAGCACATTTCTACTATGCAGGTGGTGACACACAGTGTACCTGGATGTGGTTATAGTCTTATCTAGTCCCCAGACTGCCAGTTCTTTTACCTCAGTGTGTTACAGGCTATTTCTAAGGTTACATTCACATCTGCGCCAGAGTCTCTGTTCAAGACTCAGTCGCAGTGTCCATACAAATTCGGCGGAGGAGAAAGTCCTGCATGGATTGCTTTTTCCTCCACAGGTGTCAATTTAAAAACGACAGACACCTGACGGACCCCATTATAGTCAATGGGCCCAAACAATAGAGAAGCGAAACTAGTGTGAAACTAGAGTAATTTCTGACTGTCAAGTTTTACCGCTAACAAGCCCGGTAATGACACATACCCTAGAATGAATCAGTGTGTCACTTACTTATTAGTGATGGCTCCTGTGACCCCAGAACTGAGTACAGTTCTAACTACATCAAGGTATATAGTTGGTCTTTACCCATAAGGGAAAGCACCTGTCGTCCCAGAATGAATTGCGTGCAGTTATAACTGGTTTGGTTATGTAGGGTCTCTTCGCCCTTTCCGCACAGCCTGTAAAGATATCCAGCTGAAATTTATTTAACGTCCATTAGCTTTCAGGTGAAATGCATAGAAACATGTGCTACCCCTTAATGATATAAAAAAAAATCTGCACATACTTCTTAGGCTGGGTTTATACTGCAAGCAGTTTTTAATTGCAATAATGAGTAACACATGCTACTTACTTTTTTCCTTTTAAATTTATTTAGGTTATCACATGTGATTTCATATAAAAAACACAATAAAAAAAAACACATTCCGACAACTACATTTCTAGATCTGGAGGTTCTGTAAACCGCTATTTGTGCAATGACAAAAACCATTATACCTCTGACTACTGCTGCCTCTTCAGCTCATACAGCATTGCAAGGCCCAAATCTTATGTCAGCAGCAGCTGAGGAAATAGTTCAGTACAAATAGCTTCCTACTGGGAGTGTAATAATTTCCCTAATGTAACCTGGTGCTGTGCCAAAGCATGGCTTATATTCCAATGAAAGGCATGTGCTATACTTATCAGATTTTTCTAATGAAGGTTTTTTAAGAGGAGAATGTGCAATGGAATAAAACATAAAGGCAGTTAGTGTTTAACTCTGCAAGGACGTATTGGTACGTCATTGCAGAGTTAGCAGCTTCATGAGATTGTGCAGCTGGTAGGAGAGGGGATCTGGCTGTCAGTTACAGCTGGACTCCCCAAAGAGAAGGCAGGGATGTTTTATTACTGTCCCTGCTTTCTTGATCTCTGTGATGTTTTCAGACCCCACAGTATAATGATCGGAGACCCAGGGGCGGTGACAAACATAAAAAGCAGTGTTACTCACCTCTCCTGGGCTCTGGTGCACTCCCCGCTGCTTTCGGCCCTCTTCAATGTTGGCACCAACGTCACGTGGGCCAGGCCAGCATCTTGCCGCATAATGACGCTGGCCTGGGCCACGTAACGTCTGGGACGTCACTAAAGAGGCCCGAAGATTGCAGGGAGTCACACCAGAATGCAGGAGAGGTGAGTAGCAGACCCCAGAGTATAATAATAGCAGTATTTGCTGGGTTTTGTCCAACAAATACTCTTGCTGCGGGTCAGCGGCCTCACTTACTGATCCCCACTCCTGTTCACAGCCTCATCCGCTTCCCCTTCTGCCTTCCAGGGGACCCCAGCGACATGATTATGGGACGCAGAAGGGGAAGTGGAGGTGGCCGTGAGTAGAAGTGGGGATCGGTAACTAAATAGGGCCCTTACCTGCTGGGGTTACTCCAGCAGGTAACGGCCTATTAAAAAAAAAAAAAGCATCAGGGGCCCAGCTCCTATGGCTGCTACCCCGGTACTTACACCACTGGTACACAGCAATCAGTGACCACTCTGCATACAGCTATGGAAGCCTCCATCTTTCTGCTTTCTCTTGACCCAGCAGTCATGTGATCTCAGAATGTTGGGGAGCTACATAAGCTGCTTGGTCCTAGAGGACTCAGACCAGCTCTGCAATGTTTACTAGGAACTTGTATAAGGCCTTATGTACACGACCGTGTGCACTGTCAGTGTGCTAGCCATGTTTTTCATGGCTAGCACACTGACCCATTCATTTCTGTGGCCCCATGCACACAACTGTGTATTTTCAACTCGGGACAGGTTCTATTTCTATCAATTTTGCAGCCCATGCTCACTGACCTCCATGAATGGGGGCGTGGAGGCACAGGCGGCACATGGATGTCATCCATTTGACATCCGTGGCATTTAATCCCGGTGTGGCGACATGCCCAACTGAGTATCAGCCCCATTTACAGGGGAAGTCAACAAAAATTGTTTAATTCCTCCAAAAGGTTTATTGCTGCTACAACGGCCACAGTTTCTAGTACCATTTTGGCACACACAACTGGCATGTGTCACATGTGTCACCTACATAAAAATAGTCCTCCTCTCTCACTCGGCCGGGTGATGGTGGTCCGAAGGGCCCTTGATGGTGATCAAAGGAATGACTCAGGAGACAGTAAATGCAGTTGAACCAAATGATGTAACTTTACTGTGATAACAGCAACCAATGCAGTTTCCCGGATGGGGTTAGTAGTATAACGGGAGTTCCACTGTACTTGAGTTTGGTAATGGATTTGATCAACAAGGGGATGTTCATCAATAGATGTAAGGTCCAGTGCATGACAACTCCACTCTGATAAAACTATACTCCTGCCTCTCTCACTATAGATATGGGGGCTGTGAGTAAGTCCCAATGGTACCCTGACTACCTGTGTAACACAGGGTAAAGACTGTAGGGCTCTGGTAATCCTCAACTTCTCCTCCAGTTTGGTACTTTCTTGCCTCTCAGGAAGTTCACAGCACAATTGTTCCCTGTCTCATGCCTGTAGCAATGATGTTGCTGGGCCAAAGCTCTGATAAATAACTCCACCACACTCCCTAACTGAGGATGCAATGGGCTCTGTCAGTGATGGCTGCTCTGTTCAGCTGCTCACTGCATTCCGTGCCTCCTCCCCTTACCCCAGTCAACACTTGGCTGGGCTGGACCCAACTCCCCTAAAAAGGAGGGGTGTACTTACTCCACATTGGAATGCCCCTAAAACAGGGTCAAAATACATAGGGGAGCTAAAAAATGTATTTATACAGACGCAGTGTCCACTGAGATGCTGCACATCTAAGTAACTTAGTATCTAAGGGATTATTCACACATCCGCATTTTTTGGATGTGTAATGGACATGATAATCATGGACAACAAATGATCCTGCTTATTTTAGGGTCATATTCTGTCCATGGTTGATCTGTTTTTCATAATAAACAGATCTGTAATAAACAGCAACAAAAAACATACTTTTTTTAAAATAAAATCCTATATTTTTCTGTCTCTAGGTCAGCACTTGGATAGCTTCTGTCTACAGTCATGGCCAAAAGTTTTGAGAATGATACAAATATTAATTTTTACAAAGTCTACTGCTTCAGTTTTTCTAATGGCAATTTGCATATACTCCAGAATGTTATAAAGAGTGATCAGCTTAACAGCAATTACTTGCAAAGTCAATATTTGCCTAGAAAATGAACTTTATCCCACAAAACACATTTCAACATCATTGCAGCCCTGCCTTAAAAGGACCACCTAACATCGTTTCAGTGATTGCTCCATTAACACAGGTGTGGGTGTTGATGAGGACAGGGCTGGAGATCAATCTGTCATGATTAAGTAAGAATGACACCACTGGACACTTTAAAAGGAGGCTGGTGCTTGCCATCATTGTTTCTCTTCTGTTAACCATGGTTATCGCTAAAGAAACACGTGCAGTCATCATTGCACTGCACAAAAATGGCCTAACTGGGAAGAGTATTGCAGCTAGAAAGATTGCACCTCAGTCAACAATCTATCGCATCATCAAGAACTTCAAGGAGAGAGGTTCCATTGGTGCCAAAAAGGCTCCAGGGCGCCCAAGAAAGACCAGCAAGTGGCAGGACCGTCTCTTAAAAGTGTTTCAGCTGCGGGATCGGGCTACCAGCAGTGCAGAGCTTGCTGAGGAATGGCAGCAGGCAGGTGTGAGTGCATTTGCACGCACTGTGAGGCGGAGACTCTTGGAGCAAGGCCTGGTCTCAAGGAGGGCAGCAAAGAAGCCACTTCTCTCCAGAAAAAACATCAGGGACAGACTGATATTCTGCAAAAGGTACAGGGAGTGGACTGCTGAGGACTGGGGTAAAGTCATTTTCTCTGATGAATCCCCTTTTCGATTGTTTGGAACATCTGGAAAACAGCTTATTCGGAGAAGAAGAGGTGAGCGCTACCACCAGTCTTGTCTCATGCCAACTGTAAAGCATCCTGAAACCATTCATGTGTGGGGTTGCTTCTCAGCCAAGGGAATCGGCTCTCTCACAGTCTTGCCTAAAAACACAGCCATGAATAAAGAATGGTACCAGAATGTCCTCCAAGAGCAACTTCTCCCAACCGTCCAAAAGTAGTTTGCGCTCAACAATGCCTTTTCCAGCTGGATGGAGCACCTTGCCATAAAGCAAAGGTGATAACTAAATGGCTCAGGGAACAAAACATAGAGATTTTGGGTCCATGGCCTGGAAACTCTCCAGATCTTAATCCCCTTGAGAACTTGTGGTCAATCATCAAAAGACCGGTGGACAAACAAAAACCAACAAATTCAGACAAAATTAAAGCATTGATTCTGCAAGAATGGACTGCTATCAGTCAGGATTTGGTCCAGAAGTTGATTGAGAGCATGCCAGGGAGAATTGCAGAGGTCCTGAAGAAGAAGGGTCAACACTGCAAATATTGACTTGCTGCATTAACTCATTCTAACTGTCAATATAAGCTTCTGTTACTCATAATATGAATGCAATTATATTTCTGTATGTGATAAAAACATCTGACAAACACACATAAAAACCAGAGGGCAGCAGATCATGTGAAAATAGAATATTTGTGTCATTCTCAAAACTTTTGGCCATGACTGTACAGTCCATGATGTTCCTGAACCCATAGACTTTAATGGAGCTCAGTGCTCACCAAAATGCACCAAAATAGAGCATGTCTTCTACAGACATCGGTATGCATCCATAAAAATCAATGGATGTGCATGCAGTCCATAATTATCACAGACATCACACATGGGAATAAGGCCAAAGGCTATGTGCACATTGAACAAACAACAAATCTATCAGCGCCTAAATCCATGATCTTCCTGCTATCTTGGATTAATGTGCATAACATCACAAAGGGTGGGTTCACATTACTGTCTGTAATGTCCGTTGCTGTCATCCATCATAGGATGACAGCAACCATGGACTGAGTCTGTGTCCGTTCCCATTGACACTAATGTAAACAACATGACGGAGACTATGACCATTACTCTACCACAGTTAATATCCATGGTTGCTGTCATCCTACAACCGATGACAGCAACAGACATTAACAACGGTAATGTGAACCCACCCTAACAATATGCATAACAGGGGGTGGTGGTTACGCGTTTTGGACAGTATCCATGGCATCATGTTCACATTGCAGTACTTCTGCCCATTGTTCTGATCTTAAAATTAGAACAAAAGTCTGAAAAACAGACAGAATAACTGATGCAGATGCAATATCCTCTGTTTGCATCTGTCTTCATTCACTGTAATGTTTAAATACAAGATGGAGGCTTTCTTCCGTTTTGTTTGTCATTGTTTTAACCGAAAGATAAACCAACATGACAGAAGAAAGTCTCTGTCTTTGTTTTCAAGAGTACTCTTCTAAGGTAGGGCATAGTATATACCTTTGCAAATCTGACTGCACTGCACAGACCTTACAGCTCAGCCTCATTGCTGGGCAGTGAGGAACACCTCCCTGATGGTACACTTCTATAGTCTTCTACTGTGAAGGGGGAGCTTGATGAGCTACAGTATAGCTGTCCAGGCATCTCCTGGACACTTACTGACATCCCCCTCCAGTCTCTGGCTGGCATGCATTCTCGTCAACTGTAGTTCATTCCTGGTGTACTGGTTCTTTGGGGGGGAAGACAATAACAAACATCTATATATACAAATATATATATATATATATATATATATATATGTAAAACAGTTACATTAAACAGCATTATGAATATATAACAACATTCTGAACCCTGTGCTCAAGGGCTCATGGCCTCAGCAACTCAAGGAGATCAATAGCTAGTTTACTACCAAGTAGACCACTTATTACGTACTGTACTTCATTTTTTTTAAATGCCAAGAGAAAATGTCATGTAGAACTTTTCATATTATACTATCTGTCTGCAGTGTTTTTATTGATGTTTTTAACATATCATTAAATACCTCCAAAAATGCTAAAGTAAACATGACTTTTGGATATGGGATCGACCCTCACTCCTTCCTAAAACCACCCAAACTACAGTAAACATTGACTTTGGAATAAACTCACAAAACACTTTATTTTGGGTGTCAAAAAGGCCACAGCTTTATTTAAATTCACAGAACTAAAATAATCATAGGAGTCAGGTGAAGTGCTAGACCAGGGGTAGGCAACCTTCGGCACGCCAGCTGTTGTCAAACTACAACTCCCAGCATGCACACTTGCTCTGCTGTTCTTGGAACTCCCATGGAAGTGAATGGAGCATGTTGGGAGTTGTAGTTTCACAGCAGCTGGAGTGCCGGAGGCTGCTGACTCCTGTGCTAGACCATTGGGATTCACGAATACTGTGAGATCCCCAGCTGTCTGACAAACAGCAGCCGGCCAGACAGCAATAAAGGGGGCGGCACGCTCCGGCTTGCAATTCTAGCAGAGCCAGTACAGTTTAAGGGTACCACGACCCTGTGCTTAACCACTGTGCTGCCCCTGGATGATGTTACTATTACGACATCCTTCAGGCTGGCCATTTCCAAAGCTCAGCCTGTTCACCAACATGAGGTTTAACCTCCTCTATTAGTTAAAATAAGTCCACAATAACTTGCCTGCAACTTCCACCTGACTCCTCAACCACCACAGAGAGGCCATTTGACACCTTAAATGGACTCTACTGCCACCAAAGTGATTAGAAATGCAATAGCCCTCTAGAAATGTTATATACTACAAGCCCCTTATACCATCTTCTTTACTATATAACTTAGCCAGTGATGGATACAGAAAAGTGTTAAGCCAGTTCAACTAAGCTATGAATGTTGCCGAAAATGCAGCTAAAGTGATCTGGCTGTAGTTAGAAACTAGTAAAGAGAAATAGGCTATAATACTGAAATTACCATAAAACAGTATACATGGGGAATTCTGCCATACCACAAACAAGTAATTGCCAACCATTTATGCATATAAGTATATACTTCCCACTTAAGTGGTATGGGGTCCCACTTATGGTGGTAACTGTAAACAAATGATATAGATGTATATAGTATGTACGAGATAACACCTCTTCAAGGAATACCTCTGCCACTAAAAAACTAGAACTGTCCATTTATATTCATTGGCAACCCTATACGCACTTATACTGCCAGGAAAGACATAGAGAGTATAAAAAAGGGAAGAAAAAAGTACTTGCTGTGCTTCAGCTTCTCCAGATTCTACAGCAACCACAGATCACTTATTGTAGTGCAAAACCTCACCATTGTTGTTCGATGAGTCCCAACCACATCAACAGTAAAACAAGCCATGAAATGATGCTTATAATGATGAGAACAAGCCCACAATTCGCTCGATTTACAGGAGTCTTTGAAGGCATTGAGAGATCCTCTCCCGTCATCTCTCAATCATTTTCAGAGCACTTGGTGACCTTTACCCTTAGCCGCACACACAGCAACCCAAGAGCACCATGACCTTTTACCCTTAGCCACACACACACACCGGCCCAAGGGCACCCAGATTGAAATTCAGAGATGAAAATTCTCTTTGCTGGACCTGGGCCAGCACCATCCTGATACTGCCCGTTCCGCTAGGGGGCTACAGGACGATAGAGCTCCTGCATGCAGAGTATGGGGTTATCATGATAAGCAGTGCTGGGCTTCATTCACTAGCTGGCTTCAATAGACACTCTACTGCATCTATGGCTGTATCACACTGTCGGCAACCTTAAGAGAAATATGAGTTGGTCAATAAATGGTAATATATCTTCACTAAGCAAAAATTACAAGTCAACAGAAATGATCCTTGAAGCTATAGATTTTTATCAAAAAAACATGCCCACTTCTTTTTTTCTCTCCCTCCAGCCGCAGCCACCACCAGGCTCGGAGGGCTCAATTTATTGTGCAGGCATGCTAAAACTGAAGGCCATGACCCTAGGGACTTACCCTAACAGGGTCTTTTTAAAATGAATAATTGGTTTGCAGGAACCAGGGGGTCCATAACTCCGATGGTTACCTCTCCACACCAGGGATCCATACCTCCGATGAGTACCCCTCCACACCAGGGGGCCATACCTCCGATGGTTACCCCTCCACACCAGGGGGGCCATACCTCTGATGGTCACCCCTCCACACCAGGGAGCCATACCTCCGATGGTCACTCCTCCACACCAGGGGACCATACCTCTGATGGTTACCCCTCCACACCAGGGGGCCATATCTTTGATGGTCAGCCCTCCACACCAGGGGGCCATACCTCTGATGGTTACCCCTGGACTGGGCTACACCTGAGATGGTTGCCCAATACTGGCCAAATTATAATTTCAAGGACCCATAAAAAATACAAATATATATTTATTTTAAATAGTGCAAATCATAATGAACAACAATAGCTATAGTGTAGGATTATATTTAAGCTAAAGAAAACACATCAGTAAATAACTACATTAAATTCTATTAAGCACGTACAGTCAAGAAATGGCAAAAAACAGGTTGTTTGATAGTGTATCCCAAACCACCAGCAGTTAAGCATTGACTTGGAGGCATTAGGACATTGTGTACGCATCCCAATCTTAAGGAACCCTATAGGGTTACATAACAAGGCAAGGCCACTGACAATAACAGATTAAAACATTGGCCTAAAGACTGGAGGCCCAGGCAGGCAGGGTCCTCTTTTCCACGTGTACTAAATCACTAGTTAGCTATGTATGTATTGAGCTCCCCAGCTCCTTTCCCATAATGCCTTGTGATATGTATTGTACTTATGTCACACTATGTATGTAAATCCCTATATATATATATATATATCCACAGCACCATGGAATTAAAGGTGCGCTAAAAGAAGAAATAATAATAACTTAGATGTCTCACCCTAAATACTGTATAAGCAATAATATTAAATTATACTAGCTCCAGAATAATCCAGAACTATGTAAGTAATAAGGACAGACTTGAGCAGCTGTCAGTGGGTACAAAATTATACTATTATAGGACACCACTGAGAAATAACCCATCACATAGTATACAGTGGGTATGGAAAGTATTCAGACCCCTTTAAATTTTTCACTCTTTGTTTCATTGCAGCCATTATGACCATGTGATATTTCAGTTTTTCTTTTTTAATAAATTTGCAAAAATATCTACATTTCTGGGGGTTTTCTGTCAAGATGGGGTGCTCAGTGTACATTAATGAGAAATAAAATGAACTTTTTTGCTTTTAGCAAATGGCTGCAATGAAACAAAGAGTGAAAAATTTAAAGAGGTCTGAATACTTTCCGTACCCACCGTAGCACAGAGATGGAGGACATACACAGGGATTAATAGTGTAGCCTCCATACTGTATCACCAGTAACATCATCACACTGTACATCTGATCCCCGGCTTTCAGACCATGCTGTCCCTCTCTCAACACAGTGTCTTCATTACATGTGACCTCCCAGCTCCACCATGGAGAGTCCATCAGTCCCCAGTACTCATGAACAATCTGCATTATACAGTAGTAATTTATCATATATCAGCCATGTCTGAAGTGTGTGAGGTAAATACATGAGGGGACTCTGTGACTGCATAAATCCTGTGGTAATACTGCAGCATATACAGTATGATGTAGAATGGTGATACTAAACTAGTAGTGATGGCTAATGTGAATGTGATAAACACCAGTATTATCCCTGATTCTGCAGACATGTTTCCTCCAGTCCTTGTGTTGAAAAAAAAGAGGAAGAGATGAATAATACAGGAAGTTACATCTATTCCTAAACTCCTCCCTCCCTACAGTAACACACTAGGCACTATATCAGGGGTAGGCAACCTTTTTTGTTCGGGTTGCCGTTTTTAATTAAAAAATGAAAGATGAGGTACTCGGGGTGCTAGTCAATAATTGTAAGTTTGACGACCCCTAAACTAAAGTCATATACCACAAACCATAACACAGAAGTGCTGCCACAAGATGCTTTTGGACGCATGCGTTTACTGCTATTTCCTGGGATGCAGCTGTACTTTCCGATTAGAAGCAATGAAAGTACATGTGCAGCCCCCAATTACTGGTAAATGTATGTGTCCAGGAGCACCGTATGGCAGCAGCCTTATGGTGAAAACATACTATGTATCTGGATGCAGCTATATTCTTAGGCCAATGGAACTTTTAGTTCAATGTAAAACTGCATTCACATGGTGCATTTTTGTACAAAAAAAAAAGCCTGAGTTTTCTGGGCAAAAACACATCCTTAATACAGAAAACACACCGTTATACAGAATAATGTTCCATAGTGGCCCCTGCACACGGTATTATGTCCCATAGTGGCCCCTGCACACGGTATTATGTCCCATAGCAGCCCCTGCACATGGTATATGTCCCATAGTGGCCCCTGCACACATTATTATGTCCCATAGCGGTCCCTACACACGTTATTATGTCCCATAGCAGCCCCTGCACACGGTATTATGTCCCATAGTGGCCCCTGCACACGGTATTATGTCCCATAGCAGCCCCTGCACATGGTATATGTCCCATAGTGGCCCCTGCACACATTATTATGTCCCATAGCGGTCCCTACACACGTTATTATGTCCCATAGCAGCCCCTGCACACGGTATTATATCCCATAGCGATCCCTCACATGGTATAACATTCTAACTTTTATAATTTTCGCCACTTACTAGCTATTATTATACTGTGGGGTCTCTTCAGACCCCAGAGTATAATAAGTGGAGGGCCAAGAAAGGTGAGAAACATAAAAAAATGTCACTCACCTTCCCTGCGCTCCGCAGCGGCTCTGTTCTCTTCGGCGCTTCTGCCTGTAGTCAGCGACTGCTGATTGGGTCTCAGGGGACACGTCGCGTCATTATGCGTAATGACGTCGGACGTGAACCTAGAGGTCCTGTCAGCAGTCTCTTACGTCAGGCTGAAACGCCTGCAGAGCACAGAGCGGCTGTGGAGCGGAGGGAAGGTGAGTTAACATTGTTTTTTATTGTTTCATCACTTCTCCTGAGCCTCCGCTTATTATACTCGAGGGACTGAAGAGACCCCCGAGTATAATGACAGCAGTTTTGTTTCGGCCGTGTTTGGTCCGATCGAAACTGCTGGGTGAGGACTCGGGTCGCTGTGCCAGGGAAAAATGCCAAGAGCGGCACGCGTGCCAGGGGTTGCCGACCCCTGCACCATATACTCCCAAGGCTGAATATACACACATATACTCTTAAAGCTGAACCAGCCTGTATAAATCCACACAACTACTGCACAAACAAGAAACTGCAGGAGTTATTGGTTTCCCCATCCCAAAGTCATGTCCCCCTTTGCTGATGGCTCCAGGGGTATCTCTTCTAATGTAACAATGCGAGGTCTGAGGCCACACATTGCACAAAAGCTGCATTTTGTTGCAGATTTTGCTGCTTTTTTTAACCAAGGCTTAGAATAAGGGTTCCCATTCCTCTTCAAGACACTCTGCAAAATTTGCAAAAAAAAAAACAAAACAAAAAAACAGCTTAAGCAGTGTGGCCTCTGCTTAAAACACAAACAAATGCTGGCCACGCTCACATTTGAGTCTGAAAATGGAAAATGTTGATGATATAAAAAACTTTAATTCTATATGGCTTAATAATACAACTCCAATTCCAAAAAGGTTGGGATGCTGTGTAAAATGTAAAGAAGAGAATGCAACATATAATACATATCAGAAGTTGAAAGTTAGACATTTTTCTATTACATTTGAGAAAAATTACTCAAACTGATGGCAGAAACAAATCTCAAAATGTTGTGTGGCATCCCCTCTTCTTTTTACAATAGTCAATAATCATCTGGGAAGTGAGGAGACCAATTACTAGAGATCTGGGAGAGAAATGTTGCCCCATTTTTGTCTAATGTAGGATTCTAGCTGTTCAATAGTCCTAGGTCTTCTTCACCAGATTTTACATTTCCTAAGGCACCAAATCTTTTCTATTGGTGAAACGTCTGGAGTGCAGGCAAGCCATTTCAGCACCCAGTCTCTTCTGTGAAGCCATGCTGTTGTGATGGATGCAGTTCTGAAATATGGGAAGATGTTGAACATCTTCACTGGGAAGATGTTGTCTGGTTGGGCTGATAACAAGCTGGATGGTTCTTCTCATCCTGAACCTGCAGGATACCTGCAATACTTTTCCCCATGTTGTTGGTGCAGGTAAACTGAACACTTAGGCCCCTTGCAGACGACCGTGGCCGTGATCAGTGTGCTATCCGTGTATTTCACGGGAAGCACACTGACCCATTCATTTCTATGGACCCGTACACATGACCATGAATTACACGGTCACGTGTGTGGGCTGACAGTATGGACCGGTGAAATATAGAACAGGTCCTATTCCTGTCCTATTTTGCGGCCCTTGCTTCCCTGACTGCTATTCATTTAATGAAAGGGGCCGCGGAAGCACGGCTAGTGCACGGGCGGCACGCGGTTGACATCTGTGTGTCCCCTGTGTGCCGCCTGTGCCTTTAATTCACAGCCGGCTGTTTGGCCACGGTTGTCTGCAACCGGCCTTACTTCCAGGTACCACCACCATACTACAAGTGATCTCTGTTTAGCAGGTCACTTAGGATCAGGAAACCCCTCTAAATATGTAGGTGTTATCCAGTCGTCAATCTCTTTGACCCTTTCTGGGTCAGACCAATTTTAAGTTGTTTTTTTTTTCCACTTTTTTTTCCTGGATAAGTTTTACTAATTTCACCATTTATTATTTTTATATGATGTACTGCAAAAAGGGGGAAAAAAAAAACAATTTGTGAGGTGAAAATTTAAAAAGAAATTAAATTTTGCTGTATTATTTATGGATTTTAGTTTTCCTGCATTCCCTTTTTAGTAAAACTGACTGGCTACATTTAGTATGTGGGTCAGCAAGAATACACTAATGCCACATTTATTATTTTTTTTTATGCCTTACTACTTTAACCCCTTTTCCGACATCTGCCATAATAGTATTATAGGTGTTGGGACTTTAAATATGGCGCCTGCTCAGAAGCTGAAAAATGTTAAAAAAAATGTAAAATGTAACTAAGGATAATACAGTTTTATTTTTATACCACCAACATATTGCATACTGTATGTTTAATATGAGCCTGAAGCTTGAAAAAGTCCCTGAAAATCTTCTTGTGTGGTACCGGTTCCAAAGAAACCTCACCCTATGGACCTCAACAACTACAGACCTGTAGCATTGACATTCTGTCAGGAATGTGACATCTGTTGTTGCCACTTTAAGGTTGTAGTGTGAAGATAAGGAAGCTTTCTTTTAGGATTGGTTGTTGCTGCTTTAAGGTTACCATGACAACATAGGGAAGCTTCCTGACTAGGCCTATTTAAACTACTCCCTCATCACTCAGCTTTGCTGGCTATCAGTTTCCTAACTCCTGCTAAGCGCCTGACTTTGATTTGACTGCTCTTATACCTGACTGTTGGCTGTGTACCTGGATTCCTCTTTTGTCTTGCGATTTTGTTCTGGCATTCCTGATCGGTTCCGACTATTGGCTTGTTTCCCGGATTTGTCTTCATCTTGTGATTTGGATCTGTGTTGCCCTCCTCAGCTGCTGACCTGTGATTGTCGACCATTCTGTTTTCTCTGTTCCTGTGAGTAGTGTGTGTGGATTTGGTGTAGGCTTCTGCTGCAGTGCATTTATTTGTGATACACTTTCTGTTCTGGTGCCAATTCCGATCTTCAGATTCAGCGAAAATCCATCTCTTCTTGCGAGGAGCTCTGGTGAAGGCGTCTGAGGCCGGTCTTGGCTCGCAGTAGTGTTTTGCCTTTAAGTAGCATTTTCTACTGCTTGCAGTTGTCAGTCCATTTCTGCTGCTGCTCTCCTGTAGACCAGTACATTCCTTACCTTACATCTGAATCTTAACACATCCCACTTGATGTAGATCTTAGAGAGATTGGTTGTCACACATCTCCGCCCTCTAGTGAGCCCCGTGTGAAAGATCCTCAGTGCGCTAACACCGCTTTGGCTCACACCTGAGTCTTCTTTCATATAAAAACCACACTCACCGCCAGTGAGTGCTGGATTCACAGGATAAATACAAGACAAGCTTTCTAAATTTTATATATTTATTAACCCCTAAATGGGTCGGTATTAACATCTAACACATACAGTTCAGAACAGATATGCAGATATACGCAAGCATTAACAGTTACTAGTTACAAGATGCAGTACAATAAAAATAAAAAGGGAATAAAATTGAAATAATTACTTTACCACGCATCTCCTTGAGGTGGCTCTATAGTCCAACACTCACACATGCTCTGTCATGTGTGAATAACCAGTGGAGGCTTCTTAGCATGTGGCATTAATACAACAATCCAGCCTGCATGCTCTTCACAGTGGTCTGTCTGTAATATCCTGTAGTCTGTCTGTAAAAACTCCTCATAGTGTTCTCTTGTAGTCCCAGCACAATCTCCTCCCACTGACCTCTTATCTCATCTTATATACCCTTTATGCCACCTCCCAGAATGAGGTCACCGGCGACAGCAAGTCTGATTGACTAATGCACTCAAGTCAAGACTTTTTGTAAGGAGCTGAGACCAAGTGAAATGATACAATGTTATCAGCCATATCTGATCTACCAGTGCAGACTGATCAATGCATGTTTGTTTGATCACTCAAGGCTGTGTAGGAATTCAATGGAGCCCTGCTGGGATGGATACAAAGCCCCATTGTTACAATGTTGCTACTACTGCCAATATACACCTAGGCTTATAGCTGCGCACATTATGAATAAATGCAGGTAAGAAGGGAGATACTATACCCAGAGATCAAAATACATCTCTGAGTTATAGCCATATTTAAGTGGAATCATCACACCCCGCTATGGACCATCTCCAGTTTGCGTATCGGCCAGGCAATGGGGTGGATGATGCCATCATCCACCTTCTACACAGAGCTCTTTCTCACATGAAGAAACCAGGGAACACGGTGAGAATAATGTTCTTTGATTTCTCCAGTGCTTTTAACACCATACAGCCGGGGCTACTGACAGACAAGCTGGCCCTTGCTGGAGTGGACCACCACCTCTCCAATTGGATCCTAGACTACCTCACAAACAGACCTTAGTATGTGAGAGCCCGGGACTGTGTGTCGGATACCATGATCTGTAATACGGGGGCACCTCAGGGTACAGTTCTGTACACTGTTGATTTTAGTTGCAACTCATCTAGCTGCTACCTACAGAAGTATTCTGATGACTCTGCAATAGTAGGCCTCATCACAGACGATGATGACAGGGAGTACAGAAAACTGAACCGGGATTTTGTGGACTGGTGCCAGCAGAACCACCTGAGGATTAATGCTGGGAAGACCAAGGAGATGGTGGTGGACTTCCGTAGATGCAGATGCCCTCCTAAACCAGTGGACATCCAGGGGACGGGCATCGAGATTGTCAACACCTATAAGTACCTGGGTGTGCTCCTCAATAATAAGCTGGACTGGATAGATCACATGGAGGTCCTGTATAGGAAGGGCCACAGCAAGATCTACCTGCTTAGGAGGCTGAGCGCCTTTGGGTCCAGGGGGCACTTCTTAGGACTTTTTTCAACTCAGTAGTGGCATCAGCCATCTTCTTCGGAGTGGCCTGCTGGGGGAGCAGTATATCAACCAGGGATAGAAATAAACTTGACAAGCTGGTTAGAAGCGCCAGCGCTGTCCTGAGGAGCCCACTGGAACCGGTGCAGGTAGTGGGTGACAGAAGGATACTGTCCGTAGTGAGCTCCATGCGGGAGAATAAGTCCCATTACAAGCATGAGACCGTGATAGCGCTGGGCAGTACTGTCAGTGACTGACTACTTCACCCTAAGTGTGAGAAGGAGCGCCATCGGAAGTCTTTCCTCCCCGCTGCGGTTAGGCTATACAACCAACACTGACCTAAGCGGAGATTAGTCCATACAGAGAACTGAAATATCTTTCTGTTGTGATATCCCCCCCCACCCCCCCGCTACTTCTTATCTGTCTGTCTACTACAGGGGTCGGCAACCCCCTACACGCGTGCCAAGAGTGGCACGCGAGGCTTATTCCCCTGGCACAGCAGCGAAGTCCACACCCAGCAGCTTCGATCGGACCAAACACGGCCGAAACGAAACTGCTATTATTATAATGTGGGGTCTCTTCAGACCCCCAGTATAATAAGCGGAGACTTAGGAGAAGTGATGAAACATAAAAAACAATGATACTCACCTTGCTCCCTGCGCTATGCGGCGGCTGTGCGATCTGCCGGCACTTCTGACAGCTGACAGGGGTCACGTTCGGCGTCATTACGCATACGTCATTACGCGACGTGACCCCAGAGACCCAATCAGCGGCGCTGACTACAGGCAGAAGCGCCGAAGAGAACACCGTGTTCTGGGGTCACTATGTGACATAATACCGTGTGCTGGGATCACTATGTGACATAATACCGTGTGCTGGTGTCACTATGTGACACAATATGGTGTGCAGGGGTCACTATATGACATAATACCGTGTGCTGGGGCCACTATATGACATAATACCGTGTTTAGGGGCCACTATGTGAAATAATACGGTGTGCAGAGTCTGTTATGGGATATAATACCTTGTGCAGAGGCTGTTATGGGATATAATACCTTGTGCAGGGGTCACTATGGGACATTATTCTGTATAACGATGTGTTTTCTGCATTAAGGATGTGTTTTTGCACAGAAAACACAGGCATTTTTTTTTGTGCAAAAATGCACCATGTGAACGCAGTTTTACATTGAAGTAAAAGTTCCAGTGGCCTAAGACTATATCTGCATCCAGATACATAGTGTGTCACCACCCTGAGGATGCTGCCACACAGTGCTCTTGGACACTTACATTTACCACTAATTGGGGGCTGCACATGGACTTTCATTGCTTCTAATTGGAAAGTACAGGAGCGTCCCAGGAAATAGCAGTAAACGCATGCGTCCTAAAGCATCTGGTGGCAGCACTTCTGTGATATGGTTTGTGGTATATGACTTTAGTTTAGGGGTCGTCAGACTTACAATTATTGACCGGCACTCTGAGTACCTCATCTTTGATTTTTGAATTAAAATCGGCACGCCGAACAAAAAAGGTTGCCTACCCCTGGTCTATCAATGAAATGCCTCTTACCTTGGAACATTCTTGTATATGTTGTATTTGTATTGTTTATCTTTGCTGCTGTAACACACTGAATTTCCCCATGGTGGGACTAGTAAAGGATTCTTCTTCTTATTATTATTATTGTTGTTGTTGTTGTTATTGTAAGTGCATCCTCCTGTAGAGGTGAGGGGAGAGCACTAGGTGGCAGCAGAGAGTCTGTGAGCAGCTCAGGAGGGGAGTGGAGAGGGATGAGTCAGGGAGGGAGAGCCTGGCAGTTTGATAGGCAGCTTGTGCGTCCCTGTTACAATGGTTACAAGATCCAGCCCCACACGGGAACACACAGCAGAGCCGCAGCTCCACAACAAAGAGGGAACTACAGCTGGACATGGCAAACACACGGGACAAGCTGGGCTAGAAGCTCCAAGACGCCCCTCACTACACAGCCACTGACGGGCACAGTCTTCTGGTTATCTTTCGAATTTGGGGATCTTTGGCATGTGGTCCTGTGCCTGGGCACACAGGCTGACCCTCTGGAGGCCCCTGGCACTGTCTGCACTAGGAGATGCTCATGTTGTTGCCCCCTTTCTGGAGGTTTTCTTCTCTTGCTCCTGATCTTACTTTACAAAACTTCTAGAAAGCGTAATCTGACTCCGGGGGTCTGGACAAGGGACGGAGAAGGGGGGAAAGTTTGGAGGCTGCTGTATATGCCCTGGAGCCCCTGGCAGAGGTAAGCTGGGCTGCAGACTGGCACCTCACATGTGCTGAGCTGACACTTGTTGCTTCTTTCTTCTTCTTCTAAGTATTTTTTATGCAGCTTTGATGTTTATTACGGCCATGTTATAGTATAGCCACAACTTGTACATTTACTAGACTGGATTTTAACATGGGATGGGCATATATTGTGGTATTTTGCCAACTGGCTCCTATATATTACTTCTGCTATATGTCATATAGCCTGGATTGCAAAAAAAAATTATATACTCTCCTTGTGGCACTGAAACTGTTAAAGTACTGGACAGCCATTTAACCCCTTCAGTGCCACCCAGCTCAGTAGCTTGCAGGTAGTTGCTCCCAAATGGTTTATGTGGCCCAGCTCTGAACCTGGGAGGGGGTGGGCTGCTGAATCTCATTGTGATGTTTAGGATCTTGTAGCAGACCTGGAGATCAGAAGGGTTAGTGCGTTTGTTCGAGAGGCCTAGTCTTGGGTTTGCTCGAATCCTTGGCTTCCTAACATGTTATACTTATGATGGATGAAGTCAATTGAAGTCAACCCCCTTGTTTTTCGTGTGCTTGTCTTTGCTTCCATGATGATGTTTCCTCCCCCCAGGATAGTTCATTAAAGCCATGTGAGAACGCAATAGGTATGCGTAATGGGACTCATGTTTACATTTTGCAAAGAGAATTTACAAAATTCTTCTATTTTTGTGATTTTTTTTTTTTTTTTTTTTAAATGCACGAAGCACATCGCTGACTATGGTTTATATATAAACAATATAAACAAAGTTAGAAAAAGTTATTCCCCTCTAATACTCTGTAAGGCTGTATTCTCATCTGTGTTGGAGGCTCTAGCAGTGCTTCTTCTATTACATCAGGTGTCTACGGGCGGCAGTAATGCCTATAAGTAATTATGGTCATCTTAATGTGTAAACATTTGTAGATGACCTCTTTAATAATACTAAAAATGTAGCATGTACAGTAAGGCTAGGTTCACACCTGCGCCTGCTGTCCGCTGGGGGATTCCGTTTGCCATTCCGCTTGAAAAATGCGGAGAGAAAAGCATTACAAGCCGCGCTTTTCTCCCTGCATTTTTCGCCCTTTTCGGGTAGAAACCTGGCTGACCCCATTATAGTCCATGGGCCCCAAGCGGACTCCCCGGACCTTGCGTAAAAACCATACATTGCAGTGGGTAAATGCACTGGCCCGATGGTCTGGCCATTTATCCAAAGTGTCAAGGAATCAACAAATATAAACATGGCATAAAAAAAAACAGCCTAGCAACCTTGGTTACAATGTGCAACCTATATAGTGCCAACATACGGTAACAAGTACAGTAGGACCAGTTTCATAGGAAGGCCCTAGGTTTTCAGACTTTTTTCTTATTGATGTCTTATCCTTAAGAGGGGTTATCAGTATTAAATTGCTGGGGTCTGACTTCTAGCAGCCCTATTGATCAGCTGCTTGAAGGGGCCATGGTGCTCAGGCAAGCTCTGCAGCCTTTTCTTGGTGACTAATGTTGCAACCACCAGTTACATGTTTTTTTCTGCAGCTTACTTACATTCAGATGGATAGGATTGAGCTGTAATACCAGGCATAGCCTGTAGACAATGTATATTGCTGTGACAGGGACGCAGTGGAGAGGTTGTAGTGCTTTCCTAAGTGCCACAGCTTCTTCAATTGGTTGATAGGCAGGAGTTGGTAGCTTTTCCTAAGTATAGGATATAAATATAAAATTCTTTGAGCACCCCTTATTTTGTAGCGGTAGATAAGACTGGCAGTAAAAAGTACAGACTCCATTATGTGGTGGCCTAGGTTGGGACTGAACCCATGAAGGTGGGTTTACGCTAGGTTCACACCTGCGTTGGTGTTTCCGTTCTTTGGGTCTGCTTGGGGACCTGAACACGGAAACCCAATCCGCTTAAAAAGCGGTTACCCGTGGAAACCTGCGGACCCTAAAGGCGATAATGGGGTCTGCCAGGTTTCCACCTGGTTTCCGTCCGAAAAATGTAAGCAGGACTTTTCTCTCCACATTTTTCAAGCGGAATGTGGGACGGAATCCCCGAACTGTCTTCAAATGCAGATGTGAACCTAGCCTTACATGCTACTTTCTGTCACACATGAAAATGCTTCATATAAACTCACCTATACCCTACTGCTGCAAGGTGATGAGAGAACGTCATTGTTTTTATTCTCCAGAAGTTGTGGGGGTGAGTCATATGCTGCTCAGACATATGTCTACAAGGAGTCTTACTACATCCATCTCCTGTGATTTCCTGTAAAATACAGATATCGGGAAATGAAGCTCAATGACTTCTTACCTCCTTTACCTTGTGCCTGCTTTGCTACAGTCCTGATTATTAAATGTATTTCTTGTAAGATACGTCCACATGTGATTTGTAACATTTAGGCCAAGGCTCCACGCAGCGAATTGTTTGGGGACTTAGCCTATACTATTTGGAGACTCCATCACAGTGTGTGTACAAATCCAACTTTTTTATCCACTGGTTTCAGTTTAAAAGAACGAATACCCGACAGATCCCATTATAGTCAATGAGGTACGTCGGCTCCATATGTGACCACTGTTGTAGCAGTCTGCCTATCTGCTATTCTGGTCCTCCGATGGACCAGAACGACGGATAGGTTTACACTAGCACCAGCCTAACGTCAGCCCATTCATTTGACCATGTGATCATTGGACGTGATGTCACTGGCCTAAGAAGAAGACGTAGCCCTCACCCATGTGCTGAAAGCTGATCTAACAGCTGATCAGTTGGTGTCCTAGACTTTACCAGTCTATTATGATGGTCTATCTAAGAATAGGTCATCAGGATCTTAGCCCCAGAAAACCGCTTTAAGGACTTGTGGGAGGGACACCAATCTCAACTTCTGTCATATCTGTAATAAGTGTTATGTATAACAAACAAGTATAAAATATTTGATAAAAGCTTCTAAACACATATAGTAGACTAAGAAAAATGTTAATTCGCTTAAGGGAACCTGGGCAGGGAAAGACATGTTTTTATTTTGCCTTGTTGTAAGTAAAAATACAAAATCAAAACGTTGGCATGACCTGCAGCCTCACACATAGGAGCACGTTCTGAATTTGGAAAGCTACTGTCAGAATTTCTTACATATGACCTGCATCGGCTAAACGGAAACATTTGTCTGGTGGTTATCACATCTTATTGACACCCATGGTCGGCCTATGAAAGGAGGGGAGAGTGGTTTTTAGACATTTTTCACTGCTCACCCTGAAGGATCAGATATACGCTACATATTTAGATGTGCATAATTATAATAGAATATTGTGTGACTTGTATCATTCCATCTATACCTCCTCTTATCAGATAGGACTGCTGATTCTTGTATAGGAGGCCAGCTGGAGAGTTGTGGGTGCCAGCTCAGGTCAGGAGGTGAGTGTGGCATCATAGGGCATGTCCTACATTAAGCTTCTTCCATATGTCACAGCTATTAGCTATAGTGCTGTGGAAGCTGGCCCAAGGATATAGTCATTTAACAGCCGTGGCATAAGTGCTGTGTCCTGGGAAATAAGAGTACTGACTTCCTTTTGTTAAGTATTGCAAACTTTGGTGAGAACCTGGTGTAAGGACTTGTTTAACTCTAGCCATACATTGGTGATTTTAGTCTTCTGCAATGACCATCTGTTGTAGTTGTCAGCCGCTTTTCAGGAGACAAAAGGTCATTTCAGATTTTTGTCAAAAACTTGCCATGTTGGGATATTTTCAGTCACTGCCATGTTTGAGAAATGAGTCATATGAACACGAACACTATATTGTGCTTGTGAAGTGCCCATGCTGTGCCAGTGGTAATATGCTGATGAAAACCCAGGTGACCGCTTCGGAGGTTCACGGACAGCATGGAAGAGGAGGGGCAGGAGATACAGGATTATTAAAAAAAAAAATAAGCATTGCTGCTTTCTTCTAAGATTAGTGCCACACCTGTCCACAGGTTGTGTGGTGTTGCATCTCAATACAATTTGTGTCAGTATTACAGTAGTGCAGTTGTTTGTCCATGTGTATATAATGTGGACATTCAGAGAGCCGGCCTGTCCTTTTACTTCAGTGTTAATAAGAGGAGTGCGACCATGTGTCTGCTACCAGATAGAAAGATGTGCCTGAAACTCTCATATCTGAATAGATAACTTGGACAATGGGTGGCTCTGCTTTAAGGAAATGGCAGTTTCAGCATAGTTTCATTGTTTACTCTTGTAGGGCCTATATAGACTGTGTAACGCCTTATTTAGAGCCTCCGCAATCTCATTAGCTGGTAAATTGCTTTTGTGTAGACAATGAGGATTTTTCGTCTAGCAATGACATCACAACCTATTAGCAGTCACTTTCTACTTATGGACAAGAGGTGTGTTCAAATTTTCCCCTTTACGTGTATATTGTTTATTGGTCCATTGTGTAATATTTGATCAAAGGTAAATACGGTTATGTGCCAATATATAACCCTTTTCTTTACACTTTTTCTCAGTTCATGTGCATAATCTGAAAATGGAAAAGTACAGATCTGAATATGCAGTTTATTGTATTTTATAGTATAGTAGGTTGAGGGAGATAAACTGCTGACAAAAACCACCAGCAGTGGGTTATCCTCCAGGCAACAAACATTGCTGCCTGCCAACTGCCCTTCTGGCTAACATATGGGGCCATTCCAGGTGCCATTGAACACTAAATTGACGCCATTTCCTGCTGACAATTATCTAATGTTTACGACCACTTCTAATCCAAGTACATATTTCCTCCCACACTCCAAAGACATACTGATAGGGAATGTAGAATGTGAGCCCTATATGGGACAGTGACTGACAATGGCTGTAAACTGCTGCGGAATATGATGGCGATATATAAGTATAATAAATAAATATGAGCCCCAGATGTCCATTTCTGGAGTCTTAGGCACCCTATAAGAATGCGGTTGATTAGAGAGCCCATTTTGGCTTAAGAAATTGTAACAGATATGTCCTTACCTTTCTTACTGGCTTGAGGGTTCCCAAAATTAGTGTAGCAACATGACCGCTTTAAAAAAAAAAAAAAAAAATGTGGGATTTAGTATTTTTTGTGTAAGCTGATTATCTTGCCCAATTATTCGGAGATTTCTCTAGCCAAGAAGTAATGTAAGGAAGGGCACATTCTATGCTATATTCTGGTTCACAGTGACATCATGGGTGGGTTTGACAGCTTTATTTTGATTCTAATTGATCGAATCCCGTTTTTTCTGTTGGGTAGAATAGCATAGCATGTTGGACTATTATAGCTGTGAAAAAACTTCCGAAAAAACCCTAATAAATAAATGACTCATTGCCTTTTTTTATGGCTATCGCCCACTCAGGAACCCCTCTGTGGCTGGGCAGCTGCTAACAAGCGGTGGTGTAATTGGACTGTCCTTGTAATACATGGCTATGTAAAACTGCATTACTGTCCTGTCTATACTACGATTTGCCCTGACAGTATTACCCATTTTCTAGAGTCTTAGGGTGCATTCACACAACCGAATTTCTGCTGTGGAACTCGGGCTGTGTGTTGGCCGGATTTACCGGCCTGCACCTTATGCCAGGAGAGGGACTCCTAGTAGTATAGTTATGTATAATGCTAAGAGTCCCTCTCCTAGCAAAAAGTGCAGGCTGGTAAATCTGGCCAACACATGGACCATGTTTCACAGTTGAAACTCTGTCATGTGAATGCACCCTTAGGCATCCTATAAGAAAGGGGATAAACAGAAAGTCCATTTTGGCTAAAAAGAACTCCACAAAAACCACAGCTTTTCTGCAACATGTGGCATCAGCCTTATGGCAGCTTCACATAGACCCTGCAGATTTTGTTGCAGAAATTTCATTGACTGAAAAATCAGTTCCATTCTTGTGAATAGAAGGTTCCATGTTCTTGTTACCAAAACAACTCCATTTGATGAATGGAGCAGATTTTCAGTCATAGACATTTCTCCAATACAATTGACCATGTGACAATATTGCAGACTAATAGGTCAAAGTGGATGGCTGTATATCGTTTTTCAACCTTATAAACTATGTCACATCTAAATGGGATTGTGTTGGCAGCAAGCACATTTCTGCAAGGCCCATTGAGAAGAATCAGACAGGAGAAATTTCTGCAGCAAATCTCGTGTGTGAATCTATTCTAACAGTCACATAAAATCTCAAATTTCATTTAACTTCATGCCTTTCTATAGATTGCAAGAGTATGCTGCCTTCATGAAATGTTATATTCTATAACTGATGTTCAACCCTTGCTATGGGAATTTTTTTTCTGACTCAATAAAAAAGGGTGTGTAGATATATATGTGTATATTTAACCTACTGTAGTTATGCTGTGGTTTACCCACATTGAAAATCTAGATAGCTTTACTATTCAGTTGTCTGGAAAGCTGGGTGACATCCTCTGGAGTTGTATTGGGTTCATATTGGTTACAGTGTTATAATGTAACATGAGCAAGTAGACTTCTATTTTTTTTTTTTTTTTACTGATGTGGTAACCATACAATTGTAATCCATAATCTATAGACCTGTTATTAGTGATGGATGACGTTTGCTTGGGGAGTGGAGGCAACAATGCTGTGAAACTAGATTAAGATGACTATACTTAATACGGCTTGTGTGCTAATACTGCTCCAGGGGTAACAGATCAGCGCGTCCTAGCAGCCTATTAGCAGGGCTGAATGATGACCCCCTCCCAGGCAGCAGGTCCCTCAGTATACAGTGGATTGTCTAGGTCAATGGTTTTTGTTTTCATTCGGACACAATTTATGTTATTGCCTAGGCACAACAACAACCCAACAATAAGGGTATGTCCACCCTGAGATTTGGGTGACTGGAAAAACTAAAGTGAAGCACATAAAAAATTTCAAGTTTTTTTTTAAGGCCGAGGCCCCACGTTGCGTAAATGCTAAGGTTTGGCCCCGCTACATGGGGCCACATCAAAAAAACGCTGCGGGAAAGACCTCAGCGTTTTACAGTCCCGGCAAAGTGGATGGGATTCTTGTGGATTTCATCCACACATTGCGGAAAAATACGTGCAGTGGAAACGCTGCGATTTCCAAAACTGTTACGGTTTTGGAAATTGCAGCATGTCAATTATACCTACGGAAACCCTGGGGTTTTCCTATAGGTATAATGGAAGCAGAAGCCCACTTTCTGTGAAAAGCACTGCTGAAAAAAATGCAATGCGTTGCTGCCGCGTTTATTCCCCGCAGGGCTTTTTTATTGTGGCCCTCTACGTGGGCCTTAGCCTTAAGTGGATTTTCACTTTTTCTTATGACTTTTTAACCATATGGGGCTAATATGTACATGGCCATCTAGCAGAAGTTTTAGTGCTGTTTTCAAGCATGGAATCTCACCAAGATAGGGCAGAATGCTTCTTTTTTTTCACCATGCATAACAGACTTTTTAATGTGTATTTTGGTGCAGAAAAATCTCCAAAATCTATGTTTAAAAAAAAAAAAAACAGCAAAAAAGCAGATTAGTCACTGACAAGTCCATGGTGTCTAATCCACTGTGAGTACATCCCCTGTGGACCTAGCCTAATACCAAGTGAGTGCTTAGGACATTTCTGAAAATGACATATCCAGTTTTCAGTCTTATTTCTTTTATGTTATCCATTCCCTCCTTCCAGGTTTCTTATTCAATTGTCATGCTGTTAGTAACACTTGTATAGGCTACTGCAGAGATGTTACCATTGGCATTTATATGTTAGGAGCAGATTATTTCTCATGCAGGTGTATTGTATCCAGCACTGAATAGTGGGTCTCGTATGTGTCTCCGAAAAAAGAATTACTGTGTTGCCCATAGAAGATGCTGGGCAAAGAAATAAAGTCCTCTCTGTCTTCCATATACTTATAATGTGCATGTATATAATTTCAGCTCAGATGTCAGTAGCTACTGCAATGTGTAATTTGGCTTTGCTTGAAAGTCGCCTATTTGCCATTATAAGCATTACATATTAATTTGTTAATATATTAAGGTTGTGCTATGTGCTTGGCTACTAGTTAACCTCAGGTCCAGGGCCTTTTGACTGTACAGTGGCACTACTTAATCGGATTAACATTCTACCAACAGACTGGAATGCCTTTGTGCTGAGGAATGTGGACTGGAGCTGCAGTTTACTTCCTAAATGAATGAAAATTGGGGATTATTATTAGAGAAGAAGCTCTCTGCCTCACTGACCTGCAGAAGAGCGGAGTTTATGAAAACCTGCAGATGACCTTGCCTTATTAGTTTCAGTTTACTATGTATGTTTCATTTGGTCTTGTAATGAAGCTGCTAGGCATCTTGTCATTTAAAGTTCTTGTCATTATAAAGTTCTTTTTTTCTTGTAAGACTTTTCTGCACTTCTGCTGCGATTTCAAAAATGCTTGTGTTTTTGTAAATCGCATCATGTCAATTACACCTACGGAAACTCTGGCATTTTCCATATAGAGATAATCGAATCGACTTTCTGTGAAAAGAGTTTTTTGGCTGCGGCTCACTACATGGGGCCTTAGCCTAACGGTCTCTCCTGTATATAACATCAGAGACCTTGTGGTTTTGGTGCCTGCTCATGCCTGAAAAAAATTTGCAACACGTTCTTAAAAATAAATCTCACCCAAAAATCATATTTTTCAAGTTTGGGGCTATTTTTGTTTAGTTTTTTTTATGTTTTGCAGTATAAATGTTTTTGCATTGCACATGATTTTAAGTAACTAGAAACGGTTAATGTACAGTATTCTACCTGTTTACTTTAGGTTCTAATTTTGTGTCAATGTTAATAAAGTCCATTGGAAATTGATGTAATCTGTGGGTGAATCCCTCATAGTCAACGAACAAAAATTAATAAGGCAAATTTGAGCCAAGATGTAGACGTGATCATATTTTTCTTATAAAACTGAAGTTGGAAGTTCATATTTTATTTTATTTTTATTTCAAGTTACACTTTTTATTTTTGTATTATAACAGTTTTATGACAGCTCTTTATTGAAGAGAACCAGTTCGCTCTACTGATACTCCTGTTTTAGTAAACAGTTGTATCCTCCATAAGGATAATGACTCTGGAGCATATTTTCTTGGATTCTGTAGTTCCTCTGTTATTCCTCTTGGAAATGTCAAAATAAATTGACAGTTGACTGTTACTATTCCTTTTGTCAATAGGGTGTGTCCTTACACAGTCTGATCTCTTGTCACTGATTAAACATTGCCAGACTATGTGTTGACTTGACCCATTCGCAAGAGGATAGTAATACACAGTTGTCCACTCATTTATACATGTCCAGGAGGAATAATAGAGGTACATCATAATGCACAAAGATTCTAAAGAAACTATGATGTAGAATTATTTGTTTTTACTACAAAAGACATACAATCAATGTTTGCAACATTTATTTTATTATTGGCAGTTTTATGTACCAATAGGACTTTTGCCTTCAGGACTAGTCATACATCTTCTCTGTGCAATGTTAATGCATATCTAGATGTAAACTGTTTTTTTTACCAACTTCTGCTGTCGTTGTATCTTGAAATAGATAAATGGAAAGAATTGTTGGTCAGTAACAGTTAAAATCTATAAACCTGTGTGATCATGTATAACTTCCTTTTTCACTACTTTTGTTTTAGAGCAGTGTGAACAGTCATTTACCACATTTCCACGTCAGTCATTCAGTATTGAAAAAAAAAAACTAGCCTGTGTAACAAAATGCCATTGTACTGTTGACACTATTGGACACTGAATTTCCATTTGTTGGGTAATGGCAACTTCCGCGATTGTTTTAACCATTACCCACAGCGTCTTTGAACTGAGGAAGTTTGTGGCTGTGCTTTATAGAAGATACATTTCTGAACACTGTTTTATTAAATATAGCATACATATACTAAAGTTGTATACCGTAAATATAGAAAAAAACAGCGCCCAGCGCTAATAGTGTGACGCTGTATGGCAAGGTGAAGGCAGGCGACAAAAACAGATGGCTAGGTGCTCACTTTTATCGCATGTAGGGATAATTCTCAGAGAAGACCCCAGTAAGCGGCTGCTGGCCTCAGGAACGTAGTAAAATTATTTATACGTCAGGATGGTCAAATGTGGAGAAGAGTTGGTGTGTTAAGCAAAAGGAATAAAAGAATTTTGCTTTGGACCAGCGTTCTCTCTGCCTTATCTCTTCTCCACATTTGATATACTAAAGGTGGGCTGTGACAGCCCCTCCCTTCTGTTGGGTATTTCCCATCCTAGACTTTAATATCAGTTGGACAAGCCATAAATGTTTGTGAGATTAGATCATTTAACCCCTTGTCAGTCACGAGCACAATAGGGGAGCTTGCCCCGTTTTAAGTAGAGATGAGACTTTGCGTTTGGAGACGAGAATTTGGCTCCATCTTTTTGTGTAAATATTTACATATACATTACTTGGGCAATTAATTGAAATAATGGAAATTGACAGTTTAATTAATCCTTGTGAACTCTCCGTCGTAGAGGCCGCCGAAAATCAGTGGAGAAAAAAGTTCTGCATAGAGGACTTTTTTCTCCGTCGCTTTCAGTTTCAAAGCGGTGGACACCCGGCAGACCCCATTATAATCAATGGGGTCCGCCGGTCTCCATGTGTAACTGCTAAATGTGGTATTTTGGTTTTATGTGCTTAGCACTCAAACATGTGTTTGATTAAAGAGATTATCCAGGAATTGAACAAATCACAGAGGAGACCGGTAAAGGTGTAACAAAAAAAAAAAAAAATCATACTCTCCTGTCCCCGGCACCCTGGTGTCCACCACTGCTGTCAGTTCTAGCATGCACCATGCCGTCGCCACCAGACTTCCAGCAGTGTAGGCATACCACGTGCCGAATGGGCAGTAGCAGCAGACACCGGAACACCAGGGACAAGTGAGTATGATTTTTTTTTTTTATACTCTTAAGTTAGTATAACATAGACATCAAGATATAATAATGTTCCAAAAAGGTGTAAATATTGTACATTTCTAGAGAGTACAATAAAATGTTCTACAACAGGGATCTCAAACTTGCTTGGGTAAATGGGTCGCACATAATTTGTAGTTGATGGGCCCCATTCCTTTCAGATCCTGTACAATACAGTTTATTGTTAAATAACCCCAGAAGTGGCCCCACACAGTTTAATATCCTCCAGCAGTGCCCCCGTACAGTCCCCCACTGGTGGCCCCCATATAGCTTAATGTCCCCCACCGGTGGACCCCAGCCAGCACTTGCCTCATTGCTGTCGGGCGCACTCTCTTAACCTGTCTCAGCAGCGTGCCTAGAGCAGGGGAAGAGAGCAGAAGGTTCCGGATGAAGAGAGTTGAGTATCTACACTCAAACTTCCAGCTTTAGATCCAGGAACCGGGGAGAAGGCTGCGGGCCATAAATGACAACCACGTGTTTGAGACCTCTGTTCTAGAGAACACAGCGCATCAACAACTGTTCTGATACAGTTTAAATTGCTTCATACTTTGTAGCAGACATATCATGTTTTGTTTGTTCTGTTTTTAATACATCTTTCTGAACTGAAATAATGTTTGTGTTAAATAGAAGGAAATGAAAGATGCTAACTTCTTCATGGTTAGCATAATATACTTAAATATTACTTAAGAAACAATATGCTTGCAATGCAATTAAATAGATACAGTCTGCAGATCCCCTTACAAAGTTCAGATGAAAAAGTCCTGCATACAGCCCCTTTTTCGCTTGGCAGAATGACAAATCCCAATCTGGTCCTTTGAGATCATTGGTGTCCATAATTTAACAGATCTATTCATGTCAGGATTCATGTTTTTCTGTTCCTATAATAGAACACTAAAACCAGAAATCCAGCGAAGGTATGAATTTAACCTTATTTGTTTAATGGGTAATTGTTGATAAGAATCTGCTAAGAAACATTGAAATTATAAAGACCTGACCTGTAGCATAGGAAATAGGACAATTCACACGTTTTTTTTTATTAGCTATGCTAGAGCTATGCTTGAGACACAGATGCTATTTGTATCGAGATGGGTGGGAAAATTCATGTACAATGTAATTAGTCATAATGGAGAGATATTTGGGTGGAAATGATTTACTGTAAATTGTTTTGGAGAGAGAGATGGATGCTTGAAGAATCACTACCTCATATGTGAAGACTAAATAACATCTATTCTTATCTAGTAAGCAGCCTTTGTATTGTATGGTTAACTGTGCCAAAATTAAGATCACAGGGTCAGATTATAGCAGTTTTTGTTCCATTTATATGGAAACAAAAGAACTACAGTAAAGCAGAATGAAGGCTAAAATCATAAAGACTTTACAGTAAGAATTGGGAGCAGCTGCATATGAATATGTTAGTTCTGACTGACTGGTGATATCTCTGGAAATAATACAGGTAGAACTATGATCCTGGTGACATATGACAGCTGATCTTCTTCAATGTAAAATGCATGAGACATAACTGTATAAAGTAAACCCACACACTCAGCTTCTCTGCATTATTCAAGAGCCCATTGATGTTTCTACAGTGAGAAGAAATAGCAATACAGAAATCAGGGAAGAAAGTAGATTTCAGTGCAGACTTTTACAGAAAGGAGCCAAAATTTGGTATGTTATAATATTATTGTCACAAATGGTATATTACAATTTGAATGTCACAAATGCTGCCAGAAAATCAAAAGTTGTTTGAAAGTTTAGTTATGCTTTATTGAACCCGACAGATGTAGAAATACTAATGTCAATGGATAAAGACAGCTACTGTGACATACAGTCAGAACTCACATCGTTGTATGCAGCTGCTCCCAATCCTGACTGTGTTTTCAACTGGTGATGTCTCTAGAAAAAATAAAGGTAGAACTATGATATTGAATAATTGGGTTAGTAAATTCCCTCCAATGCGTGTCTTCAGCCTTAGGCTAAGGGCCCACGTAATGAAACGCAACGAAAAAAGCGCTGTAAAAAAAACTGTGGCGGAAATGCATCACGTTTTTTTCTGCAGCGTTTTTCATTGCATTTTCACAGTTTCCTCTGTGGATCCTCTTCCCCTATTATACGTATACGTTTCCGCAGGTTTTCCGCTGCTGATTTTTTTTTCTGCAATGTGTGGATGGGAATTAGCCAGAATCCCATCCACTTTGCAGGTACTGTAAAACGCAGTGTTTTTTGAAGCCAAAACGCTGCGTTTTTGCAAGACCTTAGCCTTAAACGGTTTTTGCTGTGTTACTTTGTAATATGTCTTATTAAAGGGGTATTCCCATCTCAGATATCTATATTGCTAGCTTATGTAAAATCAAGAGTTTTCCTAAATACATTGCTTTAGAAATTGTTTTTTTTTTTTGCCTGCTATGTTAGATTATTCTTCCCCATTGTTTACACGTTGTTGTCAAGTCATCCAGCCTGTATCTGATAACGGGTCAGATGACGTTACTTATTCACTGCTCTCTGGGGGGACTGAGTTCTCCAGCTTGTACTTGCTTCCAGAGCTGTGATATACAGCTCTGCTGCCCAGGCAATCAGTTCAGCTAAATAGAGTTTGCTGATAAAGGCTCAGACAGGGTGGCCTCTATATAAACTCAATTATAACATTAAGTTTATTACCAGTCCGTTCTCTCCTCTGCAGCCTGCAAGTTTTTTTTTCTCTCCAAAGTTTTTTTTACTGTGCATATTATTTGATCTGCATTAGATTTCTAGTAATCATCAGAAAAAATCTCTCTCATGGTAAAGGCAATGTGTATATCTATTGAGGTACTTCATAGTGTCCTGTTCATCAAACAGTCAAAGCCGCCTCCCAGCTTGTTGAAGAATACAAGAAGTGAGAAAAAGCGACAGCAGGCAAACTGCTGAGAGTGGGAGATGGGAAAACCCCTTTAAGGAGATCCGTTTCCTTTGCCACTTATTAAGTTGTTCTCCTGCTCCTCATCTTCAATCTTACTGCTTGTCTACATAAGATCCCTCTCCATATTTAACCTCACAAACACATCTCAATGGAGAATGGCGAGTAGGAGTAGAAGACTCCTGCCGGCTGGTTAATTGACTTATTGCCTCATTCTGTAGCCTCTTATCTGCAACCTAGCAGTGTTAAAAGAGCACAGACTAGCAGAGTATAACAGCAGCAATTATTTGAGTGTGTTCTCTAGCAGCCTCTTCATACTTCCTACCGTCTTCATAGACTACTATGTAGAAAGTAACTCAGCCTCAAAAGTGGTGAAGAAAACCTATTTCTTTAATAAGATCTATCACAAACTTTCTTGTATTAACGCAGACTATTCATTTATGCAAAGTTATTTATAATGGATAAATGTACGCTTTAAAGTAGAACCGAAGAGAATGGAATAAGAACAAGCGTTGAATAAACTGAAAATATCAAGAATGTGAAAGTTCTAAATGTTTTTTTTAATTAACTTTCTGATTTAGCCAAAGTAATTTGGGTATTTGCCTACCAAACTGAATCTGAATTTCAGTGTTGGCTACAAAGCATTCATTTAAAGTAATACATGTTTGTTCTGTATTAGCAGTGTTTAGGTTGGTTTATGGACAGGAGTATGATATGACCTCATTCCCAATATCAATGTTGTTGTTTTTTATGATTTTTCACATTTTTTTTTCCTACTTAATTTGTTTTCTGTTAGATATATCTGTTTTGCTTCTATAATTTTAGTTTAATTCTTCTTCCACTGTTTAGCATTCTATACATTCAGATAGCCGCCACTTCTCCTGACCCCTATACATACTTATCTGGGGATTCTGATATATAAAAACATATCCTATTTACTAAAACTTTTTTTTCCACTCAAGATTTAACAAAAAATTCTTGGCAGCCATACCAGGGGTGTTAACATTATTTTTTTTGGCTAGATATGTTGGCTAGATTCATACATACAAAATAAAATAAGCACAGTGTTTTTATCATTTGTATTTGTATCACCTTTTTCCAACAAGGTTTGGCAAAAAAATCAAAACTCTACAATGTTCAACATGTGCAAAAGTATCATAAAAGTATTGTCAGTAAATAATTTTACAGTAATGCCTTTCAGTATCAAATCTTTCCACATAGCTAGACTCTTCCTTTAATTTAAGGAGCTGTTAAAGATATAAAGGATCTTTTTTTTATACTCATATAGCCCCTGTAACCCACCTACAGTTGTGGAAGAGCAGGACTCGGGGCTTGAGCTAAGTGCATTTCTGTTCACCCCAATTACAACTTTTTCAGAGACACTGTAACTTTAAACAGCTCTAACTCCGGAGTCACAGGGGCTAGAGCTACAATCTTGGTCTTGTTTTAATGTCTGTAGCCCCCATAGTTTTAGATATATCACTGGATAAAGTGGAGATGCATTTACTCGCACTTGCGGTTTAATCAGTGTATAAGAGAGCATATGCAGCTGACAGGGAGAGAAGAAAATGATTTTATTACTTTCCTGTCCCTGTCACTTCAGATTACCCCAGGGGAGGTGGTACCATGGTCTTTTGTACATGATTTCACACCAGACCCTTCCCCCAGTTATCAGTCAGATGCATACTTGCCATTTAACCCCTTATATGCTTCGGTCAATGCTGACGTAGCACCTAAGTTGTTTTACAGAAAAAAGTAAAAATGCACATAAGGCACTGGAGTTATGTCCAATAACATTTATTTCAGCCATAAATTCAAAATCTATAATGCAAAAGTGACAATTTCAGGAGAGTTTTTGCAATTTTAATGTCACTGTTAGTGGGTTAAAGGTAGTATGACACTGAGGCCCGGTTCACATCTGTGTTCGGGTTTCCATTCTGGGAGTCTGCTTGGGGACCCCCCAAACGGAAACCTATATGCATAAAAAAGTGGTTTACCTGGGAAACCCGCAGACCCCATAGACTATAATGGGGTCCATGTGGTTTCTGCTCGGTTTCCGTACAAAGCAAACGGAGAGGAAAGTGCTGCTTGCAGGACTTTTCTCTCTGCATGTATTGTGCGGAAACAACACGGACCCCATTATAGCCTATGGGGTCCGTGGGTTTCCCAGGTAAACAGAGTGTCCTAGGCATGCACTGTGCAGAGGTCATTATGCTGAGAAGGGGAGGAGGTGAGCTGTGACCATCATGTATTGTGAATGGAGTATCTATGTATATGTGTTACCTTTCATTGTAATCCTGCCTGTGATTATAATGAGATGTCTGAACAATAATTTCCATACAATAGGATATGTCTTCCTATTATGAGGATCAGTGCTTAGTTTCAGGATTTTTTTTTTAATATAGATAGTGACATAGAGAATTACATCAACATAAAGGCATGATTTCAAATGTTTTTTTTTGTGATTATGATATTGATTTCTGTGGACTCTTCACTACTTACCAAATATAGCGCTGTACATTGTATAGTGACAGTGCTTGGTAGTTCAGCCTGCAGCATGGCCATGTGACCAATGGGAATGATGTCAGTGGCCTGAGAAGAGAAAGTGGAGCTCAATATTATAGTCCAGGAGAACCACCTTAAGCAATAGGTCAATTTCTGATAAAATTTTCACGTTTAAGGAGAAATGCAATGCTGTTAAAGGGAAAGTAAAAGTTAAAAGCAAAATTAAAGGTATATAGGGTCACTGAAGAAGTGAGGTGAGGAAAGCGTAAAAGGAATGCAAGTTGACTGTTCTTACTTGGCTACAAGTTTTTTGTATTTTCTTTTAAGATTTTGAATTTATGGCTCAAATATAGCTTGCACTTAACTCTGGCTTATGTACCTTTTAACCCTTTAGTGATCTAACACATTTTAGTCTTACACCAGTAACATATGATCTCTCTGCAATTTTCTTTTTGAGAGGTAAGATGAACAGAAAACATCAATTCTGGCATCAAGGTTTATGATGTTTATCATGTACAATAAATAACATACTAATTTTATTTTAGGGGTTGTTACGGATGTGGTGATACCAATTTTGTGGGGGGGGGGTCATTAACCAGGGGGGAAAAAAGTCTATTGATTGCAGCATATAAGGGGTTAAATGATAAGTATGCTTTCTGATTGATAATGTGGGGTGGTATCATAAACAAAAGTCCATGGTATCCCCTTCCCCTGGAGTTATCTGAAGTGACAGGAACAGGAGATTAATAAAAATCATTTTCTCCTTTCTCTGCACACTGTCAGCTGCAGTGTTCTCCTGCACATGGGTGACGCTAGATTCACACTAGCATTGTGCTCTCTGTCGTTCGGTATGGTTCCATAGTTAGTTCCCCATGGCTCCAGAGTTAAAGCCGTTTAAAGTCCCAGTGTCCTTGGACATGTCCTGTTTGGGGTGAACTGTAATGCACTTTGTTCAAATCCTAAGCAGAATTCGTCCAGAGCTGTGTGTTTGTGGGGAGTTAATAAGAGCTGTTCCACTAATTTAGTTAGAATTTAGTTAGAATTTTATCTGTAGCCCCCACAGTTCCAGAGCAATAAGTGCTGTTAGTTTTGGTTCCTCATATGATATTTAGACTCTGTACTGTCAGGTGGACGGTGTCAGACAGCAGCAGTCAAATGGTGTGATTCTGAGCTCTGACACTGTCCATTTAATCACACACCCCCTGCTCTTGTCTGACACCAGCCACATGACAGTAGCATATCAGGCCCCAGAACTAAAAGCACTGATTGCTAGGGAATGGTGTGGGCTAGAGAAAAATTCCAACTGTGCCAGAATCAGTAGAGCAACACCTATTAATAACTGCTAAGAAATCTTGGTCTTGGTGAACTAAATGTATTCATACTAGTTCCTTCTAAAGGACCTATTCAATGGCCGGATATTCAAGGCAATTATTGGTTACAAGTATTCCTAGGAACACTAGATTCTTATAATTGCCTTGACTAATTATGCAGCTTATCAGCTGACCACTTAGTAAACTCTTGTTGGTCAACTGTTTACATCCTTTATGCAGTATAAAACTGTCAGCAGCACATCGCCCTTTGGAAAGTGAGATGTGCTGCCAATAATCTGTGCAGTTCAATGGGAGGGAGGAACAATTGCGGAAGTTATTGTGCTGCCTCCATTCACTTTACCTCGGTCCATGTAATAGGGTGAGTGCCGATTGGCACTCGTTCTATGCCTGTATCTGCAGGTCTAATGGGGCTTATGACAGAAACTAACACCACTTGCTATTCTGTTTTTGCTGCCATGTTTGCAATTTAATTATATTCTGAATTAAACTGTGAATGTAAAAGGTCTTGCATTTTTTTTTCTTTAGTTCATGATTGACCTGCGTCTATATAATAATAATACATTTTATTTATATAGCGCCAACATAATCTGCAGCACTTTACAAATCAGAGGGTCATATATGATTTGTGTTCTTATTTTAAGTCTAGACATTCTATTTCCCAAGCCAGTTATGTGGATTAACTCCTATCAGTCTTATCAGCCTGAAACAAAAATGATCTTGGATTTAGGGATTTACATGGGAAGCTCATTGGTCCAGAGAGGTTATCTCACAGCTTATTGTTTGTATGAAAACGTGATGGAGTTACTGTATATATTATGGTTGATATTATATTATGGTAATGTTTCTAGAAAATGCTTGAAACAAATGTATACTTCATTAACTAGATTTTGGATTGTGAAGAGGTGAATGCTGTAAGAATACACATGAAAAAAATGCTAAATTCATTCAACTGCAGAAGACTGACTCTTCTTGGGGCCTTGATGTAAATCCTGAACTTTACAGAATAATTGTCTTTTCTAATTTTGCTCTGTAATTGCTAATTTGTCAGTCACATTGTCTGGACAGAAGTCATTGTGTCACATTGTGTACATCTGCTACCTTTATCTGTGCTGGTAGCAATTTGCAGGATTGGACATCTGTCTGTAAAGAAGCTTTGCAAAAAATATAATGAACCACATGAGGTTTATATACAGCAAAGGTGTTTGTTTGGGTTGTATAAATACATATTGCCTATTGGCAAGTAAACCCAATTTTCCCATTCATAAAACAATAAAACTTAACTTATTTATTCCTCATATAAAGAGCATGTACTTTAAAAGGCATAATGCCAACGGTCTGATAATTGCGTGTAAAGCTGTATAAACAGTTACAGTGTTAAAATCTAAAGCTATAATAGGAGACCACTAAAAAATACAGCACTAAAAGGCAACTAATTTGTAAGGAAGGGTTGTGAGAGGTTCATCTTTCATTCCTATAGAGGCCTCTTGATTTGATATTTTGTTTGTCAGTCATGGTGGCAAATTGCAGTTGGCTGGTTGCCAATAACACCCACCCCTAATGTCACAACAGAGTATTTATAGACTTTTTCCGACAAACAATGTCAATACCCTGCTACCCCTGAGGATGCCTGGTTTCAGGAGAAATATTTTGGGGGTTCTATATTTTAATTTTAGTGTTTTGCCACCTGCCTTTAACTATGTTGGACATATATGTGTACTGCAGACGCTCTATGGGCTCATTCACATCACATTTTGATCATTAGTTTAACTGATCAGTTTTGCGGACACAAAAAACCAATGTGAGAAACAGATGAAGGCCCTATTTAGATCACGTTTTTTACATCTGTTTAAAGTTTGGAAAAACACGGACGCAAAAGTATGACCATCCGTTTACATAGACATCAATGTTAAAAAAAAAAAAAAAAAAAAACATCCGTTGCTGTCCACTTTTTGGACAGACACAAGGAAAACAACGCATTCTTTTTTTCTTTTAACATTGATGTCAATGCAAACGGATGGCCATTTGTTTGCGTCCGTTTTTTGCATTCGTTAAACAGATGTAAAAATGTGATCTGAATAGAGTTGAAAGCAGATGGCAACTGATGACCATCCATTTACGTAGAGGCAATGTTAAATAAAAACAGATCAGTTCTTTTGTGGATCACAGAAGTGTGGTTTGTCCTACTTTTCTGTCCTACAGTAACTGTTCTGTTTTTATTTTACATTGACTCTATTTAAACGGATGGTCATCATTTTCCAAAAGCTTTCATCCTTTTTCGCATCAATTTTTAGTATCTGCAAAACTGATCTGTAAAATTGATGATCAAAACGTGATGTGAATGGCCCCTAGGTATGGCTGAATTGTTGCTCATCAAATAGGAGACACTTTGTGCTTACAAGCACTAAAAAGCCATTGCCTGGCCATAGATTTGCACAGAGCAGCCATCAGAACTCATTATAGGGCAAGCAGTATAGGTAAGCGTACAATCTAGATCGCACAGTGGATATTCAGATAAGGTAGTAGATCACCAATGTTGAATAGTTATGGTGATATCAATAGGTGCTGGTTGCACAAATTGCCACAGCTTTACAAATTATCACGTGTTGTTTATATGAGGAAGTATATACAAGTTAAGTTTTATTGTTTTATGAATGGGAAAACTGGATTTACTTGCCAATAGACAATTTTTATTTACACTTAAGTTTCAACCTGCCATTCATAAGGGTCAGTACCCTTCTGATAAAATGTTTGGGTTTTGGTATTGGCTCCATAGTATACAGTGATATTATATACATGAAATTAAATTATGCCTATAAGTTGCTGCCAGACAGCCCCTATCCTATCTTATTCTGGCGTAAAGATCAGTGGATTAGTGGAAACCTACTATAAAGAGATGCTTTATATAGCTTTATAGATGGTTATATACTATATTACTCAGGAAAAAGGGTTTGTTAAGTCTACATCTTAACCCTACAGATCTATGGATAAGGGTTCAACTACTGGGACCCCAGGGAACAGGAGTCCTTTATACTCGTGTCTAAATGGACCAGCAGTCACACAGGTGTACTGCATCTTTGTTCATCTCTATGGGATTGGCAGAGAAATCCAAGTGCTGTACTCTGCTTGTACACACAAGTTTTTTCATTTCAGACTCCACTTCTCACACGCACAGCAGCCACCCCATGATTTGTCTACCCTCTTGCTTAATTAGAGGGGGTAAAAACCCTGGATGGATTTGGGAAGCGATCTCGCCTCCCAAGGTTTTCAGTCACTCCTAAATCCTGGACCCAAATTCTAGTCGCTTGAAAGTGCATTTAAAAAAATAGGTCATTTTCTATAGACACATTCCCATTAAAGAAACTCGGTGGCCTATTGTAACTGGTGCATATTTTTTTCAGGATCCACAGAGAAAAGCAATTTATATTTGATATGCATTTGAGCCATTTGGTGCACCCAGGTCGTGTCTGCTGGAGCACCCATTTTCTCCTTTGCTCATTGCACATTAGAATTTTACAATCTGTGTTACAGACTGGCACTGAGTGGCGACCACAGATGAAAACCAGTGCTCACTATGGAAGATGTGGCCATGTTCTGAGTGCACCAAACAGCTCATCTTTATATGGATTAATAGCTGATTTATGTGGTAGCAAGATTGCACAATAAGGGTATGGTCACTATGTCACTAACTGCCCCAACAACAGCATACAAATGGATTAGAAGTCATTTTGGTGGTGGCAGACTCCCTTTATGAAGTCTAATACTTCATTACGGAGCATAGTTTCTGTACAAGGCTGTAATTGAAACTAAGTCAGTCAAGCATTGCGGCTTCCTTTTTCCATTACTCACTAATCTGAGTGTCCATTTATGTCTTGCAAAAGCATTTATTGCTTTTCTGTTTGTTTGTTTGTTTTCTGTGCCTGATGACGTTATTTTCAGATATTTGGTACATCATAAAGCACAGGGCCTTCAAGACGTTGCTGTAGTAACATCTTTATAGCATAGCAATATAAGAATGAGACCGTTCATACCAATTTATACTCTTGACAATGACACTTGTTTTTCTGTCATTGGAAGCATTTTTAAAGTATTCCATATGGGTAGAAAAACAAACTGTGTGATCATTGATGGTACCAGCAGAAAAAGGATAATAAAGGATCTGTAGAACTTGGAGCACCTTGTTCCTTTCAGCTTTTATCAGTCTCTGCACCTCCCTTGTCCATGCTCTGTGTCTGGTGTTGCAACTATGTAGTAGACACACAACATGAACAAAGGTGGCACTGTACCTAATAAAAAGGAGGGGACTGCAGCACTCCATCTGATATTTCAATCAAGACTTGCTCCAAAATTGCTTCATTTTTTTATCTTTGTTTTAGAAGCAGGAAGCAATAAAAATAGGTCACAATAGTGCACATAACCTGATATATGACAATGGGGTAGTGCTGCAGTACCTAAGACCACTGCTATACTTTGTACGGCAAGGGAGCATTGTAATTCCTTGCATGTGAACATTAGCGCTGTCCTGGAGCAGCTGATCTGTGGGGGTCCTGGGTGTTGGACCCTTGCAGATCTAATATTGATGACTTATCCTTAAAATAGAAAAAAATTTAATCACAGTACTCCCTAATGGGTAGGTAGTTGGTGCTCTAGAAGGGTTTCACCCCACACTTCAGCAAAAATTGTAATCCAGGCACTCAACAAGTTAGAAATATGCTGTATTTATTCAGTGAACATGCAATCCATGAAAAAAAGATTGCCACTGGAATGAGGAGAAGCAGAAGAAGATGGAGCACAAGGTAAATAGACGGGAGCGTCTCCTTTAGCGGTGCTACCGCCTATTCACCTTGTACTCCATCTTCTTGTGCTTCTCCTCATTCCAGTGGCAATCTCAGATCTGATGAAGGTCTTGCATGACCAAAAACGTTTATCATCTTTTTTTTCATGAATTGCATATTTCACTGAATTTTCCACACGTTGCGGAAACACCGCGGCAAAAACTGCAGCATTTTACAGTACCTGCTGGCTAATGCCATCCACACATTGCAGAAAAAAAAATCTGCAGGGGAAATTCTGCAATTTCTAAAAACACTTGTGTTTTTGTAAATCCAAGCATGTCAATTATACCTACGTAAACGCTGGTGTTTTCCTTGTAGGTATAATAGAGGCAGAAAGACCCCAGAGGACAACTCTGCGGACTTTCTGTGAAAAATGCTGCGGAAAAGACCAGACCGGAAAAGCATGACGTTTTTTTCTGTAGCGTTTTTCACAGAAAGTCCTCTGCGTTTTTTTGGCAACAATTTGCTGTGTGGGGCCTTAGCCTAAATTGGTGTCTCAGGCTGTGGGCGTGTACAATAAGGAGCAGTCCACATTTCAGTATGTGACCAAACACCAAGTAATTTAACCTTATTTAAGTAATGTCTCATGTTCATATTGACTGAATGTGTGTGATATATACATGGATATTGCTAGGGATATGTTTACATATTTGTTCCATCATAGATTTTACATTCTTAATGGCAAGAATGGGTGAGGACTACTTTTACAGTGACAAATTACGGAAACCCCAATGGATCCCATTTTAGTCAGCGAAGTCTTATGGTCCTTTGGATCGGTCAGGCAAATGGATCCATCACAGCACCATGACATCCAATAGAACATAGCTGAAACTTTTAAAAAGACATCCGCTAAAAGTGTGGATAATGTATACCTTTTATTGTTTTTCAAGGGATTTCACTCTTTATTTTCTCTTGTACTACCAAAGGTACATTTACTACCAAATGTGTTTTGAGCATGTGGTTTTAATGCTAAAAGTAAGCAGACTGTAAACCTATAATTTTTTGTGGGAGCGAATGTCTACATGAGCCTGAATGTGCTGTCATGAGCACTACAATAATTATAACCCTCGACCTCCGCCAGGATGAAAGATCGAGCAATGCATAATTGCAAATACCATCCAGGGCTTGTTAATGACCATGCTGTGGCTGGATTCATTTAACCATTGGCTTTCCAGTCGTGAAGAAACATTTTATTAATTTTAGCTTTTTATTTCTTAGTACTGTAGAGTTTTCTTTATGACAATGTGTAAATTTTGATTTACACCTTTTTCTGTAATATATGACGGGGATCATGAATCCAGGAATGAAAGATGATGTCTCAGCAGAAAAAAACCGACAAACTTTTGAACTCACCTCTGGTTATTTATGCAGGACTGTTAAAATATTATGGCAACACAATCCTCTAAATATACAGTGGGACTCCTAATGGGATTTTAATTGCAAAAAGGGGGAGAAAAATATCTGCAAATTAAGACCATTTGCAGCTAAAGTAGTATTTAAGGTCTGTAGAAATGTGAACTCCCCCCGCGAGAGTTCATGTAAAGTACAAGATAATGTGCTAGGTCTAGGAAGATTCATGAGACATCATTTGTTTTTATGTTAAGATTACACATAAACCAACTGATGGTTATAACTCTTCTTTTATTGGGAATGAGAAAAGGTAACCTACACTGTGATTGGTTGCTGTGGGCAACAGCACCACTTCTTGTGAGAGGTCAATGCCTCATGATATTCCTGAACATGGCTATAGCTACACTCAGCCCAGGAGTAAGTGAAACACCAATTCATATCAGCTGTATGTTATTACTGGCCACATAGTAAAGCTCAGGCCGGGGTCCCCGTGTGGCGTAAACACCATGAATCCCATCCACACCTTGCGGAAAAATACGAGCAGCGGACTCGCTGTGATTTCCAAAACTGTTGCAATTTTGGAAATCACAGCATGTCAATTATAACTATGTAAACGCCCGCGGTTTCCTTATAGGTATAATGGAAGCAGAAAGTCCACAAAGGAAACCTCTGCAGACTTTCTGAGAAGAGCGCTGCAGGAATAACAGCGATGCGTTGCCACTTTGTTGCTGCGGCCTGCGTTGTAGAACGCACCTAAAATAAAAAGCTGCAGAAAAAATGCAGCGGAAACGCATTTTTTCAACAGCTTTTTTCATTGCCTTTTTGCTTAATTTTTATTTATTTTTTCTAATTAAATCTATCGGGAAAATGCTTAGCGTTTCGGCAGGTAAAATTGATATGCTGTCAAAAATGCAGCTTTTCCGCAGCATTTTTTTTTTTTTTTTTTTTTTTGCCGCAATGTGTGGATGGGATTAGCCAGAATCTCTTTCACTTTGCTGGCACTGTAAAGCGCAGCATTTTTTCTGCAGCATTTCTGCAGTGTGGGGCCCTAGCCTAAGGGTATGTTCACAGGGGTATGTGATATTTTTTTTTTTTTTGAAGGAGAATTTTGAGGCCAATTTCAATGGAGGAAAAAAAATGCAACCTGAACTATCTTCAGGCAGATTCCACCTTGAAAAACCCATTGAAATCAATGGCAGGCAGAAAAAATGCAACATGGCCTTTTGATGTGTTTTTTTGCAAAAAAAACGCTAGCTTTTTTGGAATTGGATTTTCCAGGCGCATACAAAGTGCTGGAGTAAAAAAATATGCTTCAAAAAATGCAAAAAAAAAAAGTCAAAAACCAATTTCTAATTGCTGAGGCTGAGGCTCCACATTACAGAAACGCAGCTTTTTTTGTTGCAGATTTTGCTTCAGTTGAGACAAAGCCAGGAGTCGATTGAACAGAAGGTAGAGGTATAACAGCTTCCTTTATATTTCCCATTCCTTTTGTAGCCATTCTTGGCTTTGGCTCAAAAAGCCGCTGCAAAATCTGCAACAGAAAAGTTGCGTTTCCTCAACCTGGGCCCTCAGCCTGAAGCTGATTATGTATCAACCTGTAAAAAACTTTGTGTGAACATACCCTAAGGCCTTTGTGGGTGGTGTGTTGTCTGCCGTTGTTCCACTTTTCATGTCTGTGAAAAGCAGATCAATTTTTTTTTTCTTCATTTTCTAGATTTTGTTTGTGTCTGGGTCCATGAAAATGCTAGTAATAATATACAGCTGAAATGAATAAGTGTTTCTACTACTTAAAGGGGTTATCCAGGATAAATATATATTTTAAACCAACAGTACCCATGCCCACCCCCCTTCAACTCTCTAAATAACATTTATTAGCAATTTTTCTTAAGTTTACTGTAATATATGTAGGTCATGTGACCTACATAAATTAAATTTTTTGCCTTTCCACTGACGTTGCGGGGTCTTGGTGTAATGGATATCCCAGCCCCGGAACGTCAGTGGAGAGTACCCGTCACCCAGCCCCATTATACTCACCATTTCTCCTGTGGATATCCGGATCACGGGATGTCATCGCTGTAAGGCCGCCTCTTCATTGCGTGTGCCGGTTGCCCATGCATGCGCAATACAATTGGCGGCTGGCAAACGTCACAAAGAGGAGGTGCCAGCCGGCGATGATGATCCAGAGCTGAAAGGAAGCAAAAGTAAGTGTAATGGAGCTGGGGGGGTGTGAAGGATCTCGCCTTGCCAAGCCGCTTGGCGACCAACCTTCTTTACCTCCCACTCACACCCCATGAGCGGACCGGGTCATAGGATAATACGAAACGAGCTTTTTAAATTTTATATATTTATTAACCCAAGTGGGTCGGTACCAGGGCTGTGGAGTCGGAGTCGGTGCCTATTTTGGTGGAGTCGGAGTCGGTATAAAATGGACCGACTCCCAAAATATATAATAAATTGGTACAGTTAGTAGTACAATGCAGTATGTGCTGAATATATTTTCATAAGAATTTGGGAAAATGATGAAATGTTGAAAATGATGAAATGTCCTGTAAAGGTCTGTTCTATTCCTCATATAATGATGGGACTGAGTTCTGAGTGAACCTATAAGGTTTAGCAGTCCAGGGCTGTGGAGTCGGAGTCGTGGAGTCGGAGTCGTGGAGTCGGAGTCGGTGCCTATTTTGGTGGAGTCGGAGTCGGAGTTGGAGTCGGAGTCAGGGGAAATTGAGGAGTCGGAGTCAGGGGAAATTGAGGAGTCGGAGTCAGGGGAAATTGAGGAGTCGGAGTCGGGGCTTTGGCGTACCGACTCCACAGCCCTGGTCGGTACTAAGCATTTAACATATACAGAAATATATATCAATTACCAAGCAAAATATGGATAAAAGTAAAATACAGCACATCAAATAAAAAGGGAAATAACAGAAAAATACCGGCACATACTTGTAGTCAGTTTCTCTGAGCCCAAGTGGTAGGCCTCAGGGTCCTTTCTTCAGCAAGTTACAAAAGCATGTCTCTCCTACATGCTAGCCAGACTCCGACGACAAAAGGCTTCAGGCCTCAATGCTAGGCCCATGCTCAGTCCACAGCAGGACAAGCTCTCACATCTTCTCCAAGATAAGACCTTCTTGCCGCCTCTTTGCTGAGTGTCCAAGAATCTAGGTCTCCTTTCAACATATGGCTAGTGCTCCACCCACACCTCCTCCCTCCTTCTCCCCTTTGCAGAACCCTGGGAGAGAGGGATGCCTTCCTAGGTGCTGGGAGAGATGTGTTTCTGTGGGTGCACTTAGGGTCACTGGCCTCCTGGGGAAATAAACTGCTGGCTAGAAAGGGCCATCTCCCATGGTATACACATAAAACCACTGAAGGGTATTGTCCACAAATGTAAACACAACTTAAGCACAACACTCCTAAAGGTATGTGGAGGACTAATATGAGCAAGTAAAATTACATTTCAAAGAAAGTTATATAACTGAGGGTCGGTTCATCACAAGGGGCGGGTAAAAGAGGAGGTGCCGGCCAGTAGACATCACAAAGAAGAGGTGCCGGCCAGCATCTACGTAGAGTGGGCGGCGGGGAATCCTGCCGGAATGTAGCACCGTAAAATATGGACTGTGCATGCACAATCCATATTATCCTCTGCGGGGGCCACTGTGGAGCATTATACTGTGCAGGGGGCCACTGTGGAGCATATTATACCGTGCAGGGGCCACTCTGGAGCATTTTATACCATGTGGAGCATTATACTGATGAGGGGAGCTCAAAATTCCTGCTGACAGCCCTGTGTGCTATGTCTGCACACAGGGCTGATGGGCCCTAGACCCTATATATATATTTATCTATATAATTTTACAAATGCCAAGAAAGCATTAAGAATCCATTGCTGTCCTGAAGCTTTCTCTGTGTGACTGTAATGATGATAAATGGAAGTGATTACAATATTACAGTCAAAGGAGAAGTTTATTGAGTGAGTGAGAACTAGGAGTCTAAAGATGGCTACTGAGGATGTAGTGGGCGGGCTAGCTAGGGAAACAGGAAGGGGGTGAGAGGGGGTGAGTGAGAAAGGGAGGGGGAGTGATTCAGCTCTGAGTGCAGCCCAAGGAATCATGGGAGTTGTAGGAAAGGCACAGAACGGGAAGAAGCCAATGTAAACAAATGCAACAGAAGTAACAGACAGTAAACCTGTGGGTAGGCAGGGACTCTCATCATCACAGATCATTGGGCCAGGAAATGGCTGAGGTACCTAGATCGCCCTGTGTGTATGAGGCTTATGCTAGGTTCACACTAACGTTCAGGTCCGCATGGGACCCTGAAAGGTGGAGAGCCTGTCCACTTAAAAAGTGGTTCCCGCGGACCCCATAGACTATAATGTATAAAACCAGCAGAGAGAAAAGTCCTCCGATTTTATGCGGAATCATTACGAGTGCATTTTTTGTTGCAGATTTTGCTGTGATTTTTTGAGCCAAACCCAGGAGTGAAGTGAGCATAATGGAGAAATATAAGTATTTCCTTTGTATTTCCTATTCCTTCTGTAGGCACTCTTGGCTTTGGCTCCAAAAAATGCAGTGTGGGGCCTTAGCCACAGACTGGATTGGCACACTATTTTTTCTTCCATTTTCTTGTAAAAATGCATGTTTTTCAAAAGCCACATGTAGTTTTTAAAAATGCATGTATTTTGAGTAGAAAAGCACATTCGTTTTTGTATGCATTTTTCAGGTAAAAACGCTGTGTGTACCCACCCTTAGTCAAAGGCTCCATTGTGGAAAAGCTGCAATGATGTTGTTTTTATGTGTAACACATGAGATCTATTTGTCTAATAACAAGTCAGTAGTCTATAGTATTTTCTACATTTTTAAGTGCTGTCAAGTTAATTTTGACTTCTGGTGTTTCATATGGTCCTGCCATCAGGCCTAGCTATGGTGTACTCATGATGTTTGTGATAAAAGCTCATTGTTGGTTTACTTTTTAACTGGAGCTCCTCTACATACTATATAATTCAAACATGACTTCTGCATCTATATTGCTGTTCTTCATGTGTAATGAAGGGTGGTTTGGTCATGATGGTTGTCACGTGTTTTTGTATTGATTTTGTTGTCACGTTGTCCTACTTCCACAGGCTGCACGTCGTCATTGTGAGGATGAGTTCTTGTGACTAACCCTTATGAAACTTGCAGTATTGATATGGATAGTAATGTGATATGTAACTGTCTTTCTTGTTCAGTTGCTTTGGTAACCTGTAAAGGTCATTTGCGGATGGCAAAAAGTATACAGTTACAGTGGATTTCATGTGAACTGCTTTATTAGTAGGTTTTATGTTCACTTCATACACTTGAAAAATAAATAAAAATGCAGAAAAATAATTCTGTCCTTCAGGCTGTGTAAAAAACTAATTTATCATTTTCAAGCAATCACTAAAAGTTCTTTCAGTTATCATAGTGATATTACCTAATGTTAAAGGGGTTTTCTGGGTTAACAAATATTGGTGACTTAGGTCATCAATATCAATGTGGTAGGGGTCGACCACCAAAAGTCCAACGTTTTCATTCAGTGGTTTCAGTTTAAAAGAATGGACACTCAAAAGATCCCTTTATAGTCAATGAAGTCTGCTAGGCACTGTTGTGTCCACTATTTTAGTGGTCCGTGCGTCCGTAGTTTTGGTACTCTTACAGATGTGAACATAGTCTAATCTGTTTTGATAAACTGGTTTCCTGCTCTTGTACAATGACCATTCTGACATATCTTTATTTAGTTGTATTAGATATTTTTATATTATCTCATTATATATATACAGTCATATGAAAAAGTTTGGGCACCCCTATTAATCTTAATCATTTTTAGTTCTAAATATTTGGGTGTTTGCAACAGCCATTTCAATTTGATATATCTAATAACTGATGGACACAGTAATATTTCAGGATTGAAATGAGGTTTATTGTACTAACAGAAAATGTGCACTATGCATTAAACCAAAATTTGACCGGTGCAAAAGTATGGGCACCTCAACAGAAAAGTGACATTAATATTTAGTAGATCCTCCTTTTGCAAAAATAACAGCCTCTAGTTGCTTCCTGTAGCTTTTAATCAGTTCCTGGATCCTGGATGAAGGTATTTTTGACCATTCCTCTTTACAAAACAATTCCAGTTCAGTTAAGTTTGATGGTCGCCGAGCATGGACAGCCCGCTTCAAATTATCCCACAGATGTTCAATGATATGCAGGTCTGGGGACTGGGATGGCCATTCCAGAACATTGTAATTGTTCCTCTGCATGAATGCCTGAGTAGATTTGGAGCTGTGTTTTGGATCATTGTCTTGCTGAAATATCCATCCCCGGCGTAACTTCAAATTCGTCACTGATTCTTGTACATTATTCTCAAGAATCTGCTGATTCTGAGTTGAATCCATGCGACCCTCAACTTTAACAAGATTCCCGGTGCCGGCATTGGCCACACAGCCCCAAAGCATGATGGAACCTCCACCAAATTTTACAGTGGGTAGCAAGTGTTTTTCTTGGAATGCTGTGTTTCTTTGACGCCATGCATAACGCCTTTTTGTATGACCAAACAACTCAATCTTTGTTTCATCAGTCCACAGGACCTTCTTCCAAAATGAAGCTGGCTTGTCCAAATGTGCTTTTGCATACCTCAGGCAACTCTGTTTGAGGCGTGCTTTCAGATGTAAGAGACAGCCAATGTTGTCTTAAGCTTCATTTGTCTGTATAAACTGTTAATGTTGAATGTATTTCTGTGATTCTGTTCCTTTAAGACAGCAGCCATTGTAATTGTGACATGATGCTGGAGTGAGACCCCCCCCTTTTATGTCAGCTTGCCTGTTCTGCAGACAGAGTGTGAGCAGAGAAGCAGGAAGTGACGAGACAGAGAGCAGCAGCCATCTTGGCAAGTGTTGTATTGAACTGGTGTGGAGATTTTTCTGTACAGCTAAGCTGTATCTTGGTCCAGAGACAAACAGAGTGTAAAGAGACAACAGGACTAGTGAGTCCACGTGAAAGGAACTGTGCTCAGTGGCTGATCAGTGAGACTGACATTGTGACTGTGTATATGGATACCACAGATAGAGACTCGCAGTGCTGTTGATGTACTGGACGGCACCTGCTAAATCCCGGCTTACATCCCAGCTCAGTGTATGGATTCGGCAGGACTGTCAGTGTGCTGAGTGGAATCTGCTGTTGGATTACATTGCATTCAGTTGGTTTCCCTGTCTGTTAAAGAGGACTTCATTTCTCCCAAGATCCTGATAACCGTGAGGAGAGGACGCTTCACTATAAAAGAAAGGACCGACTTTGGGCCCCACCGCGCGCTTCTACGGACTGTAAGCGGTCCACCTGGACCACTGGGGAAAAGGGGGTGCACCCAAATGTGAAGTCAGGGTCAGTTAGGGATAGTTTTGAGTATATTGTTCATTCAGTGTCCATACTGCAGAAGTGGACAGAGTAAAAGTAGAAACCATTGCAGAATTTGCCTTGAAATTGTTCATGCTATATTGTATATTTTGCTTGTCTTTAGCCCTGTCATTTTACCTTTAACTAGCCTTTATTAACTTATAGTAAATATATATTTTTTTCTTGAACTACCGCGTGTGCGTTCATTTCTGGTTGCGGAGTCCAAACCACCTGCCTTGCTCTCGGTTCACAAATTGGCGTAGTCGGCAGGATCTCTTCTTTGGGCTCCACAATGCTGACGTGGTCAGGCAGGGGCTTCTTGGGGCCAATCTTTCCACTTGGATCCCATGGGAGCATGATCTTCACCTTGATGCCCAACACACCCTGTCTGAGCAGGACGTGGCGCACTGCTGTATCCACATAGTAGTTGACGGGGTTCCCGCTGTGAATCATCAGGCCATCCACAAATTTCATGGACTTGGCTCTCTGGCCTCTCAGTTTGCCAGACACCACGACCTCGCAACCCTTGGCTCCGCTCTCCATGATGAAACGCAGGACACCATAGCAGGCTCTCCTCACGGCCAGACCTCCCAGGAGCTTGTAGCGCAGGGACTCTGCTTGGGCGATGGCGCACAGACCCCTTGTGGCGACTTTCTCTGCGTACAGCTCTACGCTGCCCTCAGGAAAGCCGAACCTCTTCTGTACGACAGCAGTCAGCTCACGGATACGGCGCCCCTTCTCACCGAGGACGTTCTGGGTCCTGGTGGCAAGAATGATGATTTCTGTCCTTGTTGGGGTGACGCGGACCTCCACGCCAGAGTAGCCATCTTCAGCCAACTCCCGGGTCAGGAACTCATTCAGCTCAGCTTTGAAGATGCCGTCAGCGACGAACGTTCTCTTCTTCGAGATCTGCACCGCCATCTTGCTCCGCGCTGCTGAAAGGAAAGGGAACGACTGACACGTGAGATATTATCTGTTTTGAGTCAGTGGGAAAAGTTGGAGATGAAAAATGGAGTGCTATGCCGAAAGGTCTATTTACCTTCTGAGATCGACATTCGATACCAAATTGTGGTGCCTAGTGAACTGGCTCGCTCCTTGGCAGTTGAGGCTCATAATAAGAATGGACATTTTGGTCATGAGAAGACCTTTCGTTGGTTACAGCGACTGATTTACTGCCCTGGTCTTCGTCAAATGGTCGAAGAAGTATGCCGCAGCTGTCGAACTTGTGAGATCCATAAGGCAATAGAACAGAGAGCTCCCCTGCAAACCATCGTGACCCAGGAACCTTTAGAAATCGTCATGATAGACTATCTAATGGTGGGCCCATCCAATAGCGGACACCAGTATTGCCTCGTAATGGTGGATCACTTCACCAAATTTGCGGTGGTAACCGCCACCAAGGACCAGACAGCTGAGTCAGCAGCTCGTGCTCTGTGCCAAGATTTCATTCGAGTATATGGGTGCCCCCAACGCATCCACTCCGACCAGGGCGCCTGCTTTGAGGGACACGTAATGAAAGAAGTTCAACGTATCTACGGGATAAAGAAGTCGCACACGACTCCATACCACCCTCAGGGAAATGGGGCCTGTGAAAGATTCAACAGAACTCTGCTACAGATGCTGCGGACTCTGGAGGAAGACAAGAAGTTACAGTGGCCTCAGTTCTTGTCTGAAATGGTGTGGGCCTATAACAATCAGGTCCATTCTACAACGGGGTACTCTCCTTATACACTTCTCTTTGGGCGGTCTGGGCGAAGTATAGGAGAATTACAGTTGAATGATGTGGATGGGTTCCCTCCGAGGGATCCAACCTCTTGGGTGCGGGCGCATCGGCAGAGACTTGAGACGATCCATCGATTGGTGCGGCAGCGCCTGCAAGAACATCCCCATCCTGATAAGACCCCAGCGCAAGAAGCACCATTGCAACCAGGCGACCTGGTGCTAGTTCGTGTCAAGAAACCCCAAGGGAAATTGGAAAGCAGATGGGAGGCTTTGCCGTATCGTGTTGTTGGCCGCAAGTATGCGAATGGGCCAGTGTACCAGGTCCAGAAAGAAGGAACTGATTGTGTTCGAGTACTTCACCGAAATATGTTGCGCCTGTGTCATTCTGAAGGGACAAATCACGATGGGCCTGCCAATGTGAATGAGCTCCCACAGTCAGAGAATGGAGGTGCGGAATGGGCCTCCGACGAGGAGGATGATTGTTGGCCGATCCCTGCTCCTGGGGATGTTCCACCTGTGACTACTGTATCTCCGGCCTGTGCCCCCTCTGGTGCGGAATCCGCTGGTCCTTCTCAGCCCATAGCTGCAGCACCCCATAATATACCACCGGTCCTCAGACGGACCACTAGGCCAAATGCTGGTATTCCCCCTGTTCGGTATGCGCAGGATGAGTTTGTTTGGCCTGCCATACATCGGTATACTACCACCCTGTGCATAAAAGTACAACCCTCTGGATATACAGTCATAGGCAGGGACTGCCACTCTTAAAGTGGGGGGGAATATGTAAGAGACAGCCAATGTTGTCTTAAGCTTCATTTGTCTGTATAAACTGTTAATGTTGAATGTATTTCTGTGATTCTGTTCCTTTAAGACAGCAGCCATTGTAATTGTGACATGATGCTGGAGTGAGACCCCCCCCTTTTATGTCAGCTTGCCTGTTCTGCAGACAGAGTGTGAGCAGAGAAGCAGGAAGTGACGAGACAGAGAGCAGCAGCCATCTTGGCAAGTGTTGTATTGAACTGGTGTGGAGATTTTTCTGTACAGCTAAGCTGTATCTTGGTCCAGAGACAAACAGAGTGTAAAGAGACAACAGGACTAGTGAGTCCACGTGAAAGGAACTGTGCTCAGTGGCTGATCAGTGAGACTGACATTGTGACTGTGTATATGGATACCACAGATAGAGACTCGCAGTGCTGTTGATGTACTGGACGGCATCTGCTAAATCCCGGCTTACATCCCAGCTCAGTGTATGGATTCGGCAGGACTGTCAGTGTGCTGAGTGGAATCTGCTGTTGGATTACATTGCATTCAGTTGGTTTCCCTGTCTGTTAAAGAGGACTTCATTTCTCCCAAGATCCTGATAACCGTGAGGAGAGGACGCTTCACTATAAAAGAAAGGACCGACTTTGGGCCCCACCGCGCGCTTCTACGGACTGTAAGCGGTCCACCTGGACCACTGGGGAAAAGGGGGTGCACCCAAATGTGAAGTCAGGGTCAGTTAGGGATAGTTTTGAGTATATTGTTCATTCAGTGTCCATACTGCAGAAGTGGACAGAGTAAAAGTAGAAACCATTGCAGAATTTGCCTTGAAATTGTTCATGCTATATTGTATATTTTGCTTGTCTTTAGCCCTGTCATTTTACCTTTAACTAGCCTTTATTAACTTATAGTAAATATATATTTTTTTCTTGAACTACCGCGTGTGCGTTCATTTCTGGTTGCGGAGTCCAAACCACCTGCCTTGCTCTCTGTTCACACAGAAACGGCTTCTTTCGCATCACTCTCCCATACAGCTTCTCCTTGTGCAAAGTGTGCTGTATTGTTGACCGATGCACAGTGACACCATCTGCAGCAAGATGATGCTGCAGCTCTTTGGAGGTGGTCTGTGGATTGTCCTTGACTGTTCTCACCATTCTTCTTCTCTGCCTTTCTGATATTTTTCTTGGCCTGCCACTTCTGGGCTTAGCAAGAACTGTCCCTGTGGTCTTCCATTTCCTTACTATGTTCCTCACAGTGGAAACTGACAGGTTAAATCTCTGAGACAACTTTTTGTATCCTTCCCCTGAACAACTATGTTGAACAATCTTTGTTTTCAGATCATTTGAGAGTTGTTTTGAGGAGCCCATGATGCCACTCTTCTGAGGAGATTCAAATAGGAGAACAACTTGCAATTGGTCACCTTAAATACCTTTTCTCATGATTGGATACACCTGGCTATGAAGTTCAAAGCTCAGTGAGGTTACAAAACCAATTTTGTGCTTCAGTAAGTCAGTAAAAAGTAGTTAGGAGTATTTAAATCAATAAAATGATAAGGGTACCCAAATTTTTGCACCGGTGAAATTTTGGTTTAATACATATTGCACATTTTCTGTTAGTACAATAAACCTCATTTCAATCCTGAAATATTACTGTGTCCATCAGTTATTAGATATATCAAATTGAAATGGCTGTTGCAAACACCCAAATATTTAGAACTAAAAATGATTAAGATTAATAGGGGTGCCCAAACTTTTTCATATGACTGTATATACAGTACAGACCAAAAGTTTGGACACACCTTCTCATTCCAAGAGTTTTCTGTATTTTCATGACTATAAAAATTGTAGATTCACACTGAAGGCATCAAAACTATGAATTAACACATGTGGAATTATATACTTAACAAAAAAGTGTGAAACAACTGAAAATATGTCTTATATTCTAGGTTCTTCAAAGTAGCCACCTTTTGCTTTGATTACTGCTTTGCACACTCTTGGCATTCTCTTGATGAGCTTCAAGAGGTAGTCACCTGAAATGGTCTTCCAACAGTCTTGAAGGAGTTCCCAGAGATGCTTAGCACTTGTTGGCCCTTTTGCCTTCACTCTGCGGTCCAGCTCACCCCAAACCATCTCGATTGGGTTCAGGTCTGGTGACTGTGGAGGCCAGGTCATCTGGTGTAGCACCCCATCACTCTCCTTCTTGGTCAAATAGCCCTTACACAGTCTGGAGGTGTGTTTGGGGTCATTGTCCTATTGAAAAATAAAGGATGGTTCAACTAAATGCAAACCCGATGGAATAGCATGTGCGCTGCAAGATGCTCTGGTAACCATGCTGGTTCAGTATTCCTTCAATTTTGAATAAATCCCCAACAGTGTCACCAGCAAAGCACCCCCACACCATCACACCTCCTCCTCCATGCTTCACGGTGGGAACCAGGCATGTAGAGTCCATTCGTTGACCTTTTCTGCGTCGCACAAAGACACAGTGGTTGGAACCAAAGATCTGAAATTTGGACTCATCAGACCAAAGCACAGATTTCCACAGGTCTAATGTCCATTCCTTGTGTTCTTTAGCCCAAACAAGTCTCTTCTGCTTGTTGCCTGTCCTTAGCAGTGGTTTCCTAGCAGCTATTTTACCATGAAGGCCTGCTGCACACAGTCTCCTCTTAACAGTTGTTGTAGAGATGTGTCTGCTGCTAGAACTCTGTGTGGCATTGACCTGGTCTCTAATCTGAGCTGCTGTTAACCTGCGTTTTCTGAGGCTGGTGACTCGGATGAACTTATCCTCCGCAGCAGAGGTGACTCTTGGTCTTCCTTTCCTGGGGTGGTCCTCATGTGAGCCAATTTCTTTGTACCACTTGATGGTTTTGGCCACTGCACTTGGGGACACTTTGAAAGTTTTCCCAATTTTTCGGACTGACTGACCTTCATTTCTTAAAGTAATGATGGACACTCGTTTTTCTTTACTTAGCTGCTTTTTTCTTGCCATAATACAAATTCTAACACTCCATTCAGTAGGACTATCAGCTGTGTATCCACCTGACTTCTGAACAACACAACTGATGGTCCCAACTCCATTTATAAGGTAAGAAATCCCACTTATTAAACCTGACAGGGCACACCTGTGAAGTGAAAACCATTTCAGGTGGCTACCTCTTGAAGCTCATCAAGAGAATGCCAAGAGTGTGCAAAGCAGTAATCAAAGCAAAAGGTGGCTACTTTGAAGAACCTAGAATATAAGACATATTTTCAGTTGTTTCACACTTTTTTAAGTATATAATTCCACATGTGTTAATTCATAGTTTTGATGCCTTCATTGTGAATCTACAATTTTTATAGTCATGAAAATACAGAAAACTCTTGGAATGAGAAGGTGTATCTAAACTTTTGGTCTGTACTGTGTGTGTATATATATATATATATATATATATATATATATATATATATATAGATATAATTAGGTATACACTACCGTTCAAAAGTTTGGGGTCACCCAGACAATTTTGTGTTTTCCATGAAAGCTCACACTTTTATTTATCAAATGAGTTGCAAAATGAATAGAAAATATAGTCAAGACATTGACAAGGTTAGAAATAATTGATTTTTATTTGAAATAATAATTTTCTCCTTCAAACTTTGCTTTCGTCAAAGAATGCTCCATTTGCAGCAATTACAGCATTGCAGACCTTTGGCATTTTAGCTGTTAATTTGCTGAGGTAATCTGGAGAAATTTCACCCCATGCTTCCAGAAGCCCCTCCCACAAGTTGGATTGGCTTGATGGGCACTTTTTGTGTACCATACGGTCAAGCTGCTCCCACAGCAGCTCAATGGGGTTGAGATCTGGTGACTGCGCTGGCCACTGCATTACAGATAGAATACCAGCTGCCTGCTTCTTCCCTAAATAGTTCTTGCATAATTTGGAGGTTTGCTTTGGGTCATTGTCCTGTTGTAGGCTGAAATTGGCTCCAATTAAGTGCTGTCCACAGGGTATGGAATGGCGTTGCAAAATGGAGCGATGGCCTTCCTTATTCAAAATCCCTTTTACCTTGTACAAATCTCCCACTTTACCAGCACCAAAGCAACCCCAGACCATCACATTACCTCCGCCATGCTTGACAGATGACGTCAGGCACTCTTCCAGCATCTTTTCAGTTGTTCTGCGTCTCACAAATGTTCTTCTGTGAGATCCAAACACCTCAAACTTCGATTCGTCTGTCCATACCACTTTTTTCCAATCTTCCTCTGTCCAATGTCTGTGTTCTTTTGCCCATATTAATCTTTTCCTTTCATTAGCCAGTCTCAGATATGGCTTTTTCTTGGCCACTCTGCCCTGAATGCCAGCATCCCTGAGTCGCCTCTTCACTGTAGACGTTGACACTGGCGTTTTGCGGGTACTATTTAATGAAGCTACCAGTTGAGGACCTGAGATGCGTCGATTTCTCAGACTAGAGACTCTAATGTACTTGTCTTGCTGCTCAGTTGTGCAGCGGGGCCTCCCACTTCTCTTTCTACTCTGGTTAGAGCCTGTTTGTGCTGTCCTCTGAAGGGAGTAGTACACACCGTTGTAAGAAATCTTCAGTTTCTTGGCAATTTCTCGCATGGAATAGCCTTCATTTCTAAGAACAAGAATAGTCTGTCGAGTTTCACATGCAAGTTCTCTTTTTCTGGCCATTTTGAGAGTTTAATTGAACCAACAAATGTAATGCTCCAGATTCTCAAATAGCTCAAAGGTCAGTTTTATAGCTTCTCTAACCAGCAAAACTGTTTTCAGCTGTGCTAACATACTTGCACACGGGTTTTCAAGGGTTTTCTAAACATCCATTAGCCTTCTTACACAGTTAGCAAACACAATGTACCATTAGAACACTGCAGTGATGGTTGCTGGAAATAGGCCTCTATACACCTATGTAGATATTGCATTAAAAACCAGACCTTTGCAGCTAGAATAGTCATTTACCACATTAACAATGTATAGAGTGTATTTCTGATTCATTTAATGTTATCTTCATTGAAAAAAACTGTGCTTTTCTTTCAAAAATAAGGAAATTTCTAAGTGACCCTAAACTTTTGAACGGTAGTGTATTTATTTTCCAGTAGGTGCACACTTGAAATGTGAAATGTGGTCACTCCAATCAAATGTGCCAAGTAGAAAAATATTTATTATTATTGTACTTGATATTATTATAATTTATTATTGTTTTCATAAATCCATAGTGCAGGTGAAAAAAAAAAAATCAAACTTTGTAATGTACTTTATTAACCCCTTATCGAACAAGAACGTAATAGTATGTCATTGGTCGCATGGGGATGCATGGAGAAGGCTCAGGAGCCTATGTTCTATACAATCAAGGTGGGTGCCAGCTGTATAATACAGCCGGCACCCTCCGCTAACATCTGCGATTAGTGCCGACATTGATTGCTGCTGTTAACACTTTAGATGCTGCAGTTAAATGCGACTGCAGCTTCTAAAGTGCGCAGGCGCCACAGGCATCGCCATCTTTTACCGATCGCCGCCCTCTGGAATGTCATTGGAAGGCAGCGATTGGTTGCCATAACAGCCGGGAGCCTATTGAAGGCTCCCAGGCTTGTCATTGCCATAGTTCTATTATTAGAAGTGAATGGATTTTACTATACTTTACAGTGTGAAAGATCAGACCCACTAGGGTTCAAGGTCCCTAGGGAATCTGAGCATAAAAGTAAAAGGGAAAAAAAAAGTTTTTAATAGTATTAAAAAAACACAAGTTTAAATCACCCCCCCCCCCCCTTCCCTTAGATCACATATAAAAAATAAACAAAAGTAAACATAAACACTTTAGGGATCCCATTTTAAACGGACACTGTGCACAGAGTACAGGACAAAATTGCTCAAATAGGAAATAAAGACAGGAGTAATAGTTGAAGATTCAGACACTTTTCTTTAGCAAAGTTTGTCCCATTCACTTGCACCATTCAATAAAGATGGGTGGAAATACATTAGTTAAAAACATCAACTAAATAAAGAAATGGCATATATTTTTCCTTTACTTTCACAGCCACTCCAGCTGTGACAATGATGTTATGTACATAATTTATGTCACTACTGCAGGCAGTTGCTGACTTCACTGACCATGTGCTGTATGTGCAGGTATCACTGCTGATGCACTAGTGATTGGCTGCAGCAGGCACATAAGTAATGTGTGTGACATCATTGCTGCAGGACTAGTAAGGACAACCAAAGAGGCAGTACTGTAGTGGCGGTACAAGTGAAGTGATTTTGCCAGAAATTTTGTGGGATAGAAAAATGTCATTAATGGTGAAACCCCTTTACACTCTACTGCTATGTGTGCAGTTACCTTGATTTATCAACCCAAAACACACCCTTACAGTTGTGCTAAAAGATTTACATACCCCGGCAGATTTTTTGGTTTTTTGACCTTTTTTCAAAGAATATGAATGATAACACAAAAACTTTTTCTCCACTCATGGTTAGTGGTTGGTTGAAGCCATTTATTGTCAGACTTCTGTGTTTTCTCTTTTTAAATCATAATGACAACCAAAAACATCAAAATGACCCTGTTCAAAAGTTCACATACCCTGGTGATTTTGGCCTGATAACATGCCCAAAAACCAAACCACGGTCAGGTAGACCAACTAAAATTTCGACCACAACTGCCCGGGAAATTGTTCAGGATGCAAAGAAAAACCCACACATAACATCAGCTGAAAAACAGGACTCTCTGAAAACTATCAGTGTGGCTGTTTCAAGATGCACATTAAGGAGTCACTTGAAGAAAAATGGGCTGCATGGTCGAGTTGTCAGAAGAAAGCCATTACTGCGCAAATGCCACAAAGAATCTCGCCTTCAATACGCCAAACAGCACAGAGACAAGCCTCAAAACTTCTGGAACAAGGTAATTTGGAGTGATGAGACAAAAATCAAACTTTGTTTGAGCTTCAAAGGCACAGGAAACTTGGTCAAAGTTGAAGGAAAGATGAATGCAGCACGTTATCAGCAAATACTGGAGGCAAATTTGCACTCATTGGCCAGGAAGCTGCGCATGGGACGTACTTGGACGTTCCAACATGACAACGATCCAGAACACAAGGCCAAGTCGACCTGTCATTGGCTACAGCAGAAGAAAGTGAAGGTTCTGGAGTGGCCATCTCAGTCTCCTGACCTCAATATCATTGAGCCACTCTGGGGAGATCTCAAGCGCGCAGTACATACAAGACAGCCCAGGAATTTACAGGAACTGGAGACTTTTTGGCAAGAAGAATGGGCAGTTTTACCATCTGAGAAAATAAAGAGCCTCATCCACAACTACCATAAAAGACTTCAAGCTGTCATTGATGTTAAGGGGGCCATACATGGTGTTAAGAACTGGGGTATGTGAACTTTTGAACAGGGACATTTTTGATGTTTTTGGTTGTCATTATGATTTAAAAAGAAAAAACACAGAAGTTTGACAATAAATGGCTTCAACCAACCACTAACCATGAGTGGGGAAAAAGTTTTTGTGTTTATAATTCATATTCTCTGAAAAAAGGCCAAAAAAAAAAAATCTGCCGGGGTATGTAAACTTTTTAGGACAACTGTATCTATATTGCACAAGTACATTTCTGAAAGTCACTTAAATTATCTACGAGTAGTTTTTTATTTGAAAATATTCAGACAGATTTTAATATTTTGCTGCCTTTATGACCTCTTACAGGAGTTTGAGGCCACTCTTTGCTTGGAACGCAACAGCATATAGAAAGTTTGTGTTATTCTAATGAATAGTGAAGCAAAATCCCACTTTGAATTGTGATAACATTTGCAGAGGTAAGCCAAAGGAATATGACAACCAAATGGTAATGTGAGCCATTCCTTGAGAAAACATAGAACTTTCTTGCAGCCGATCTTGATAATATAGATCTTTGTCTTTAAATTACTGTAATCTTGTCATTTCCTCAATATATCATGATGTAGATGGACATGTAAATTTAATGTTTACTTGTCCTTTCCCTTCTGGGAAGAGGACATCAATGTAAATGGTTGAGTAGTTTAACTTGTACCTGGAGGCTACATAGCATAAAGCAGGGGTCCCCAAACTTTTTACACAGGGAGCCAGTTCACTGTCCCTTAGACAGTTGGAGGGCCGGACTATAAGAAAAACTATGAAAATCCCTATGCACACTACATCTCATTTTAAAGTAAAACAAAAAGGGAACAAATACAACATTCAAAATAAAGAAATAGTTTTTGGCTAATGAGATGGTCAACGTCCGGTTCCATATTTGTCACTGCTAGCCGTAACAAGTGATGCAAGTGCACATCGGTTAGTCTAGATCTGGTTGGAGATTTCAGATGTTTCATTCTGGAAAAAGTCTGTTCACAAACATAAGTGCTGCCAAAGATTGTTGCCATTTTGAGTGCATGATTCCTGAGATTAGGATAGGTCTCAGAGGAGAGAGATGCATAGAAGTTAAGCAAGCTGCTTGCCTTGAATGCATCTTTCAGAGAGTCACAATTCTGCAATTCAGCCAGTTCCATTTGGTAAATTGCATCCACATTTTCAATGTCAATAGAAAATGGGTTACGGAAAAGCTGTATGTCCTGTTCATGGAGATGAAGCTCTTTTAAATCTGAATTGAAACTCCTTTTGCAAATTTTCCAGTGAATTCACACATGTTTCTTTTGGGAATGCAATCAAGGGGTTTTCCGCTAACAGATTTTGAGTTAAGGGGAGATGGCAGAAATTTTCCTCCTTCACTTGTTTGATAAGGAGGCCTACTTTTACTTCAAATGCTTTCACATGTGATTGCATATCACAGATGAGCTTCCCTTTTCCTTGAAGTTGCACATTGAAACTGTTGAGTAGCTCTGTTACATCTGTCAGAAAGGCAAGGTGCCATTTCCATTCTGCATCATTGAGCTCTGGTACTTCTTTGTTTTTTGAAAGCATAAAATCTGTAATCTGTGGAAGTAAGTCATAAAAATGTCTCAAAACTCTCCCTCGACTCAGCCAACGGACTTCTGTGTGGTACAGAACATCTTCATAGGCAACATCTAGCTCAGACAGAAATTCCTGAAATTGTCTGTGGTTTAGTGCATTAGTTCTAATGAAGTTAACACAAGATACCACAATTTTCATAACAGAGTCCCACTTCAGTGATTTACTACATAGCGCTTGTTGGTGGATGAGGCAATGTATGGCTATTGGATGAGAATGATTACGTTTGTCCATCTCTTGGTTAATGCGAGCAATTACTCCTTTCTTAGACCCCACCATTCTAGGCGCACCATCAGTTGTCACACTGGCTAGTTTAGCCCAGTCCAGCTCCAAATCCTTCACAGTTTGGGAAAGCTTTTCATAGATATCCTCTCCTGTAGTTGTTCCTTTGATGCTTTGCAGTGCACCAAGCTCTTCCATGACTTCGAAATTGTCATTCATCCCACGAATAAAAATTAGAAGTTGTGCAGAATCACGAACATCATTGCTCTCGTCAAGTGCCAAGGAAAAATAAGAAAGTTTTCTTGCGGAGTTTTGCAAATGCTGATGCAAATTGTCTCCCATTTCTTCAATCCTTCGTGTAATTGTAGATCCTGAAAGACTAATTGTACTAAATAAGTCTGACTTTTCTGGACACATCTCTTTGGCAGCAGAAAGAAGGCACTCTTTAACAAATTCTCCCTCCACGAATGGTCTGCCAGTGCACGCTATTAGCTTGGCAACTTGAAAACTTGCTCGCAGTGATGAAATATTTAGCTGCTTCTGCTTCACAAAAGTATTTTGCTGAGTTGTCAATGAATGTTTCAGTTTTAATATTTTATCTTTTCTTACATCTCCAACCAAACAATCATATTTATCTTTATGTTGAGTTTGATAATGTTGACGCAAATTGTATTCTTTGAACACAGCCACTATATTCTGACATATCAAACACACAGCTTTTTCCTTGTACTGCATGAAAAAGTAATCATAAGTCCACTGTTCTTTGAATATCCTACACTCCGAGTCAATTTTTCTCTTTTTTGACGTCATTGTTTCCTAGGGATTCCAAATTGCCATTAGTAAAATACCAATAGATATATATACAGCCCTACAAAAACAATATATACCAACAATAATACTGTACACACACTGTACCTCAGATTATAACACTTACATACACTGTACTCCCCAAATACAGCACAGTGCACCTCTGAAATGTGCTTCTCTCTTCCCGCAAATAGGTCCAGCACTCTGCCCCCATATAAGTCCAGATCTCTCCCCCATATAGGTCCAGCTCTTTCCCTCATATAGGTCCCATGCAGTCTCCCCCATATAGGTCCCATGCAGTCTCCCCCATATAGGTCCCATGCAGTTTCCATCATATAGGGCCAGCTCTCTCCCCCATATAGGTCCCATGCAGTCTCCCCCATATAGGTCCCATGCAGTCTCCCCCATATAGGTCCCATGCAGTCTCCCTCATATAGGGTCAGCTCTTTCCCCCATATAGGTCCCATGCCCCCCCATATAGGTCCCATGCTCTCCCCCATATAGGTCCCATGCAGTCTCCCCCATATAGGTCCCATGCAGTCTCCCCCATATGGGTCCCATGCAGTCTCCCTCATATAGGGCCAGCTCTTTCCCCAATATAGGTCCCATGCCCCCCCATATAGGTTCCATGCCCCCCCCATATGGGTTCCATGCCCCCCCCATATAGGTCCAATGCCCCCCCCATATAGGTCCCATGCAGTCTCCCTCATATAGGGCCAGCTCTCTCCCCCATACAGGTCCAGGTATCTCCCCCATATAGGTCCAGGTCTTCCCCCATATATGTCCGGCTCTCCCCCATATAGGTCCCATCAATCCCCCATATAGGTCCCATCAATCCCCCATATAGATCCAGCTCTCTGATCCCCCTCCATGCCCAGTAAAAAAAAAAAGTGAAAATATACTTTACGTAGCACTGCAGCCGCTCCCGCGCTGTGGTCCCAGCTCCTCTGTCTTCGGCTGTAAGGCCTAGATGAGCACGTCGTGCGTCATGACGTGATCATTCTAGGTCCGGACGACGAGCGCCGAGCGTCTACACAAGAACGAGACTTCCCGTGTAGTGCTCGGTGGGTTATTTCAATTGTAAGTGCCTGTGCCCTCACAATTGAAATAACAAAAGGAAATTGCGACGCGGGCCGGGTGCGGATGACGAGCGCCGAGCGTCTACACAGGAACGAGACTTCCCGTGTAGCGCTCGGCGGGTTATTTCAATTGTAAGCGCCGCCTGTGCGCTCACAATTGAAATAACACAAGGAAATTGCGACGCGGGCCGGGTAAATGGCCTCCGGGGGCCAGATGCGGCCCGCGGGCCGTAGTTTGGGGACCCCTGGCATAAAGCATGTGGGAACCTCACACCATAATTGAGTGCTACTCCAAGCTAGGGAAATAGGATGTGGGTAGCTCGTACTGATTCTTGCATGCCTATCATTTAATATTACTTGGTATAAGCAGTACGCTTTTTGTAAACTTTGAACACATACACACACCAAAGGAAGGTAAGGTAATAAGGTTGGTAATAATCATTGCCATGTATTAAAGTGATTATGCAGGGAAAGCTTACAGGTGCATTCTCTCCACTGGATATGCTTTATTACTAATATATAACATGGTCTCCCAGAGCCCTGATGATTACCTTTGCAGAGCAGAGCTGGGGAAGCCGGAAGTATCATCCCTCTGGCTCCCCTGCTGCTGTTCCGCCTTCTCGGTCACATAACCAACTCTGCAGTACTTTGTGGACCTGCAATAGGAGTAGAGCGAAGTCGGAGCAGCAGTAGAGAAGGCAGCTTGCAGAGACTTCTGGCACCCCGCTGCTCACTGCAAATGTAATCAGTGGGGCTCAGGGTGATCTGCTTATATATTAGCAATAAAGCTTATGCAGTGCATAATAAGATTTATTTTGTCATCCATAATCCCTTTAGGTTGAGGCCACATGTTGTGGAAAAGCTGTGTGTTTTTGTTTCAGATTTTACTGTTTTTTGGAGCTAAAGCCAAGAGTGGATTTAGCAGAAGGGAGAAGTACAAGGGCTGCCTTTTATATTTAACATTATCTTAAGAAGACACTCTTGGCTTGGGCTCAAAAACCCACAGCAAATCTTCAACAAAATCGCAGCTTTTCTGCAACATGTGGCCTTAGCCTTAAGGTTTTTTTTTTCCAGTTATCAGCACAGGAAGGACTTGCTCCCAATGTCAGTCTTTGATGAATGTCCTAAGTAAATTGTAATTGTATTGTAGATTGGACTGTTGTGGAATGTTACAGTGCAAATACAGACTTCAGGATTCATGGGATGGAGCTATTGTCTGGAGCCATGTTAATGAATATATTGGTGAATGACCGTACACAACTAGATTCCTTCTTATAATAGCAAAAATACTCACTTTATAATAAACAGGACAGAAATGAATGCAATGTAAATTTTTAGAGAATCTCCTGAATCAAATGGGGTTTTCCCTTTATGAATTGGTGCCTCCATGGCTGAGATACTGCTGTTTTTGTCCATATGCATTCAACAAGGGCATTATAGTTGTTTCAAAGAGGTAAGTGGCAACATCCTTATTGCTCCAGAGAGCCTAATATCAACAAAATTTGCAACATCTCAGCAATTCCCTAATTCCCTATAATGTAGTGCAGCCTACTGGATTTTATTAGAAAATGTTTATATTGTGCAGTTTAATTGTTAAGATGTGTTAAGAAGTGGCAGACTGGTCGAAAGTGTAAACTGAATAAGGTTTTATCCGCATGTGGACTTGCAGCCATGAACTGCTGACCGCTGCCAAAGTCTAAGTTACTTGCTGAGTTTTCCTCAGCCAAAATAGTTGACACATTTTCAGACGAGTATTTTACATGTGTGAACATACTCTTAGATGCAGAACTCACTTTGTGTGGTATTTTGTGTTGTCAGTAAACTGTGATAGTCAGTAATCATATATTGCAACTTGATGGGTTCGGTTGGGATTAATTCCAGGGCTGTGAAGGCGGTAGTTCACACCACTGACTTGGACTCTTTTATTTTTTGTCACAGCCTGACTCCGACTCCTGCATAAATGGCCATGACCAACCGTAGTCAGTCAGAAGCAGTAAAGATAATCTAGTTCATTAAAAAAACAGTGTTTGAGTCCCAATGAGAGTAAATGTGCAACAAACTCTGCATCTAGTTAATTCTACAATATTTCAAATTGTATAATATAATTAAATAATGAATCATTTTATTTAGAAGCCAGAGTCGGTTACTTTTTTCTGACTCGACCCAGTATTGCTCCCGACTCGGACTCCACAGTCCTGGTTAATTCATGTTTCCATGATTGTAAAAGTTGAATTGCATACTATTTTTTTTCTTGCCATCAAAAGTGGCAAAACCCTGACAAAACCCATCAATGCAAGGAACAGAACCGTATTTAAACTTTAGTAACCATATAAAAGAAGTATTTTGCTGAAAAAGGAGGATGTGAAAAACCCCCCGCACATATACTTCATAGTCTTCATATTATGAAACCTGAATAAACACTGAATTCTGCCTGCTCAAAGTATAGAGATAAAGTTGTCCTGTTCCTTGCTACACATTTCTGTGACTTAACCTGTTAAGTTTTAAACTATTGGCCATGAGATGATTTTTAGTCATGTGGTTTACAGACGGTCAGGTAACAGGAAACCACTTAGTCACTAGCGTCACTTTGCCTGTCTGGGGTGATTATTATGTAAGTGCAAGCCTCCTCAAAGCAACAACCTGCAAGGAATGTGCCTGACAATAACCAGGGAGGCTGTTTGACTCTATTATGTATTATATTTTCTTGTGTAAAAGTTGCTACTAGTGAATGGCTAGACTAAATGTGAATGCTCAGCAAAATGGCTGCCTATGTCTCCCTCATGTATTTTCCTTATAGAATGATACTATCACTTTAATGTACAGGTACTTGATCAACATCGGGCTTTACTTTTCAGGATTGCCTGAATTAAAATGGTTGTATTGCCCTTGACAACCAATCAAAGTTAAAGCATTCCTCCATTTCTAAAAAAAAAATATTCATGAATGAATAGCACATGTAAATATAAGAAATTTTGTAATATGTTTAATAAAAAAAAAAAAAAAAAGTTTAATTTTCCTTATCTACACTCAGACTGTTTGTGTATATAGAGATCAGTCTCTGTATTCGGCTTACGCACACAGAACTCTATGGAGATGAGGAGGAGGAGGCTGATCCCCGCTGGCAAGTTGATTTGCCTCATTTGGTGTAGTGGTAAAGTCTTGTCTTATCTTTAAGTTTCATCACAGTCACAAAAGTTCCCAGAGTCAAGTGTAATGGAGAGTAGCATTATCAGTAATTTATGTGTTTTCCAGCAGCCTCCTCCTTATTAAAAACATATTTTTGAATAAGATTTATTACAAAGTTTCTCCCGTTCACTTGTGCTGCTCATTTATGAGAGGATGTTTTAAATGCTTTTCTCTTTTATTTGTCAAATTCTGTTAGAAAAATGAAAGTTGAACCTGAAAGCTGTGGTCACAGGGTCTTCTTTAGGCTGTGTTCACATCTGTTTTGAGACTTCCATTTTTCACTTACATTATTGAACAGAAATTCTGGTTGGGACAGATTTGTCATGTGATGCAAACATATGGTTGCTAATGGACCACATTGAATATACAGTCATATGAAAAAGTTTGGGCACCCCTATTAATCTTAATCATTTTTAGTTCTAAATATTTGGGTGTTTGCAACAACCATTTCAATTTGATATATCTAATAACTGATGGACACAGTAATATTTCAGGATTGAAATTAGGTTTATTGTACTAACAGAAAATGTGCAATATGCATTAAACCAAAATTTGACCGGTGCAAAAATTTGGGCACCCTTATCATTTTATTGATTTGAATACTCCTAACTACTTTTTACTGACTTACTGAAGCACAAAATTGGTTTTGTAACCTCACTGAGCTTTGAACTTCATAGCCAGGTGTATCCAATCATGAGAAAAGGTATTTAAGGTGGCCAATTGCAAGTTGTTCTCCTATTTTAATCTCCTCTGAAGAGTGGCATCATGGGCTCCTCAAAACAACTCTCAAATGATCTGAAAACAAAGATTGTTCAACATAGTTGTTCAGGGGAAGGATGCAAAAAGTTGTCTCAGAGATTTAACCTGTCAGTTTCCACTGTGAGGAACATAGTAAGGAAATGGAAGACCACAGGGACAGTTCTTGTTAAGCCCAGAAGTGGCAGGCCAAGAAAAATATCAGAAAGGCAGAGAAGAAGAATGGTGAGAACAGTCAAGGACAATCCACAGACCACCTCCAAAGAGCTGCAGCATCATCTTGCTGCAGATGGTGTCACTGTGCATCGGTCAACAATACAGCACACTTTGCACAAGGAGAAGCTGTATGGGAGAGTGATGCGAAAGAAGCCGTTTCTGAAAGCACGCCACAAACAGAGTCGCCTGAGGTATGCAAAAGCACATTTGGACAAGCCAGCTTCATTTTGGAAGAAGGTCCTGTGGACTGATGAAACAAAGATTGAGTTGTTGGGTCATACAAAAAGGCGTTATACATGGCGTCCAAAAAAACACAGCATTCCAAGAAAAACACTTGCTACCCACTGTAAAATTTGGTGGAGGTTCCATCATGCTTTGGGGCTGTGTGGCCAATGCCGGCACCGGGAGTCTTGTTAAAGTTGAGGGTCGCATGGATTCAACTCAGTATCAGCAGATTCTTGAGAATAATGTACAAGAATCAGTGACGAATTTGACGTTACGCCGGGGATGGATATTTCAGCAAGACAATGATCCAAAACACAGCTCCAAATCTACTCAGGCATTCATGCAGAGGAACAATTACAATGTTCTGGAATGGCCATCCCAGTCCCCAGACCTGAATATCATTGAACATCTGTGGGATAATTTGAAGCGGGCTGTCCATGCTCGGCGACCATCAAACTTAACTGAACTGGAATTGTTTTGTAAAGAGGAATGGTCAAAAATACCTTCATCCAGGATCCAGGAACTGATTAAAAGCTACAGGAAGCGACTAGAGGCTGTTATTTTTGCAAAAGGAGGATCTACTAAATATTAATGTCACTTTTCTGTTGAGGTGCCCATACTTTTGCACCAGTCAAATTTTGGTTTAATGCATATTGCACATTTTCTGTTAGTACAATAAACCTCATTTCAATCCTGAAATATTACTGTGTCAATCAGTTATTAGACATATCAAATTGAAATGGCTGTTGCAAACACCCAAATATTTAGAACTAAAAATGATTAAGATTAATAGGTGTGCCCAAACTTTTTCATATGACTGTAATGGGGTCTGTTGGGTAGCTTTCATGTTGTCTGTCATTTTGCTGGACGAATAGAAATCCTCAATGCCCAGTATATGTGATTGGGGACACTCAGCAATGGATGGCTGTATTTTGGTTGTAAATTGAAGCTTGCTTGTGTAACTAAACCTTAATGTTGAACACTCAGGCAACATAAACCACATTGACATGGCTGTATTGCTGCTCCTTATAACTTCCAAACTATACTAAGCTGTAATTCGGTGCCTATACAAGTGTAAAGCCTGGTACTGTACCTATGTATACTTCCAATTTCATATGTATTTTTCACTGGAGTTATTGTATCTAGCTGAGAATTACTCCCTTATGTCTGGCTGTCTAAAAATATGGTATAGTGACACAAGGAAACCTTCTTGTGTTAGTCTGCCAAACAGACTATCTACATGGTCCCACTGTGTTAATGAACACTAACAAACAATGGTTTGGCCCATTAACCACATTTATTGCTTATCCACAAGTTAGGTGATACATTTATGATTGCTGGGACGTGTACTGATCATGAGAATCGGACTTCCATGTTCCCTGTTTGAATGAAACGAGACAGTTATATAGGAGTTTTTGAGCAGCACAACTCCCATTCATGAAAACTGGAAATATTAGAGATACAAAAGGGACACCAACTGTAGTGAAAGCATAGAAGTTGGCAAAATGTTGTCATGTGGTGACACAACCAACCATAGCTAGCCAGGTTATCTTTTGGATGTAATGTGAATTTCAACACATTTAGTATACAGCAAGGTTTTTTTTTCCAAACTGTTTTTATGGAAAAAATGAAAACCCAGATACATGTAGACATAATAGTAATCCATAGAGAATACAGCAAATATAAAATGGCCAGAGCTTCTTAAAACAGAAGGTATTTTTTTATCATCACTTCCATCACATATCCACACAACAATGCATCCTTATTTTTGGATAGTGAGTGGAGACTTGCAAAATTAGTTCCTTGGTCCCCCAAAGGGTCAGCTCTGCATCCAGAACCGAACTAATACTTTAATAACATATAAAATAATGTCAGTAATTGATTTTTTCTCTTATTCCTCTGTGATTCTCCATATTTGCAGGTACACTGATACATAATAGCATTGGAAACACCCAACAGCTGTTTATTGCTGTGGAGCTTTCTCTATGTAAAAATCCAGAACTTTACGTTTTATAAAACATTATAGCTGTTAAATTCATTGGTTTCAGTGAGTAGTCTTGAGATTTCATTGTACGCCGCAAAGATTCAAGACACTCTGTGCCAGATGCAGCAAAGCAGTCCCAGAATATAACAGAGCCTCCTCCATGTTTCACAGTAGGGACAGTGTTCTTTTCAAGATATGCTTCATTTTTCCGTCTGTGAACATAGAGCTGATGTGCCTTGCCAAAAATTTCAATTTTTGTCTCATCTGTCCATAGGACATTCTCCCAGAAGCTTTGTGGCTTGTCAACATGTAGTTTGGCAAATTACTTTTGTCAGATTCAAGTTATTTCTGTGACCATTGTGGGTTTTTCTTTCATTAAACAAGGGGTACCAACAATTTTGTCCACGTGTGTATATATAATGTAAACACTAGTTCGCTACTCATTTTAGTCCCCATCCAGAGTTGATGCTCTGGTGGTATTGAAGAGGTGAGTAATGTGTGACCTCATGGAAACGACCGAGTGTAAGCACAGCTAAGAAATTCTTCATTTTCTCTGCCCATTGTCATTAGAATTTATGAAACGCCAAAAAATATCAGCCAAAGTTTATCACTAACATAAAGTACAATTTGTCACAAAATTGGCTTCATTTTAAGAATAGTTGGAAGTAAAATACATTGTGTTCTTACAAGTTCAGTACAAATCCAGTGTCAATCCAGAATCTTAAAAAAAATATTGCAAGCTTCAAGTCGCTCATTGAGTGCTTTCCTTTGCCCTGCTGTCAGCAGTAACAGAAGAATGTTGGTACCACACCTATCTTATTCCTGAGATTAATCCTGTGTTCAATCAAGTCACCGTCCATTAAGTGCAAATTTGAAGAACTTGGCAAGATGTTTTAGGTAGGCTGTATGCTATTGAAGTAATATTATAAAGTGTTTTCATCCAAAGTTCACAGACAGGTCTTGGTTGAACCTGATTCCTTTTGACTGCTGCTTTTTTCAGGAAAATGATCACTTTTACTCATAATGAAATGAAAAATTCCAGACAAATTCCTCCCATGCTGGAGGGGAAAAATAAAGTAAAATATTAAATCTTGCAGTAACAAACAGGTGAACTTGTAAAGAAAAACTCTTGTCCCTTATAAAAACAAACTGAATAAAAATAAATCTGAAACCACAAATGTTGAAAAGCTGCTATTTATATATATATAAAAAAAAATTTGAAGGACATTACTGATATATGTACATTCATTTCCACCATTGCTGACATGACTTAAAGACATGACTCTTTGTTAGAAGGGCCTCCCAAAAAAATAAAGAAAAACTATTACTGGTGTGTTGCTACTTTTGTTCTCCATCAATTGGCTGAGATCTGTGGGACAATCCTACTACAAATGTTTAGGTTCCCTGTAGTGCCATTACTGGGAAATATAAAGGGGTTGTCAGGCGTACTGTAACCGAAAAACTGTCCACAGACAGGCCTCTGGTGTATGGCTGAGGCCAGTGATGGACTACGCCAGTCACATGCCATTGATGTTACATCATCGCTGTAGCCCGATTAACAAACACCAGTGGAAGCAGTGGAGACTGAGAGCTGGGGCAGCGGGGGATTTAATATTATTATTATTTCTCTGGTCTTACCCTAAGTTTTCAGTTCTCCTTCAGTGCCTCCAGAGAGTAAATGGAGAATTACACAATTTTAACTAAAACCAGTAGTCTATCTGTGTAATGCGCTGATGAGATGGATCCTCCAGAGAAAGAGACACACCTCATACTCACTCTCCATAACAACAGGTGCACAGAATTAGGGGGACATTTTCCTGCAGGTCATCCAATGTGGTGTATCTCATAATGTGTTTGCAATGTCCCACCACAGGCCTCTATGTGGGGGAAACAGGGCAGAGACTCCCAGTGGCTGCACATTTCTCCGGAGAAGACCACTCTATTGAAGATTTGCGGGTTGTGGTTTTAATGGGACATTTTAAGATGCAGGGGGAGAGAAAGGAATGGGAATATAAGTTAATGCAAAAATTTCAAAGTCTGCAATTTGGACTTAATATTCATGCCAGTTTCATGTCACACTATGTATGAACTGTGAGGGTCACAAATCACCACCTGATAGCAAACAGATAACAGCTAGAATTACTGATCCCTCCGAACGCCCCATAAGTTTCCAGATTGTTTTTTGACCTGTTGTAAATAACTTCTCTACTTACAGTATATTGCATTTTGTTTTTTTTAAGGATTGGAAGACCCTTTGAAGGTCCATGTCTTTAGTGTATAAAAAGTTTGTGAATTTTCAGTTTCTTGTATAACACCATGTCTGATGAAGAGAAGTAGTACTCTCGAAAGCTTACCATCAAATATGCCTAGTTAGCCTCTAAAAGGTATCGCCTGATTTCTTCACTCTTCCATCTCCACCCTGGCTAATGGTTACAGGTGCATCTCAATAAATTAGAATATTTTTGAAACGTTCATTAATTTCAGTAATTCAATCCATAGTCAGCAGTCTTCCATGATTGTGTGTCCTACTGAACCAGACTGAGGGACCATTTAAAGGCTTAGGAAAAATTGGCAGGTGACACACTGAATTTACAATACTGCACTTTTTTACAATATTCAAATTTTCTTAGATTTGGGTTTTCATTACCTGTAATCCATAATCCACATTTACAGAAATAAAACACTTGAAATAGAACACTGTGTTTAAAGAATCTAGAAAATATAGGTGGCCAATTTTTTAATGTAATTACTGAAAGAAAGAAATGTTTCAAAGATATTCTAATTTATTGAGCTGCACCTGTACAGTATATGCCCCAAATGTGGGACCTACACTAGAGAACACCCCTTGAAAATCTCTTTCTCATTCAGAGTCCCTGTCGTTGTTTGCATTGCATTTAAAGATCTGAACCATTGTTAAGATTAAATATTGCGATTTTCCCATTCAGCATTGAGAATAAAGCAGAGTGTGCCTGTAAAGCTGTGCCAACCAGGAGGAGAGGTGGATCTTTTACTGTAATTGCTTCTATAATGACTTGAAGGAAAGTGAATTTCCTCTGAGTTGAAATTCTGTTTTTCCTACATTCCTTGCTTCCGGAGTGGATATAACCACAAAGAATTTGTGTTACGGGCCATGGATCTGGTAATTGTGGGGAGCTTGCTTATAGCAGGCTCTCTCTAGAATTACAAAGCCTTGGTCAGAAGCCGTGCATTTTTGTGCCGTGACCAAAGACTGCTCATGAGAACCAACCTTGTTTTTCTCCATTGGTTTTGGAAATTGGTGGTTTCTTTCTGTATTCTCTAACCTGCTTGTCTTGTGAAATAAACAATAATCGATCAGTGTTCACCAAACACCACACCACAATATTGTTGTAGTGAATACCGATGACACTTCTCCACCCCAAGATCCAACATTGTCTTGTCAAATTCATTCCAGAGATAGGAATGAGAATGAGATCCTTCTCAAAGGCAGCTCACTGCCGTGAACCCTGGCACCAGGGTATGCAGCTGCTGTTTTAATTGGTAACCTCTGTGGATTATGTGACTTTTTCATCTTTTTTTTAATAATTTTTTCTATGTAGGCAATGTGACCAAAAACAGCAATTTTGTTGTTGTTTTTAATTTTTATATTTTATGGCCTTCTTCTTCTTCTCCTTCTCCTTCTATTAGATTGGGAAAATGGCTATTTATGTTGTGATTTTTTATTTTTTATTTAATACCTTACTTTTTATTTTTGAACATTTACTTAGTTCCATACAGGGACTTGAATTTGTGGTGGTGTGATTCCTACTGTAATATTTTGCAATGTAGAGTCTGGTAAAGGATTACTTATGATAGTGATGTGGGAGCCTTGGGAGCTCCTTGTCACCATAGCAAAACTTCAGTGCCTCATGATTGCATCGCTGGTGTGCCGATGAGATAGGGGGCAAACACAAAAAGACCCCTTAGATGTCACCACCATTATCAATGGTAGCATGTATGAGGATTACACGGCTGCGAATGGTGTTTTCACCTCTCGCAACTATTATGCAAGGATGTCATCTGTGTGTTTATAGCTGACATCCTGTCCCCATGGTGCCATCTTCATGACATACTATTGTGTCAGTTCGCAGAAACAGGCACTCACCCCTGATGTTATAGTACAACATGGTTAGGAAAGGATTAAGGGATTATGGACCCCAGGCTGTTCAGAAAGCACTATCTCCTCCCACATTTGCGCCAAAGGTCCCTGTGACAGAATAATGTCCCATAGTGGCCCTTCACGCAGTATAGGTCTCATAGAGGACCCTCCACACAGTATAATGTCATATAGTTTCCCCTTCACACAGTATGATGTCCCATAGTAGCCTCCATACAGTATAATGTCTGACCATAGCCCCTCCACACAGTATAATGTGCCATAGTGGCACATACATAGGGATGACCGATCTCGTTCTCATTTGGGGTTCACACCTATGAACTACTATTCTACTTTGGGGTCTTTTCAGATACCAGAGTATAATAAGCAGAGGCCCCAGGGAGGTGAGTAAACAGGGTTACTCACCTTCCCTGGGCTTTGGCTAAGTGGTCCATGTCTTCCAACCTCCTGAATGACAACAGGGACCGCTGAGGCCTATTATTGGGCCTCAACAGTCACTTGGGTCTCACTGGTGTAACAATACTTGTGTCTATGCATCATCACCCTGACATAATTCAGGAGGCTTAGAGAGCATGGGTACCTGTGCTCTGGAGCCCAGGGGAGGTGAGTAACACTGTTTGTTATGTTTACTCCCCTCCCCTGGGTCTCTGCTTTTTAAACTCTGGGGTCTGAAGAGATGATAATATAATAATAAAAGCAGTTCTGGAAACCAAGGGGCAAACTTTGTGAATATTTTCAAGATGAATCTTGCAATGCTTGCCTGACAAATACTCCCCTCCAGTAGACTCCCATGCCCCACAACAGTAATCTATGGTATAGGCGAATGGGCCTGCCATTGGGTCCCCATGCAACCTCAGGCCCTGGTCAAACATACATTCTGCCCTTATTATAATCTGCTCCTAGTAATGGGACAGGAATCAGTTAATTGCCCTGTCCTATCCCATGTAATATTCTGCATTTGCCCTAAGTATATATCCCATGTATATCAGTGAACCTTATTGGATAGTTGTATAGTTAGTTATATATTCCTTACCCAATGGAAGTGCAAGGCAGGATGGCATGGATGGAAAGTAACTGAACCAGAATAGTCAATGTGAACAGTTCACATTGGTTAATTGAGCTGACTTTCGGATGTGGTTATTTTGTGAATAATTGCACTGCCCTACTGTGATGGGCACTCAAGAATATTGTAAGTAGGGCTGGGCAATTAATTGGAAAATAACCAAAACTGAAAGTCGGCTCAATTCACCCTTGTGAATTTGCTCACATCGATTATTTCAGATATTTTGCATCCATATCAACCTGTCTCACACTGTCATTGGCTAAAAAATACAGTATGTCACTAACTGTACACTATCCAATCAGGATTACTGATATGTGAATAACCAAAACTAAAATTCAGTGGCATATAAATAGGTGGTGTAGCATGTAAAATAGGGAGGGTCCTAAAATAATTGTTCATTAATCGTAAGGTAAAATCTTCAATTAATCATGATTTTGATGTAGTTCATAATCGCCCAGGCCCAATTGTGATTCATTAGTTGTACTGCCCCAGTTGTGGTTTAAGATAATCTGTGAAGGGGAACGGATTTATTTCCATATATCGGTGTAGATAGTGACACGGAAAATTACAAATAAAATCATCAAAAATTCTTTAAAAATGTTTCCAATGAAGTTATACATTTACATCTGACTTAGCCATGCCCAGGAAACGTGATTAGTATGGGGACATTGTGACTAGGCCAAACTTGCTCTGCCCACTGTGACAACCTAATTTACACATGACTTTTTATGCTTTCAAACATTTATAACTTAACTTTAGTGCAGCAGAAAGATTACAAGGGGTATCAGTGGAAAGACAATTACCTGATCCTGCACATGATGGGGCCGGTTTATATGGTGGAAAAAAACACCTGACAGGTTCCCTTTGAAGAAAGTGGCCATGTTTTTATAATCTCAAATCATCAGGAAATAATTTTTGAGAATCAACTGCAAAATGAAGTCCTATGTCCATGTGATATACATGGATTTTGTTGCAGCTTTGCTGCAGATTTGCCGTTTATGTGGGTCGCACTACATTTCTTTTTCATCCGCAACTCTTATTAACAGCAGGGAAATGTCTGTCTGTAGCGTATTTATATGTATGAGACTTTTTTTTATAAAAATGTATAAAATTGTCTTACAGTTGTTACTGCTATCTGGCCACGGATACCCCCTTATGCATTGCAAACTGCAAAATCCACTGTGGAAATCTGTCAAAAGGTGTATTGTATTATACATGAAAAAAAGAATTTCCAGTGAGGCCGGGGCCCCATGTGGCATAAACTGCAGCGTTTTACAGTCCCTGCAAACCTCTGTGGACTTTCTGTGAAAAGCGCTGCAGAAGAAACCAGGATGCATTGCCGCCGTGGTTTTTCCCGCAGCACTTTTTCTGTGTGGCCCGCTACTTGGGGCCTTATCCTTAAATGGTTTTACATGTTATATTAGCTAACTTTGTGAAAAGTTGAATATCTGTTACTTCTGGCCTCTATTTTGTCATTTAGTGAGGGTAGGGTTTCCATCAAACCAACATTTGTCTGTCCTGACCGTTAAAGGGATTGTTCAGTTTCAGACCAATATTAAAAGTTCAAATGTTATTGCTTGTGTAATGAAAAGTTCTACAATTTTCCAACATATTTTCTGTATCAATTCTTCCCAGTTTGCTAGATCTCTGCTTGCTGTCATTCATTCTGTTACTTCCAGGGAATAAAGATCCGTCCATGGTCATGTGATGGGCACACAGGTGCACAGCTCGTTACCAGGCAGATGTCTCATTACTGTGCTGTGACTGTAACGAGCTGTGTGACTGTAACGAGCTGTGCACCTGTGTGTCCATCTGATATCTGTATAAAAATAAAGTCATTTATTGTCCATAAATAAGTTTTTGCCTGTTTTTCCAGATTTTCTGTTCTGTTTAAAAATAATCTGCTATTACAGTCTGGACACTGTCAGTAAGATGTCATTCTTGTTAGGTTTTAGTCATTTGCATAATAAAGTACTGATGTGACTGGCCTGTGATACATACTGGCCAGCAGAACTGATATTATATCCGACTATTTGGAAAGTTGTGTTTTTAAGCTGAGTTGTGGCACCCAGGCCTTATAAAGCCATAATAGGATCTGTCATCAGGTGCTAGCCTGCTTATTGTTGGTTTTCATTTAACAACATGAGATCTCTTCAGATTCTCTGTAGTGCAATGAAAAAATGAGTTCAGCTGTCATGAAAGATAATGAAGCCAATTGGAGCTATTAGGTTTGGTGACTACACAGCCAATGTTGATCAAAGGTGGAGCTTTATTTTGGAAGCCATTACTGAAGCAATGATCTAGTATCTGTAATACAGATATGCATCACCTTTCTAGTATATGTTATTAAGGGAGGAACATTTGTAACTAGGTAATGGAAATAAAGTTTTACAGAAATAGTCATTATGGACAATGTTCTAGAAGATGTCTTACCAGTTTTTATGCAGGTAGTGTTCCTTTCAAGTTGCTCTTGAATTTGACCCCTTTATTTTCTCTGTCTATGAGTAATGTGAAACGTATGGTATTTCCACACACACTTGCTGGCCACACGTTTGCAGATGCTATTGTTTCTGGCTCCTTTCCAGAGAGACAATTCGCCTGGCATGAAAATTCCTTTGATCCTTTGCAACATCCACATGTCTGTTGCTCCTGAAAGAAAAATAATAATATTGGGGTATCATAAATGGATGTGGTGGTGTAAATAACCCACGTTGAAACACAATGGTACTTTGTGAGCAGTGTTCACTAATTTATCACAATGAATAATTTAAGAGTTTCAAAGCACTGTAAAAGTCAGGAGCTGGGGAGAAAGGCATATGTATCTGTCAGCTTTTCTCATTGCTATTATTACATATTGGGGGAAACAAACGGTGGCGTTCACTTTTTCTGCTATTGTCTACTTAGCAGTATTTTTGAGGATGTTCTCCTGTTTAGATTATGTTTATAATATTTGAGGTTTCTGTGTGTTATTCTAAGGGCTTATTCAGATGAATGATGTTTACATCTGTGTGCTATCTGAGTGTAGAGCACAGCACATTGACTGAACATTGACACATTACAGTCAATGGGATTATTCACAAGTACGCTTTTCTGCACGGACCATTGGTCTGAGACAAGAAAAACACAGCATATGCTGTTACTGTACTATCCACAGATGAGTCTCATCCATTGTATTATACAATCTGATTTCTGTGTGTGTATATGTGTATATATATATATATATATATATATATATATATATATATACACACACACACATATATATATTGAATAAATACTGAAGAGACATCTGAAGGAGGGCCAGGGCCATCCTTGGTAGAGTCTGACTGATTGGACTCTGACAACATATGTAACCAGTGAAATGAATGGGGGCAAACACACCTCAATGTTTTCAACTACCCAGTTCATATCTGTTTAAGGTTAAATTGCCGTGTTGTCTCTTTGCGATAATTTAGTGGGCTTTGGGTTGCAGTTTGGGCACTCGGTCTCTAAAAGGTTCGCCATCACTGCTATAGAACCTGTAGCCCACAACAAAGTCAGCCTAGTTCTCCAAGAAACCAAATTCCTCCTTCCTACACTAGCAATTGAGCAACTTGTTTACTTCCCTAATCTCTTGCTGCCTCTCCTGTGTGTCCCACGATACAGGTAGTATTTCAGAAAATAACACCTTCTGGGGACTATAAAACATTACCATTTCAGTAGTTTGATTTTGGCACTGCATGACAATTTTCATTGACACTTTATGGCAATATTAAATGAGGACTGTATAGCATTGTTATTTGGCATTGTATTGTGGCATTATTTAGGCACTAGATTGTGATTTTTGCTGAATCACAATACAGATAGCAGACACTTGTATGGCTAAGGGTCTCCACAGACTTTGCATCATGCTTGTTTATATTGTACGATGTGGGTGTAATACCGTATAACAATACACAATAAGTGCTAAGATTTTGTCTTTGTGAATGCTTCACTCCTCTTTGGAGCCGACACTAAAAGAGGACCTTCAGTTTTTTGCGTCCTTGTAATAGGTACCGGAGGGGACTATAGAAAAAAATCCAACTGCGTTAGATTTGGTGGATCTGTGCTAATTAAAGGCTTCTGTTGGTGAAGGCGGTGAAAGGTCCTCTTTAAGATACATTTATTTACTTTTTCTTAGCAATTGTACTTACTGGCATGGTAGCAACTCCTTGATAAAAATGAGGCAGGCTGCTTCGGTTTTGCCTGTGGATACAATTTTTCCACAAATGGTGAAAGTACAGGCTGTGTATGTGTTCTTCACCTTAATTGAAGATGCTTTGTGGTTCTCCATCCTTCCTCTAATGAGGCTCTCCTGCGAGAGAACACATCACCTACGCAACGGTGCTGCTTTGATGCCAATGTTTACTAGGACATGGCCTGCCATAGTGAAGTGTCCTTGTTACTATGCCGCATAATTAAGCTTTGTGGCCGATTCCATTCAAGCCTAGATACACTCTACAGCCATGGCTCAGTACAGATGGTTGATCATGAAACAGAAGGCCTTGTTTTAGTACATTATTTACAGCAATTGCTTATATTTCAAACCTATTAGCTAGTTATCTTTACATGCAGAATCCACATGTTTTATCAGTTGTCTTCAGATGGTCTAAAAAATTTGAAATAAATCTTGGAAAAGGTAGCTTGCTGTAGTCACAAAAGGGGCAAATTATCAATGTGTTACAGCTGTAAAACTGGTGTAAAAGGCGATTTACTCTGTAGTTATCAAACAGATGAGACACTTTACATTGATGTTCTCGCATATACCATTATTTACAGAAAACAGGAACGGGTGATGAGGAAGAAGGTAAAGGTTCCTGAATTTTGTTTTGGGAATGTATACCTTCCCCCATTATGTTTTTTTTTCTTGCTTTGAACAGTCTGTAGTATTTGAGATATTTACACCTTGTAGGCCTCTGGCTGACTTTAAAAGGGTCTGTGGGGATACTGTTACTGCAAGAATAGTTCTATAGAAAAACCAGAGAGCCACACTGAACTCAAGAGAAACTCCTGAATCTTAGATTTTAGTAAAGGCAGTTTTTATATTGCTTACACTTTTGTCATCTGTTTGCTCCACAGATAATATGCAGGTGTCACTTGCTGAAGCTTTGGAGGTGCGAGGAGGGCCATTGGAAGAGGAGGAATTATGGGCTGTATTGAACCAAAGCACTGAAAGTTTGCAACAACTGATGAGAAAAGGTAATGTTTCTGTAGACTTCTTTTTAGACCTGTTCGCATTGAAAAAACAATTTGCAGCAAAGCCTAAAGTCTCTTTGTATATCAAATCCTGACCATGCCCACATAGCATAAAAACACTTTGCTAAAAAAGATGAAGTAGAGTAGTAGCAGTTCTAACTTGTGCCTTATGCTGTTGCATTGTCCGCTGAGAAACAACAAAGAAAAAGTTCTGCACGGAAGACTTATTCTGTCTCCAGTTTCAGTTTAAAAACAACGGACCCCATTATAATCATTGAGGACTCTGTGTGTTACTACTGTTTTAGCGATCCGTCTCTCCGACTTACCCGAATAATGGAGAGGCAACGATAGTGTAAACATTGATCAAGACTCTGATTATATGTATGACGTTAGGACTTTTTGGGTGTTGTGTTTACAGAGTTTATATTGTGATATTACTATATTGTGATATTATTATATTGTAAAATTTTGTTTTGCCACTGAAGTTTTCTGATAATAACTCACAATCTGTGGTTATTTCATATTGCCATCTTTGTGTTGTAGATCCATCAGCAGAATATAACACTCCAATAGTGGCAGCCTGTGGTCCACGACATAGGACACCAGGCAAAGGATGATTTAAAGCCACTTACAACTGTCCACTGGCAAAAACATGTATATCTTAGAAAGAGCCTGCCACCTAATTTTTGGTGAAACAGATACTCTCTATGATAATACATTTATTTTTCCTTTGACATACCTTCCAACTTTCATAGGACACATGCTGCAGGAATTCTAGGTGTCATAAGTGACGTGTCTAACCCTGCCCATTCTCCATTTGGTCCCATCTATTCCCATCTATATCCCGTAGTGCTCCCACACAGTATAAGGCTCCTTTAGTGGCCCTTACACATTATCATACTATTGTGGCCCCCACAGTATAATGTACCCCTTTATGTAGTCACTGCTGTAAAGAGTCCCCTCATTGCAGTCCCCAGACTAGAATGGCTCCCTCATATGGCTCTCACAGTATAGCGGCTCCCTGCTTTGGTTGCAGAAGAGTTGAAGCTGGGACTGTCCTGCTGAATCTGTAACAGTTGGATTGTATGCTTAATACCTGTAAATTCTTAGGAGTCTAAAATAAGCCATGGTTACTGATGTTTGTTACTTGATGGGCTGCAGCAAATGGTTATGAGATTGTAATACAAAATGGGTGTCTGTCTAATCTGGTGTATATCAAAGTGTACGCAGGGCACACACAACAGTACTGCCAACCAGTACACTCCACAGCCTCATTATTATAATGGAGTATGAGAGCACTTCAAACAATATGACCCGCACCTTTAACAGTACAAAGTTAGAATTACCACACTGTGAAGTTCTACTTACTAAATAGTCACATCTGGTCCTTGTCACTAGACCGCTTTAGCATTTCCATTGGCTGAAGGGATCATGTTATAGTAGGTGAATAGCTGCTAACAAAATATCCAGATATCATTTAGCGTGACTCTAAATGTGGAGTGTAATATTTGCTTAGGCGGTATCTGAGATGTGTTGTAGGTTTATCATATTAACATATGACTTTAGCCTCGTATTATATGTTGCTCAGATGTTTGGCTGTGATATAGCAAATTAAATGTTATTACCGGAGACTGTACCAAGCAGTAATACAATATGTATATTATATAAACAGAACAGATTAGAGAACAGGTTTATTGTGTGACATCTATGTGTAGGTGCTACTCAGGGATTGTATTATTCAGCATGCCAAACCCAAATCTGGTTTATCAACCCTCCTACGTAATTATATGCAATAAGCATTTTGTTATGGGAAGGGAGTACCGACTGTGAAAGACATGCTACATCCTGAGATGAGTAAACCTTGCAATGCAACTTCATTTAAAACGCAAATAGTAGTTTGTTACTTAGCTTTGTATACTATTGGCTCATGTATGTTGTGCAGCAGCTAATATTTTAGTTTGCTTTATGCCTATTATAAAATAAACAGGATTTCTTTCTTTGAAGGGGTTGCCTATTGGGTGAACTTTATTGCTAATTGAGTGGGCTTAAAAAAAAGAAAAAACGCAATACTTCACCAATGTCCTATTGTTCCTGTCCTTATCCTTACTGGATGTCTACTTCCTGGACCCATCTAGACGAACAGGAAATGATGCGGGTCATTGCTGGAGCTACTTTATTGCCTTTGTGCAAATATTAGACCTATAGGGTGAAGTTATAATTATTTCCTCGTCCCTTTTGCTCCACTTTACAGGTGCATTTGTTCCATGACCATAAAAAAGCTATATTTCCAGCTAGAGCTGGGCAGTTAAACAAATTAATTAAGGAGTTTGACTATTCTGTTTTTTAACAGAATCGTCAAATTGATTCCTATGCTTTTTGCCCAGTCTCCTCTGGCAGGTCTATCAGTACATAACTACTGGGTCTCTGCTATATTACATAGCTGAGATTCGGGAGTAAGGCTCGTGATCAGAGTTCTCAATGATCGCGGGCATTAAAGGCTTATAATTAATACCCAACTGCGATGCCTCCACCCTCCCTGTGGCATCCCCGCTCTCCTGTTGTTGCCGTTCCACCTCCCATAGCCTTCTTAAGTCTCCCAGGCTTGTCGTAGTAATACAACAATTGAGGCCTGGCTAGAGTGCATAGACTGAACTCCTGATCGCATGTTCAAGCCAAAGGGTACTCAGTTTAGCTGGCATATAAAAGTATGCCAGATTAATGAACTGTGACAAATGCAAAAAGTTTTGTCACACATTTACTCAACGTCAGTCATAAAAACAAGTGAATCATTATTGAAAAAGCGTGCAATGTTTTGCAGTACTTTGCAACGTTTTATAATCTCATGGAACATTTCAGTCATTTTGGTGCAAATCACGTCAAGACAATTTATAACTTTGTTTTGCCAGTATGTGCTCCACATTTTTTATACGCATGCCCCAAGATTGGACTCACATTGTGCCAAAAAAAAAAAAGCCACGGAGCTCATGTCAGAAAAATCGAGCAAACATAAGAATTAATCATGGCCTTCCCCCAGACTTTCTTTATCACACCACTATTTATTGTGACTGGTTAGTAAATTACAAAGATAAGTGTCTCTGCTATGTCTCTAACTGCATTGAATTTGTACAGGTTTGGTGGGTTTCCTCTGGGTACTCCGGTTTCCTCCCACATGCCAAAAATATAATGATAGGTAAATTGGCTCCCCATATAAACGACTGATCTTGTGGGTGTTGGGGATGAATACCTGTATCGCAGCTACTAACTCCCCTACTCCACAATGCTCCCTGTGTTTTGAGTCTCCGTGAGAAAAACACATTACAAATGTTTGTCATTGTCATTGCTGGGATGTGGATCCTCAAGATTTCTGTGCATTGAAAGAGAAGTTTTTTTTTTTTTTTTTTTATGTATAAGTCTCCCTTCAGGTAATAAGCCAGATTTTCACATTAGAAGTCAGTCCAGGATGTTTTACCCTTTACCAAAGTTTTATAACAAAGATGATGACTAGTTGCAAAATTTTATCATGTGAAAGTGTGAGGAGTGCCTGACTAGTGATAAATTCACACTCCACAGCTTTGTTCGCACGCCACTCTTTACACTTCATGTATACACTGAGAAGTAGTCTACTACTGTCAAAACATATGCCAAAATTATACCACAAATATAATTATGCCAGTCAGCAGTGTTCAAACTGTGATTAACAAATGGAAACTCAGGGGCTCTGTAAAAACCAAACCACGATCAGGTAGACCAACCAAAATTTCGGCCACAACTGCCCAGAAAATTGTTCAGGATGCAAAGAAAAACCCACACATAACATCAGCTGAAATACAGGACTCTCTGAAAACTATCGGTGTGGCTGTTTCAAGATGCACAATAAGGAGGCACTTGAAGAAAAATGGGTTGCATGGTCGAGTTGCCAGAAGAAAGCCATTATTGCGCAACTGCCACAAAGAATCTTGCCTTCAATATTCCAAACAGCACAGAGACAAGCCTCAAAACTTCTGGAACAAGGGAATTTGGAGTGATGAGACAAAAATCGAACTTTTTGGCCACAACCATAAATGTGCCATTTGGAGAGGTGTCAACAAGGCCTATGATGAAAGGAACACCATTCCTACTGTAAAGCACGGAGGTGGATCACTGATGATGTGGGGATGTGTGAGCTTCAAAGGCACATGAAACTTGGTCAAAGTTGAGGGAAAGATGAATGCAGCACGTTATCAGCAAATACTGGAGGCAAATTTGCACTCATCAGCCAGGAAGCTGCGCATGGGACGTACTTGGATGTTCCAACATGACAACGATTCAAAACACAAGGCCAAGTCGACCTGTCATTGGCTACAGCAGAAGAAAGTGAAGGTTCTGGAGTGGCCATCTCAGTCTCCTGACCTCAATATTATTGAACCACTCTGGGGAGATCTCAAGCGCGCAGTACATGCAAGACAGCCCAGGAATTTACAGGAACTGGAGACTTTTTGCCAAGAAGAACGGGCAGTTTTACCATCTGAGAAAATAAAGAGCCTCATCCACAACTTCCACAAAAGGCTTCAAGCTGTAATTGATGACATTGATGTATACTGAATCTGTACTCCAACATAGCCCATAGTGTAATAGCATACGTTTCTTTTTATCATTCATGTTTAATACGCTCTGTTTTATAAATTAGATTTAGTTCAACAGGTGTTTCATATAATCTGTTATTATAGTCTTGCTTTTATGAAACATGTTAATAGTATATCTTGGAAGGGCCCTATGAATGCAGGGAGTTTAAGCATTCGACTTCATGATGTGTACATCTCCCGCACCCGCCATTTTATATGCAATAATATTTATCCTGAAAAGTGTCAGAATAATTGTTACTGTTTTCCTCCCTGTAATTTATTTTTATTGCATGTTAGCTAGTTCTTGAAGGCGTGAAAGGTGTATATATTTATAATATCTTCACTTACTCATCCCCTCAGTCACTGTTTGTCCATTCATTATCTATTTTTTGTTCACGACTAATTACCAACAGTATGTGGGATGTATTGCTGGTCCTGTACCTGACAGCAGACAAACTCATCTGCAGTGGCTTAACTCCTTAAGGACGTGGCCTAAAAGCACCTTTTCAAATCAAAAAGCTAAAGAACGTGAAATTCTTTAGCTTAAGCTTGCTAAAGTTCTATTAAACATGTATTCCCATCTCAAGGATCCTATCTTTACTGCTAGCTTATGTGAATTCAAGAGTTTTCCTAAATACATTGCTTTAGCGATGCTGCTTTGTTTGCCTTCTATGTGAAATTATTCCTCCCATTGTTGTCAAGGCACCCGGCCTGTTATCTGATCCAGGATGTTTATGGATTTAAGCATCATCAAGCATTCTTTAAGAGCTATTCTCTGTTTTACAGTTAGCCAGTGCAGTGAGCAGAAGATAGGGGTTTTGGGAGCATGTTGGGGTTATTTGGTTATTAACCTAGCTGCAGCATTTTAGACTTTATGAAGGCAATGGGGCTCATTTATCAATACTGTCGAACTGTACGGTGGTGGGTGACAGAAGGATACTGTCCGTGGTGAGCTCCATGCGGGAGAATAACTCCCATCCCATGCATGAGACTGTGATTGCGCTGGGCAGTACTGTCAGTGACCGACTGCTCCACCCTAGGTGTGAGAAGGAGCGCTATCGGAAGTCTTTCCTCCCCACCGCGGTTAGGCTGTACAACCAACACCGACCTAAGCGGAGATCATTACATACAGAGAACTGAAATATCTCTCTGCCTGTTATATCCCCCCCCCCCCTGCTACGCCCTATCTGTCTGTCTGCTATTAATGTAATGCCTCTCACCTTGGAACATTCCTGTACATGTTGTATTTGTATTTGTATCTGCTTATCTTATCTTATCTTTGCTGCTGTAACACACTGAATTTCCCCACTGTGGGACTATTAAAGGACTATTATTATTATTATTATTATTATTATTAAACTACGAATCCCCTTCATAGTTTTAGACATATTTATGAATCTGTCATACGGACCTTAATAAACATGGAGTGTTTCTAGAAATGACAAAATTCTCACTCAAATATCATCCAACTAAAAGCATCGAGCTTCACCAAGAGACAAATATTTGGCGCAATACATGTAGACAAAATGTGTAGACAAAAAACTTTACACTCAGGCTGCAATGAAGAGATATTTGGTGCATGCATCAAAAACCCTACAATTTGTGGCACAACATAAGCAAACACGAATCATCTCTAGCTTACTGAGGAAACAAATATGTGCACGATGGGAATTTGTGGCATACAAAGTTAATTAACGTAAAATCACTACACCATTTTAAACTTTCTCTACTTTGCACATGAAAATCTTCACCATATTCATTTCTGATTCATAAAAGTGTCGAAAAGTTAGACACCTTTTAAACCACGCCCATTCTGGTGCACATTTTTCAAAAGTGTCGAGGCAGTCGTATTTTTCTGTTCTTTCTGCTGCACACTGTCGATAAATATGTCGAAAAAACAGTGCACCATAAATTTTGGCTTAAATTTAGACAGAAAAGTGTCTGACTTCTATTAATAAATATTCCCCAATGTGTTTCTTTGTCTGGAAGACCTACATATAGGACATTACAGTAGTCCAGATGTGAGATTATAAAGGAATGGACTAGTGCGGATAGCTCTTCTTCTGGAAAAAGGTGTTTATTTTCCTCTAGTTGAAGTACAAAAATTTCATACTGCATCAGTTCTGTGCATTGCTGCTATGATTGCTGTCTATTGCATTGTGAGATGTGATGCTGGGTAAGGAGTGACAGACTCCTACTTCCTGCTTCTCCGCACAGGAGGGGTAGAAGTCACATGCGCACTGCTGTAGCAAAGGAAATGCGTCAGCAGAAAATTACCTGCTTTTTTAAACCAACTTTTTATTTTCAACATATTTTTGATGCTTTTTATTTCCATGTTACTTATCTAAATCTTGTAATTTTCAGTAAAGCCACTATGCCTAATAATAGATTGACCATTGCCAATTCTGGTGGGATTTTCATTAAAGCTGTCACTTCATTTTTTTAAATAGATAAATAAAAAAAAAAATTGTGATTTATTCACTTTATTGAATAGAGTTTGCTCCCTTCGCTAGAAGCTAATATGCTGTGCTTGCTTTATGACAATCTCTAGAGCTGTCTTTCCCAACTTGGCACAATGTCTTCCACCATACGACAAATGAAAAATAATGATAAAAAAATGTATACCCTGAAAATTTAAGTTAATAAAACTTAAAAAAAATAGTTTTGTAAGCACTTTTAATTAGACATATTGTGCTACATTCCTTTTAAATTTGGCAGAAACTCATGGGATTGACACTTTAGAATTTGTCAACAGCCGTCTCAAAGGAAGAAGATGACTTCCGACTCTCAAATATGTTGACAATTAGATTAACACAAAAGTTATTTATATGCATCAAGAAGCTGACAGCAGTAGTAGCACATCATGGTTGACTAAAGATGAAAAACAAACCACACGTCCCAAATACAGTATAATTTTAGAAATAGTTCCATGGACTCTGTTGCCAAATTTGCTAAGTCATTGCTGAGTTGGGATTAAATTCATTTCGTTTATGCAAAGTGTTTAATAAAGATATGGAAGTATATAGCTTTTTTCTCCTTTAATTTGTCATATACAAAACCAGGCCAAAAGGGATATTCTTGTCAGTGAAATAAATACACAGTTTTAAAAAGAAGGAATGAGGAAGACAAAAACCTATGCTAAATGGTAGAATCTGTTTTATCAAGATCATTTTCAAAGTCTCATGATATATGTCTTCTTTCCATAGATGAAAGTTGGCTAAACTCTGATTTCTGGAGGACCATACATATGAGATATTGGTTGCCAGAGCATTTGATTGGTCACCAGCTATCTTTTTTCATCCCTCTATACACATGAATGCTTTACCCTGAGCTGAGCTTATATATGTCCTGAATAGACATAAGGGAAAAAGCTGCTGTCGGTCTCCCCAAGAACAAAAACATCAGGCATTTTGAAATCCAACATACCCAATGCCTCTCCCCACTGATATCTGCCATTGAGGGCGAGTCAGGAGGCCCAATACACATTATATACTAGGCCAATTTGGCCACTATATACATCTACTGAGTATGGCTGCCCTAAATCTGGTCTTGCTAATTAGATAAGTTGGCTAGACCCACCAGTTTCTTAGGGATTTTCCAACCATCTAAGGGTAAGTTCACATATGCGTTCATCTTTCCGTTTTTGTGGTGCGTCATGGGAACAGAAAAACAGAAACAATAAAATTGGATTATTCTATTGGCTGACAACAAAGGATCCCGAGGGACCTCATTGACTATAATGGGGTCTGCTGGGTTTCTGTTATGGTGCATGAAGGACTTTTACATCTGCAATTTTAGGAAGACTGTGCAACAGAGACTCCTAACTGAACCCCCAATGTGGATGTGAACATGAATTTTAAGCTGCCCAATGCTTAATAGGTCCTAGCATACTGCACTAATCCAGCCATTTGACCCCTTGCGTATGTATTTATATACTGTATGTTGCCCCAGTCAATAGTAGTGTTTTTTGTTGTTTTTTTACTTATGTTATTTTACTGTTCTTTTCAACATCATTACATCTGTAGTGTAATTCTGTTAAAACCATTGTTTTTTTTTCTTTTGTGTAGCGGACCCTGCAAGTCTTAGCTTCATTATCTCCCCCTGGTCCCTGCTGCTGCTGCCCTCCGGGAGCATAACCTTCACAGATGAAAATGTTTCGAATCAGGACCTGCGTGCCTTCACAGCACCTGAGGTGCTACAGACCAAGTCCCTGTCATCTCTTGCAGACATTGAAAAGGTAACTTCTAGACACATAGATATTGTTGACTAGCAAACAAAGACCCCCTTTAGAAAAGAAAAGAATTTAGGAAATACATTCCAGACATGGCCCTAGGGACAAGTAGAAATGAAGGGCTCTGTTCTTTGGCATGTTGAGTTCCTTGACTTTTGCTGGCTTGGTAATATTGTGTGTGTACAGTAGTAATTTTTTATAGTTGTGTCAGCATACTGTGTTATCTGTGCATTACTTTCTACATTATGAGATGGCAGCTAGTATTCTCTGTCTGTCACAAAGAACAAAATGTTCAGTTTTTCATCGCTGGCATACATGTGAAATACACAATGGTAATGGTCAATGCAGGCATTTGCCCGGTGCAGTAACCTAGGGCATGGTTCAGTAACCAGAAAGCTAATGCACAGACTTGTAGCTGCCTTGCTGACCAGTGTACAGATGCCATTCTAAAAGGAATTTGTTAATGATTGGCGCTTTGTGGTCTTAGTAGATGATCACAGTATGTGTAACCTGTTTCTTTAACCCTTTTAGAACTACTAGGTGTCAAAGAGCTTTAGCACAAATCTTTCCTTTATAACACACTAGCGTGCAAAAACTACCATCTGCTCTCCCCCATTTGATTTGTCATTTCCCAGGTATAATCATAGCTTTTATTCCTATTCCCAGTATAAAAATGTGTGTTGTTTCGCACCGGTTCTGGTCCTGATGTATTAATCCTAAGTATTAGAAGCTATTACATTTACATCTTTATTGGATTCTTATGTTCCACTTCCAATTCTAGTTAAAGGCTGATAATTTCATACTGTCCCCTATTAAACTGTATTTTAGCAAATGGTGCACAAATGGTTACAGCTTACCACAATGAGTCTCCCAATTGCTGTTCCATTTTTTCATTGGAAACTGAAAACTCCCAGACATGTAGTACAGGAAGTGGACCTATGGATATTTTAGGACATCATGACTGAAATGTCTGAAAAGCTAATGTCTTTATAGTAGCACTGTTTTCACTTGGCCTTCATACATATAACATAACATTTTGTAATGAATTTATTAGCATACAGTTGATTTGTGTTTGCTATGTCTATGTAGACTTAAAGTGGCCATACCCCTCCACTTTTACCCCCTCCCCAAGAAGGAAAATTGATTTCTTTCTTGCCACATAGGTGGCAAACAGCAGGCACCAGGGGTATGTTTAGATGGCAAGACATGAGACTACCAACACTAAGCAAATGTCTTCTCCTTAACAAGTACCCCTATGTAAGTCTCTTTATGCAGGATTCTGCTCGAAACATTGCCTTATGTTTGCCAGTTGACTGGCTCTTCTATGGATATGAGAACATAATAAATCTTGACTGTTATGGAGTTCTGTTCAGCTGTGTAAGATTTCTGTCACAACTTCCCTTCCTTGGTTTGATACATCACCCATATACATTGAAAGAGAGCACTTTTCTGATCTGCAGACAATCTTAAGTTGTAGAGAAGCTTAGTGTTCTTCTACGTGGATTACATTAGTGCAATAATAGAGAATCTCTTTCTTTGGTTTAACTTAGCAACAACGTTTTTGCCTTTAAAGGGAACCTGTCACATGAAAAAGGCATTCAGTATGCAGGCAGCATGCTACAGACCAGGTATAGCTGAGCAGGCTGATATATAGGTTTAACCTGTCATTTATCCAGTACATTATCTGTTCTTTCTAGCTATCTCTGTATTTTATTTATGGCACCGCCTCCTTGACTTCTCAACACAAAAAGAGCAGAGATTTCTCTGTTTATTCATGGGAATGTTCACTGGAGGCATGGTATCACTATATCTTTTTATGTACTGCACTGTTCTGTTTGTTCTGTACCATTATGTTGACCATATTTTATATTCCCTGTTTATGCTTTTTGAAAAATTTCAATATATCGTTTGCACACTAGAAGGAGCAGAGATTCTGGTGAATAATAATATAAAGTTATATGGGTTCTTTTCCATTGAAACTATATATTAATCTTCTGGGCTCCTCCTGCTCTATAATGTGATGCATGCAGATTGTACACTATTTTCCATGTGGAAAAGGAGGATACCACTTTAGAAATGTGCAGTCCATACTGTACATGCAAGTCCTTACTACAAACTCTGCAGATGTGCCCATAAAGTTCACTATATTCAGCTCTTTAATAAAGACTGATGTGTATGTGATACATCATATTAATGTAGGAGATCTAATGCCATCACAGATACCAGATTAATAGTATATTACAAGGTATAACCTATCAGCATCACCAGCCACTGATGGGGTAATATTAGTGTCATTCAATAAAAAATACCTGGACTCCTGCACAGCTCCATGCAGACAGTATGTAATGTACAGTGTTAGATCTCCATAGCTGTATGTTTTCATAGTGTGTGGGCTACAGAGCGAATATTTACTGCCCCTATTTCCTGCCTGCCCTTGTCTGCTGTAGTTTATCTATTTCAGGTAAAGTGGGCGAGAGAGCTCTGGCTGCAGTTGAGCGAACAAGGATTTTTCTTTCATGTTGCTAAAAGTAGTAGTTATGAGCCCGACTGAGTCACAGATGGTTTATATACAAGTGTTCCTTTCACCTGTATTTTTCCATTCAGCTCTCAGTAGATAGTGCCGGCTACTTCCTTTCTATAATTACCAGACAGTAGGTAACAGAAAAGGGGAAAATTGTCCCCGAAAAACTGGTCTAATTCTTCAATTAAACAGCCCAATATTCAGGGCTATTATCAGCCAATAATAGCCCTTTGTAACAGAGCTGCCGATCAAGTGATCAGCAAGCGATGACTTGCTTTTCGGCTGACCGCAGGATGCGCAGGATAAAAGATGCAGATTTTCGGCAGCACATTGACCTTTGTAATCAGATATGTACTGCCAATAATCCAGCAGCCGAATAGGGGAGAAACAATCTCTGTAGAGATCGGCCTGTATAATTTGTCTGATACAAATCAGTGCCTATCACTGTGCTTCTCCTGGCCGGGATCTGGCTGTGTAATCTCTCTTCATATCTGTGGTCAAAAGGCCGATCTATAAACAAAGGTAAATCGTACATGCTTGATTTACATCTGGGGGCTTAAAAGGTTTCCTCATACATGACCAGCAGCAAACCGAATCAAAACCAAGAGCTGACTAGCTGGAAAGCCAGAAGTGCAGAGGTGCCCAAGGAGCGATGACCCTAGGATGGCAGAAATCACAGAAGATTGAGGAAATTGCATGGGATTTCACCTCTGTTTTCTGGCTTCATTAACATTGAGGATTTTTTATAATTCTGAGCAGATGGCTGGGCAATGCTTCACGCCACATGTTACGCAATCATTTTTTATATCATTTGTGCGTAAATTTTGCTTTTATGTTTGTCATTGGCACTTTTCAGTAAGCTGCCCTTATAGGCGTCTTCCCTAATAGTCTGAAGGAAATCTTCTAAATCTAGACTTTCAATTTTTTTGAGATAAAAGCCCAAGTTTCTCTGAAACAGAGTGACAGTCCACAGTAAGAAAGGCATATTTGCAAACCGTGCAAGAAGATACTGTGATTAGCTTCATGTCCATTTTCCTGCTGACAGACTCCCTCTAGTGTTCAGGTTTCCGTTCTTTTAATCCATTTGGGGATGCGAAAGACGGAAACCCTGTCCACTTAAAAAGTGGTTGCACGCAGAAACCGGCAGTTCTTTTCTCTCTGACGATTTTAAGCGGAATGGAGTACAGAGTCTCGTATGGAGACTTGAACGCTAGTGTGAACCTAGCGTCCCTTTCACATTATCAGTTCTATGTCAGCTGCTGTATATGCACATAGCTCATCGTTTTGCTGTGAACTCACATATAAACTTAGCACTGGCAGCAAAACTTTGTTTCCCCTCATCGGTCGGCTTTTTCTCTCAGGATTTGACTATTGTTACTTAGCTTGAGTTCTACATTAAGCTCTTATTAGCAAAAGCTAAATGCCCCTTTCAGCTAAATAATTGTATCTGTATAATTGTTTTAGAGCAGCTATGATGTAAATGTCTCTGTATCTAATAATAGAGGTAACGGACCTGTCACATTGTGGATGCATTCCTATCTATAGACAGCATTTCATAGAGCAGATTGTTATGTGGGAACCTATTCTATCTATGTACTCAGTCATTGATAACTATCTATGTATGCATACTCATGCAGGGAAATCACTGTGCAGGACCGCCCACTGGACTCCTAAGCATAGAGAGGAGGCATTTAAATGAATAATGCAAGTTGCAATGAACCAAAAAAACTCAGTCAGTCTATCTTCTTCTGCTTTATAACTAAAGCAAAATCGGACACCATGTTCAATATGACAATTTCTTATCAAAGATTCTTAATAACTAGCTTTTCTCCCCTTCATTTGTGCCCATCTCGCGCTCTCTCTGGCAGCAGTTGTATGTTGCTTATACCTAATTTATACATTCTTGTTCCTTTTAACTGGAAACCCAGTTTGGCACAAGTGTTATACAAATGAGTCAATACTTAAACCTTGAGGAATGTAGTATTATTTTCCTACAATGTTTGCCAGAAATCTCTGCTCGACCAACCATAGCTTGCCAGAGGTTGTCTGCAGTAGAGCAACCTCAGAAAGCGTTTCATTGGGCTACTGTGTCTTGACTGTACTGCATGATGACATTTTATTAGCTTGGACATATTTCATTAGGTTTAGAGGGGAGGCCCTGTAACTACTGTTATTCAGTTTTCTTCTAAAAGCAGTTGAATTTGATGCATTTCATTTCAGCAGTAATGATCCCTCTTGTTGTCCACCCTCAGTAAGTTTGTAGTATCTAAAAGTAAAGAAAATGTATGCTGTTAGCATACAGTATATTAGTAGTAGACGTGTGTAGGTTACCAGACCTTGAGCCCTAAGTGTTTAGTATTTAGTACATAATATACTATTCAGTCTGTAAGCGATTTTTTAGACTTCAGGAACAAATTTGAATGTTTGGCGACCCAGGGCTAAGACCTTTCATAGACAGCAATAGAACACAACCCAAAGAAGTTCTACACTTGAAAATGTATCTAGGACTGCCTAGATTCCCCATCTATTCCATCCACTGTTCTCAAAAGTGGCAAGTAAGACTCAGGAGCCAGCCAACTTGGAGCAAGATATTAGGATAAGGCCCTACATTGTGGAAAAGCTGCTTTAGTTGCTGGTTTTGTGGAATGGGAAATATAAAGGAAACACACTTCTACACAACTACAGCAAAATCTACAACAACAAAAAAGCAGCTTTTCCACAATGTGGGGCCTTATTAGGCTTATGCCAATTTTTAGGTGCAGCCCTAATAGTAAATCTGGCTCATAGATTTTCTGTTGCAGATGGAGTGATACCGGTACACCTGTATGCGACATGAACCACATTTTACCCTCAGGCATTGAAAGTGTTACATCTCTGGGGTTAAATATCCTAAATCTTTTGAAGCCCAAATTTCAAAGGAGAAATCTACAAAAGATAAACCGAGTTAATTTGTGTTCTCTGGTGTCTACCCACCACCTTTTATCTTATCAGGAGGAAATGACTGCTTAACATACAGACTTCAGTCAAAGCAAAAACAATCTTTATTAGGTAGAAGGCAGCATGAGTGATACACAGCCCTCTTCATTTATAAAGACAGAAGATTACCTATTATTTTTAATTATTTTTTTTAATTTTTAATAATAGATATCACTAATGGTAAATTTCAAATTGATAAAAAATCCAAGTGTCTAATTTTCTCTTGTTCAATACAAACACAGCAAAATACAATATAGCAATGAAAGTATTATCACCCCCTCACCCGGTCACCCAATCAACACAGCCGTTCACCCGGCGAGTGGCCTCAGCTCCCAGCAGTGGAGGCAATTCTTATGTATCTGTGTTATATTCTACAAACTGCTTTTCATATAAGGTCGGAGCAGACTTTTGCACATGCTCAGCAGGTACCGCAGCTCGCATTACACATCTCTGTATTCTCTACAATATAACATTTAGTAGATACACTGTACAATAGAAGACCTCATCCTCCCCTCTTGTCTTAGTTGTGTAACCCCGGAGATCACCAAATTCTACAAGCAGGTGTGCTGGTGCTCAAAGAAGGAAGAATACCAGCTGCGGCGCTATATAAGTAAGCACAATAAATAATTATAAATAAATAATGCCAGGGATGTACCCTGTCATCTGGGTAGATGCTAGAATGGAGTAAGTCAGGTGCTGTCTGGTATGCTGTGGATCCAGTAGGTGGCGCTGCCTCCTGTGACTGACCACCCACTGTATCCATCTCAAGCCAGGCAGGTTAGGGATAGGGTTTCACATAGGTTAGCCTCTACATCAACAATGCAACACCCAAAAATGGTTGTGTTAGCTGTGATGAGTTGGCAGGCCGCGCCACCTAATGGATCCATGATACACCTGATTTTATCCACTCCATTCTAGTCTCAACCCTGTGATGTGTGGCTGCTCATAGCTCCAGGTACACCTTGTTCCTGCACAAGGTCTGTACCCAGACATAGCCCTGTATAAGATGTTTCCTCTGCTTCTATATCTCAGTATCCACAGTGTCAGTTTCTCCTTCTGGTAGCTTCTAATTCCCTTTAAATAATTTACTACTTCCCTTTTATATCCCTATATGCAATGACCCCAATTATACTATATTCCATATATATATAATAACCTCCCCCATATCCCTATATGAAATGACCCTCCTATCCTATATCCATGTATTTAACGAACCTTTCTATATCCCTATATATAATGACCCCCCTATTTTATATCCTTGTACAGAGACGTAACTTGAAGTCCCTGTGTCCCAATGTAAAATCTGTAACTGCCCCTACCTACCTTGTGCCATTTACAATAGTGATATATTTTATGGGGCAGAGGGACCTTTGGGGATCACTCGGGGTTCAGGGGCCAGTAGCTACTGCTGCCTCTGCACGTCATATAGCTACGCCCCTGTACTTGTATATACTGTAATAACCCCCTTCTATATCCCTATATATAATGACTCTCCTATTCTATATCCATATATATAATGTCCACTGCTTATCTGTTATCTTCTGGGTGCTGTTATTATACGGGGTCTGAATATATTTAGTCATGCAATTTTATACAAACCACACCCCCACTTTTTTGTAGGCCCACTCCTCACAAATCACCCAGTGAAGGGTTTTCGCAGGTTGACTCCTCTGAGGAAGAATTTGTACTAGAGTTCTTTAGGCAAGGATGGCCAGCACCCCTAGAGAGATATATAACACAAATCCAGTGCAAAGGTGGTCATAGTCCATTTTACCAATGCTCACAATCCACAGATGTGAAAAGTAAGGCAGGACATGGTCAAAATAAAATTCAGATTTTGAGATGCTTGTGGGTACTTATCTATATAATCTATCCTTATAGGGATTGTCCGAGATAAATTGAATCCCTACACTAATCTAAACACCCTCCCCCCTCTTACTTTCTAAATAACATAATTAATGAAAAATGTATATTTACCCATATACCCAGGGACATTTTCTGATTATCCGGTGACGATCAGTTTCCCCATTTCCGGAAACGGATCGTCACTACTACTCCCCCCCTCCCCATCCACTCCATCATACTTATCTTCCATGGCTTCTTCCTGCGAAATGGCTCCTCCTTCTTTTCTGACTGCTGCCGCTTCTACCAGCGCTGCTCTGCGCACTGCTGCCAATAATCCACCTCTATTGCGCAGCTCCCACACTTCTCCCAGAACAGAGCAGCGCTGGGAGAAGAGCGCGCGCCTGCAGTATCAGTAAAAAAGGAGGGGCCGACCCGCAGGAAGAAGCCATGGAAGGAAGAGAGGTAACTATATAATGGGGTCGAGGGTTGGGCTGAGTAGGTAGGGAAGGGCTAGTAGTGGGCGGGATAGCTAGAGAGACAGGGAGGGGTTGTATGGGAGGGAAGGAGAAAGAGAGAGAGGAGGGAGGGAGTAAGGTGAGAGGGGTTAGTGTGGAAGTTACATAGCAGGAAGCTGAACCATGTAAACAAATGCAGAAGATACCAGGAGCTCCCAGAGACACCCAGAAATCACTCGAAACACAGCTAAAGGTATATGGGTGCATTTATTAACCCATTAATAGCACTAACAGACATTTTTTTGACCAGACAACCCCTTCAATGGGACACTTCGTATGTGTGGTTTTTTAATATTCTCTGAAAGACTATAACTGTGTCTTTCCTTATCCTGCTCTCACCTTCTTCCATAACTCACATGCTCACAGTGAGACCACTGTTTTCCAGCATAGGTTGCTGTGTAAACAGGAGGTCTCTCTGCAGCCTGCAAATACTATTGAGCGCTACCACTTCAGATTCGTCAAAATCCTGCAACCCCCCTCCCTCATTCTTCTGCACTAGTTGTTCTGTGAAAATGCCTCTTGCATAATCTGCTTCCTATAGTTTCTTCACTCATAGTCAGATCACCATTCTGCAATTACCTACCCCAGTGTTTTCAGCAGCCATTAGTTCAACTTTTGCAAGGACCTGTGGTGACATCATCCTTACAGTGTAAGGTCTTGGCAGGTATACAGTATCTTGAGCTCTGCAGTGTTTTGCAGAAACAGGAAATAGACGTTCCTGATATGAGACATTGAGACCACTGCTCCACATGACAAAAAATTTGTATATGGAACCAAGACTTTTCAGTTAATTAACCCTACATGGCACTGTCTCTTTAAGAATAAAAGCAGATAGCCCATTCAAGCTGTTGCTAGTGATGTTTACATCATGGTGCAGGCCTGCTTCATTGAGCCACAGACAAGAGGAGAAGAGCTGCTGCAGAGAACTCTGTGATAACAGGGCTGGGTAAAAATTTCCTTTTTATTTAAAAAAAAAAAAAAAAAAGTGTGGGGGCAGTCACTTGAGAGAGCATTGTATTGTATGTATGATGTCACTTGGAGAAAGCACTATATTATGGAAAGGGCACAGGGAGAGAGCATTATACTGAGAGTGTGGGCCACTATGTCGAATGTTATACTGTGTGTGATGATGAGACCCTCAATTTATGTATCTTTCTTGGAAGTGTGTTTTTACTTGATCATGTCAGTCCTTCCCCCACTGGTTGGAATGTGATGCTTAAGTGAGGTTACACCGCTGGACACTATGTCTCACTGGTTTTCATCCCTGGCTGGGGGAGGTGAAGGGTGTGGTTGGAGAGGGTCTCATACTGAGGTAGTGAGTTTTTCTGGGAGTCATTGTGTGGAAGCTAGAAGAGACACAGCTAAGACAGAGCTGTGTGCTCAGGTATTTTCTCTATCTTTTATTTCCATTTTTGTTTTGTGACGTATAATTGCTCTTTTGCTTGTATATTTATGCTTGATCATATTAATACTGTATATTTCTGTATATGCTATTAATTCGTACCGACCCACTTGGGTTATTAAACATATAAAATTTATATCGCTCGTTTCGTTCTATCCTATGACCCGGTCTACTCACGGTGTGTGAGTGGGAGGTTAAGAAAGAAGTTTGATCGCAGGCGTGCCAGGCGGCTGGACGAGGCGATATTCTTCACAGTGGTGGCAGCGTTGTGGGATCTTAGGATAACAGTGTGTTTGTGGTATCACTCAGACACTGAGGATTTGGGGCAATCCTATGGCACGAGCGCGGTATGAGATCAAGCTTAAAATACGGTGAAAGTTTGGTACAGTACTGTTCCCTCCCTTCTTCTTCTTTTTTTTCTGTCCTATCTTTTATTTGGCAACGACTTCCAGTGAATGCCTTGCACTCTGAGAAGTGGAGCCAGGGGACGTCAGCAACTGACTGATACAAACGCTGCGCAGATGGCTGATATGGAAGGTGCTGCAGCCAGGCAGGACGAGGAGCAAAGTCCTGAGGGGCTGGCACAAGAAAACATCACCATGCCAGACGGTTCAGCAGGTGCCAGGACCCCAGAGGTAACTGTGCCTGGAGGGACCAGTAGCCCCAGTTCTGTGGGGGTAGATGTAGCTAAATACTGCCGTTCATGTGACACTTGTCAGAGGATGGGCAAGGCTCAAAAGCCCCAATGATACCTATGCCCATCATAACCGAACCTTTCCAGCGGGTGGCTGTGGATCTCATTGGACCCCTGTCCATTCCCAGTCACACCGGGAAACGTTTCATATTAACGGTAGTAGACTACGCTACTAGGTACCCGGAAGCTGTCGCTCTGTCTTCCACCCGGGCTGATGTAGTGGCCAAGGCTCTGGTAGGCATCTTCTCCCGTGTTGGATTTCCCAGAGAGATGCTCACAGACCAAGGTACCCAGTTCATGTCTGCCTTGATGCAAGGCCTGTGTAAGGTAACAGAGGTGCAACATCTGGTGTCCAGCCCGTATCAACCACAGACCAATGGCCTGTGTGAACGGTTTAATGGCACCCTGAAGCAGATGCTCAGGATGTTAGTCGAGTCCCACGGGCGCGACTGGGAGCCTTACAGTCATATGAAAAAGTTTGGGCACCCCTATTAATCTTAATCATTTTTAGTTCTAAATATTTGGGTGTTAGCAACAGCCATTTCAATTTGATATATCTAATAACTGATGGACACAGTAATATTTCAGGATTGAAATGAGGTTTATTGTACTAACAGAAAATGTGCAATATGCATTAAACCAAAATTTGACCGGTGCAAAAGTATGGGCACCTCAACAGAAAAGTGACATTAATATTTAGTAGATCCTCCTTTTGCAAAAATAACAGCCTCTAGTCGCTTCCTGTAGCTTTTAATCATTTCCTGGATCCTGGATGAAGGTATTTTTGACCATTCCTCTTTACAAAACAATTCCAGTTCAGTTAAGTTTGATGGTCGCCGAGCATGGACAGCCCGCTTCAAATTATCCCACAGATGTTCAATGATATTCAGGTCTGGGGACTGGGATGGCCATTCCAGAACATTGTAATTGTTCCTCTGCATGAATGCCTGAGTAGATTTGGAGCTGTGTTTTGGATCATTGTCTTGCTGAAATATCCATCCCCGGCGTAACTTCAAATTCGTCACTGATTCTTGTACATTATTCTCAAGAATCTGCTGATACTGAGTTGAATCCATGCGACCCTCAACTTTAACAAGATTCCCGGTGCCGGCATTGGCCACACAGCCCCAAAGCATGATGGAACCTCCACCAAATTTTACAGTGGGTAGCAAGTGTTTTTCTTGGAATGCTGTGTTTTTTTGACGCCATGCATAACGCCTTTTTGTATGACCAAACAACTCAATCTTTGTTTCATCAGTCCACAGGACCTTCTTCCAAAATGAAGCTGGCTTGTCCAAATGTGCTTTTGCATACCTCAGGCGACTCTGTTTGTGGCGTGCTTTCAGAAACGGCTTCTTTCGCATCACTCTCCCATACAGCTTCTCCTTGTGCAAAGTGTGCTGTATTGTTGACCGATGCACAGTGAGACCATCTGCAGCAAGATGATGCTGCAGCTCTTTGGAGGTGGTCTGTGGATTGTCCTTGACTGTTCTCACCATTCTTCTTCTCTGCCTTTCTGATATTTTTCTTGGCCTGCCACTTCTGGGCTTAACAAGAACTGTCCCTGTGGTCTTCCATTTCCTTACTATGTTCCTCACAGTGGAAACTGACAGGTTAAATCTCTGAGACAACTTTTTGTATCCTTCCCCTGAACAACTATGTTGAACAATCTTTGTTTTCAGATCATTTGAGAGTTGTTTTGAGGAGCCCATGATGCCACTCTTCAGAGGAGATTCAAATAGGAGAACAACTTGCAATTGGCCACCTTAAATACCTTTTCTCATGATTGGATACACCTGGCTATGAAGTTCAAAGCTCAGTGAGGTTACAAAACCAATTTTGTGCTTCAGTAAGTCAGTAAAAAGTAGTTAGGAGTATTCAAATCAATAAAATGATAAGGGTACCCAAATTTTTGCACCGGTCAAATTTTGGTTTAATGCATATTGCACATTTTCTGTTAGTACAATAAACCTCATTTCAATCCTGAAATATTACTGTGTCCATCAGTTATTAGATATATCAAATTGAAATGGCTGTTGCAAACACCCAAATATTTAGAACTAAAAATGATTAAGATTAATAGGGGTGCCCAAACTTTTTCATATGACTGTATCTCCCACACCTGCTGTTCGCTTACCGGGAGGTGCCTCAAGCCTCAACGGGTTCTCCCCCTTTGAGCTCTTGTACGGGAGACGTGTACGTGGGCCCCTAACTCTTGTGAAAGAGTCCTGGGAAGGAGAAACGGCCATCCAAGGTGTGCCAGTCGTGGAGTATGTCCTGCGATTTCATGACCAAATGCAGGCTATGGCGCAGCTGGTGCATGACAACATGGTCCAGGCTCAGGCTGACCAGAAGCGCTGGTATGATCAGCATGCCCGTGAGAGAACATACCAGCCGGGGCAGAAAGTATGGGTCCTAGTCCCTGAGCCCCACGACAAGCTTCAGGCGAAATGGACCGGTCCATACGTCGTGCACCAGCAGGTCAACAGCGTCAACTACCTGGTCACTGTTGATCCAGGCCGGAACAGGCATAAGGTCTTCCATGTCAACATGATGAAGGATCATCATGACCGGGAAGCTAGTGCCTTTCCGGTATGCAGTCTTCTAGAGGAGGGGGAAGAAGAAGGCCTTGTTGACTTGCTTGCTCATTTTCAGGAGCATGGGTCCAACAAGAAGGCACAGGTGAACCCCCTTCTGGCTGAGGCCCAGCTGTCCCAGCTGGATGAAGTTGTGCACTCCCTACCTGGTCTGTTCTCCGCGAAGCCCGGGAGGACTGACCAGGCCATTCACCATGTGGATACCGGGAATCATGCCCCTATCCGGCGGTCGCCATATCGCGTCTCCTCGGAGGTACAGGTCCAGATGCGCAAGGAGATTGACGAGATGCTGGACCTGGGGGTGATTCAGCCCTCTCACAGTGCATGGGCTTCACCTGTGGTTCTTGTGCCCAAAAAGGACCGGACCACCCGGTTCTGTGTAGACTACAGGGAACTTAATGCGGTTTCAGTCGACGACTCGTACCCCATGCCGCGCATCGACGACCTGCTTGACCGGTTAGGTAAGGCCCAGTACCTGTCCATCATGGACTTGAGTCGGGGATACTGGCAGATCCCCGTGTCCCCTCAGGCACAGGAGCGATCGGCCTTTATCACCCCTTTCGGACTGTACGAGTCCACTGTCATGCTATTCGGCATGAAGAATGCCCCTGCCACTTTCCAGCGGATGGTCAACTCCCTACTGACGGGATGCAAAGGGTTTGCCACTGCGTACCTGGATGACATTGCCGTCTTCAGCTCCAACTGGGAGGAACACCTGCAGCACCTGGCGCAGGTGCTGAGGCGGATCCACAGTGCGGGCTTGACCATCAAACTGGAAAAGTCAGCTGGGCATGCGCGAGGTCCAATACCTGGGACACCGGGTAGGTGGGGGAACCCTGAAACCAGAACCTGAAAAGCTGGATGTAATCACGTCCTGGCCAACCCCCCGGACCAAGCGACAGGTGATGTCTTTCCTGGGGACGGCAGGGTACTATAGGAAGTTCGTACCGAACTATAGTGCTCTGGCTGCCCCCTTGACGGACCTCACCAAGAAGAAGTTGCCGCAAACTGTCCAGTGGACGGATGCTTGCGAGCGCTCCTTCCAGGCCCTGAAAGCGGCCCTGGCGAACGCACCTGTACTTCAGGTGTACGATGAGTCACGTCCGCTTGTGCTACAGACAGACGCCAGCACCTACGGACTCGGTGCCGTACTGAGCCAGCTTGACTCAGCGGGGCAAGTACCTCAGGCCGAAAGCTACTGCCGCGGGAGGTGGCCTACGCCACAGTGGAGAAGGAATGCCTAGCAATTGTTTGGGCCTTGCAGCATCTGCAGCCTTACTTGTATGGGCGCCACTTCACCGTGGTGACGGATCACAACCCTCTGATCTGGATCAAACGTGTTGCAGGTCAGAATGAATGGTTGTTACGTTGGAGCCTGGTGCTGCAGCAATACAACTATGACATCCGGCACAAGCCTGGCCAGGCCCATGGCAATGCCGATGGCCTGTCACGGCGGGGTGAGGCTGCGGAGGTGTGGGTGGAAGAGGAACGGAGGCTCCTCCTTCCTCCAGACACGCTCTAAAAGGGGGAGGTGTGATGATGAGACCCTCAATTTATGTATCTTTCTTGGAAGTGTGTTTTTACTTGATCATGTCAGTCCTTCCCCCACTGGTTGGAATGTGATGCTTAAGTGAGGTTACAACTCTGGACACTATGTCTCACTGGTTTTCATCCCTGGCTGGGGGAGCTGAAGGGTGTGGTTGGAGAGGGTCTCATACTGAGGTAGTGAGTTTTTCTGGGAGTCATTGTGTGGAAGCTGGAAGAGACACAGCTAAGACAGCTGTGTGCTCAGGTATTTTCTCTTTTATTTCCATTTTTGTTTTGTGCCGTATCATTGCTCTTTTGCTTGTATGTTTATGCTTAATCATATTAATACTGTATATTTCTGTATATGCTATTAATTCGTACCGACCCACTTGGGTTATTAAACATAAAATTTATATCGCTCGTTTCGTTCTATTCTACGACCCGGTCTACTCACGATGTGTGAGTGGGAGGTTAAGAAAGAAGTTTGATCGCAGGCGTGCCAGGCGGCTGGGCGAGGCGATATTCTTCACACTGTGTATGGTGCCATGGGCAGGGAGCGTTATATTGTGGGGAGCAAGCTGGGGAAGAGGATTATACTCTGTGGGGGAACTGGGGACAGCATTTTACTGTGTGTCTGGGCTACAGGGGAAGCGTTATACTGTGTGGGGGAGCCACTGGAAAAGCATTATACTGTGTGTGCAGGGGGGAGACACCTGAGAGAGCAATGTACTATGTGGGGAGCGCTGTTTTGGCTCCTAAATGTTTAGGTATGAAGCTATGTACACTGAAGTATAAAAAAAAATATACACATGTCAGAATATGCAGGGCCGATTCTAGGTTATCTGCTGCTTGAGACAATTAAAATGGCACCCCATCTCTCCACAGGAAAAAAAATAAGTGTCCTGCTTGATCTTCCTGTGAATTCTGTCACTGATCAGAACTCGCAGCACAAGCCTTTCTGCTGAATTATCCCCATTTATCTAAGGCTGATCAGCGAGTGAAAGGAGGCAAGGTGGAAGTCTACCTTAATGCCTATTTATATTCCGCCATGTGAATGGGCCCTAATAGTGCCCCCACAGGTAATAGGAACACTATAACCTATGTGGGGGGACTATTACGTTTGGGGGGTACTATTACTATAATAGTGCCTTAAAAGCATCCCCATAGGTAATAGTATTTCCCCACAGGTAATAGCCCCCCACATAAGTAATCCTATTACCTCTGGGAGCACTATTACTGTAATAGTTCTCGTATAGCACTCCCCCATAGGTTATAGTCTCCTCTCCAACATAAGCAATGTTATTAAATTGGGCGGGCACTATTACAATAATAGTGCCCCCCCCCCATAAGTAATACTATTACCTGTGGAGGGCACTATTACTGTATTACAGGCATTACTGTATTACTTCCCTCTTCCCCCGACATAAGACATGGTATTAACTTTGGGAGTCACAGTTACAGTAATAGTGCCACCTCCCACCCACGTAGAAGTCTCTAATGCTTTGGGGTCGGCGGGAGAAATGTGCAGGTCATGGCTCAGATGCAGACAGTGGTGCAGCTTGGCACTCACTGTCCGCATTTGCCCTGCTCACCACCGCCCCCTCTGGGACTTTGCCTGATCCTCATATTGCCTCATGGCAAATGCGGCTCTGAGATTATGACGATGCATAGAAATGTGGGTTTTTTTCTAAATGTTTTTACATTTTTTTTTTAAAGGTAATAAAACATAACAAAAGCTATATAAATTTTGTAACACTGTGATTGTACTCACCCACAGGTGCATGTCATTTTTACTGCATAATGGACGCTGTAAAAACAAAATAGTGTTTTTTCAGCTCCTTCCCATTCTGATTTTTTCCAGCTTCCTAGTACTCCATACAGAATATTTATCGTTGTCATTAGGAAGTTTGATTTCTCCTGTAAAAAACAGCCATTCTTTGTGAGCTGAAAAGTAAAAAAGTTGCGGCTTTTGGAAGGCAGGGAGTGAAAAATGAATGTGGAAAAATAGTTGAATCCTAGATTAAAGGGAGTCTGTCAGGTCCAAAATGTCTCCCAAATAAGACATTTAATAGGAACAGAAACATACATTCATAGCCACAGACTGCTGCAATGCAGCAATATTCATCATTTTGTGGATATGCAAATCAGTGTGTTAGGAGTGGGACCTGATTGCCAGATTTGCCTACAGACAGCTGTGATGTGGGCAGAGACAGAAAATGCCAATCATGGCCAAACAGACAGCATTTGGTAGTGATTTCTTAGAGCTGGAGCACTTGCCATCTAATCTGATAGAGCTATGTTTCTGCTCCTATTAAAAGCCCCTTCATGGCACTGCTATTAGTTTGGGAGGCATTTTAAACTTGACATAGTCCCTTTAAGTGTTTCCCTCTGTTACCATGTGATCCTGAGATATCCGTTTCTCTTTATGTCACATATCGGCATACACTAGATACAGTTTGGACCACATACACGTCACTTCTGATTTATGTGATGTCGGAATGCAGTATCCTGTTTTAAGGCACTGGCTTGTTTAGTATACGCTGAAAGCACTATCCTATGCAGGCAAATGCAGACTAGTTTTGTGATATTGCCTTATATTCTTGTTTATATGATGCATCTTCATACATTTGCATATGATAGCTCTACTGTTAATGGTGGTTGTATTTGCTTACTTTACGTTACCTTTGTCCTGTTTTGCCATTTGTGACCTTTGTACGCAGTTAATCTCATCTTCATAATGTCATACATCCTTTTTATAGTACAATGTTCAGTGTTTTTGCAAGCTTGAAAAAGACTTCTCTAACCAAATGTCCAATCCATGGATTTGTGGTGTGCTGCCTTCCTTTTTGTATACGTGTACCAAAGATCTAGTCATCTGCATATTTTCTGCAACTTCTGATCTCCGGCTAGGTTCACATCTCCGTAGGAGACACCGCCATCTAAAATTGGCGGAGAGAAAAGTCCGCCAGCGGACCCCATTATAGTCTATGGGGTGCACGGGTAACCAGTTTTTTTTTAGCGGACAGGCTTCCATGTCTTTCGGGTCCCCATGTGGACCTGAACGATGGAGAGATGAACATAGTGTCACCAGTTTATGCAATCTTTCTGTGGAGTCATAACTAAAGTACCTGTGTAGCCCTAGCCATTTTGTACCCTGTGATGTTTATCCATGGACACAATAAGTATCTATTATATCTATTATTAGAATACTGTTTTATCCTGAGCCTAAAATAATGAGCAAGGTTGCATCATCAGACTGTGAGCTGGGAATCCTCTCATCTGCATGGAATGTTAATCTCATGTATTATCCTGCTGTTTGTGCAACTGGGGTCTCGTTTGAATGTTTCATCACCCTTGAACTTCCTGCACATAACTCCTGTTTAAAGAGAGATTTGCACTATACTGTATTTCTCTATTTCTTTCTCTATATGTATACATTTATGCGCAAAAACTTTAGGCTGGTGTGGAGAAAGGCTGCAACCTAAGAATGCTTTCAAAAATAGAAGTCTCAATAGTTTATTTTTGTCAATTTACAAAATTAAGTATGAACAAAAGAGAAATCTAAATCACATCAATATCTGAGCAGTCGGACCCCCACTAATCTGCAAGTTATCCGCTGTCCTATGGATAGGGGATAACTTGCTTTAGTGAAAAACCCCTTTAACACTTCTGGTTTTGAAAGCATTACTTTCTCTTCTGTAGCTTCAGTGTGTAGGACATTATTATAGTTTTGGCCATTTATATCATTTACTGTATATATTGTCTTTGTTACAACCAACAGATAAATCTGCTGGCACAATCCCAACCAGAGATTAGCATTGCCTTCTTGATACCTGTAGGAGTAAGGGGTGCTCAACCTTGAAACAGCCCCCAAAATGGTCCACAGTTAAGAGAAGTGGTGGCACTCACAGTAACTCAAACAGTCTTTATTTGGCAGTGTAGGTTAGAACGCAACCTAGGGTCATTTCACGCAGTGTGTGCTATAACTGGCTGTGCTAAACAACCCACGTTTGTGTGTTTTAACCTGAACCCTTATTGTTATATACATGTACAGTGCCTTGCAAAAGTATTCATACCCTTTGAACATTTTCACATTTTGTCACCTCACAACCACAAACTTAAATGTATTTTATTGAGATTTTAAGTGATAGACCAACACAAAGTAGCAGATAATTGTGAAGTGGAATGAAAATGATACATGGTTTTCAAAATTTTAATCAAATAAAAATCTGAAAAATGTGACATATAAAAGCATTCAGCCCCCTGTACTCTGATACCCCTAAATAAAATCCATTGCGCACAATTGCCTTCAGAAGTCACTGAATTAGTTAATATAGTCCAGCTGTCTCTATAAAATTAGTCTCAATAAAATACATTTAAGTTTGTGGCTGTAAGGTGACAAAATGTGAAAAAGTTCAAGGGGTATGAATACTTTTGCAAGCCACTGTACTTACAGTTGTGTTTTAGAGCAGTTCACTATTAGTTATCTTGTGTGTGGACTATTGGTGCTTCCTGTAAATTGTGACCACATTGTAACTTGTATTTCTAATGATGTTTTTGTTTTTCCTCTACAGATTCACATTTATTCCCTCGGAATGACCTTGTACTGGGGAGCAGACTATAATGTACCTCAGAGTCAGGTAAATATCCACACTTATATTAGTTATGAGTAATTATATACAAGTACATTGGGGCACAGCTAACACCTTGATAAGAATTACTCAGGTTTCTCATTTCAGCTATCCATTTTGCAATCCTTCATAATCTGTAAGGAATATTTTCACAACCGCCATGTTGTCAAGCAGTAAGCAAACAGGGAAGGCAGCTATCTAGCAATGGATGCTGGCCAGCAGGTGACACCACTAGGTCTCCATGCTCTTGTGGAGAGAGATGGGTAACTATTCTACTTTGTGAGAAATAGGTAACATTGGGAACCTTGCTCAGAAATGTAGATTTCTTTTTATTACTGAGAAATACTTCTGAGTATTAGCTCACATGAACCATCCCACAGACCCGCCATCCCCGCTATGGTGATATTGTGGATAGTCAGGTTTTATTTATTATTTCTGGTCTTTTTTTTTTAACAGGTTTTGACACTAAACCACCAGCATATCCTTATGCACCAGTAGTTAAGGACCCAAAACCTGCTTATGTTAAAGTCTGTCTATTGGGGTTGTTTAAAGTCTAGTTCTTCCGATACATGCACAGTTCTCTGACAACGAGGTTACTACTCATGCGCTTTTTTTTTTTTTTTTTTTTTTGAGTCCATGAACAATGAAGCTGAGGTGTATTGACTTTTGAATTATGCACCTGGAGCATCACAAACTCGTCTCCCAGTAACTGTAAGGCTAAGATCCCACGTTGCGGAAACTCAGCTTTTTTTGTTGCAGATTTTGTTGCTGTTTTTTGAGCCAAAGTCAAGAATGGCTACAAAAGGAGTGTGAAATATATAGGAAGCTCTTATATTTCTACTTTTTGCTCAATCCACTACTGGCTTTGGCTCAAAAAACTGCAACAAAATCTGCAACAAAAAAACCTGCATTTCCACAATGTGGGGCTGTAGCCTTAAAGTATTTATTTAAACACCCCCAGGGTGGACAGACTATCAAAGGAAGATCTGGGCCCATAAATGAACATGCTCCCACGAACCAGATCTATATATGGTTCATGGGAGCATGTTCATTTATGGGCCCAAACCTTCCTTTGATAGTCTTTGTAGACAATTAAAAGTTAAAGATTATTGCAAATTCAAGTCATTAAAAGTTTTCCATTTTCTCTAACCATCTTAGTGGTGATAGTCTTTTTTGTCTTGATAGGTTGCCAGTGGCTATGACCATGAATGCAGAAACTTTCTATGGTCTGGCACTTGATTTCCTGTCCATGAGTTCCTTATTATGGACAGGTTATCAGACAGGGACAGTGCATGTATAAGAAGATAACAATGACTGAGTTTCTTACAAGTCTCAGACCATAGGAAGTTCCTATATTCATGTATCCATTTGCAACCAATGAAGAGGAAAGACTGTCATAACTAACCCTAGGTTCACACTAGTGTTTGGATCTCCATTGTTCAGGACCAGGGGGCTAAACTAAAATCTCACCTCGCCCTGTCACTCAAAGAAGGGAAGTGGAGGGGAAAGCATATTAGAGTAGTGTGGGGCATAGCAGTTTGGAGTAATGGAGTTGTCCTCAGTGCTCCAGACTGCTCATTTGCATACTGTAAAATAAATGCATAAATATCTCAGCAAAGAAGACACAAATGTTCATGGGGAATAAAAAAAAATGTTAAAATCACGTGAGTCTGACCCTTCTAACTGTATTTCTGGTTTAATATGCTTCATCCTGGTGGCAGACTCCTTTTGAACAAAGTTGCTGATCCTTTTAATGTGCTATGCTTTTTCTAGGCTTTTTGTCACTGGTCAATTGTTATATGGTATTAAATTACACTTTTGCACCATTGCATGTGTTTTCCAGCAGTTATTATTCACAAATGTAAAGAGGACCTTAGACTCAAAAGCCTAAAGATGCACCAGATTTATCAGCAAGGAATTATTACTGTTAAATGGCCAAGTGTGTGCCACTGTAATAAGTACTGTGTAAATGTACAGTATTAGGAAGGTGTGGAAAAATATGTTAATTTTGTTAATTGTTAAAATAAACTATTAAGTGAATAAATAAACGAACTAGAGATGTATATTGCATCAATATTTTATGTGACCGCTCTGTGAAGGAGGTCCTGGAAGTGATGATATGGCCCCCACAGAGCCCTGATCTCAACATCACCCAGTCTGTCTAGGATTACACGAAGAGAAGGATTTGAACAAACCTACAACCACAGAAGATCTGTGGTTAGTTCTTCAAGATGTTTGGAACAATCTCTCTGTCTCCAAAAACTGTCTGCAAGTCTACGTAGAAGAATTGATGCTGTTTTGAAGGCAAAGGGTGGTCACACCAAATATTGATGTGGTTTAGATTTCTCTTTTGTTCACACTTAATTTTGTTAATTGACAAAAATAAAATACGGTATTAACACTTCTATTTCTGAAAACATTCTTACGTTGCAGCATTTTTTCAACATCTGCCCAAAACTTTTACTCAAGTACTATATAATTCCCTTTGTAGAACAGGATTGTTACACACTCTCATTTCCATCCATAAATGTATGGGTTGATAGACTTTGTCTACAAATTTAGATGGATGTTGGGCTTTAAAAACTGCTATTTTTGTTACACATCTGTAGCATAACAAGGGTGCCATATTTTTTTTTTTGTTGTTGAGCTGACTATAAACGCTCATTTGGCCAAAGGCTATCTCCCTCAAATCCATCTTAAGGCTAAGGCCCCACGTAGTGGCCCACAGCAAAAAAAACGATGCGTTGCCGCCACGGTTTTTCCTGCAGTGCTTTTCACAGAAAGCCTGCAAGAGGTTTCCTCTGCAGACACCTATAGGGAAACCGACGGCATTTCTGTAGGTATAATTGACATGCTGTGGTTTCCAAAACCACAACCGTTTTGGAAATCTTAGTTTGTCCACTGCGCATATTTTTGTGTGGATGGGATTCAGTTTTCCATGACCCCTCGGCCTAAAGCAGCATCTTCGGCTTGGATGAGTGTGCATGTTTATATCAATGTGGAGAGGCGAATAAGAGGTGTCTGGAAGTGGCTTAACTCTTGCAATAACTGGCCCCATGTTTATGGCCACCTCAAGTTGTTGATTGAGTAGTCATAGCTGGCCAAAATGTACTTCAAGATTACTGTGCGTCACCAAAGTCGTTTTGTTTTTCTGCACTTGTCAAATTCTATGAAGCATTTTTTGGGGGATTATAATATATATATTTTGTTTTATACAGCCTATCAAACTGGGAGAACGCTTGAACAGTATTTTGCTGGACATGTGTGATGACAATTGTATCACAAGGCTAACTACACGTACAGTTTTAGATGGATGCAGTGCCTACATTCGCAACAGCAACTGTGCACCTTCATTTTATTATGTCAAACAGCTGGTAAAGCTAGTACTTGGCAGCCTAACTTGGGTGAGTTATGTTACTGATAAAATCCAGACAAGGAGACATTAGCGCCCCCTCATCTTATAAAGGTTTCACATTTTTTAATGTATATTGTAAGGCCTTTTATGTATAATATCTGTATACTGAACATTTTGCAAAGTCACAGAAGAGCAAGAACAACGAAATGAACAGTAAGCATGCAACTGATACGGGGAACACTCCCAGCCAATAAAAAAGTTAGAGGCATAGTAACAAAAATGAATATCCTAGCACTTAAAGGTTCAAACAATAGGTCAGAGTTCCATTTTTATATTCTTTTAGTAGGACCTGTTAAAAGTGCCATTGTAAGTCAGTGTGAGTGAGGCCAGTAGACTAATCAATAGAGTCCACTGATCTCTGTATATAACCACTATTTTAGCAGTCCACTAGTGTATTGTTCTGTTCCTTTGATGGCTGACCTGACATTGGCGTTATGTTTTAATTTTTGTTTGTTTACATATACAGTATGTCTAATAAAGTTTATAAGCTGTTTATTGTTGGGGTTAGTGTTTTGTATTTGATGCAACATTAAACCTTGGTGTGCTGTAGCTTGGTTGTGTATGTATGTATGTTATATATATATATATATATATATATATATATATATATATATAGTCAGTGGGTACGGAAAGTATTCAGACCCCTTTAAATTTTTCACTCTTTGTTTCCTTGCAGCCATTTGCTAAAAGCAAAAAAGTTCATTTTATTTCTCATTAATGTACACTCAGCACCTCATCTTGACAGAAAAAACCCAGAAATGTAGATATTTTTGCAAATTTATTAAAAAAGAAAAACTGAAATCTCACATGGTCATAAGTATTCAGACCCTTTGCTCAGTATTGAGTAGAAGCACCCTTTTGAGCTAGTACAGCCATGAGTCGTCTTGGGAATGATGCAACAAGTTTTTCACATCTGGATTTGGGGATCTTCTGCCATTCTTACTTGCAGATCCTCTCCGGTTCAGTCAGGTTGGATGGTGAACTTTGGTGGACAGCCATTTTCAGGTCTCTCCAGAGATGCTCAATTGGGTTGAGGTCAGGGCTCTGGCTGGGCCAGTCAAGAATGGTCACAGAGTTGTTCCGAAGCCACTCCTTTGTTATTTTAGCTGTGTGCTTAGAGTCATTGTCTTGTTGGAAGGTGAACCTTCGGCCCAGTCAAAGGTCCAGAACACTCTGGAAGAGGTTTTCTTCCAGGATATCTCTGTACTTGGCTGCATTCATCTTTCCTTCAATTGCAACCAGTCGTCCTGTCCCTGCAGCTGAAAAACACCCCCATAGCATGATGCTGCCACCACCATGTTTCACTGTTGGGATTGTATTGGGCAGGTGATGAGCAGTGCCTGGTTTTCTCTATACATACTGCTTAGAATTAACGCCAAAAAGTTCATCTTCGTCTCATCAGACCAGAGAATCTTATTTCTCATAGTCTGTGAGTCCTTCATGTGTTTTTTGGCAAACTCTATGCGGGCTTTCATATGTCTTGCACTGAGGAGAAGCTTCCTTCGGGGTCACTCTGCCATAAAGCCCCGACTGGTGGAGGACTGCAGTTATAGTTGACTTTGTGGAACTTTCTCCTATCTCCCTACTGCATCTCTGGAGCTCAACCACAGTGATCTCTGGGTTCTTCTTTAACTCTCTCACCAAGGCTCTTCTCCCATGATTGTTCAGTTTGGCTGGAAGGCCAGGTATAGGAAGAGTTCTGGTCGTCCCAATCTTCTTCCATTTAAGGATTAAGGAGGCCATTGTGCTCTTAGGAACATTGAGTGCTGCAGAAATTCTTTTGTAACCTTGGCCAGATCTGTGCCTTGCCACAATTCTGTCTCTGAGCTCCTTGGGCAGTTCCTTTGACCTCATGATTCTCATTTGCTCCTACATGCACTGTCAGCTGTGAGGTCTTATATAGACCGGTGTGTGCTTTTCCTCATCAAGTCCAATCAGTTTAATTAAACACAGCTGGACGCCAATGAAGGAGTAGAACCATCTCAAGGAGGATTAGAAGGAAATGGACAGCATGTGAGTTAAATATGAGTGTCACAGCAAAGAGTCTAAATACTTATGACCATGTGATATTTCAGTTTTTCTTTTTTAATAAATTTGCAAAAATATCTACATTTCTGTTTCTTTCTGTCAGGATGGGGTGCTGAGTGTACATTAATGAGAAATAAAATGAACTTTTTTGCTTTTAGCAAATGGCTGCAATGAAACAAAGAGTGAAAAATTTAAAAGGGTCTGAATACTTTCCGTACCCGCTGTATGATATATATCATATATAGTAACGGGATTAGCTCAGGAATCGTCGTCTCCTCAGATAGACAAGCATTTTTGGCACAGTAATAACAGTCCAGTCCAGTCAAATATGGTGCAACTGGCCGCAACCAGTTTTATTAGTTTTTCCAGGCACAACAAAAATAAATACAAAAGAAAATTCTAGCCAAACAGCTAGTACCTATAACACAGGTAACTAACTATTGAGAGCTGGGCCTACTGCACAGCTCCCTAAACACAATTCACAGCAGTTTCCACTCTCAGTGGTTTCCCAGGAGCAGAGAAAGCCAAATACCTGTGTGCTGTCTGCCCTTATATCCACACTCTTCAGGAGACAAGGATTTAACCCCATTCATCCTAAAACCTGAAGTGGCTGAATGGAGTAGAGACACACCCAACTCTGCCTACTCCAGCAGCCAGACCTTTTACCAGGGTTTTGGTAAAACCCTCCAGCAAGGAACACATCTTTCCTGCTATAAGCTTTCCCAGGTGCTTTTAAAACGTATATAACAGGAACCTGAGAGAAATGTATACTCCTTCTACCACTTGGCCCCTGGTCCTGATATATATAACCTTGTGAGATATATATATATATAATATATATATAACCTTGTGACTTGTAGGCATTTAACCATATAGAAGGTATACAGATGTTACAATTTCAAAGAGGTTTCCCATGAACATAGAGTTTTAGAGATTTTCTCTATCTATTTTAGTGGTGACAGTCTGTTATCTTGATCAGTTGCCAGTTGGGTGCAACCGTAAATGCAGGAACTTTCTATGGTCTGGGACTTCTCAGAAATCCAGCCATGATTTACTTATTGTTGACCATTTATTGTGCACGGACACTACATGCATGGGAAGATAACCTGGCCACAATAAGGAAATCATGGCTGATTTTTTGACCATATAATTTTACTGCATTTATGATCATATCCGTTGGCAAATGATCAGGATAACATACTACTAAGATCATTAGAGAGAGTCTTTAAAACTCGGAATAATTAATCACATCTTACAAAAATGTGTAACTTTAATTTATTTTCCTTACAGATGGACCAGACGGGCAATAAGATGAATGAACCAGATCGCAGCCAGGCTATCCGTGATAGACTACGAGGGAAAGGTCTGCCCTCAGGTTTGTTCATTATTTGTGGTAACATTATTTATCTTTTTTGTCTATATGTGTATGACACTGTTTTTTACCACAACTTTTTTCAGTTAGTTTTTGCTGCATTTTTTTTTCTTTCCCTATAACTACTATAGGGAAAACCTTGCAATTTTGCAGCTAAAATTAACATGTTGTGTTTTTGAAAATACGGCTTTTATGTAGCTCTTTTATTCAGCAGTTTGTGAATGAGATTAATGAATCTCATTCACTTTGCTGGTAATGTAAAACACAGCGTTTTTTCCACTGCGTTTCTGCAGGGTCAACGCGGAAAAGCTGCTTTTTTTTGTTGCAGATTTTGCTGCAGTTTTTTGAGCCAAAGCCAGGAGTGGATTGAGCAGAAGGTAGAAATATAAGAGCTTCCTGTATATTTCCCATTCCTTCTGTAGCCAATACTAGGTTTGGATCAAAAAAACTGCAGCAAAATCAGCAACAACAAAAAACAGCGTTTCCGCAACGTGGCGCCTCAGACTAAAGATGGGTTTACACATACCAACTAATTTCTATTTTATAGACACTTTTTTTGTGACATTTCTGATTAGCCATTTGATTTCTGTGGTGCAGTGCCTTTTTGTCATCTTTAGCCTTTATTCAGAAGTTTGATGCTATTTGGGGATGCAAAAACTTGTACTTTTTGGATTCCTAGTTTTGTGTTTGGTGTTTTATCTGTTGTTGTTTTGTTTTTCATGCCCATCAAAACAGTAAGCCATTTTAAACAATTTTCAAGACTTTTCAACGTAGACTGCAAAAATGGTTCCTGTCCTTGTGGAACTGGCACATTTATTCTTGTGAATGACAGCCATGCTATAATACATTTCTCCTTTTGAATCCTATGCAGTAGAAATGTACTGCCAGTGGTAACTGGAAAATTCTGAAGCAGGACTTGTTGTGATCCACTCAGTTTAATGCCCCTTGCACATGACCGTGTGCTAGGTCAGTGTGCTCTCTGGATTTTTCACGGATAGCACATTGACCCATTCATTTCTATGGGCCCGTGCACATGACCGTGTATTATACAGATCAGTGTGCGAGCCGACAGTCTGGGCCACAAAACTCAGGACAGGTCCTATTCCTGTCTGGTTTTGTGGCCATGCTTCCACAGGCCCTATTCATTGAATGAATGGGGCCGCGGAAGCAGGGCCAGTGCACGGGCAGCACACGGATGACATCTGTGTGCCGCCCATGTACGGGCCGTGCCATTCAATCACAAGATTTAAAGCGTAACAAAATTTTAGTTTATTTTTGCTTATTCACTTATTTGCCTTTTTCTGTCACTGAACAAATCTGTAAAAAAGAACTCTGTGGAGAGGGAAGGGGAAGGAAAAAGAAAGCTCCTCAAAGAGAGAGACATCAGTAATATATACAGTGCCTTGCGAAAGTATTTGGCCCCCTTGATATTTTCAACCTTTTGCCACATTTCAGGCTTCAAACATAAGGATATAAAATTTTAATTTTTTGGTGAAGAATCAACAACAAGTGGGACACAATTGTGAAGTGGAACAAAATGTATTGGTTATTTATCATCATCAGTCATTTAGGACAACATTGGATCATTCAGAGATCCTCACTGAACTTCTGGAGTGAGTTTGCCGAACTGAAAGTAAAGGGGCCGAATAATTTGGCTCGCCCCACTTTTTTCAGTTTTTTATTTTTTACAAAAGTCTAAAATATCCAATAAATTTCGTTCCACTTCACGATTGTGTCCCACTTGTTGTTGATTCTTCACCAAAAAATTTAAATTTTATATCCTTTTGTTTGAAGCCTGAAATGTGGCAAAAGGTTGAAAAGTTCAAGGGGGCCGAATACTTTCGCAAGGCACTGTAGAGACACTTCTTTTTCACAACATAACTGGGTTGTCAGGAATTAGTATCCAGCCTTCTCCTGACATAATGCAGACAGCCTCATATCCCTGTCTTTTTCTCCTCCATAGAGCCAGTTGTAAACTAATCTGCTTATTCATGGAGAAAAGACTGAATAAATCTTTAGTAAAGTATATTGCAATGTTTAGTCCCTTCAACTGCACTATTGAGTTCTAAAAAAAATAATAAAAGTGTATTTACACTTTAAGCTGCTGATCAAATTCTTCTAAGGGTACTGATGTAGAAGATCTGCCTTTTTCAGTAAGAGGCATACTTTCAGAATTACTCTCCTAACCATCTACAGTAATGTGACTCGATAATTGAAGAACACCATAATAGCATGTGATTTTGTAAATTGTGGCATAACTTTCTATTAAAGGGAACCTTTCACATGGAAAGTACTTTTCAATGTGCAGGCAGAACATTGTAGAGCTAGGAACTGAGCAGGTTGAGATATAAGTTTGTGGGAAATAATTCAGCATGACAAAGTCATTTACAGTATCTATTGAAATCTCTGGCGGTCCTATCACTGATTGACAGCTATCTTTGTATGCACAGTCATAGAGGGGAGGCTGTCAATCACTGATGGGAACATTGTAGAGGATGCCAGCTTATGCATGTCCTCCATTTTGGATTCCTTGCAGGGCCATGCCTGTAGCCATCTTAGATTCCTCTTTGTTCTGTCTAGATAGCTCATTCCCCCTCAGCAGCCATAATGGAATGCAGCTCCTATTGTGCCTTATCCAATAGCCATGTGCCAGAAGTATGTTACAACTTTATAGTCAATCATGTTATGCTAATTCTACTACTCCCACCTGTTCTTTGTCTATACATTGTATTTAAACTACCTTTTTCCCGCCATTAAAGCTGAACCCACTATATACACAATAACTGTGTGTGTTATTCTAAGCTGGTTTATATACCAATTGTATTCATGTGGACTTCAATACGGTGATACTTATGGTGGATTGCACTCACAACATGAACATAAAAAGACCAGAAATTTCAGTGCAGAAATTACAGGTTATACTGAATCTTTTCCTATAAACCTACGTATCAATCTATTCGGCTGCTCCTCTATACCCTGCTGCCTTCAGATTGAGCATCATTTTTCATGTGACAAGTTCCCTTCAACTAGATATGATCAGTTATGATGTGTAGTGTTATCTGAAAATCAACTGATTATATTATAATCTAATGTATGCAGGGGTGTAGCTGAAAAAGTTATAGAGGTAGCAGCTGCACCTGGGCCCTAATGCCTGAGGTGAAAAACTGACCCCTCTGCTAAGAAAATACTGCTTTCATGTTTTGGATCTTAAAGCTACACTTCTAAATTGAAGCATTGGTTGCACCATTTACATCCTTAACCCAGTTGTAATCCATATCTCACTACTGGATAAAGAGTTTAAAAGAATAGATCTCTATGCTTCAGGAAGTGATTCAGCTGCCCTGCAGATAACATCAAGTCTCTGCAAAGACTACATTACCCAACACTGACTGAATGTGAACAGATTGCCTTACAGAGATATAGGCACAATAACCTTCATTTACAGTGAGCTGGCTTTAGGACTGTGCGTGTATGTTTGAACAGGCTAGTAGTAGGGAAATGCCTTTATGGACATGCATGGCAGCCTTTGTTAAGGGTTATATGAGTGAATATCTGTATAGGTTAAAGTTATTTACTCTGACTATTGACTACCAATCTACTGCTCGTTTCTATCGGCCTAGTCATCACACCTTTTACACTTACAAGTCATGTTCTTATCTGTTATGCAATATGCCTCCCACGAGGGTAAATATGACTTATACATTGTATTAATAGCTTTTTTTTATTCAATGTTCTATACCTAGTAACAGGTACAATGATTTAGAAAAACATTACAAAAGTAGAAAAATGTGATTTTACATTAAAATGAATGATAAAAATTTAGAGAGTAAGAAAAACTTGCAAAGCTCTTAAATACGTGTGATTTAAAGGGTTTGTCTTATTATGGCAACCCTGTCTGAAAGCCCTGGAGATCAGCTGTTATCACCATGTAAAGTTGTGGCCAGCTATATATTACATTCATATGGATGAGAAAGTGTATAGCATATGGGCAGGGTTAGGATATAGCACTCCTGGCTGATCATTATCGTGGCAAAGGCAGCTGCGCTTTATGTGCTTTCTCCTGAGCCCTGGACTATACAGCAAAAAAGCCAGGCCACCCGTCACTGCTTTACACTGCTGGCAACATTCAGAGACTTACTAAACAGAACACAATATTGTTTCAGTTACAAGTGTTTCTTGTTATTGGCTTCCTTTACATCTTTATTTCTTAAGCAAATACATACATTTTTTTCTCATTGTGAAATTGACTTTGTGTGCCGTATGTTGCTGAATCTATGAATGAGAAAGTGATACTTAGAGAAGTATATTTATTAGTTTATTAGCAGGGGGCTGCTTCTCTTTGAGGAGACACAGCAGTTGTATAGAGACTTATTTCAGGCATTGATCCATGGAAAAAAAAAAAGTATGCAAATTATTTTGAGGGAGCAAAAGCCCAAGGCAGCTATCTGCAGATGGGTCTCTCTTCCTTCTGAAGGAGCTTCTAGTTTATCTAGTATGAGAGGGGTTGCCACCGTCCAGAGGAGAGGAAGAATATGGGTATGATGTCTCTTTATCCTATCCTTACAAGCACTCATTGTGTAGGCTTGTATAATGTGTATGATGTGTATTGTCCATCCATGCGCACTTAGGTACTGTGTGACTTTACTATAATCAATTAGGTTGTAATGGACTGTACAGTATGAATGTTCCTCTTCCTATGTGATTCCAAAATATTGTCACTCTGTGACTCATTTTAACCTATTATATATGTTGTTGTAATATATAATACATATAACATATATTATACTTTATAAATGATGCCTATGGGCTCAGTTTTGTAGGAATGTGTGGTTTGCAAAGGTTCAGGCACAGAACTATTAGATGCATCATTACTCATACACCATTGGTCATGGTACCTGGATGATATGTAAGATGCATTCATGCTAATCATTTTTCAATTTTCTTCTTATGTAAGAGATCTGATTTGCATACTTTTCCCATGGAGCATTGCCAAAAATACATTTCCATAATCAGCTGCATCTCCTCAATGAGGAGCAGTACAATTCGAGGTACCTCATCCTTCTATTCAGTACCATCCTCTGTACTGATGAGGGGCAAGAACCCTGAAACAGCTGTCTGCATACAGGTCCTTTTCTAGAATGGTTGGAATGAGTTAGTTGTTTTTGTATTCTTTTATTTATTTGTCCTAATTTGCATTATTAGGTCTGCATAATTTTCAATGGGCTATGCATCTTCTTGCAGGACCTCCTTGACACCTGTCAGCTCTGTTATCACAGCAATTTGTTTTCTACTTCTGTGTGTATGTCTAATACTTCGGAATATTTGATAATCTTGCAGCTCTTACATTTGGATTAAATGTATTTTTCTGTATATTAGGCTCAAACTATACGCTAGGTAGTGGAATTGGGTCATTCTATATTGGCTTCATTGAAAATGAAGCGCTAGAGATTTTAGTTACTCGGCATGTTAAAAGCAGTCCTATAAATCTATACATGTATATCCACAGTTACATCCCTTGTGAATGCAAATCCTCCTCTGACCAATGTTTCAATGTTTATTTAAAAAACAAACAAAAAAAAAAAAAAAACATTTTTCAACCTGAGGGAACTGGAAGGAAAAAAAGCATCTCTATATATTTCAAAGGAATTGTGGCAAAATTTTCTTTTACAATTGTAGACTGTATGGACACAGAATCACATAAACGGTTTCAGGATGTGGTTTGTTGCTTTATATCTCAGTATGACAACATTACATAGTCCACAGTGTCCAGTATGATCTATGGGAATTAACTTTGAACACATTACACGGAAGACAAAAACATTGTGCACTATTCTAAAAGAAGTGGAGCAGCTTAAGTTAAACCGATGAGCATGTCTTTAATGTAACCAAAAATACAGATGGAATACAACCCAGTTGTCATGGTAGTTCTGATTTATGATTTTCACCATACACTTGGTTAAACCTAAGATCAAATATAAAAAAATACATCACTTACACTCCAAGGACCTCACATTGACCCATAATGTCAAAAGACTGGATATGAGCTGATTTCCAGTATATTCTGCCTAAATAATTCATTTTTTTAATAAATGAAATGCAATTAAATTAAATATTCTCTTGATTTAACAAGACGTGTTACCCTTAAATTTTCAGGAAGTTCCATAGAACATGATGTCAGTGCTAATAGAGTTTTACAGCAGAACTTTCTTAACCGAGGCCTCAGCAAGTCCATGGGTTTCCTTGCATTTAAAGACCAACAAGATGGAGATGATAGTTTCCTATCACTGGAACATGGCTCCACATATGAGGATATAGCAAAATCACATTATGCTTATGACAGTCTAACATCAAACCATTTAGAAAGGAAACTCAGCGAACGCAGTCAAAGGAAAAAAAAACTGGGCCTCATCATTTGATGTGTCATCTATGTCCAGCCAAGGCACAGAGAGGCGGTTGTCTAGTGCAATCCCTTGCAAGCAGAATGTATCCGAAACTTTGAATGGACGAATTACAACCACCCCAAAAGTGAAGGATCTTAGGGAGTTGAGCGATGCTGCTGATGTTTTCAGCAAGCAGAAAATGGACCAAGCAAAACACGGACCAGAAGTGCCAACCTCTGTTGCAATTTCAAGTGCCTTGGAAAGGATTAGAGAAAAGAAGAAAAAGTTGCAAATACTGAGAGATGCTATGGACATAGAAGGTTAGTCCCACTGAATGTTACTTTGTCTTATCAGATGAACATTTTTTGGTTCTTCAGTTCATCTGAACATTGCTGTTTATCCAGAACTCCAAAAAAGTCACACACTTATCCCTTTGCTTAATCATCTGTTTATTCAACATTTTTACTTATTTTTTTCTGATTCATGATTTTGAATTATTATAATTTGGTATTTTTGTATGCTTTGTGAAGAATATTATGAGACAAGTATTTCTCAGGAATGGATAATGTGGTTCTTCTGATGACTTTATATAGAACTCTATACAGTTAAATGTACTGAACTATATATATATATAATATATATGAAATAATTTTAAGTGTATTCTGTTTACCAATTAGATTTTTGAGCCAAGACTAAGGAGCTGGGTGATTATGACCTAAATCAAAAGCTCAATTCATTGGCCATTTTACCTCCATTGTGATTAATGATGAATATTTAGGTCACTAAATATTATACTTTGAGGACTCTTCACACCCCAGATTATAATGATCGGAGGCACAGTCTGACATTAAACAATGCTTTAACCACTTGGTTCCAGGAATGTTTGTTGTTGGGTGAACCCCTGATCTGAGGTTCGTTGGTAGATGCATGGTGGTGGACCTGCATATCCTCGAATCCTCATAATTGTTTTCTTCCTCCTTACTCTATTATACTGCCATTTCCCACCCCAACCCCTGAACTGTGGAGTGGTTTATCCCCCTTCCCTGGTATTGGGTAATGCGGGAAATTTAATTTTCAAACATGGGGGAAATATATCCCATCAAAATGACCATGATTGAGGATATGTACAGACTGGTTGTATATACTGTATTTTATTATACCTTTACCCTTTGTTTAATTATTCTCTCCCTGACCTTCCCCTATATGATCCCTTGTTTTCCCACCTTCTTCCACCCATTGAGATATTATGCTATAAACAGTATTGTCCTTACCTCTGAGTCCCTCCTTTCTGTTTTCGACAAAAAGATATGGACATTATGGTTATTGATAGTGGTTACAGTAAGTGGTGGAGGGACTCGTGGGACTTTTTTGAGCTTAAACTGTAGTGGGAGTTTCTTTCCCTTGGTTGTATGTTAAATAATAGTGTCAAAATGTTTAATTTAAACATTTTGCAAAGAAAATGGTAAGTTGGTTTACCTAGTAATTGTGGTTCTCCAGCTTCAGCCCAGCTTCAGCAAATAAATATTATTGTTTGTGTGCTGAAAAATGATACAATTTCCCAGTAAACTTTTGGTTTTAATTTGTTATGGTTTTCTAGATCTCTGCTTGCTGTGGTTAAAATCAGCACATGACACACAGGTGCACAGCTCGTTACAAGACAGAACATTAATTACTGTGTTTTGACTTATCATCTGCGTTCATCACATGGCTATGGACTATATATCACATGACCATGGAATGATTTGTATTCATTGAAGTAAACATTGAATGACAGCAAGCAGTGATATAAAACCCCAATTACAAAAAAAGTTGGGACTCTGTATAAAATGTAAAGAAAACAAGAATGCAATGTTTTGCTAATCTCTTATAACCATATTTTATTCACAGTAGAACATAGAACACATATCACAAGTTGAAAGTTTCATTTGAAAAAATGAACACCTTTATAAACTGATGGAAGCAACATATCTCAAAAAGACAGGTCCCATGTTTACTATCGAGTGGCATCCCCTTTTCATTTTAGAACAGTCTGTGAAGTGAGGAGACCAGTTGCTGGTGTTTTAGGAGAGAAACATTGTCCCATTCTTGTCTGATATGAGATTCTAGCTGTTCATCAGTCCCGGTCATCTTTGCCAAAGTTTTTGCCAAATGTTTTGTCTTAACCTCTTCATGACGGCTCACTGTATATAAATGTCGGCTCTTGCTGGGCGTTGTGCAGCGCCGACATTTACAGTCATATGAAAAAGTTTGGGCACCCCTATTAATCTTAATCATTTTTAGTTCTAAATATTTGGGTGTTTGCAACAGCCATTTCAATTTGATATATCTAATAACTGATGGACACAGTAATATTTCAGGATTGAAATGAGGTTTATTGTACTAACAGAAAATGTGCAATATGCATTAAACCAAAATTTGACCGATGCAAAAGTATGGGCACCTCAACAGAAAAGTGACATTAATATTTAGTAGATCCTCCTTTTGCAAAAATAACAGCCTCTAGTCGCTTCCTGTAGCTTTTAATCAGTTCCTGGATCCTGGATGAAGGTATTTTTGACCATTCCTCTTTACAAAACAATTCCAGTTCAGTTAAGTTTGATGGTCGCCGAGCATGGACAGCCCGCTTCAAATTATCCCACAGATGTTCAATGATATCCAGGTCTGGGGACTGGGATGGCCATTCCAGAACATTGTAATTGTTCCTCTGCATGAATGCCTGAGTAGATTTGGAGCTGTGTTTTGGATCATTGTCTTGCTGAAATATCCATCCCCGGCGTAACTTCAAATTCGTCACTGATTCTTGTACATTATTCTCAAGAATCTGCTGATACTGAGTTGAATCCATGCGACCCTCAACTTTAACAAGATTCCCGGTGCCGGCATTGGCCACACAGCCCCAAAGCATGATGGAACCTCCACCAAATTTTACAGTGGGTAGCAAGTGTTTTTCTTGGAATGCTGTGTTTTTTGACGCCATGCATAACGCCTTTTTGTACGACCAAACAACTCAATCTTTGTTTCATCAGTCCACAGGACCTTCTTCCAAAATGAAGCTGGCTTGTCCAAATGTGCTTTTGCATACCTCAGGCGACTCTGTTTGTGGCGTGCTTTCAGAAACGGCTTCTTTCGCATCACTCTCCCATACAGCTTCTCCTTGTGCAAAGTGTGCTGTATTGTTGACCGATGCACAGTGACACCATCTGCAGCAAGATGATGCTGCAGCTCTTTGGAGGTGGTCTGTGGATTGTCCTTGACTGTTCTCACCATTCTTCTTCTCTGCCTTTCTGATATTTTTCTTGGCCTGCCACTTCTGGGCTTAACAAGAACTGTCCCTGTGGTCTTCCATTTCCTTACTATGTTCCTCACAGTGGAAACTGACAGGTTAAATCTCTGAGACAACTTTTTGTATCCTTCCCCTGAACAACTATGTTGAACAATCTTCGTTTTCAGATCATTTGAGAGTTGTTTTGAGGAGCCCATGATGCCACTCTTCAGAGGAGATTCAAATAGGAGAACAACTTGCAATTGGCCACCTTAAATACCTTTTCTCATGATTGGATACACCTGGCTATGAAGTTCAAAGCTCAGTGAGGTTACAAAACCAATTTTGTGCTTCAGTAAGTCAGTAAAAAGTAGTTAGGAGTATTCAAATCAATAAAATGATAAGGGTACCCAAATTTTTGCACCGGTCAAATTTTGGTTTAATGCATATTGCACATTTTCTGTTAGTACAATAAACCTCATTTCAATCCTGAAATATTACTGTGTCCATCAGTTATTAGATATATCAAATTGAAATGGCTGTTGCAAACACCCAAATATTTAGAACTAAAAATGATTAAGATTAATAGGGGTGCCCAAACTTTTTCATATGACTGTATATACTGACCCTGCTAAATTGGGGATCGGGTCTCTCCAAGGGTCAGGAACTCCCTGAACACAGCGCTAATAGCTCCTGGTGTCCACGGAGACCTGCTTTATCACTTTTTCTGCTTTCCTTCCCTTCCACTTCCAACCTTTCTTCCTACTCATCTTTGTTATTCCTGTAACTTAGCCGGGTGAGTTGGTCCCGGGGTTACCCGGGGGTTCCGGTCTGCATTGTTTGTGTTTGTATTTTTGTATCATTGGTCTGATTTGGACCTTGTTGTATTATTATAAAAATATAATAAACATTTGAATTGGAAAAAAAACTGTAACTGACAGCTAACACCCTGCTCCATAACCTTTTAACACCTTGGATGCCGTGGTCAAACATCCAAGGGGTTCTGCAATGCCAAATGTCCCCCCCCCACCCCGCAGCGATATCGGGGGGTACCCATATGTATCTTCTGCAGCCTGAGGTCTGGCCAGTGACCCCAGGCTGCTAGGAGCCCCCAGTACCCGGCTGATCCTGCCAAGAAGTGAGGAAGTCAGTCTATGCGTCACGTGTATTGCAGTCTATAGTGCTGAACCAGTGATCAGAGCATCGCTGGTTCAGGTCCCCTAGTGGGACATCACTAAAAAGTAAAAAAAAAAAAAAAAAAAGTAGTAAAGCAAGGAAATAATGATTTTTCGCCATCTCGCCTTAAAAAATGCTATAAAACGTGATCAAGAAGTCATATGTACCCCAAAACATTACCAATAAAAAGCACAGGTCATCCTGTCCTGCAAAAAATAAGCCCTCAACCAACTCTGTCAACTGAAAACAAAAATTACTACACATCTCAGAAGATGGTGATGCAAAAATAATAGATTTATGTCCCCAAATGGATTTTTGTTCTGCAGAATTAGTAACACATAAAAAAACAATATAAATGAGGTATTGGCGTAATCGTAACGACCCGCAGAATAAAGGTAACATGTTACTTATGCTGTACGCTGCGTGGAAAAAAAAATTAAAAAGTAAAACAAAATACCAGAATTGATGGGGTTTTTTTTTAATCCATCAAGAAAGAGTTAATAAAATTTAGTCAATAAGTTATAAGCATAAGAAATGTTGTCATTACAAAATACAAAAAAAAACAGGCCTCATATGGCTACATCACCAGAAAGATAAAAAAAAATATAGCTTGTACAATGAGAAGACAAATATCGCCAAATCATTAGAACAAAACTGGCTGCGGCAGGAAGGAAATGTATAAGCTGTGTGAGTGTATATTAGGGTACAAACCAGATTTAGAGCTTACGAGGGAAAATAAAAAAGAAGTGACCCCCCCCCCCCCCCAAATAATAGGAACTATTGGAGATATAGTAGGGAAATTGGTGTGCCCAATGTACTCCGCACAGCTTACATATTCACTCTTCACCATCCGCTGTGCAGTCACGTCTGGGATACTAATGCCCACTACACCCCTTGATAAGTTCTTTGAGGGGTGCAGTTTTTAAAATGGGGTCATCTCCTAAGGGATTCCACTTTACTCGTACTTTAGAGACTCTGCAAACATGACATGGCGTCAAGATACCAAATATCTAAATCTGCACTGAAAAAGCCACATAGCGCTCCTTCCCTACTATGCTCTGCTATGTGCCCAAAATGCAGTTTAAGCCCACATGTATGACACTAGTGTACCCTGGATTACGTACTTAATGTCATATCTGGGTAAGGGAAGGAGCGCTATTTTGGTTTTTGAAGCACAGATTTAGACAGTTTGGTTTTTGGATGCCATTACACTTTTGCAGAACCCTGAAATGCCAGTAAAGTGGAATCCCCATTTTGGAAACTACACCCCTGAAGGAATTTATCCAGGGGTACAGTGATCATTAACCACCAATTGTTGCATTAATTAATTTTCCAGAAATGAATACGCAGATCATGGTGAAAGGTGAAAATGGCAACTTTTCCAGGAATACGTCATTTCAGTGCGTAATATGTTGTGCTCGGCTTGTATCAGGGACGAATGCTCCAAAAACTGTTGTGACTGGGATACCCACTTAACAGTTTTTGGAGTGTTTGTCTCTGCTGACACAAGCTGGGTACAACATATCGGGTACTGAAATGGCGTATCTCTGGAAAAATAGCAATTTTCACTTTTCATTATCAGCTGCACATTCCTTTCTGGAAATTAAATTAATGCAACGCTTAAGGGTTAAAAATGCTCGCCACCCGACTTGTTAAATCCTTTGAGGGGTGTACTTTCCAAAGTGGGGTTATGTGGCTGCAGGTTCTACTTTACTGCCAATTCAGGTGCTCTGCAAAAGTGGCATGACACCCAAAATGCAAACTGTGCTCCAAAAACCAAACTAGCGCTCTTTCCCTTCTGTGCCCAGCTGTTCCCAACAGCAGTTTATACCCACATATGGCTTTAAGTATGTTATCCTGGGTACACCAATGTCATACATGTGGGCATAACCTGCCGCTTGGGCATACAGGAGGGTGCAGATGTGAAGGAGCGCTATGTGCTTTTGGACCGCTGATTTAGATTGTTGGTTTTTGGACGCCATGTCACATTTGTACAGACTGTAAAATTGCCCCTACAAAAGGGGTAACTTCTTGGGGAATTCCAATTTACTGGCACCACCAGGGCTCTGCAAAAACAACATGGCGTCCAGGAAATCCCTCCAAATCGGTACTCCAAAAGCTAAAAAGCACACTGCTCCTTCCTTTCTGAGCTCTACTGTGTGCCCAAGCAGCAGTTTACACCCACATATACAACTTCTTTGTACCCAGGATAGCCCACTTTAATAGTTTTAGGAGTGTATGTCTCTAATGACATAAACTGGGCGCAACGTATTGGGCACCGAAATGTCATAGTTCTTTAAAAATTTCAATTTTCACTTTGTACATTAATTTTCAGGAAGCACTCTTGGGCTCAAAATGATAATACCCCTTGATAAATTCCTTGAGGGGTGTAGTTTCTAAAATGGGGTCACTTTTTGGGGGTTTTCATTGTATTGGTACTTTAGGGGCTCTGCAAATGAGACATGGCACCTGAAAACTATTCCAGCAAAATCTGCTTTTCGAACACACAGTGTCGCTCCTTCCCTTCTGTGCACTGCCGTGTGCCAAAACATCAGTTTACACCCACATGTGGGGTATTTCTGTGCTCAGGAGAAATTGTATAAGAAACTATGAGATGCATTTTCTCCTTTAACCCTTTGTGAATGTGTTAATGTTAGGGCTAAACGAATGTAATGATGTAAAAATGAAATGTCTAAATCAAATGTCCATATTGTTTTAATTCCTGCGAAATGCTTAAAGGATTAACAAACTTCCCAAATGTCGTTTTGAATTATTTGTGGAGTGCAGTTTTGAAAATGGGGTGATTTATGGGGGGTTTCTAATATATAGGCCTTTATAATCCGCTTCAGAACTGAAGTGGTCCCTAAAAATTAGTTTGGGAAATTTTCTTGCAAATCTGGAAAATTGCAGTTACACTTGTAAGCTTTATAATGTCCAAAATACATTTAAGGACAATTAAAAGATTATGCCAATATAAAGCAGAGATATGGTAGATAATATTTATTAATTTATTTGTGTGATATAACTATCTCTTTGAAAAGTAGAGTATTTCACATTTTGAAAGTTGTGAATTTTTTTCCCCAAAATTTCCATCAAATTTCCTATTTTTTTTTTTTTATAAATAAATATAAAAATATTGATCAATATTTACCAATAATATGAAGTACAATGTGTCACGAAAAAACAATCTCAAAATCACTCATGTAAGTTAAATCGTCTCAAAGTTATTGCCATATAAAGTGACACATGTCAGTTTTGAAAAATTAGGCCTGGTCATGAAGGTTTTAGGCTCTGTCTTGAACAGGTTAATGAAATGTCTGGACTACAGCTCAGCACCAGACTCTTCTTTAATGAAGCCATGCTGAAGTGATGGATGCAGTATGTGGTTCAGAATTGTCTTGGTGAAATATGCCTTACCTGAAAGAGACAAAAACCTTTATATACTGCTCAACAATGAGAGTACCTTTCAAGATGTGTAAGCTGCCCATGCCATAAGCAATAATACAACCCCATACGATCAGAGGAGGAGGTTTTTGGAATGTGCGCTGAGAACAAGTTGGAGGGTTCTTCTCCTCTAGAGGTCACAGGACATGACGTCCATGGTTTCCATAAATAATTTCAAACTTTAATTCATCTGACCCCAGAACCTTGTTCCATTTCGCCTCAGTACATTTTAAATGGGCTTTGGCCCAGGGAAGATGGTGGCATTTCTGGATTGTGTTGATATGACTTTTGTTGTGTACTGTATGGTGAACATGGATGGCTGTAAGAGTTCATGCAGTGATTTGCATTACTAATTCATGCATGTTTTTAATGTAGTGTCGTCTGAGGGCCTGTAGATCACCAGCATCTGCCTTGTCCCCTGTACACATGGATTTCTCTAGATTCTCTGAATCTTTTGACAATATTATGTACTGTAGATTGTGGGATATTCAAAGTCTTTGCAATTTTATGTTGAGGAAATTTTTTCTGAAATTGTTCCACAATTTTTAAATGCAGGTTTTCACAGATTGGTGAACTGACCATCTTTGCTTCTAGAGATTCTCCCTCTCTAACATGCTTTTTTCTATACACAGTCATGTGAGTTACTTGGAAATTGGCCCTCCAGCTGTTTTTCATTGGTACTTTTCCAGTCTTCTGTTACCCTGTCCCAACTTTTTTGAGATGTGTTGCTGCCCATCATCTTTTTCAAATGAAATGGAAAAATGTCTACCTTTTAGTTTGTTAGGTGTTCTATGTTCTCTTGTGAATAAAATATGGTTATATGAGGTTTGCAAATCCTTGCATTCTGGTTTTCTTTACATTTTACACAGTGTCCCAAATAAACAACAATAAACATTAATTTGCTGAAACTGGACAACCCCTTTAACACCTGCACTATGCAGTCCAGTGTAATAAAAATAGGGTTTTTCTACAATTTAAGTATATAAGTACCTAGAAGATAAATGACCAAAATAGTGCTCTATATTATGTGCCTAAGTCGTGCACCTTACTTGCTGTTTGAAACAATAGCAGGTATAGGTGCAGCATGGAGAGTACAGGTACAACCATATGTGTGGTAATGTGCATGCTTTTACTGCAGCTTGGGCACACCATGTAGGGCATTCTGTAGGTCATTTTGTAACTTGATTGTAAGTGTGTTTATATGTTTTTAGGTTTTCTTACTGTTTTTGAAGCTAAAACCAGATGTGGGTCAAAGAGAGAGAACATATAAAGTATAGATCAGGGGTGTCAAACTCATTTTCACCGGGGGCCACTTCAGCCTCACGGGGTACCTTGAAGGGCCAAGATTATTTTACACATGTATAAAAGTAACTTCTCCTTAACAGTTAAGCGAGCTATTAAGGAGTAGTTACATTTGTACATTACTACTGTTACAATCAGCCCTTTAAGGGCAACCAGGAAGAACATAATGTATTGTTAAAACCTAAGACATTAGTATGTTACATACTATCCTCATCCTTTTCTGAATATATCAAAAATTAAGCAATATACAAATACCGTTTAACCCTGCAAATGGTATTATGCTCTATGGTTGCCTCTACACACGGTATTATGCCCCACAGCGGCCCCTGCACACGGTATTATGCTCCATAGTTGCCCCTGCACACGCTATTATGCTCCATAGTGGCCCCTGCAAATGGTATTATGCTCCATAGTGGCCCCTGCACACATTATTATGCTCCATAGTGGCCCCTGCACACATTATTATGCTCCTTAGTGGCCCCTACATTGGTATTATGCTCCAGAGTGGCCCCTGCACATGGTATTATGCTCTATAGTGGCCCCTGCACATGGTATTATGCTTCATAGTGGCCCCTGCACATGGTATTATGCTTCATAGTGGCCCCTGCACATGGTATTATGTCCCATAGTGACCCCCCACCCATGAACTATTATTATACTCTGGGGTCTTTTCAGACCACGACCAGCAGCGGGGATCAATAAGTAAATAGGCCGTTACGTGTCGGGGATACTCCAGCAGGCAACGGCCTATTTATATATATAAAAAAACTTATTTCACCTACCTGCGATGCCTTCATGCAGCCGCCGCCTCCTCCTCTTCTTGTCCGCGACGTCTGCGTGTTAGCGTAGGATGCGTGATGACGTCACTGTATCGCCGCCTGCGCTGACATGCAGAGGTCTTGTAAACCAGCCCAGGACAGGTATCGCGCAGCTTTTTTTTTTTTTTTTTTTTTAAAGCGGCCTGTCCTGGGCTGGTTTACATTACATAGACAATAAAAAATGCCGCCCAGGGCCAGATAAGTACCGGGCCGGATAACAGAAGGCAGCGGGCCGGATTCGACCCGCGGGCCTTGTGTTTGACACCTGTGGTATAGATGATACCTCTCCTCTGTTTTTTTTTTTTTTTTTTTTCTTTTTTCCAAAAACTGCTTAAAAAAAACCTGAATATAGAAATCCCAGCCTAAAAGCATAATACAATTTACCAAACAAGAAACTGAAGGCAGGACAAACAATTTTTGTGTGCAGGTCAAACCTGACAAAATCCACCCCTTACGACAGTGTGCTGATAGCGGTGATGGTCACAGCACCTCCACACCAGCGAAGCCATTTGCTTACTTATTCATCACATAACCAGGGCAGTTTTTAAGCCTCTGGAAGTGGACAAGCGACTAGATTTACCAGATTTGCTGTCTCCTCAGCTTTGACTGATGTTTTTGGGATCTGCCTGGATCACAGCTGTCTGTAGAGAGTTCTGGCAAATCAGATCATCCCCTGATGCACTTGCAGGCTGATTTGCATATCCATAAATGGATTATTTTCTCTGCATTACTTTATCATTTTTTGGGCACAAAGAGTTTTCTGATTCTATTTAAAGCCCCTACACCACACTATTGGTGTAGGAAGCATTGACCTGATAAACTCCTTTAAAACTGCTCACTCCGGAAATTTTTATTATCCTTTAACTATGTAGTATAGGGCATACTAATGTAAAGTGGTGCCATTCAAGCATAGAATAAGCACTCACTTAGCTATGTTTACAGAAAAGTCAAAAAGCTATGAATTTTGGAAGGTGGGGAAGGAAAATAACGGTAACTAGTAACGCCCATTTGTTAATTTATTCATCATTCATACTCTGTGATGTAGGTTGAGTTTCTGTTGATGGTATGTATATCTGTTGTTTGGCATGGATGAAATTTCAAGTATTGCCACCTAACAACAATGGCTAAAAAAATATACTCTCCCGCCCCCATAGCTGTCCCTGTCATATTCTTTTATATCAGTTGCAGGCAGTCATAGAATGGTTTCTGAAAGCTCTAGTGCTCAGCTAAAGCTGGTCAGCTTAAGGCTGTCCTATTCCGACGAATGCAATGAGTGAGATGTAAATAAACCTTATAAGTGTGAGCCCACCTTGTACTATGTTTGTTTTTTAGCTTCACCTTAAACAGTTTTAGATCATTTAAAAAAAAATAAAATTTTTTAGAAAACAGTATATAAATCAGTATAGTGCAACAAATTGTCCTAAAATTTGACATGCTGTAGCCCACAACTACTGCTGTGTTTAGAAAGGAGTGGTGGTCCCAGTTTTATATTATTTTTAATTGGCTAATGTTCTTTTTATTTTTCTTTTCTGCTTGGGCTCATTTCTAGTAATACTTTTTGAGATCTCATCATGCAGCAAAGGAGTTAACTTATGCCCATTTTTTGTAATTGGCGTAAGTTTCTCAGTCAGAAGGGCGGACCTCCTTGTACTCATCTTGCCTGAGCTTGCTTCTTTCGTTCTGGATAATTAATGTTTTTGTAAAAGTTTATTCTGCCACGGTACATTTCAGGTTTAACCTACCCTTCATTTTGCAAGACAAGTTAAATAAAAGAGCACTGGAGGACGTCACATGTGAAGGCTTTGAAATCCTACAGCAATGGTGGATGATGTGTCAAAGATGAATATTTAACAATAGGCTTTAGTCATTATGGGCTGTAAAGTTAATTCAGGGTGTCTCCTGGAAAAGTAAGAAATGAGGAACTCCTCATCATCTTGGCAGTTTTGTTAATGTTGAACTGCGCCTTATATGAAATAAATCATACTAGTAGACTGCCAGTAAAATAGACCTTAGGTGTGGAGAGAACTCACAGAAACTGCTCTTGAAGTCTGGGTGACTTTTCTACACAAAATTGTATTTTCCTTAGGACCTATTAAAGAAGGAAGTGTTGGCATAAGTAGTACTCATGTCCGGGGATATGTTTTAGTGTGCTCATTGGTTGTGCCTAGAGATTTTCATCTTCTGATGAATTCCAAAGTGGTTTAAGGTATTTGTAGCATTCTAGACCAAGTGGCCTATAGAGAAAATTAAGACTGTGCGAAAGAAAGAAGCCCTTGATATAATTAAAAGAGGTAAGGACTTCCATAATTTATCTTCCTATTGTCAATTTTTTTATCCAGATTTTTTTTTTTTGTTGGTCCACATAGATTGGGAGACTGTTTCTGAAACTGCTTGATTTCCTTTTTGCTACATATAGGCATTTCATCATAATTTATGGCTACATTTGTTTTATTGAGCATTTCTGGTGTATTTAGCAAATGCTGTGGCCTCTATAGCAGGGTTTGTGCGTATAAAGAAAGAGATTTTTATAGGTGCTAGTAAAAAAAAAAAAAACATTTGGCTCCCCTAAACTCATTACAGTTAGAAATAGAAGTTCCATTATAGTGCAGGCCTTTCAGGTATAGCTTTGTTATGCTTCTTAGATCGCTGTGAATAAGATTAGGGAGATTGCACTTATCTTAATGAGGGTTTTCAGCCCCTTAGTGTTTTTTTATACTGATGACCTATCCATATTTTTGGTGACTTTTCAGGATAACCTGAGGTGAATGTGTGTGTGAGTAAATGTGGAATAGTGTTGATTCTGGGAATTAAGTTGACAACTTGTATTCTGTATTTTTAGCAGTTTTCTTCTCTGTAGGCTCTGTCTCTGATTTACAGTTGTCCTTGAGATAGTGCCATGATTCCTCTCTTAAAACATACAGAAAACAGGAGATTTTAGCCTTTTTAACTCATGGAAACAAGTGTTACAATTATGTATTAAATACTAAAACCGTGGGTAACACTGCTGCTGACTTGAGGATATTAGTGTAAAGTAAACTTCATTTTAGCATCCAGAGCCAGGCAGCTGCTGCCAAGGCACAAACAATCATGGGCTGCTTTAAGAGTAAAATAGATGCTCACAATAAGGATATTGTCTATGCAAATCAATGGTCAGGCCACATGTAGAATACTGTGCACAATTTTGGGCACCTATATATAGGAAGAATGTAGCTTAACTGGAGCAAGTGCAGAAGAGAGTGACCAAGGTAATTAAGGGGATGGTTGAATTAGAGTATAAAGAAAAGTTCTCCAACTTGGGGTTGTTCAGTTTTGAAAGAAGAAGATTTGGGGGCAACTAAATCACAATGTACAAATATATGAAGAAGTACAGAGATCTTTCTAATAATCTCTTTATACAAGGCCTGTAACTGTGACAAAGGGGCATCTATTTCTAGAGGAAAAATGGTTTTACCAAAGTCATAGGCAGGACTTCTTTACGGTGAGACTATGGAACTCACTGCCACTGGATATTGTGATAGCTTATAATTTATACAAGTTCAAGAGGGGCTTGGATGCCTTTTTTGAAATTAAGAATATTATTGGTTATAGGAACTAGAAATTTTTGGGATAGGATCCAACAACTTATTTTTTTTATTTTTTTGAAGTTGGGAAGGAATTTTTTTCCTCTCATGGGTCAATTAGCTTCAGCTTTGTTGTTTTTTTTGTATTTGCCTTCCTCTGGATCACCTTGGTAGGTTTATAGATTGGACTTGATTGACTTGTGTCTTTATCCAACCTTATCTACTATGTTAATGTGTAACTCTTGTCTTACTCAGAAGCAGCACATTATGCAGAAGTACTGAACAGTACTGGTGTGCATAAAGGTATGGGATGAGCTAGAAAACTTATTATTAGCTGCAACACCATATGTGTTTCTGCTTTTGTCTCACTTTGCTCCACCTCGCCCTCCTCTTTCTCCATAGATTTTAGTGGGAAGAAGGTAATTTTACCTCTTTGTGCATTGACAGTCTTGTCTCCTGTCTAAGATGGTGGTAAGTGCAACCAGATATCTGTGGTTTCAACTTACCTTGAGGTAAACTATTGATCAGTCAACATAAGTATGTAGAGGAGTTAAACTTGCTTGGCTATTATTCCCAGAGTATGCCCCTAGCTTTCTTTGAAAACTAAGTATTAATCTATAGGGAGCTACCATCCAATAGGTGGCGCTAGGGCCAAATTCCTCTTTTTCACCAATGAGATCTTATTTGTATATTCCATTCCTTACCCAGAATTCCTAGCAGAGCATACATGGTCTAATAAGTCCTTGTAACAGTCTTTCCCTAATGAGAGACATTACCCCTTCTGACCTAAGTACTGTATGTTGTTTACATACTGCTTTGTTCTGCTTGTGATTCTATGGCATTGGGTTTTCTGGACGTTACATTGATGGCTTATGCTTGTCTGGTCGAATGTGATGGATTCTGACTCCAGTACCAGTTTTGAGAACTAGAGTGATTGGGCCAGGGTCCCATCATTTTCATGATTATAGGGGTAATGGGGATTGGAACCTTATGCATTACACGTGGCAATTAAAATTAATTTAATTAAGTTGTTCTTTTTTTTGTTTTTAGTGTTATGTGTTTAGTGTAGTGTGTTATAGGAATAGTTTTGAATATAGAGGATGTTGGTTTGTGTTTGCTTTTCTTTTTACCACAAATAAATTTATTCTGAATAGAGAAAATCATAAATAATGAAAGCAACGGACTACAGTGTTCATGTAAAGCATGGAGGGCACAAGTCATTTTCCTTTTCCCTCAACCTCAAGTTATTGTGGACAAAATGACAACAAACCGTATTAGTGAAAATGTGACTCCCCCATGTCTCCAAGCCATGCCAGCAACTGTGCTCAGATGTCATCTTTCAAGAAGCAAGATGATGCCTTTGCTCTGCTTATGTCTCTTTGGAGTCATGGTTAACACTTTGATGCATTCGGCATGTCAACATTGCACAAAAACAAGAATATTACATATCGCACCAAGATTAGATTTTATCTAAATAATTCCAATCTTCACTCTCCTTGAGGCAAACTGTTGTCTGTTGGAGCTTAGAAGAGGTGTGTCTGTTTAACCCACCCTTTATCCAGTTTATCCAGTTGTCTGATAGATCATCACCTTGATAGTGTCTGGTCTGGGCGGGGGTTATCATACAAATCCAGCACTTTGCTTGTCCTTCAATATTGTTGTCCTCCTTGTAGGTGAGGTTATGAAAGAATGTCTCCCAGGGCTTTGAAATGTTTCTTTGCTAGACTCCAGACATTGTTAGATGTTATTGTCTCTAGTTGTTTTTTTAGAGCATATTGTACTTCAAGTAAAGAAAGTAATACCATTATTGAATATCTGGTAAAATTTAAATGGGGCTCTACATTTCATAGGAAATGCCAGAAAAAGAATAGGCAAAATATACAACACAGAATGAGAACCGCTCACAGTTCCAGACAGAATAATGCAGTCTTTTGGCGTATTGGTGTGTAATACTGGAAACACGAACCACTTGTTGACCAACAAGCAAAGACGTATATAGTATACACAGCTTGTGTCTTAGACATTTAAAGCTTGGACAGTCTTACACATAGTCATGGATATGTGTAAGAGTATTCCAGCTTGAAACATGTAAGGCACATTTAATTAAGTTTTCCAAATTGAAATGTGTGTTTGTCTGACAGCTATTTTGCAACTTGAGTTTAAGAACTTTTGGCTAAACTTCCAATTTAGATCTGAAAATCAGCTAAAATAAAGTTAGTATAAGGCTATATGCACACAACCAAGTGTGCAGGCTGAGGCTTTTCCAATGGGGGATTCAATGCTCCATTCCGTTGATTATATAGCAGGCCCTATCCTGCTTCATAACATCTTAACTGCCCCCCCCCCCCCCCATTGAAATCAATGGGACGGGGGCACTTGAGTGACACTCAGATGTACACATGGTCGTGTGATGACTGCCTTTCTCTATGAGACTCTGAATTGTATATAGATTTTAAACCACACCGGAAAAGCATGGACCATTATGTTCCTGTCCATAGCCAAGACTTGTGGACATTCTGGTTTGGAAGCGATTTTTGAAAGCCATCACAATTTGATTTATTGATTTGCAGATGCGGTATATTCCTTTTAAGTTTGGAATAGGACTGTTCATGTCCCTTCTTGGTTTCATACACTGAATGTTAAAGAGGACCTTTTACCACAGATGGAATTTTTTTTCTCTAGCTCCACTGTTCATGTGCTGTTAGCTTTGGTGCCTGATATACTATTTAGGCTTGTTTCAGATGGGCAGTTTCAGGCTAGAGCAGCCAAGCCGTGTGATTCTGAGATATGACACTATCCACTTCTGAAATTGCTTGCCTGCTCCTGGCTGAGTTTGCCCACTTGACAGTACAGATTCTAAATAGCATATCAGGACTGGTGGGGGCTAGAGAAAAAATCCAGCTCTGCTGGAATCAGTGGAGTAGCACCTAAGAGATGCTAAGAACTGGAGTTGGTGGAGGTGGTGAAAAGGTCTTCTTTAAGGGCTTGATACTCATCCCTAGTAGAACATCATATATAGCTGAGCTCCCTAAGCACTGTGAAAAATGATAATATAGGCCATTAGGGACCGATGGATTGGAACAATTAACCTCTGACACCTGTGCTCCTCTATACTCTGAAGCTTGTGTCACAAACAACATCCTGCACTGCTCCTTTCCATTGGCACTAGACAGACCTTTATACAGCATTGGTTAATAACTGAACAATATAATGTGATGACAGGCATTCTTATTTTATTGGTACAGTTACAGGTTTTATGTGAATGAATGAATTACCATGTAAGATTTCCCATTCCCATACACTTGTAGTGAAGGTTACATGATCTAGATGAGGTACCCTTAGAAGACAAACAAAAAACACAGTTATGTTTGTGTTTTTTATATCTTGATTTTATTTTTTCTTAGTAGAGCACCTGGCAACTGCACCACTGTCACCCTGTTCGAACCAAGTCTTTTTGTAAAATGTTGGTCTATATCAAAGTTAAAAATAGTAATAAAATACCAAACTAATCTTTTCACCTTTTTTGACAAACTTAGGTTAAAGGGGTTCTCAAGTTACTGTGCTGTGACTATAACAAGCTTTTCATCATATGACCATGGACCGTATAGCACATGACCATGGACTTATTTTTATCCACTGAAAGTGAGCAGAAAGAATGACAGCAAGCAGAGATCTAGAAAACTGTGAGGAATTGATACATACATTATTGGAGAATTGTAGAATTTTTTATTAGACAAACAGTAACAATTGTCCATCAATATTTTTCTGAAACTGGACAATCCCTTTAATGCATTATGCTCAGAGAACAACTTTTTCTTGTTTTCTAAGGTTGAGACATCCATTGCAGGCAGAGTTTCCTGACTACCGGTTTGTGTACCTACAGTATTTCTTATCGGCTTACAGCCAATCTTTGGAACCATTGACTTTTAAAGTCTTTTTTTTTCTGCTCTATACACCCATCTTCTTAATAAAATATGCTCTTCTATGCCTAGTCACAGGATAGGAAGAACTCCCTCCTCAAAATGACATAAGTATGGATTAGCAGAGGCTGGTTTTAGCTACTTTATGTATGTCCCGGAAAATTTGATAAGGTATTGTAGTGTGACTCTCTTTTTATGCAGTATAACCTCCAGGCTCTAAAGAGTTCAATAAACACTGTAGTGTCAAGTGCCCATATCTAATTTTACAATGTTCCTGTATAATGTACAGCGCCCATTTTGTAGGCTTCTATTGTTTGAAATTTGTGTCCTTTTGAGATGCAATTGGTATGGACAGCATTTGCATATAATACTAATATAAAACAGTATACATTTATTTGTTACAGACCAACTGGTCCTCTTATCCGCCTCCTATAATGCTTACATTCCTATGCTTTTTGTTTAGGCTGTGGTCACGTTTGCTTTTAAGTTGCTTTTTAATATTAAGAAAAGTGTGTTATGTTACGTGTTCAGTTAAGAACTGTTATTTGTCATAGGTACTGTGCTATGAATTGGTTAGGCTATATTCACACGACTGTGTCTCTATTTAGGCCATAAAAAACAGACAAATCCGTCCGTTTGTAATGGCCGTTTTGCATCTATTCTGTATGCCTTTGTCGGTTTTTGAAGGTCTAGTGTCATGTGTTTTACATCAGACTGTTAAAAAAATGGATGAATTTAATTGGCCCTTTTGGACATCAAATATATATCTATACCATATGATATTCATTTTTATGGGAAACCATGGTATGGAATAGTGTAGTGTTCTTCTGGCGTCCGACAGGATTTTTTTTTAAATTGATAACAAATAGTTAATTATATTGCACAGGGGGGAAAAAAATGGCAGGCTTCAGTATCTATAAAATACCCATTCCTTACCTTATTCCTGTCCCCTTCTTGGGCATCAGTGCATTGTCTTACTTTAACTACAAACAGGTTTTGAAGCAATATATTCCAGTTCATTCCATATACTGGCCTGCTGATCTTGGTCTAATATTTTATTGGAAAAATTTCCCTAACTTTCACTGAATAAGTGATCATTTCTGGGTTCAGCCAAATCCATCTGTCTCTTTTCCATTTTTATCAATCTTATTAAACTCTACTTAACCTCATTCACTGGGTTCTGTTTGTGTTAGCCCATGTTTTAGAATATTTGTGTTTGCTATCAAAACATTATATATATATATATATATATATATATATATATTTACAATTTGAGGAATATTTTTATTCTCCTACTCTCATTCCAATTTATGATGTAATAGAACAAACAGAGCCAGGGGTCTAAATAAATGCAATAAATCTCCATTTTACCCATGATTTTTCTAATCTCCTTTCTAATCTAAAAAGATTTCTATCTTCTTGCAACTCCAAAAACTGAATAATGTTTGGCCTTTGGAGCCCACATTTTGCACACTCCTGTTTATATCCTTAAATGTAATGCTCCAAAGGTAGATTATATGCAATGTATGCCTTGTTTTATAGTATGAATGGAACCAGTTCCAATTTATATATTTTATTAATCTGTCTCACTGGATGATATAGGTTGGCATATCTTTACTGCACTGTATGCTTTTCTTGCATTGGAGCCTAGTAGAGAAATATCCCAGTGGGATTTTTCTTGCAGAGATATTACGTACACATATATTTCTAAATGCCCTATCTGTCTTTTGCAGAACCTGGAAGATTTCTCCAGTTGTCCCACAGTGATGACTATAGCACATCTAGTGAAAGTCCTTCAGTTGTGTCGTCAGACCCAGAATTTAGACAAGGTAAGACTTGATGTTGCAAAGCTCTTAGGTGGTAGTAGTAGTAGTAGTAGTAGTAGTAGAAGTAGTAGTTCTTAACTACTGTATGTCCAATGTTTTCTGCATATCTAGTCACATTGTGAAAAAGTAGTCCCCTCTAAGGCTAGGCTCACACCATGTTCGGGCATGACATATATTTTGTATTTATTATGTACTGTCATTCACCTCACAAAAATAATACTGGCCAAACATATGCCAAAAGGTCACACAGTCTGGCTAATGAAAGTACAGAAGAAAGAACAGAAGCTTTTTAAGCCAGATATGTGTCCCAAATATGTTGAGCCTCAGTTATTCAGAATAAAGACCAATATGTATTCTTTAGGAGAATTCTATGGTATTATGCTCTCACTATCAATGTGACAGCATCTGCTTCTGATTCACTAGATATCCCATAAGCTCTCAAGGTGGTTGTTGTTTCCCTCCTATTCATTGCGCTTACCCTCTGGCCATTAACCTTTTTTGCATGCATCCTGTATTGCTTGAGTAAAAAACATAAAGTTCTAAAGTGATGCCAGAATTCTATTTCAATTCTATAAACACTAGTGGTTTTTGTAAGGCTTTCTTCATGTGTCCAAGCCACAGAATTGAGTGAAGGTTTTATACTCGTCCATCTGTACCTTTGTCTCATACATTCAAATGTACGGATCTGTGAAAAACACAGACCTCACAAAGATGATATACATGCGTTCTGTTTTTCATTGATGACATCACAACGATCATGTACATGAGGCCTTATGGCAAGCTTTTTTCTGCTCTCTGATTGGCACTTTGGAATACCATCTAGTGGGTACAATTTCATTTTAGGTAATCTAATAGATGTAATAAAGTAACTAATCCTGGTGTTAGGTTTCTTTCGAAGCCTTGATATTAAAAGTATTGCTGATGACCTCATTCTAGATAAACCATCAAATGTAAGTTTAATGTATTGTCATATGATAGTGATGTCAGCATTACCTTATAAAATATCCTTTCCTAGTACTCTTTTGTTTACCTATTTAAATTTTTCTCCTTCATAGTATTTTACACTCTTCTTGGCATGCAACATGATTTGGCCTAGAGCCCAGTTAATGAAGATATAGCCTTTAGTCATGTATTTCAGCACACAGGCTGCGCTAGTTATGTTGTTGATGTCTGTAACAATAATGGTGATATTGTGAGCTCCATCATTTACAATCTGTGTACAGCAATGCCGAATATAGTATAGAAATGTTTGACAGTATATAATGTATCAAAAATATGTCAGCGGTGGTATTTTATTACATTTTCCTCTTATTACATTATGTGGTGTTTAATAACTAAAACTTGATGGCAGTTGTCACAAAAAGTACAGTTGAATATGGTAAACCTAAAAGCTTGCACTTAGCTATCAGAAGATATGTGCGTAACAAACACCCAAAAGACCAAAGGCTTAGTAAGCTGTCCATTAACATCACAAATGTACTCTGTATGATCACATAAAGAATGAAACAAATCTATGTGTTCTCTTTCATTCACTGTTTAGATGACCATTTTTATCGGATAATGTTGATGGCTATTGGCCAAAAACCCCAACTGAGCAGATCATTTTATGGGTAGTTGGACTGTTAGACAAAAGGATGTGACCTGTTCATTGCTGATAACTGGGAAAACAGTTGGGACCAGACTTTTTGCTAAGGCTAGGTTCACACCCGCGCTCTATTACCTTTTGGGGATTCCGTCCCCTATTCTGCTTGAAAAATGCAGGAGTTTTCTCTCTGCAGGTAACCGCTTTTTAAGCAGATTGGGTTTCCATTTTTGGGTCCCCAAGCGGACCCGAAGAACGGAAACCCCAACACAGGTATGAACCTAGCGTAAAGCTGGCTACACACATTAGACATGTATCAGCCAAATCTACAAATTTCAGCGAGTTTCAGTTTATTGTTTAATGTTTATGATGGTTTTCAGGTGCCAGTCCTTTTGTTCTATAGGAGATAAGGTTCTGCCAGAGTCTGCTGAACCGAGTGTGCATGTGTATGGGGTAGTTATGCAAGATAGCTGTCATTTGATGAGCACTTGGCTGACCGATCTAAAAGTGTATGGCCAGCTTTAAGATAGATAGATAGATAGATAGATAGATAGATAATGATCTCTTGTTTGTTTGTGCCAATCTGATAGATATATTAATCGAGATAAGGATAATTAACAAGGTTGAACTATTTATTTACAAGGGAGAAAATCGGAAGGACTGAGAGGTTATGACTCAACAGGGGGTCTTGCTGGAAATGAAGAATCAAATCGTGCGCAGCATGCCTTAAGGTAATCCATCATTATCTATAAGTTATTTTTATCGTTGGTATCAAATGTCCTACAGCTGGTGCCAAACATACATATGAGAAGGGCTGATAACATTGGTCAATTGTTGTTATGTTTGTTTCTGAGCATCCATAATGATGATTTGCCTATGTAAATGCAGCAAAATATTCATGGGAAAACACTGTTTTGATTGATTTTAACATTGCAAAAATGATCATTCTTGTAAAGCTAACATTGACAATTGACAGTGCTGCCTAGTGCATGGCAGACCTTTAGTGTAACCCCATCTCAACCCATGTCATTAGAGACTTTACACATTGCTTATATCTCGCACATTTAACATGTTCGATTGGGAAAGTTCCTACATATATTCATTGGATGCCTGTGACATATGGCTAACAGTGGAATTCATCACCGAAAAGGATTTAGATTTAAAAAACATAATGTATAGTGTAGTCTGCTGAGCTATTCCACACTATAAAACACAATTAAGAAAACAGAATCCATGATGGATATGGCCAAATGGAGGTCAAAAGCACACTCATTTGGTGTTTGTTGGTATAATGGAGTTTTATGGTATTATGGGTTTTCTCTAAAAGCTGCCACAGCAAAAAACACTTAAAATTTGGTGTTTTTTTGCTGTGGCAGACCTGCTGGAATGGCAGTAGGTCTTCTGTGACTTTCAACCTTTGTATTGCAAAGGGTGATAACCGTAGGTGAGAAGTAAAACAATAAAGGGGGGAAGAAGAATGCAGGTACAGGGAAGTAGGTAAAGACCTTTGTTTGAACAACAAGAGGGAAACTGAGAAAAGTTAATGCCAAGGAATTCAGTGTTAAGATAAACATTAGAAGATGGTAGTAATTGGGGAAACAACAGGTGGTTGGCATGTGGGTGCTAGGAGGGTCTAGGAAAGTGTTGGCAGTAACCTGGAGAGATGATCATCTGTGATGACCCACAAGTATTGCGAGATTTCAGTACAAAGGTCCCAGAGCAATTAGACCAATGTCTATTATCCGGTAGAAGAACAAGTGGGTTGGGTTGCATGAAAAGACACTGATGACCTCTGTAGGGCCTCATGTAGTTGGATGTTCAGGCTTTTGAAGCAGCGGTCAGGTGAGAAGATCTTTATCGTGATAGGTGAAGACCAGTTTGAAGGGGAAGCCCCATTGATAATGTGTTTACTTTAGCTGGAGGATTTCTAGGTCTGGCCTAAGGGCCTAGCAGTTTAGTTTAGCCCGATAGAAGCTACTCTTTGGTACGATAATAGTGAAGCATGAGGACGATATCTCTAGGTGGTTACGGCTCTGTGGACTCTATCCAACTTAAGGCATTCAATAGGAAAATTGGGATAGGGTTCCTGGAAAAGGGCTGTAACAATCGATTGTTGGTCTTTGATAGTTTCAGGTAGACCGCGGATTCTTAGGTTGCCCCAGCAGGAAACATTCTCTCTGTCTTCTTAAACTTTATGCTATTTAACATCAATTTATGTCAAGTTCTACCACACAGTCCACTAAAAGGGATTTTTTTCTGCCTTTCTTTTTTCTTGCTTTATCATATCAAGTGAGGATTAACCTGCCCATTTACCTTCTGCTCAGCAACATGTTTATAGTAGGAATTAGCAGATAATAAGAAAGTTACAACGGGAGTTTTGTAAGAAGAAAATTGAGTGTTGTAATCAGACGAGATTTCAGTCCATAGTGTTGTCTTATTTACTAGTGCAAGGGTACAGAGAAACCAAAAGGGTTTTGCAGTTTGGTGTAAATAAGGCCGACGTTACAAATCTACATCCAGTGATCAACTTACTGTATCCTGAGACTGAAGCTGGGAGGAAAGGAATGAAACATTTTTCAGTTGAATCAAACACAGACAAGAACAAAATTCCACATATACCTTAGTCTCCTTCTATAAAAAGATGTTAATAGAAGAGAACAGGGGTTGCCCACGTGCCCACTATACCACCCATCTAATTATGTTATCAGTATCTGAATTGTATGGGCAAAAGATTTAGCCATGATGTTGGGTGCATACACTCTCTCTTCTTCAGTTGAATTCACTGACGTATGTAACTGGTAACTGGCATATTACATGTACAGTATAATGCATTCCTTTCCGAAGTAATGTTGATAAAGCTATTGCACAGCAGTATAATCCTAGGGGTGGTGGTTTAGGGTAGAAAACTCAAAACAGTTTCACTTACAAGGGATGGGTATACAAAAGTATTGATCAAGTGAATTGAAATGAGCATATGATGTGCTAAAATGCTTTTGTATTTCATCTTTCTCTTACGATTTCAGCCCAAAGTATGAAACCCCTCCAGATAGAAGCGATATCAAGCAAGAAATGCGCAAACGACAGGAAGAAGATATGATTCAAATGAAGGCCAAAATGGCTTTTAAACAATCAAGACTAAACTTGTATGCAGGGGATATGCCTCGAGCATCTATGTTGGACATCACTAGGGATCCGCTACGAGAAATCGCAATGGAAACAACGATGACACAAAGAAAATTAAGGGTATTGGTTAATTTAATTAGCTATATTGTGATCTAAATTTACCTAAAATTATTACCTAAGAATTTTACAGTGTTCTGCTTAAAGTAAACCTGCCTTGTGATACATGGTGTCTGCTCTCTGAGCATCATGATATAGAGTAGGAGTAGCTGAGCATATTACAGCAGTATATTGTTTTTAGTTAGGAGTTAGTGGGCAGTCCTACAGTCTTACCTGTCTGAGTATGTATACAGAGATAGCTGTCCATAACTGAGTAGGACCGTCCACTAGACATAAGCCTACAGTGAGCAGGAATTTATATAAATATATTCCAGGCTGAACCAAATCATTTTCTCATAAAACTATGTGTTAGTCTGCTTAGTTCCTCCTGATGTGTAACATGCTGCTCGCACATAAAGCAAAATTTGTAACACTGAACATTCTGATCTAAGTTCCATTTATATATACATATATTATTGATTATACATTTGTTTTTGAACAGTGAATTCATAAGTTGGCACTTTACAAGCCTTATCCCACCCATATTGGCTCAGCACCTACAGTGGGGAAAAAAAAGTATTTAGTCAGCCACCAATTGTGCAAGTTCTCCCACTTAAAAAGATGAGAGAGGCCTGTAATTGACATCATAGGTAGACCTCAACTATGAGAGACAAAATGAGAAAACAAATCCAGAAAATCACATGGTATGATTTTTAAAGAATTTATTTGCAAATTATGGTGGAAAATAAGTATTTGGTCAATAACAAAAGTTCATCTCATTACTTTGTTATATATCCTCTGTTGGCAATGTAAGTCTTCACAAGGTTGGCACACACTGTTGCTAGTATGTTGACCCATTCCTCCATGCAGATCTCCTCTAGAGCAGTAATGTTTTGGGGCTGTTGCTGGGCAACACGGACTTTCAACTCCCTCCAAAGGTTTTCTATGGGGTTGAGATCTGGAGACTGGCCACTCCAGGACCCTGAAATGCTTCTGACGAAGCCACTCCTTCATTGCCCTGGTGGTGTGCTTGGGATCATTGTCATGCTGAAAGACCCAGCCACGTTTCATCTTCAATGCCCTTGCTGATGGAAGGAGGTTTGCATTAAAAATCTCACGATACATGGCCCCATTCATTCTTTCATGTACACGTATCAGTCGTCCTGGTCCCTTTGCAGAGAAACAGCCCCAAAGCATGACGTTGCCACCCCCATGCTTCACAGTAGGTATGGTGTTCTTTGGATGCAACTCAGCATTCACTCTCCTCCAAACACGACAAGTTGTGTTTCTACCAAACAGTTCTACTTTGTTTTCATCTGACCATATGACATTCTCCCAATACTCTTCTGGAACATCCAAATGCTCTCTAGCAAACTTCAGACAGGCCCGGATACGTACTGGCTTAAGCATGGGGACACGTCTGGCACTGCAGGATCTGAGTCCCTGGCGGCGTAGTGTGTTACTTACGGTAGCCTTTGTTACGTTAGTCCCAGCTTTCTGCAGGTCATTCACTAGGTCCCCCCGTGTGGTTCTGGGATTTTTGCTCACCATTCTTATGATCATTTTGACCCCATGGGGTGAGATCTTGCATGGAGCCCCTCATCGAGGGAGATTATCAGTGGTCTTGTATGTCTTCCATTTTCTAATTATTGCTCCCACAGTTGATTTCTTCACACCAAGCTGCTTGCCTATTGCAGATTCAGTCTTCCCAGCCTGGTGCAGGTCTACAATTTTGTTTCTGGTGTCCTTCTACAGCTCTTTGGTCTTCAACATAGTGAAGTTTGGAGTGTGACTGTTTGAGGTTGTGGACAGGTGTCTTTTATACTGATAACAATGTCAAACAGGAGCCATTACTACAGGTAATGAGTGGAGGACAGAGGAGCCTCTTAAAGAAGAAGTTACAGGTCTGTGAGAGCCAGAAATCTTGCTTGTTTGTAGGTGACCAAATACTTATTTTCCACCATAATTTGCAAATGAATTCTTAAAAAATCAGACAATGTGATTTTCTGGATTTGTTTTCTCATTTTGTCTCTCATAGTTGATGTCTACCTATGATGTCAATTTCAGGCCTCTCTCATCTTTTTAAGTGGGAGAACTTGCACAATTGGTGGCTGACTAAATACTTATTTTCCCCACTGTATTTTAATAGTAGTGAGGAGCCTGGTTCATTATATGTTGTGATTTATTATTGTAGTTTGCTTCAGGTAGTAAATAGCGGAGCTGTGTCATTTTTGTGTACATCCATCATCACTTGCAGCATTTAATAGTGTAGCCTCTTAAAGGAAATGATGTCTCTTCTTAATGAAGATACTCATCATTGTTCCTGAAGTATGGGAACTTGCTCAAGAAAACAGAGTTGAGCCTGACAGAGTTTAAGTGCAGAAAAGTTGCAGGAGGTGCATCTTCCAGGGTTAAAAAATGGTGGTGTATTTGAAATGTGTGAGATGGATGTGTTTCCTGAAAGAAAAGGTAAAATAATAATTGATACATGTTACTTTCATATGGGAAGTCATCCACCATTGGTATGTTTGGGCGGTCTGTCTTCCTGCTCTCTGATGATGTTGTTTGAAGTAATTCCTTAGATTTTGATTTTGCCTTCCCCTGAACCAATACTGAGTAACATTTCAATAACATTAGTATCCACCAGTGCATGCTGTGATGAAGCAGTTTGTGATGTTGGTCGAACATTAGATTCCCATTGGTAGGTCCACTTGTAATTTCAGGATCTGCTGCCAACAATCTAATGGACTAGCATGATGACCGTTTTTAGTATGTGTAGAATTAGAATAGCCTTAGTTTTTTCAGCCAGTTCTAATGTACAATCTCCTCCCAACCCAAGATAAGAAATGTTCAAGGTATTTGGCATTTGCTCACCACCTTTATTTCCCCCATCATTTCCAGGCTAGACATATGTGGTAGATAATGATCTGCTGTCATGAGGCTGATCAGTTGTTTGTGGGATCATTCAGTTGAATGATCCCACCATCAACATAAACAACTAAACTGGCCAGTTTAGGGGAAAAAAAGAAAAAAATTGCTCTGAGTCCATGCAATATGCCAACCTATTGGTCAGCTATGCCATACACTTATATTTTTGGCTGTCCAACAATTGAAAATTTTCAACAAGTTGGACTTTTATTTTCTGCCGTTTGCCATTCTGAATGGTGGTTCATGGTATTATGTTTGTTTATTTTTTTGTTCAACTATTGTGGGTTGAAATGGCCAAAATCACCTATTTTAGCTGACTAAAGTCTAATATGTTTGGCCAGCCTTAGATTGATGCTGAAAGATATTGAGGTTGGAGCTTGGCACTTGCATCTAATAATATTTGTTAGGTTTTTTTAGCTCAGGTATATAGAAATAAATTAATATCCTTTCTAACTCAATTACTAAATGTCACAGAAAACATTGGAAGTAACTAAATGTAAAAGATGCTGTTTGCACTGCAGGTGCCTTCATAAACAAGTCAGCATGGGTATATTTGAGGTGAAGTCATAATAGTGGAAGGAGAAATTTCTGGGGTGTGTCCACACAGACACATAATTTTTTTCATAATGTTGACCTAAATAATTTATCTAATCGCTTCAAAATGTATTTATTTGCATATTTTTATACATTCCTATGTATTTCCTGCAAGTACCCTATGTAGTGCTTGCTGTCACCCAGATAATATCAATCTTTATTCCAACAGTTTTGTTTTTTTTTTATGCCTTTAGAAGTTTTTTGGGCCAGAATTTGAAAAGATGACTCTTGAACCTTGTGTCTCACTGGATCTCCCACGGTCAATTTTGGTAAGGAATTTTGATTTTCTTTGTAATTCTGGTGTCTTTTTATAATTTTTCAGTCTCAAAAATTGTATTATTTATTTTAAGATAAAAAAGGGAAAGAATGATGAAGCTAGACGTAAAGTGAACATCATCCTCCTTAGTGGACAGAGGCTTGAGTTAACGTGTGACGTCAAATCTACCTGTAAAGATGTGTTTGATATGGTGGTTGCTCACATTGGGTTGGTTGAGCACCATTTGTTTGCCTTTGCAATGCTAAGAGGTAGGTTATACTCTTATTATTATTATTATTATTATTATTATTATTATAGTTTATTATTATTTTTGCCTCAGTGCAAATATGATAGCCAATTGAACATGTTCTTATTCATCGTTTTTATAGTATATTTTTATTATTTTAAAGGTCATTTTGCATATTGTTATACAACATCAACAGTAGCAGAGTGACAGATGTAGATGTTACCTCTCTGTCTGTGTCCAATCCCATGACTAGAATGTAAAAAACATGACTGACACTTTCTTCCGACATGTTTGTTTACTTTTACAAAGGAAAAAAGTCCTACATGCACAACTGCTTCTTTCATCAGAAAAGAAAAAAAAAAAAAAAAAAAACATAATGGAAGAAGGTGTCTGTCATTTTTTTTCAATGGGGGTGAATGCAAACGGAGGTGGTTCTAGCTGCATCTGACACTTAATTTGCGTTGCTCTCATCGTGTGACAGATGAGAGCAATGGAAATTAAATTACGGTACTATAAAGGGCCTTTTCTGCCAGATTCTACAAGATTGTTTGTTTTATGCTAGATTCACACTAGTGCTATGCTGTGTCTCTGTTGTTTGGGTCCGTCGGAAACAGTGCTTACACATGGAGCCCGACTGACCCCACTGACTATAATGGGGTCCATCATTTTTAAACTGAAACTGGTGGCGGAAAAAGTCAATTTTCGTCACAAACAGTGACAGAGTCTCCAGTGGAGACTCAGGCGCAGATGTGAACGTAGCCTTACACTATATGCACACAACAATGGAAAAATAGACATTAAAAACATGAAACTGTCAGTTTTCAGTGTCCATTTTCTAACAGTGTGTGACTTATTTTTCATCAGTTTTCTGGCTGTGCGTCAGTTTTTAACAAGCTTTTCGCATTAGTGAAAAAATTGGATGATTATTCATTGGAATACCCTTTGACTAAAAAAAAACAAAAAACAAACCCTGATCCATTGTCAGTTTAGTAAATCAATTACTTTTTTTATTCATTTATACTTACTTATTGCAGACACTGAATTTTTCTTTATTGATCTTGACCAAAAACTGTCCAAAGTGGCTCCAGAGGGCTGGAAAGAAGACACCAAAAAGAAAGGCAAAACTGGCGTCAACTTCACCTTGTACTTCCGTGTTAAGTTTTTTGTGGATGATGTCAGTCTTATACAGTAAGCATATTTCTACATATACCCAAATAAACACATACTGTATAAGTTTGGTGGTTTGACTGACTGCTTCTCCTATCTGTCCAGGCATAGCTTCACTCGTCATCAGTACTACTTGCAACAAAGAAAAGACATTTTAGAGGAGCGTCTGCACTGTGATGATGAGACGGCCTTGCTTCTGGCATCCTTGGCTCTCCAAGCGGAATATGGAGACTACCATCCAGATGTAAGGGCTTGCAGCTAAACATTTTTCCCTAATGCACTTTCAATAAGAATTAATTATCTTCATATAAATTATCCTAACTATTTTGTGCACTTTCTTTTTCATTGTGAAGCAGCTGCTTGACGTGAATATCCAAGATAAAAAAACAAAAAACAATATTTATTCATATTTATTTTCTTTTGACCTTTTGCATTTCAAATGACAATCCAAATGATGAAAACTAAAGAAAAACAAACTACAGATCAGACCAATCTGAGCAACTCTAGGTTCACATCTGCGCTTGGGTTTCCATTCTTTGAGTCCGCTTGGGGACCCACGGACCCCATAGACTATAATAATAATAATAGTCCTTTAATAGTCCCACAGTGGGGAAATTCAGTAATATGGGGTCTGCTGGATTTTCCCTCCGAAAAATGAGAGAAAAGTCCTGCTTGCATTTTTAAAGCAGAATGGGGAACGGAATTCCCGAGCATTCACCAAGTGCTGATGTTCACTTAATCTTAGGGAGAAAGATTGCAGTCGAAAGATCCTTCCTAAACTGTGTAATAAGAGACAAATCAAGCTTATCCCATCCCTTTATCTTTACCTCACCCCTTAATGTAAGTGCTCCTTGAACCAAATTTGAGGAGATAAGAAGGAGATTGATCCAACATAATTGCACAAACTGTATTTTAGGAACTTGTAAGTTCAGGCTTACTACTTTGTTACTGCCCCCAAAATCAATGTATTATTTTATTTTACCACTTTGTAGTACACAGTCAGACTATTGATATTCTGCACATCCATTCTAGAATCAGCCCATAGTGCAGATGGAACTTATTTATCTTTCTTCTATGTTTGAACGTGGTCAGTGGTTATTCTCTGTATACTGTATTTAGTTTGTAATGGTGTTGGTTGCCATACATTGGTTGACTTTGAGATGGCGTTGGCTTGTTGTGTGCAACAATACTAGTAAATGCTGGTTACAGTGTTATATTACCATTCTGTTAAATTGAGTGGACTAAAGTCACACTGTATACAATGTGCCATCATACACAAGATGATAAGGTCAAAAGGGATATATTTGTTCATACTATTAGAGTCTTACATCTTTTTAACAAGAAATTGCTATACTGAAATTGCATATTTTATTTTCAGGTTCATGGTTTAACCTATTTTCGGATGGAACATTACCTTCCTGTTCGAGTGATCGAGAGACTGGATCTTTCTTACCTGAAGGAAGAGCTGCCCAGGCTCCACAGTACCTATGCCGGAGCTTCAGAAAAGGAAACAGAAATTGAATTTCTAAAAGTAATTAAATCTATGTTATTTTCTGTTTTCGCTGATTTAAGACCTCTGTATAAGAGCAGCAGGTTCTTATTGCCCTAAATACCAGAAACATGAATAAGTATTTAGCCTTACATACTAAACCTTAGAAGACATATGCATTGAAATACACTGTATATTCATGATAAAATTACCAGAACATCTCCTATGATCAAGACTTGTGATGTGAGATATTTGTTCCTTGACTCCCTTGTCTTATTGTATTATAGCTCCCTGCTTTCAATGTCTGGAATAGTTAGGAGTCATTCACATCACAAATTTATTTCATGTTTAGAACGTATGATGGGGAAAAGAGCAACGAAAAAGCGTAGTTTCCTTCACAAGTCCATCCTATTGAGATCACTGAAAAAAACTGTATACGTTAAATGTACATGTTTTTTTCACAGTGGGCCACTATAGTTGACAGATATCGCTGTATGGCATTTGTTATGTATACATCATGTGTATATGTTTAATGTGTAACATAAACACATGTAATGTAAATGTATCACTATGACATCTCTATCTCTATCTATAAACATAGTAATATCCTAATATGTATTATATATCTATTAGGCTCTATTTTAGACCACTAATAATGTACACTATTAAAAACATAACTTGTCTCCATTATTCTGATAGGTGTGCCAGAGACTTCAGGAGTATGGGGTTCATTTTCATAGAGTGTTCCCTGAGAAAAAGTCCCAGACTGGCATCCTTCTTGGGGTGTGTCCTAAGGGTGTGCTCATCTTTGAGGTCCACAATGGAACACGGACTTCTGTACTACGATTCCCATGGAGAGAAACAAAGAAGATTTCTTTTACTGTAAGTTTGAAGTCACTTGTGCCAGCATACTCTACAAAACAAACACCGCCTGGCCCACAGGTTTATATAGAGTTTGGACAAACTGCCCTGCTTTTCCTTTTCTGTAATTCTTACGCATTACTTACAAGTCATCATTGGTATAAAACCGGTTTTATACTTTTTACTTCTTTGCTATGAAAATTGCTTGAAGCTACAAGCAAAAAGAGGCCACACTACTGTGTGTCCATGCATAGAACACAAAATGTTGTCAGAAAGCTGTACAGTAGTTTTGTTTGGGGTTTAGCTTTTTATAAGATATTGAAAAAAAAATCAGTCAGTGGGAATTGGGCACATTCTTTCTACTATCAAGCGTCCATGCTTTACTTCCATGCTGTATCAAGTATAAGTAGGTTATCCCCATTTTAAAGAGAGCTATTGAAATTGGATTTGTCTATTAAAATGCTAGTGTGCAGATGTTCTATCAGAATACTTTCATATACTACTAGTCATGTATGAAAAATAGTTCAAACATCTAATAATAATAATACATTTTATTTATATAGCACCATCATATTCCGCAGCACTTTACAAATTGTAGGGTTCAAGTACAGATAAAAAGACACATTACAGAGAAATAGTCAATTCACACAATGGGACTGAGGGCCCTGCTCGCAAGAGCTTACAATCTATGAGGTAGAGGGGGTGACACAGGAAGTAGCAGGGACAGCATAGGAGGTAGCATTGCTTGTCCAGCCATTTTTGTGATAGAGGTTACTTTCATTGCACATAAATAAAGCTTTCACCAGTAAGTGTACTTTAATGTGCAGATGGTGCCTGGACATATAAAGTTAAAGTCCGATATTACATCATATCCTGTGGGATAATGCGGGAGCGTGAACAGAGGAAGGTTCGTTTTTCGGGATTCTAACTACGGAAGCGTTTACATTAGGAATTGGCCTGTCTGAAAAAATGTGTCTTTAGTTTGCTCTTGAAGCTGTAGAAATTGGGAGTTAATCTGATTGTCCAGAGTAGAGCATTTCAGAGAAGTGGTGCCACTCGGGAAAAGTCTTGTATATGGGAGTGGGAGGTTCTGATAATAGAGGATGTTAGTCTTAGGTCATTGAGTGAACTGAGAGTACGGGTTGGGCGATAGACAGAGATGAGGGAGGAAATGTCAGGAGGTGCAGCATTATGGAGAGCCTTATGGATGAGGGTGATAAGTTTATATTGTATTCTGTATTGAATAGGCAGCCAATGTAGTGACACAGACCGGAGGCATCGTTGTAGCGTTTAGACTGATAGATGTGCCTGGCCACTAGCACAGAGTTTCCAGTATGTTTGATAGAGGAATGAGCATAAGGCATTTTCATTGAGCAATCCACATCTAACATTGGCACACATCTGTAGCACTCAGAGACGGGTTACAAAGCCGAGGGGTTAACTGGTGTGTCGGGGTGGCTGGTGTGATTGTGTGAACTGACGAGCACACAGTTCATCTGCGATAGACAAATATGGGAAAATCTATTGGAAATATCTTCAGGTCATAGTCAGCTGAAGGGAACGGTGCAACCCCATTGGCCTTTCTTGTATCCTGGTGTTCATTATGTCACTGTTCTCATCTAGATACCCTTTGGTGTCCGGAAGACATTCCCTATAAATTGCAACTCCCACTTCATAGCAGTGCTCCAAAAGCCTGATATTTTCTCTTTATCCAATTCTCTGTAGAGAGGAAAAATAATTTCACATTTTTTTTAGAATTTTGATGTTTCTTCTACATTACATGATACGTTGGAGCGTGCACACTGTAGGGTTTAGTGGCAAATCCCTCTTCCAGTAAAATGCAGTTTGCTTTCTCTTTTTGGATTGTCTCATCATTTTCCAAGATTATGCAGTAAACAAAGTACAGAAATGAGGGAGAATTTTTTGTTTTTACTTTTCAGGCAGAATCTTAGGCATGTTGAAATCACAGACATACAGTAATAACAAACACTAAACACATATGTAAGCTATTAATGTACTGTAGACCAAACACAGCATATTGAATTGTAATTTATTCTCTTTTTTGGATGCAGAAGAAAAAAATAAGTTTGCAGAACACATCAGATGGAATAAAACACATTTTCCAAACAGACAGCAGTAAGACCTGCCAGTACCTCCTACACCTCTGCTCTTCTCAGCACAAGTTCCAGCTACAAATGAGAGCCAGACAAAGCAGTCAGGAGACGCAAGATATTGGTAATATTAACACAGCTTTTCCCATTTCCATCTGGTTAGCTGACATGTTTATCTTTTGCCTTCAGTCCAACACAAAAATAAAAGTTAAAAAATTGTTTCTAAAATAAAGGAATTCAATTTATTTTATTGTTTGTTGTCATGCATAACCTCTATCTGTATAGAATAATCTATATCCAGACATTTCTTTATCTACAGCTCCCTTAGGGTTTTCATTTTGCTTCCCTACAGTTTTGTAAAGTATATCTGTCTGCGTAAGGCATGCTCTACCCATATCACTGCATAACTATGCACATTTTGCATTTACAGATGTAGAAAAGTTTAACTTGACTGATATTTGCTATAGTGTGATGTATCATGGAACACTACAGAATCTATTGAAATAGTTGAGTTAAAGTTCTGTGTCCATATTATTTGTCAAGTAAACTTTACTATATCTGTAGGAGCCCAGGCATTGTGATAATATACTAATAACTCATTTGGGAGGTGTAATGATATGCCATGTTGAATGTTGGCTACCTTTTCCAGAAACGTATACATATTGTAAACACGGGACGCTCAGGGTAGGCTGGTTATCACGGAAGACAGGCAGAGGAAGCGCAGGTTTCAGTTCACACTTTCAGTTTTATTAGCAATAGTTCACACAGTCCAACTGAAACAGCTTGCTTCAGCATAAAAGTACAAAAAACAGGTAACATAAATCTTCCTTAGTTCTGGATACAAAACAATTGAGAAGAGCTTCCTCACCAATGCAGTTGGTTGTCTTAGGATTTTCTCCTCCACACAGTGCAGTCTGTATAGCAGCTGACCAGGGTCTGTATGACAACACAGATTTCTTCTGTTCTACCACACCCCTACTGCTCTGGCAGCTTTCAATTTAAACGCTGCATACACCTGTCCACAACACCCGTACTGGAGTGAACCTGCAGCAAGTCCCCAATCCCAGGCTCAAGACTCCGGGCCTTATCTCACTGCATGTAAAATTCTAAGTGCCCTCTGCCTGTCTACAGTATATAAAAACAGCTGAAAATAGCTTTTAAGAACGTATCATAAAGATGTTGCCTCATCAAGCCCATCTGTTTTTTAGAAAGAAACAAGCTATGCCTTTACCTGATCAGTGATGGGTCTGGCTTCTCTAATCTCCAGTAGTCAGCTGTTGTTTCCATTGAATTATACAACCCCAATTCCGATGAAGTTGGGACGTTTTGTAAAACATATATAAAAACAGAATACCTTGATTTGAAAATCCTTTTCAACCTATATTCAATTAAATACACTACATAGACAATATATTTAATGTTCAAACGGATAAACTTTGTTTTTTGCAAATATTCACTCATTTTGCATTTGATGCCTGCAACATGTCTCAAAAAAGCTGGGACAGAGGCAACAAAAGACTGGGAAAGTTGAGGAATGCTCAGACAACATCTGTTTGGAGCATTCCAGAGGGGAACAGGTTAATTGGAAATGGGTGAGTGTCATGATTGGGTATAAAGGGAACATCCCCGAAAGGCTCTGTCGTTCACAAGCAAGGATGGGCCGAGGTTCACCACTTTGTGAACAACTGTGTGAGCAAATAGTCCAACAGTTTAAGAACAACATTTCTCAACGTACAATTGGAAGGAATTTATGGATTTCATCATCTACAGTCCATAATATCATCAAAAGATTCAGAGAATTTGGACAAATCTCTGCAAGCAAGCGGCAAGGCAGAAAACCAACATTGAATGCCCATGACCTTCGATCAACTCAGGTGGCACTGCATTAAAAACTGACTGATATTACCACATGGGCTCAGGAACACTTCAGAAAACCATTGTCAGTGAACACAGTTCGTCGCTACATCTACAAGTGCAAGGTAAACCATGCAAAGGGAAAGCCATATATCAACAACACCCAAAAACGCCGCCGGCTTCTCTGGGCCCGAGCTCATCTGAGATGGACTGACCAAAAGTGGAAAAGTGTCCTGTGGTCTGACCAGTCCACATTGCAATTTGTTTTTGGAATTCATGGATGTCGTGTCCTCTGGGCAAAAGAGGAAAAGGACTGTCCGGATTGTTATCAGTGCAAAGTTCAAAAGCCAACATCTCTGATGGTATGGTGGTGTGTTAGTGCCCATGGAATGGGTAACTTGCACATCTGTGAAGGCACCATTAATGCTGAAAGGTACATACAGGTTTTGGAGCAACATATATTGTTATCCAAGCGACGTCTTTTTCAGGGACATTCCTGCTTATTTCAGCAAGACAATGCCAAGCCACATTCTGCATGTGTTACAACAGCGTGGCTTCGTAGTAAAAGAGTGCTGGTACTATACTGGCCTGTCTGGAGTCCAGACCTATCGCCATTGAAAATGTGTGGCGCATTATGAAACGCAAAATACGACAACGAAGAGCCCGGACTGTTGAGCAACTGAAGTTGTACATCAAGCAAGAATGGGAAAGAATTCCACCTACAACGCTTCAACAATTCGTGTCCTCAGTTCCCAAACGCATATTGAGTGTTGTTAAAAGGAAAGGTGATGTAACACAGTGGTAAACATGCCCCTGGCCTAGCTTTTGTTGCCCCTGTCCCAGCTTTTTCGGAACGTATTGCAGGCATCAAATTCAAAATGAGTGAATATTTGCGAAAAAACAATAAGCTTATCTGTTTGAACATTAAATTTCTTATCTTTGTAGTGTATTCAATTGAATATAGGTTGAAATCATCATATTCTGTTTTTATTTATGTTTTACACAACGTCCCAACTTCATTGGAAGTGGGGTTGTACATGGCCTTTGCTATGGCCAGTGCAAGGAAAATGTAGCATTATATGCCATCCATGAAAAAATATGGCCGATCATGTAATGCATGGACTGGTCTGTCTGCTAGACCAGAAGATTCTCTAACATAACAGCTCTTTATTTTGGGTCATAGTGAAAGGTTCTAGACATGAGTCCCCTCTCTCCATCTTTTTCATATGGACCTAATAAAGCATGTCAGGGTCTTTTGGCATATTGAAAGGGTAACTTGTGTATATATTAGTGATTTTTTATTTTTTTTTTCATTTTAGGAGAATGTGACTAACAATCTTTTTCTCTCTATTATTTTAGAGAGAACCTCACTGTGGAGCCTGAACATCCAGGCAGAATCTCTCCGGGGGCTTGGCATAGCCAGGGCTATCAGTACAACTAGTTTGGCAAGCAGTACTTTGAATAGGATGGCCATACGACCTGTGTCTATTCAGCCTGACCTTCTGAAGAGACTCTCTTGCTCTGATTTGTCAGCTCTTCAAACACATCTTGGAACTGGACAAAAGGACAGACCGACTAAGAACACCTGGGAAGACCGGCCTAGGGTTATTAGTAAATCTTATCATGACCTTAGTCAAGTTTCGCAGTCTCCACAAAGGAGGATGCTTAGCACTAGAATGGACAGTCCCCCTAATACATTGGAAGAATTGATGAGTCGAGCATCTTTTCATTATATGGGAAAGTCTGATACAGAGTCAGTGACCGGATATGGAAAACTTAATGAGTATGTTATATTTAGGTTTTATTTATTGTATGAAGAAATGTCTAAAGAGCTGGAGGTGAACAGAAACTCTATTACATACTAAACCTAGAAAAGAATGATAAAAGTGAACTGAAGAACGACTTGCCCCCACTTGTTTATCAGTCTGTGTGTTTATCTGCATGTCTGAATTTCCATCTCATAGCACCATTTTTAGCTGATTCAGGGTTCAGAATGTGTAATTTATGTATAAATTTTGGTTATGTCCTTTACACCATATTAGTGGGAACAAACTTATATTTTCTATCTTTATTTTGTTAAGGTCAAAATCATTTTCTGGATGTAATAGAAGCCTTGATTTGCGGAAACCTGAATCAGACTCATCCTCTATGGATGATAGTGGTCACGCCTATGTTGTAGGTCAGTATGTTATCCTATATGAAAGTACTGTCAATTTGTTGTAGAAAGCATTACATTACACCTTGCGCTTATGCCTCTTTGTAGGTACAGATCATAATTTACATTTCATTACTCTCATGTGTTATTCATGTAGTAGCATGACCCGACAGGCTTGAATTAACAGCTGCTTACTGTCACCAGTTAGATGACTTTTGTACATATGCTATGGCGTTCTTTCTTGTAGTGATACGATTGGTATTCTTTGTTGTAGGTGTCAGCATGCATAGTCTTGGTAATCCTTCTTCACCAAACCTTTATAAAGGAAATGGTAAGTAGTTTACAAATTCTTTGGTTGTTTTCTTTGGGAGTAGCCACAGCTTATTTCACATTTGGAGATCAGAAAAGAACCAGATTTAGGCTGGGGCCCCAGATTGCGAAAACAGATTTTAGCTAATCCCATACACAAATTACAGAAAAAAATCTGCAGCAGAAAAGCTGTGTTTTCAAAAACGCCCCATAATGTCAATAATACCTGTGGAAATGCTGGCGTTTACCATATAGGTATAATAGAGGGAGAAAGTCCACAGAGGAAAAGTGGCCTTTCTGTGAAAAATCCTGCAGAAAAAATCGCAATGGGTTTCCATCACTGTCTTTTCTGCAGTGTTTCTCTTGCTGCAGTTCACTATGTGGGGTTTTAGCCTTAGCTAGAGATTGTGGCGATTAAGAAAATTATAATTTCCACTTTTACAGTCTACTCTGACCCATTCAAGCATACCTGGCACTTGGCTGCACCCTCGAGTTGATATAGTATGAGAAACCTACAGTATTACACATTAATTAGACTGCTGATGACTTGTGGAGCAGACAAGAACAATAGGCGGAAAAACAAGCTGAAACTTGACATAGACTTGGTAACATCTTCACAGGAACTACAAAACATTCCTGCATGTATTAAAGACGTTTTCTCTCTAACCTGACCATATTGAAATTTGTAGGCAATTAGAAGTTATAGAAGAATTTTTGCAAATGTAAATAATTCTATTGTACAGTGTTGAAGATTTTCTGTAACCATCTTAGTAGTGACAGTCTTTTACCTTAATTGATGCTAAAGTGCTGGCATTTTCTATGATCTGGGACTTGTCAGAATCCCAGCCATGATTTCCTTATTGTGGCCTGGTTATCTTGTCATGCACTTTCCCTGCCGGTTTCTGTGTTTCTGCATGAGAAGATATCCCAGGTAGAGATGAGCAAAGTATTCAAAAATTCGATTCGACAACTTCGCCGAATTTCGCAATACGATTCTATTGGATCCGAATTAAATTGCGGCAAATCTCGTAACAAAAACAGCAATTTATTTGCTGCAGAGAGCTGGGGTGGGCGGCAAAATGGCGGAACCCCTTGGATGCCGCGGTCATGTTTGATCGCTGCATCCAAAGTGTTAAAACCCCTTATTGGTTATGGGGTTTTAACTGATCGGGGGTTTTAACACCTTGGATGCAGCGATCAAACATGCCATGGGCGCTCGCGAAGTGGTTAAAGGGCTGTGATATCACAGGGCTGGTTGCTGATTGGCTGCACGCATGGCATTGTGGGTGATCCCGCATTCCCAGAGTTCCTTGCCCCATGTCCTAACATGTACAGCAGCCATTTTTAACTAAATGTGATTTGTTACCACAAAGCTTGAGGAAATTCGGATTTGATGCAAATCGAATATTTCCTGAAATTCGGATGGAATTCCACTTTGTCAGCTTCGATTTGCTCATCTCTAAACCCGGGCACAATAAAAAAATCATGGCTAGGTTTCTAACAAGTGCCAGACCATAGAAAGTTCCTGCATTCATGGCCATATGAATTGGTAGCCTATGAAGGCAAAAGACTGTCAACATTAAGATGGTTAGAGAATTTCTTAACTCTACACAAGGTTTACTTAAACATTTTTGCAAACATAAACAAAGTAACACAAATACAGTACACAAAATTAAATATGGCTATTTTTGTGGGAAAACCCAATTTAAGGGTTAAATGAAATAGATTGAAAGGGAAATAAATGGGCACCAGGTAATAGCTAGAAAAAGAGAAAATGGCAAAATACTTAGCAAATAGAAGACAATCTGTCTCCAAAAGTGACTGCAGCATAATGTGAAATCACTGTCCTGGAGCAGTGATTGGCGGTCTCTGCTTCTATTTTTTTCATGCATGTACAGTATACAGCTTTGTACTTGTACTCTCTTCCTTGCCACACATAGATTGTACTCCATTTCCAGCAGAGAGGTAACCGTTCAGGCCTTGTCCATAATGAAGAGTATATTCAGAACAGATAAAAGAACACATAAATGTTGTAATGTAGGATAAGCATGCACACTTGCCCTAATGCAAAATCTGTAATGGGGCCCCATTCCTACCTTATGATATTTAGAATAGTGGTTTATTTTATGTGGAAGAGGGACGTTTATGCCCCCCCCCCATCCCCCAAGAATCCAAGGCCTGGTAGTGACTGACACCCCTGCACCTCCTATAGCTACGTCCATAATAGTACATGTGCATTGCTGAATATGGGAGTCACTGAATGTAATGTGTAGACCTTGTGTACAGTCGAGGGCTGCATCTGAGGCTCTTATAATGTGGTAACTTGACTTCTACTGTTATGAAAAAATACAGGAGGGGAGATGATATTGACAGTATACAAATGTGCATTTATCAGGGAAACGACCAGGATGTTTGAACACAGAATCGCCAAATTCCTGGGTTTTCCCCTAATTTTTACATTTTTTGGGCAGACAATATTTGAACACCAAAAAGAATGGTAAAAATTTTAAGTAATAAATTTCTATAGCTCAGAGATCAAACAAGTCACTGACACATCTATTTTTTCTCGTTTATCTCAAGCCATCATGTACATATGTCCTTTAGATTACCCCTATAGGTAATTTATGCTAATGATCGGCATAGCTTGCTTTTTTTTCTTTCAATACTGTGATATTCTGGAACTGCAGAGATCAACACTTCCTGTCAATGGCAGGAATGTTTATTTTCCTTAGACGGTTAATGTATGTAACTAAGCATGAAATTGTGAAGACTCTCTCGGATAGATATGTAATAGAAACAACATTTTAGGTTTATATTTAAATTTTTTTTCATGTTCCTTTAAGAAGGTTGTTTGTCTGTAGACCAGTTGTGTGGGAAGACTCGCTGGGCATAACATTTTAATGTAAAGATATATGAAGCAGAGCAAGTTCTGGAGGTCATTCGTAGATTCTCTCTGGAATAGAAAATTTTCGCTCTGCGGTTGTTAACATTCTTGTGGGTTTGTTTTGTCGACCAGTTCCTCTACAACACCTTTCAATCACAGATCAGATTTTTTTTTTTATCCTAATGACTTCCATCTTTAGTTTAGCAATCCATAGCTCAGCTGCAAAAAATTCAGTCTATGGGTTGTTATTCTTCACTGTCCACATTCCTGCATTGATTCCAGCCATTGTTCATCTTACTCTGAAGCATATTAAAGGAACAGTAACTCTTTCTGTAAAAAGAACCTGTCACCTGTCCTGGCACGTATGTTTTGATATATAATTGTATCCCCATGAAATAACAATTCTGGACCATCTCCTTATTGTACCTCTGTGATTTTTGCTGGAAATTTGTGAATGAATTGGCAACTAGGTGTTACCAGTTGGGGGGTGGGGGTGTCTGTAATGGAATTGTTGTTTAAAGGTGTTGTCCACGATATTTTAGTATTGTGGCAGGAGGCCGGGGAAGGTGAAAAATAAAAAACCTACTCACCTGACCCTAATGCTCTAGTGTCCCAGGCCACTGTCTGGTCCACGTGGTGCCCCGGTGCTTTTCTTTTGGAAGTCCCATCTGCACATGACCTGTGATGTCCGTGAGTGACATCCTGGTTCCTGAGGAAGGTCTCTGATGTTTGTGGATACAAATATAACAGCTTGAGGGCTTTTCAGTCCTTAAGAACTTCTTTATGTATTGTAGGAGTTCTTGTGAAATGCCAGTGACAGCCGTGAGACTATCATGGGACACATAGTTTTATGCCATGGTGCACAGCCAAGTATGGCAGTTGTGGTTTCAGCTTTAATTTATGTATTTTCTTAGCAGAATTTAACTGTAAGATTCTCACACACATTATATGACTGTCTAAAGAAAGACTGGTTATAAGGGAAAAATGCTGCAGGAAATTGACCTCATGCATGAAACAGGGTTGATCAAGTGTCATTGTTGGCCTTAAAGAGGACCTTTCACCAACTCCATCTTTTTGCACCGTTCAGTAGATGAGGATCCAGTGATTTTAGTGAATTTGGGATTTTTTTTTGTAGCCCCTACTTTTCTTGAGCAGTCATTGTTGTTGGTTTTAGTACCCAACCTGATAATTAGGCTCTCTATTGTAAGGTGGGCAAGAACTGTGGGGAATAGAGAAAAAGTTCCAACTACACCTATATCAGTGCAGCAGAGTATATTGAACAATGCAGATAGGTGATGGTGGTGAAAAATTCCCTTTAATTTTAAGGGTGGGGTCCCACGTGGCTCCCAGCAACAGAATACTGAAGCAGAGTATCTTTCTGCTGCTTATTTTTTCCGTGTCCTCAGTGACAGTGACAGATTCCACCATGTGAATAGGCCCTAAAGGCCCTATTGCACTGGCAGATATAGCAAGTTGATTGCTATTCATTTTTACTTTTACTTTTCACTGTGCACTTTTTGGTAGGGGCTCAACCTTGCAGCACTCCTCTGTTCACACATAGAGACATGCTGCTGGCAAACGGTCATTTTTATGTCTGCATAAACAATGCAATTGACCATAAATGTGCATTTACTTGTTTGTCAGTTGATCCCATGTGTGCAGTTGCAATGATCACTTGTACAATGGTTTACTCTTCATCAATCTGTGTAAAAAACCTATAATGTTAGTCGACAAATCTGACTGCTGCAGGCCACATTGTATGTTTATTTGTGCACATAAGGCATATTGTGTTCAATGATGGTGTTGTGGATGAATAGGTTTAAGAAATATGTTAAGGATTTAGATCCTTGTTTTTTTCTGAATTCTTATAAATCTTTTTTGTATTATCTTTAGAAGTTATGCAAAACAAAATGCCTGGCTCTGCCCCTGAAAGAGAGATTACTTTGGTGAAGTTAAAGAAAGATCCCAAGTATGACCTTGGTAAGTTCATACATCTTGCTTGGAAACTGAATAAGGGCACCATTACATGTGTATGGGTAACATTTACTGGTAATTGGCAGAGAGCACCTGGACTTACTGTTGCTGCTGCTGCACTTGCAACTTGAAATATTTACCGGCAAACCATAAACATTACATGCACCTAGTAATGCACGTGTAATAACACCCTGCTGATGCATAAACTCACATTTAGGCTAAGGCTGCATGCAGAAAAAGTTTGCTCTGCTGCCCGCTGTCTTTTAATTTTTGCATTGTATTGGATAAAATAGACAGGTAAAATCTGCAGAAATAGTGGACATATGCTGGAGATTTAAAACCCACAGTGCAAGTCACTAACTCGCCTCTAATGTACTGCAACTGTAAACGACTGTGTGTTAGCCACCGGCAAATTTGTGGAGGCTAACTCATGGCAATTTCACTTGGGTGTATTCCCAGCCTTAGGCTGAGGCCCCACGTTGCAGAAACGCAGCTTTTTTTGTTGAAGATTTTGTTGTGTTTTTTTGAGAATGGCTACAAAAAAAATAAGAAATATACAGTGGGTACGGAAAGTATTCAGACCCCTTTAAATTTTTCTAAAAGCAAAAAAGTTCATTTTATTTCTCATTAATGTACACTCAGAACGCCATCTTGACAGAAAAAAAACAGAAATGTAGATATTTTTGCAAATTTATTAAAAAAGAAAAACTGAAATATCACATGGTCATAAGTATTCAGACCCTTTGCTCAGTATTGAGTAGAAGCACCCTTTTGAGCTAGTACAGCCATGAGTCTTCTTGGGAATGATGCAACAAGTTTTTCACATCTGGATTTGGGGATCCTCTGCCATTCTTCCTTGCAGATCCTCTCCAGTTCCATCAGGTTAGATGGTGAACGTTGGTGGACAGCCATTTTGAGGTTTCTTCAGAGATGCTCAATTGGGTTGAGACCAGGGCTCTGGCTGGGCCAGTCAAGAATGGTCACAGAGTTGTTCCGAAGCCACTCCTTTGTTATTTTAGCTGTGTGCTTAGGGTCATTGTCTTGTTGGAAGGTGAACCTTCGGCCCAGTCTGAGGTCCAGAGCACTCTGGAAGAGGTTTTCTTCCAGGATATCTCTGTACTTGGCCGCATTCATCTTTCCTTCAATTGCAACCATTCGTCCAGTCCCTGCAGCTGAAAAACACCCCCATAGCATGATGCTGCCACCACCATGTTTCACTGTTGGGATTGTATTGGGCAGGTGATAAGCAGTACCTGGTTTTCTCCACACATACCACTTAGAATTAACGCCAAAAAGTTCAATCTTCGTCTCATCAGACCAGAGAATCTTATTTCTCATAGTCTGGGAGTCCTTCATGTGTTTTTTGGCAAACTCTTTGCGGGCTTTCATATGTCTTGCACTGAGGAGAGGCTTCCTTCGGGCCACCCTGCCATAAAGCCCCGACTGGTGGAGGGCTGCAGTGATAGTTGACTTTGTGGAACTTTCTCCCATCTCCCTACTGCATCTCTGGAGCTCAGCCACAGTGATCTTTGGGTTCTTCTTTACCTCTCTCACCAAGGCTCTTCTCCCACGATTGCTCAGTTTGGCTGGACAGTCAGCTCTAGGAAGAGTTCTGGTTGTCCCAAACTACTTCATTTAAGGATTATGGAGGCCACTGTGCTCTTAGGAACCTTGAGTGCTACAGAAATTCTTTTGTAACCTTGGCTAGATCTGTGCCTTGCCACAATTCTGTCTCTGAGCTCCTTGGGCAGTTCCTTTGACCTCATGATTCTCATTTGCTCTGACATGCACTGTAAGCTGTGAGGTCTTATATAGACAGGTGTGTGCTTTCCTTTCCTAATAAAGTCCAATCAGTTTAATTAAACACAGCTGGACTCCAATGAAGGAGTAGAACCATCTCCAGGAGGATCAGAAGGAAATGGACAGCATGTGAGTTAAATATGAGTGTCACAGCAAAGGGTCTGAATACTTATGACCATGTGATATTTCAGTTTTTCTTTTTTAATAAATTTGCAAAAATATCTACATTTCAGTTTTTTTTTCTGTCAAGATGGGGTGCTGAGTGTACATTAATGAGAAATAAGATGAACTTTTTTTGCTTTTAGCAAATGGCTGCAATGAAACAAAGAGTGAAAAATTTAAAGGGGTCTGAATACTTTTCGTACCAACTGTATAGGAAGCTCTCCTTTTTGCTCATTCCACTCCTGGCTGTGGCTCAAAAAACTGCAACAAAATTTGCAACAAAAAAAAGCTTAGTTTCTGCAACATGGGATAATTATATATAATTACTGTGGATATTGATCCTTAGGCTCAGGCCCCATGTAGCGCCCTGCAGAAAAAAAGCCCTGCGGGAAAAACCGCAGCGGCAACGCATCGCCGGTTTTCCTGCAGCTTTTTTTTTTTTTTTTTTTTACAGAACATCCTGAGAAGTTTCCTCTGCTGACTTTCTACTTCCATTATTCCTATAGGTAAACTGCCGGCGTTTCCGTAGGCATAATTGACATGCTGGGATTTTCTAAACCGGGATGGTCCGCAGCGCGTATTTTTTCACAAGGTGTGGATGGAATTCACTAGAACCCCATCCACCTTGCAGTGACTGTAAAATGCTGTGCTTTACCGCGGCATTTACGCCATGTTGCGCCCCCAGCCTTAAGGCCTCATTAGGGCATTAACTAAGGTTACAACATTTTATTAAATTGTTGCTGTATACCATATATTAATGTAGATGGATACAATTTAGAAGATGTTCATATTTATTCATATTTGAAACTAGTTTTGTAATTTTACACAACTATATTTTAATAAATGTCCTCATTCAGATGGGGCATTCATCACATGTCCAAGCCTTTATTAGGCCGGGGCCCCAAGTAGTGTAAACACTGCGATCTTACTGCATCATGGCAAAAACCGCAGCGTTTTACAGTACTTGCAAACTGCATGGGATTCTGGCTAATCCCATCCATACATTGCAGAAAATTATCCACAGCAGACATGCTTTGATTTCAAAAACCATTGCGTTGAGACAGGGACTCCTAGCAGCATAGATAACTATACTGCTAGGAGTCACTCTCAGGGCATAAGGTGCAGGCTGGTAAATCCAACCAACATATGGACTGAGTTTCATAGTTGAAAATTGTTGTGTGAATGCACCCTTAGGCCAGGGCCCCACGTTGCGAAAATGCCGCGGCAAAAACCGCAGCATTTACAGTACCTGCAAAGTGGATGGGATTCTAGCTAATCCCATCCACACATTACAGAAAAATATCCGCAACGGACATTCTGTGATTTCAAAAACTGTTGAGTTTTTGTAAATTGCAGCATGTCAATTATACCTACGGAAATGCTGGCGTTTTCCATATAGGTATACTTGAAGCAGAAAGTCCGCAGAGGAAAACTGCGCACTTTCTGTGAAAAGCGCTACGGGAAAAACCGTGATGCGTTTCTGCTGCGGTCTTTTCCGCAGCTCTTTTTGGTTGCGACTCGCTACATGGGGCCTTAGCCTTAATGTGTTAATCCAGCCTTATTGTGATCTGCATTGCATCACTGATCTCTGGCTCTTTCAACAGTGTATGTATGCAGCATTGATCTATATATATCTGTCTATATCTATAGAGATCATAGCATTTGTATTATCTCAGCAGCACTGTGAAGTTGGTCTTTTAATATCACTGTAAAAACAGTAAAAGCTTACTTATTATGCCATTCACTATTATTTTATCCAATTACTATAGGGTTCCAGATTATGGGCGGAGAGACAACAGGAAAGCTAGACCTCGGAATATTTATAAGCTCCATAACACCTGGGGGACCAGCTGAGCTGGATGGACGATTAAAACCAGGTAAGGACTGATCTGTCCAGAAACGACGAATACACAGTACTAGCTGATCGGGGGGGGGGGGTGTTGGATGTCAGACTCCCACTAATCAGGTCTTGATGATCTCACCTAATGTTAATCCTGGGAAGCCCCTTTAATCGGTCCATTGATGGATGAGTTTCGAGGGTTTCCTCCGCTCTAAATTTAGCAGAAGTGAAAACTTTAGTTACTTTCTTATGTGTTTGTTTCTGAAACAGTTATGATGTTGCATTGAGAGAAAAGGCTCCCTTTCTTTTTTTTTTTGGTTCTCAATATAACCCAATGTTCTGTGTGTAGGGGATCGCCTTATATCAGTGAACAGTGTGAGTCTGGAGGGGGTGAGCAAGCAAGCGGCACTAGACATCCTTCGTAACTCCTCTGAGGATGTCACACTTCTCGTGTCTCAGCCTAAAGATAAACATCTCAGAGGTAAAATGTTACTCTTTTTGTATATTTTTCCATCATTGAGTTATTCAAATCATTTTCGCAAGATCTATTTCAACTTCAAATCCTGATGTGGAAAGCTTTTTTAAGCAATAAAGCAGTCCTTTACAGCTGGCTATTCTGGGCTTTCATAGCTTACACTGCTGCCTTTACTACTGCTGGGATTTGTACTTCCATAGTGTAGCTCAATATCTCTTATTTCAGTATTCCCATTTTCTTTGTTTATGTGAAGATTATCTCAGTAAAATGCCCAATCCCTATGACATATTGGAAATTGCACATGGTAACAATGATCAGCCACTACCCAGTACCCCAGTTTTGTACACTAAACTGCTATGTTCAGTAATGATTTCTATTATGTATGGAGAGTTGTGATGTTTTGTGTATAGAGCCTAGTGTATGTGTCAGATTAGTAATTGTTGATATATCCTTTCTTTAAAAAAAAAAAAAAAAAAAATCTGCTCGCTTTTTCTCTAATCCATATCTATGTTTGTTAAAATGTGTAAAAATACTGTACATTATATCTATTTTCTAGAACATCAATATGATGGGTCTAAAAGTAAAGATAATGAAGCAGAATCTTCATCTGATGAGCGCAAAAGGTTCCCTGGTAACACAAGACTTATATCTGGAAGCTCATCTGGGATTTCGGGAGGAAAACGTGAGGGAAGCTTAAGCTCCCAGGATTCCCGGACAGAGAGTGCAAGCCTTTCTAATAGTCATATCAGTGGTCTTATGAGGAACCTATCAAAGGATCAGACAACACCTCTGTCATCCTCTGCCAAGAACTCTCCATCAGGCAGCTCTAAAGCTAGTGAAAAGAAAAAAGCTCAGTCAGACATTCGTAAAGGAAAGGGGAAAAGTCCAGGTCTCACTGATTCTACAGACTATTCTGATCGAGGAGACTCTGACATGGATGAGGCTACATATTCTAATAGCCAGGAGCAGAATACAATAAAGAAGGTTGTTACATACATTATCTATCTATCTATCTATCTATCTATCTATCTATCTATCTCATAATTAAAGTTAATCATAAAGATCATAAAGTTATGGCAAATACTAGCAATATAACCATCGCTTTATGATACTGCTAAATTGAAAGGCTTTGTCCTAATTAAAAACATCTTTTAGTCTGGGGCCCCATGTTTCGAAAGCGCAGCGTTTTGGCCAAGGTGGAAACACCGCAACAAAAAAAGCTGCATTTTACAGTACCACAGTACCTGTAAAGAGTGGATGGGATTCTGGCTAATCCTATAGACACATTGCAGAAACGCTGGCGTTTTCCATATAGGTATAATAGGGCAGAAAGTCCACAGAGTAAAACTCTGCAGACTTTCTGTGAAAAACCCCGCAGAAAAGAACGGAATGCGTTTCCGCAACTTTTTTTTTTTTTTTTTTTTTTGCTGTGCTTTGATACGTGGGCCCTTAGCCTTAAAGTTTTATTATCTGTAATTTAACGTATTTGATTAACATTTTATATGTTTTGTTATATATTTTACAAAGGAACCTTCTTTGGAAAGTTCATCATCATCAATTGGCAAGGTTTTATCCACAACTCTTACACCAGGAGATGTCTTCACAGTTATGTTGGCCAAGAAAGATGACAGCTTGGGGATAAGTGTCACGGTACTGTTTGACAAGGTTTTTGCGGTTTTTCTTCTTTGTGTTTGTCCTGCATGCATTGCATGTTATGTCTTAGCATGATGTATTTTATGTAGTAATTGCCAAAAATCAGCTTCATTTTACCACTCCTTACTAGACGGGGTCATGGAGTATCAATTACATTTTGTAGCACTAACTTACACATTATGACAAGAATAGATCTTGTCTTGTTGAAATCCTGGAGATAGGTTCCTGTTCCAGCCAGGAAACAGCTGAATTCATTTATTTCTCAGTTTTAATTGCAATATGAGACAAAATAAAGTCAACGGAAAGGATGAGATGAAGGGAGAAGTGTTGAGAAATATTGTATTGTTATAATATTGTATTAGTTTTGTGTATTTTTTATGGTTAGTGTTCCATTAACTTGACGCTTCAACAAAAAACAATGTTTCTGTAAGTTCATGATATCAACAATTAGATGTGCCCAGGGGCGGATTTGCTACACACGTGGACAAAATTGTTGGTACCCCTTGTTAAATGAAAGAAAAACCCACAATGGTCACAGAAATAACTTGAATCTGACAAAAGTAGTAATATATAAAAATTCTATGAAAAATGAACAAATGAAAGTCAGACATTGCTTTTCAACCATGCTTCAACAGAATTTTTTAAAAAAGAAAACTCATGAAACAGGCCTGGACAGAAATGATGATACCCTTAACTTAATATTTTGTTGCACAACCTTTTGAGGCAGTCACTGCAATCAAACGATTCCTGTAACTGTCAATGAGACTTCTGCACCTCTCAACAGGTATTTTGGCCCACTCTTCATGAGCAAACTGCTCCAGTTGTCTTGGGTTTGAAGGGTGCCTTTTCCAGACGGCATGTTTCAGCTCCTTCCAAAGATGCTCAATAGGATTTAGGTCAGGGCTCATAGAAAGCCACTTCAGAATAGTCCAATGTTTTCCTCTTAGCCATTCTTGGGTGTTTTTAGCTGTGTGTTTTGGGTCATTGTCCTGTTGCAAGACCCATGACCTGCACCTGAGACCAAACTTTCTGACACTGGGCAGCACATTTCTCTCTAGAATCCCTTGATAATCTTGAGATTTCATTGTACCCTGCTCAGATTCAAGACACCCTGAGCCAGATGCAGCAACACTGCCCCAGAACATAACAAAGCCTCCTCCATGTTTCACAGTAGGGACAGTGTTCTTTTCAAGATATGCTTCCATCTGTGAACATAGAGCTGATGTGCCTTGCCAAAAAATTCGATTTTTGTCTCATCTGTCCATAGGACATTCTCCCAGAAGCTTTGTGGCTTGTCAACATGTAGTTTGGCAAATTACTTTTGTCAGATTCAAGTTATTTCTGTGACCATTGTGGGTTTTTCTTTCATTAAACGAGGGGTACCAACAATTTTGTCCACGTGTGTATGTATATCACCGGCCGACTGGGATATGGGCTGCTGAGCCGATGAGCTACCTGCCCCAAGGCCCGGCCCCTACCCTCACTAGTGCTGCAGAGTGCAGCCCAGTGGCCCCCTCTCAATACCTTCAAAGCAAAGGCCGCTGGGTGGCACTGAGAGTATGTGTTGGAGTGGTTCACACAGCAGTTTCATTTGGACTGCACAGGTCTCTTCAGACCCTAGAGTATAATATGCAGCGGGGAGGTGACAAACATAATAAACAGGACTCGCCTTTCCTTGGCTCCGATGTGAGGCTTTTGGCCTCTTCTGGTCTTAGAGAGTCTGAGACCTGTGATTGGGCCTCAGTGGTCATGTCAGCGTCATGACACAAAATGACGCCGGAGTTAACCACTTGAAGTTACACCGGCTCTGACGTCGTTCATGACGTCTCTAAGACATGAAGATGCAGTTAGACGGGCGACGGCGTGACCACTGTGGGACATTTTACTATGTGGGGGGGCCAACTATGGGACATTTTACTGTGTGGGACATTTTACTGTGTGGAGGGGCCACTATTGGGCATTATAATTTGTGGAGGGGCCACTGTGGGACATTTTACTGTGTGGAGGGGTCACGATAGAGCATTATAGTGTGTGGAGGGGCCACTTTAGGACATTATGCTGTGTGGAGGAGCCACTATGGGACATTTTACTGTGTGGAGGGGCCATGATAGGGCATTATAGTGTGTGGAGGGGCCACTATGGGACATTTTACTGTGTGGAGGAGCCAAGAAAGGGCATTATAGTGTGTGGAAGGCCACTATGGGACATTATACTGTGTGGATGAGCCACTATGGAAAATTTTACTGTGTGAAGGGGCCTCAATAGGGAATTATACTGTGTGGAGGGGCCACTATTGGGCACTATAATTTGTGGAGGGGCCACTGTGGGACATTTTACTGTGTGGAGGGGCCACGATAGGGCATTATAGTGTGTGGAGGGGCCACTATAGGACATTATGCTGTGTGGAGGAGCCACTATGGGACATTTTACTGTGTGGAGAGGCCATGATAGGGCATTATAGTCATTATAATGTGTGGAGGGGCCACTATGAGACATTTTACTGTGTGGAGGAGCCAAGAAAGGGCATTATAGTGCGTGGAAGGCCACTATGGGATATTATACTGTGTGGATGAGCCACTATGGAACATTTTACTGTGTGAAGGGGCCACAATAGGGCATTATACTGTGTGAAGGGGCCACAATAGGGCATTATACTGTGTGGAGGGGCCACTATGGGACATTGTTCTGTGTGGAGGAGCCACGATAGAGCATTGTAGTGTGTGGAGGTGCCACTATGGGACATTATGACATTATACTGTGTGCAGGGGCTACTGTGAGACATTATATTAGCCACTATGGGAAGTTATACTGTGTGAGGGCCAATCTGGGACATTATACTGTGTGCACTTTGGGACATTAGTTCATTAGTTAAAAACTCAGTCGGGAATGTGATTTTATATGCAGCATGAACAAACTGCTGCATATTACGTTGAAATTCCCGACTGTGTTATTCACTAATGATATCTCAGATTATGTTATAGCTAGTTCTTAAACCTCAGCATCATATGAAAGCTGAGAATCAACCATATTTCTAGGTGTTATAAAACGGACTTTCTTTAGTAACAGCTCAGTTATAGAGTTGCTAAAGAGAATGTTACAGTATGTTTTATAATACTAAGGAATTTAAAAAATGATCACCAAACACCCCCCTCACAATAGCAAAAAAAGAAAAAAAAAGGGAGTTACATTTTAAAGAGGAACAACATTAAGAAAAAAAAAACATACTCAGCTGTTCCCAACGTTCCAGTGTCTGACACTGCAGCCTGTTCTGTAGCTCACTGTGCCTCATTCCCCTTGCACCCCACGTGACCGCTGAGGCCAATTAGGCAGTCTCTAGAGAGGGACCGGTGATGTCACTCACATACTTCACCAGTCCCTTTCAGGGAACCTTGGGGTGCTTGGTTTCAAGGACCGAAGCATGGACTACGACCAATTGGGCTGCGGCAGCGGACACCAGAGTGCCAGGGAATTTGTTTTTCTTTTCTTATGTCCAAATCCTGAGAGTCTCTAGATTGAGGAGTAAGTGGACTGGGAGTTTGATGGCGGCTGCTGCTGTGCCTACAGTTTAATTGTCACCCTGACCCCACTTCCTATGACTTTACTTACATAAGACTACTGCCTTTACATATAAAACAGGCAGTTCTATGTAACAGAAATATCTGCTTTACATGGAGTGAGAGGCAGCACTCCTGAGTAAGTTACAGTTTCAGCCTGACATAGTAACTTACATAGGACGGCCTTACATGGAGGAGCTACTTGTGCTGGCCCTGTGTACTTGTATTGACTCCACCTACTTGCACTGGGTCCACTTTTAAATTTATTTCAAGTGCCACTTTCAGGTCCCAATCCGTCTCTGGATATGCCTATGGTTATAGGTTTACCTGGTGTTCATCTCAATGTTTAGCTTTACTGGAGTGGTGAATATGTAGCAAGCGTAGTACTATATAAATGTTTTGGTTCTAGCTCCTCGAATATCTTTCCATTCTCTTAGTAATGTCACACTGCCACTGTATCATCCAGGAAATCCATCTGTGCATGCTTTGCTGTGAGTCTATTCAGCATGTTGAATTAAGGTGTTCTTTACATTCATCTAGTGTGAGTCTGTGTTTGAGGTTGTGTGTTTCATGGCAACTAGCTTGAGCGTGTGGCAATCTTTAGATTTATATTGTCTGTTGATTTCATAACTTGTGTCCTTGTTGGGAAATAAATTCACAGATCATTGTTGTCTAGCAATACATCTGAGGTCTTTTGTGATCCAGACATTCTTCTCATACTTGTACTTCACTAAAGCTCTTATCCTTCTGTTTAGGTTTCCCATGTGCTTCCTTGACATGTAGATGATATAGAGCCCTTCCTATAGGCTCAATTCTGAGGCATAGCTTAATGGTTCTGGGCCATTCACCTAATCATCTGTGGCTTTAGGTTCTGCATTTATGTGTTGTACTTTATCTTGTAAAGTGTGTATGTATTCTCCTATACAAAGTAAAGTATTCACTTGTATAGGGTGATAGGTTATTTGAGAGTGTTTGTCATTGGAAATTAGCATGTCATGTCACCTCATCTCTAACTGCTTTAGTAACCAGTGGTCCCCATGTCTCAGAGCCAGGTATGATTGCTGCCTAGGCAAACATTGCAGTTGTGTCACTGTTTTGTTTTTTGGGGGTTTTTTTTGTTCACTATAATTTTTTGCAGTAAATAGTTTTTAAGGCCAGCTTATTTATGGATCTTCCAAACATTTATTATATTTTATTAGGATATTCTATTTAAGTTGATAGTCTGTGATAGTTAATTAACAATGTTATGTATCTATTTTTCAGGGTGGAGTTAATACCAGTGTCAAACATGGGGGCATCTATGTTAAAGCAGTTATACCTAAAGGAGCTGCGGAAGCCGATGGCAGAATACAAAAAGGTATTTTTAATAGTTTTATGTTCTGCTTTATGTATTAAGCACAATACACACCTCTTCTGTATCAAGAAATCAGGCTATACCTTCCCGTCAAATTTCAGAAGTGACCCGAACAGTTTTACAGGTCACTAATTATTTCTGCCTGCAAAATTTATTTGTTTTCCTGTGTACTTCATCTCATTATTCAAAAGGGTGCATATTGTAAAGTCATTTTTGTTTACTGTGCCATGAATTACGCTAATGTGTGGAGAAAGAGCTGAAAAAAATCAGGGTATGCGAGTTGTTCTCGATTTGACTCATGGACTAAAAGGACAAAATGTCACATGTGACAACTTTTTCACATCCTACCACCTGGGCCAGATGTTGCGAAAAAGACAACTTACCATGCTGGGTACTATAAGGAAAAACAAGCCAGAACTGCCGCAAGGTATCCTTAGTAAAAGATAAGTGTATAGTTCTGCTTTTTACTTTACTGGAGATACAACAGTTGTGTCTTATGTTCCCAAAAAAAATAAACAGGTAATTGTAATGAGCACAATGCACCATGACAATGCAATAAGTAATCGAGAAGACAAAAAGCCGGACATGATATTAGATTCTAATGCCACAAAAGGGGCAGTTGATACACTAGATCAAGCAATATCAACATACACATGCAAACGCAAAACTAATCGTTGGCCAATCATAATGTTTTACAACATTCTGGATGTTTCGGCATACAACACATTTGTTTTATGGAGAGAAATCGACCCCAATTGGAACAGAAATAAGCTGCATAAAAGAAGAATGTTTATTGAAGAATTAGGAAAATCCCTAGTTAGGCCGTATATCGAAGCCAGAAAAGTAAACCCCAGAAGTGAATGAGCAGCCGCCATTGTGAAGAGTGTCCAGCAGCATGCTCAAGAAAGAGACTCCACGGCCTCCACCAGCACAGCTACCAGCCAAAAAAGGAAGAGATGTAGCTTCTGTCCATCTTCTTGTGACAATAAAACAAATCTGACATGTGCTGGATGTGCAAAATATCTTTGTAAAGGACATGTGTTTTATTATTGTGCTCAATGTAAAAATGAATGAACCTGTTCAAACTTTTTATAGATAAAAAAGAAACTGAAGTTTTCATTATTTTTCATTTGTTGTTTTATAAAATATGTTAAGACAAAGTTATATTTAGTTAGATTTAAAGTTATAGTAAATTAAAATAAGCATGTTTGTTATTTGTGTGCAGAATGCTATAAAGCAAACCTAATTGCAAACAGCCCGTGTTTAATTTCATTTTTCATTTGTTTATGATCAACCATGTTCACGTACAGTTTAATAATGAAATATGTATTCAAAAAAAACACTTACAGTAGCTAAAATCAACATTTTAATAGGTTGGGTCATATTGACCCGAAACAGTACAAGTGTATAGTAAATGCGAACAGTACAGCAGGGTTAAGTGGGAGAACTTGCACAATTGGTGGCTGACTAAATACTTTTTTCCCCACTGTACATTATAAATCCATCATACAATGTTACTGAAGATAAGCCACGTTCACAGTCCCTGTCAAAAACGCAAAGTAAAGAGCCTTCTGTAAAATTCATGAAAATAACCACAAAAGAAAGATAAACTTTGTGCACACTGCATAAAACATTAAAAAGGCACCAAATAAGAAGAAAAATGGCGCAAGAGACTTGATAAATTCTTCCTTTTATTTTATGGAATGGATATTCTGACAGTGGTCTCCATTAGCATCTTTTCTGTAAAGAATATATATTGTCCAGTGCTTTAGAGATTTTTTTTTAAATGTGTTGCAATAAATTCTTTGTGACGTGACACAATAAAGATTTCAGATGTTTTCTGTGCAACAAAAGCTGCATTCATAGGATGCTAGTATAGTTGATATCATAATATTTGATAATACAAAGTCAGAAAGCAATTTATTGAATCATAGAAGTACGGCAGAGAAGTGAGCTATCCTTCTACTACAATAGACTTCTATCTCCAGTTTGTTGCTTGACAACACTTTGAACTTTACATTTTATTCTTAATCCCCTAACAATTCATTAATTACATGCTAGCTATTAATTTAGACATAAGTTAACTATGTGATTGGTGGATTATTACAAGTGTTTGTATCTTACCAAGGTGACCGTGTGCTGTCTGTAAATGGAACCAGCCTGGAGGGCGCCACTCATAAGCAAGCAGTGGAGATGTTAAGAAATACTGGTCAGGTAGGATTTGCTAAAAGTCATCTGTATTCTGATTTCTCCCTCCGTGTGGACTGCTACTTTAGCACACTAGATTTAAAACAATTGTGTATTCCATGGCATATATAAAATCACCTTTATGCATGCTGACACTAGGTGTCGTGACATAGATGGTAAACTATGAATGAAAGTACAATAAGACGTCAGTATCCACGGGTAACAGGTTTCAATCCTACCTGCAGATACCGTGGATAGCATCAAACGCTATTCCGCACAATGTACAGAGCCAGAAGGAAATGGATCAGTGTACTGTGCAGTGACCGGACCACGATGTTATGGGCCTAAGCACCTAGTCATGGAGCCATCCATTTCTCTGGCTCCGTACAGTACTCATAGAACATCTGAATGGTGCTGGGGCAGTTGTCGGCTCCCAACGATCTTATATTAATGACTTATACAAAGAATAGGTCATAAGAATAGGCCTTGCTTAATTCTCTGCCTCTAACCTTAGTTAAGTGAAACCAAGGTTACCAAAACCTTGGATATCAGGGATTTACTCAGAAGTATGTCTTCTAAGAATGAGTTAAATAAATAGCATATCATAATGGCTATTAAAGAGGACCTTTCATGTCCTCATCAATGTACGGTTTTATATACCACTAGAAAGCCGCCGTCCACCCCCCGACTGTACTCTGGAATAGCCTTGTACTGTCAGAGGGGGCGTTCCTTACCCACAACACGATGACGCTGAGCTGTGAGGAACGACTCCCCAATACAAGTCTATGGAAGACTATGAAAGCTCCGGGGCACATACCGGGAAAGCGGACAGTGCGATGAATTCAGCGCACTGTTGGCTTTGTAGCAGTATATAAAACCACATATTGATGATAACATGAAAGGTCCTCTTTTAAATGTGTTACTGTAGTTTATTTACAGGATATATACGGGCTTGGTTATTCATGTGCCTCTTTCCTTATTCTAATTATATATGTTTATATATATATATAATGTATAAATATACCTGCATATTGGTATACGCCAGTCAACCATAACTTTAAAAACACCTCTGATCTGTCAAGGCTTGGACTCTACAAGACCTCTGAAGGTGTCCTGTGGTATCTGGCACCAAGATTTAAGCAGCAGATCTATAATTGAAACTGTGGCACTTCCATAGATCGTATTTGTTTTTTTTTGTAGCACATGTGATAGAAAATCAGATTGGGATCTTGGGAATTTGGTAGTAACACCTTTGTTATGTTTCTCAAACTGTTCCTGAATAATCTGCTACATCGCTATGGAGTGAATAGAGAAAGTGGCAGAGTTGCTGCCTCTATTGCACCCTACAGTCACATGATAACTGGGTGCCTACAGGGGTAGCACAGCTGCTGGGTCTTAGCAGACCCAGACCAGCTATGCTAGTGACAATTGTCACTCATGTGGGCTGTTTTCTTTTGTAACTGGGACTCCTTTGGATATCCTAGTAACAGTGGAAAAATGCAGTAAAAATATGACCTCATGGGGGATATATTATGTTAAAATATGACATATATAAAAAAATTAACACAAAATAAAAAATACAAGTAAAAATTTAAAAAATTTTAAAAAGTACTGTCGACACTATCATCATAACTGCCTTGTTCATCAGAGGCTATACATATAATATATTAAAATGTTCAGAATAAAATCGGGAACTGATTTAAATACACTGCTTTAGTGTCAATTAGCAAATTTAAAAAATAAAAACTTATATATATATATATATATATATATATATATATATATATGTATGTATATATATTTGACTTTTGGTATAGTTTAGTGTCAGTAAAAATAAAAAACTCCCTTAAAAGGGTGTTAATAGACAGCCCTAGAAGTTATATATAAAAAACAAAAAGAAAAACGCAAAAATTATTTTGGTAGCCTAAGAATAAAGAACGGTTCTTAAAAAAAAAAAAGTGCACAAAGACAATAAAATATGTCTGGTTATTAAGGCCTTTTCAGGTCTGGTCAATATGTGGTTAATTCCCTCAGCGTAGGGGAAATCAGTGAGGTATCTATATGGTGTACAGACATCCTAGGTGGTCCAGAGAAAGAGAAATGTTCTTATCAGCCTCTTTCTTCTTTGGCTAATACTGTAGCTGAGGATTCTGAATGTGGGACTTCTTTTAATTGGAAAAGCTTATCTATAAAACTTCCTCTAAATTGGACAGCCCTTTAAGTACATAATACTCTGGACAACATATTCCACAGCACTTTACACAGATAGTAGTCACTCATAATAGTTATTGTCCCCAGGAGAGTGTCTCTCACTCATATACAAACTCATAGCCATCAGTTAATGTAACATATGTGGCTGGCGGCAACCCATGTAAACATGGTGAGAACATATTGCATACAGATGTTGTCCCTGGTCTCATACTTTAAGATGCTGCCATGTATTCTTTAGTGCATATTACAGTGTATTCTTTTTCTGTCCTGTATGACTGCAGAGTGCATGTGATCCCCATAGTAAGAACATCTGCTTACAGATGACATATACATAATTGGTGTGTCCTCACATACATTGCTTATTGTTGCAGGTGGTAACACTGCTGCTTGAAAAAGGCCAGCTCCCCGCTGTGAAAGTCCATGCTCCTGTCACTCCACAGTGCACCCCACCTAACCAAGCAGATGCCAGCAAGCAGCACAACAAAAAGACCTCTACACCCTCAGAATACAGCTTTGTTACGAATGGTGAGAAAACATAAGTCACCCAAGTACTCAGTGCTGTATCTGCATTACTAATGTCATAGGCAATGTCACTAAATCTGTACTGAGCTTTATTGCAAGTCCTTGTGTCTATGTTGTATAGTAAACTTTAAGCTTTGGATGGCGGAGCTTTTCCAGGGGAAGAAAGCTAGTGTTCTAGTTCAAGTTCAGTCACACTTAAGCTGGCACGGTGCAGTGAAGGGGAAATGCTCCTCCTCTGTCACATGGAGCAATTACATGGAAAAGACCCTGCACAGCAACTTTTCTGACCATAATCAATACCATGTGTCAGGAAAAGAACATTGCCTCTGCCCTGCTAAACGTCAGCATAAGAATGATTTCTGTTATTGCTTACTCCCTTCTGGCTTTTAAAGCACTACTGCATAAGAATGACTTCTTCCTCTGGCTGGTTTACGAATATGCTATACTAGTAGAATACCCACGACTTCGCTCGTGGAAAATATGTTAAATTGTTGGTTATGCTAGCTAAAGTAAAATTTTCAGTGTCACACTGAAATTGACATTTTCAGAGTGCTTCAGTAAATCTTTTTTTCCACTTGAAATTTTTCTTATTATTTTTACATTTTACTTATTTGTTTTAACATTGATGTGAACAACTTTTTATTTTATTTTAACATGTTTATTGATTTTACATATTCAATACATATTATGTAGTATAAACTATTACAACTATTTTTTTTATCAAAAATTAAAATTTATGCACTGTACACAAATATATAAAACATTTACACCCAATTAACAACATAGTGCAACCCTTCCCCCCCCCTCCCTCCAGTGTAATCTATAAGTAGTTCACGGGCAAAAGAGTAAAATTGGTTTACAGTTAAACAACTATCTATTGTAGTGCTTTTTGGTAAACGATGTTTCTGGTTTTATCTTCAGGTGCATATATGAAAAGATTTTTGGGGTTACCCACTCTAGAGCAAGCAACGTACAACTGTCCATGTGAAAAACACGGGCTCTCCAAATTAATGCCGGCTACTTTAAGTGATTGACCTTGTGCTTTGTTTATAGTCATAGCAAATGCAAGTCGGATTAGGAACTGCAGACGTTTAAAATTGAAGGGCATGTCGCTTGGTAGCAAAGGAATATGCAGAATGAAAACATTTGCTCCCTTAGAGTTTCCCATAAGAACATTGGGCATGAGACTTTTAATGCACAATCTTTTGCCATTACACATTTTTGGTGGGTCAAGGTTCTGAAGCAAAATTATTGTGGCTCCTATTTTTAAAGTGAGCCTATGCGGTGGCATTCCAGGAGGCTCCAAAGAATTCAGGAACTCCAATGGATACATTACGGCTTGTTCACACTCCATGACTGAATCAATGGACATGTATGTGGTCGCTAGACCAGGCAGCCTTCCCTGAATTAGTAGATTTATGGAGCTGACAGTATCATTTTTAGACGCTAGGATTGCACGTTCACAAAGCCACTGATGGTTGTTAAAATTGTTACAAATATCAGGGAAAACTTGGTCAATAAGTTCCATTACCGAAGAATTTCACAAAAATCTTCCGGAAAGGAAATGAGACCAGTAGTGGAATCAGTAGGGAACCTGTCATTTTCAAGGCATAGTAGCTGGTGTGTAAATTTGTTCGCAGTTGTATTTCCCATCAAATGAACCCGCATATTAGTAGTAAGAGTTTGCTTCTTATCCACAGATAAGAAGATTTTAGACAGGCATTCAGCTCATCTGCTGGTGTTGCTCCCTTAAGAAAAGGTAATGTCTGGCAGAAGTCACCTGCAAAAGTTGCAACAATTCTCCCCATTAAACAATCGGTTCCCCGCAGATCTTTCAAGGTGCGATCAAGGGCCTCGACCGCTTTCTTGTGCGCCATGGTACATTCATCCCAAACAATTACTTTGCAAGTTTGTAATACCTTAGCTTTCCCAGAGCCCTTAGTGATATTACAGACAGGAGTTTCTGACAGCGCTATATTAAAGGGCAATCCTAGTGCTGAATAAGCCGTGCGCCCTCTATCTAAAAGAGTGGCCGCAATCCCAGATGAAGCAACAGCCAAGCAGGGCTGTGGAGTCGGAGTCGGTGCCTATTTTGGTGGAATCGGAGTCGGTATAAAATGGACCGACTCCGACTCCCAAAATATATAATAAATTGGTACAGTTAGTAGTACAATGCAGTATGTGCTGAATATATTTTCATAAGAATTTGGGAAAATGATGAAATGTTGAAAATAATGAAATGTCCTGTAAAGGTCTGTTCTATTCTTCATATAATGATGGGACTGAGTTCTGAGTGAACCTATAAGGTTTAGCACCATTATCTGGAGTAAGCAAAAGATACAAGTGTTGTGATTGTGAGGACTGAAAAGCTTGACTTTATCTGTAATTGTGCTGGAGACCCACCCACAGCCCGAGGACACAGAGTGACTGCTCAGGGCTGTGGAGTCGGAGTCGTGGAGTCGGAGTCGGTGCCTATTTTGGTGGAGTCAGAGTCAGGGGAAATTGAGGAGTCGGAGTCGGGGCTTTGGCGTACCGACTCCACAGCCCTGCAGCCAAGGCAATGTTATTGTTTGAGAGAATTTCTGCAAGCAGCAAATTAATTAAAAATGTTTTACTAGTACCTCCTGGTGCATCTAGGAAAAATAGTCGCCAATTCCACTGGAAATCTGACCCATAATTGCCATATAGGCCGATCTTTGGTCATCAACCAAAAGAGGCTTATTCAATATGACAGATTCTTTACATTTTTGAAAATCATAGCTTTTTTCTTGCAGAATATCTCTGTTCATAATATCAAAGTCTGGTCGATTTGGTGCTGGTAAACCTAATTCTATGAGAGTTTTACTATTGATAGATATGCACCTTTCTTCTAACATCAAGAGGGCTTTGTTGAATATGTCAGCAGTGAAATTTAAGTCTAAGTCTGGATTAACTCTCCTTTGCACTCTAAGAATATCTTCTCTAAGATATTCTTTGTATTTGTCCCAAAGTGGTCAGGGATTGGAAGGTGCGCAGATTGTAATTACTATAGTGAACAGGTCTCTTAGTTGAGGTGGAAAGCGAGTGACAGATGCTTCCTGCAATGTCATGTCTCAGTGTTGATTGTCTTCGATCAGACCATGCTTTTGGCATGCTTCCCTGTAAGTTTGACACAGCTCTCCATCAACTATTTTCAAATCTGTGAAAGAAGTTGGCCCACGGACAGTGTGACGCAGTAATCGGAGGTAGTAACACTCTGCGTTGTTTGGATGCACTGTATATACACGTCCAAGAGCATCACTGGAACGTCCGTCCCATCCTGGGACCCTTGCTTCTTGTTTCCTCTTGCAAAATACTTTTTCTAGATTTATTCCATGTGTAATATTTTGGAACATCTGAATATAATAAAGTCCTTGTAAATGGATCTGCTTGACATAGGAGAAAGAAAGCTGTCAATGTTGTATTGGGTGGTCGAGCAGCTCTTTCCTCTGCATTCTTGGGAGAAAAAAAAACTCGTCCATTTCCATTTTCTTTTGTAAAGAGGATAACCATCGTCTCCTGTTTGTCTTTCTACAATCAAGTTGCGAGGATACTTTTTAGTTCATTTTCCTTCCTTTATACATGGCAATCTTGGGTTAAGTGGCCCACATGGCCCATGGATCATAGTTTTAGAAATAGTTTCAAAAAGTACCGGATCCTCTTCTGGATTTGGAAGCTCAGCAGAAATAACACTGTCAATTTGATCAGGGCGTATCTTATCCTTTAGCCATTGTGACAACTTGGGGAATTAGACTCAAAATGGCGGCAGGCTCCTGGTCTGGACAGTGGTGGTTCGTGGTACTGGGCGCCGGAAAGATAGCATTCAGACGGTCCAAGTGTAAAATAAAACTGACTTTATTCAGCGTAACTGCAACATAACAAAACAACAAAAAAACCTATGCCACAGTTAGGGCACTAACTAACTCCTCGAGCCCCTAACTAGTCTGACTCCTGCTCAGCTCTAGCAAAAGTCCCCTATGGACCCCAGCCCTCCTGGCACAGACCGTCTATCTGTCCAGCTGGGTCCACCATCTCCTGCTCCCTGCAGGATACTCCAGCCTTCTGGAGTTACACGCCCCACCCAAAGGTGTGGCTGAGGGCCTTTTCAGGGCTGGCTTGGGTCGCTCCCTAGCGCCCTCTAGGTTCACATACTCACATACCCTCCCCCTCAGCTCCCTACCCATGGGGTGAGCTACAATGGGACGAGACATCCTATGACGAAGTCCCTCTTCAACCATGCATGCCTGTCCAGTGTCTCTCCAGAAGTCCCAATCTGGCTGTCTCTTCTTCCAAATTCCGATACGTTGAGTTCTTCGTTTTCTCCTCACTTTAAACGCCATAGTCTTCAGCCATCCCATTGCATGACTTTGATCCCTTTAGTAAATAGCCGTAAGAATCTTCATCTTCACCTATCACGAATCCACAGGAGCTCAGAGACCAACTAACACGTACTTCATGCACATCAATGTCTTTAGAGTATAAATGTTTCACGGGTACTTTTTCCGTAACCTTCATCTCAAAGCAAACTTTGCCATCACCATCAAGGCTTAGAAGATTAGGAGACATAGGCTGCTTGCTCTCCTCTTTGTTTGAGATACACAAGCTCTGTACTGCAATATCTTCTCCTTCTCCACAAGGGCCATACAGTACACCCTCACAAAATAGATCCCGCTGAACTACATTTTCTGGTATGTCTTTAACAACTGCAACATCATATATTGGAATGGTTTCTGTATAATGCTTCCACACCTGTACGACAGCAGGAGAACCACTTCCATACTCTAGTCTTACCTCCTCTTTCTCATACACATAACTTTCTGGAGGCATGTTGCGGTGCTGTGATAGATTGCAAGAATTTTCGTGCCAACTCCTTTGTGACAGTACAGGAGCTGGTGACATCGTCATCTCAACATTCTCTGAGTTATTATCATTCTCTGTGCTAACACCGGAAGACTGGGATACCAAGTTTTCAACATCACAGTTTTTTCTGTCAGTACCCAGATGCTTTTTGGTTACAGGTTCTGGCTGTCTTAATGGCTCTGCTTTCTCTGCCTCTATGCTGGCAGCTTTCTCCAATTCTAACGCCTTCTGTAGCGCACACATCTCTGATTCCAGATCCAGAACTTTCTTCATTGCCGCATTTTTCTGAGCAGCCTCCATCTCAGTTTTTACTAGTGCACCTTGCAGCTCTGATTCTTTAAAGGTTAACAGGCTCTGCAGCGAGTCTCTCAGCTTCTAGTGCTGTCAGTTTTGAAGATAGTGCAGATACCGACTGTTCAGTATTGGATAAAGACTGCTGCAATCGATCTAATCCTTCTCTTTTAGATTCCACTTCGGTTTTTAACTGTTCTATCTGAAAAGTGTGCTCTTCCAACTTAATTTCTGACTCGCGCTTCACTTGATCCATCTGAAACTCCAGCTGTTTCTTGATTTCCTCCTGCTTGTTCACTTGCACCTTTAGTTTAGCAACAAGCATTTTTAGATCTACAATCTCAGCAGACAAATTAGACAGGTTTCCCTCAAACTGAATCCTCATGTCTTCTATCTGGAGGTCCAATTCTCTCTTGGCCTTTTCCAGCTTGTCATAAGCATTAGGTTTGTTCTCATACAATATCTGCACAGATTCCAGGTTTTTCTCAACTTCATCCTTGGAGCTAACCAAATCCTCCATTTCAGTGCGCAGTTGCTTGTTGAGCCTCTCTAACGCGGCCTTCAATTCAAGGGCCTCTGCTTCAGCACGGTCACGTTCTTCTTCATATCTAGCAGAAAGAGTCTTCTCTTCACCAAGCAGCTGATCAAACTTTTTCTGTTTCCTTTCCAAATTTGACACCATCCGACGTTGATGATCAAGATCTACACCTACATCTTGTAGTTCCTTTTGCAACTTTTCCTTTAGTTCTTCAACAGAGTCCAAGGACCCAGTACTATCCTCCATTTTTTTCTTCATATCAGTCGCCTGAGCCTGCAGTGTTGAAATCTGCTTTGTCAAATCTCTTTTTGCTATCTCCTCTTCCTCTAGTTGCTCAAGGAAACCATTTGTCTCATCTTCCATTTGTTTTAGTTTTGTACTAAGGTCAAGCTTCTGACGGGTTTCTTCTTGCAAACTTCCTGAGTGTCCTGAAGCTGAGATTCTAGTGTAGAAAAATCTTTGGAAAGTTTGATAAGCTTGCTGTCTGCTTGAGAAAGAAGCCCTGTGACATTATTCAATTCCACCTGTAGTCTGTTTGCCTTGTCTAGCAGTTCTGCTTGAAACCTGTCCCCTTCTGTGACTTTTAGTTGCAGCTCTTGAAGATGAGTCTCTACTTTTTTTATGACTCTCCTGTAAGGTTTGCACTTTCTGAGCATGGACAGACGACATCTCCATCAATTTTTTGTCTTTATTTTGCACCAAAACAGACAATTTCTCTTTATCTTCACAAGATCCTGACAGCACCCTCTCCAGGCTACATATCCTAGCTTTGAGTTCCCTTTCTCTTTGTTTAGCAGTTTCAAGCTCATCTCTTAATTTTTCAGTGACACTCTCTTTGACAATGGAGTCTTGGACATGCTGCTCCTTTAAATCCTGCAATTGCTTCTCAAGCACTTGCTTTTGCTCTACACTCTCTATGACTTCATTAGATAGAGCGCATTTCATTTCTGCAAACTCCTTCTTAGTGACACAGTCCATTCCAGGCAAACCCAGTACCACATTTTCACAATGACTAGGATATAAATTCATTATAGTCTCAAGCTCTTTCTTTAACTTAAGGTTCTCTTTTTCTGATACCTCAAGTTGCCATTTCCAATCAGATATTTCACCTTCATAAAGGAACCTGTTGGTTTTAATCTCATCTTGAAGTTGCTGTACCATAATATTTTCATCTTTGGCGCTTTCATGCACTACAGTATGAGACATACAGTCAGCAGGGACATATTCAATCATAGAACAGAGGTGCTTTAGAAAAACTGCGTCACTCTCATGCAACCCTTTATCTTTACTTGCATTCCACATGCTCTGCTCTGGGTTTTGTGTCTCTCTGCATTCAGACTGCTGCACTAATAAACCTGAGCATAACTTCTCTGCTTTTTTACCAGCTGAAATTCTCTTTTTCTTGCCCATGGTTTACTAACAAGATTACACAATATTCCACAGCAACCTTGGGTTCAACCGGCAGCAACTTTTTGCTATCTTCTGCAGTCACATGTATTCAAACAGTTAACTTATGTGGCACTACAACAACCAGCATTTTCTTCTGTCTTCCACAGAAAACACCAACATGGCACCATAGCCTTTCACATAGACTGTTTGCAATATCCAGCTTCTACACACATTGCTTACTTTCTTGCCATCAGCAAACACTTTACAGACTTCTGTGCCACAGTATACACAAAGTCCATTCCCTGGATTCCTCTTCTAGAGTTTTACTTTCACCAGTTTTGCACACACTTTGCTATGTTGCAATTCACTCACCCCTTCCTGGGTTTCTCAGTTGAAATCACAGATTTCTTCCAGCTATAGGCCACACTGCACACTTAGCAGTACTGCAGTCACCAACCACCTGTCGTCCAGGACTTGCGTGGATCTCTTTATGCCCGAATCCGTAACACCATATGTGACAACTTGGGGAATTAGACTCAAAATGGCGGCAGGCTCCTGGTCCGGACAGCGGTGGTTCGTGGTACTGGGCGCCAGAAAGATAGCGTTCAGACGGTCCAAGTGTAAAATAAAACTGGCTTTATTCAGCTTAACTGCAACATAACAAAACAACAAAAAAAATCTATGCCACAGTTAGGGCACTAACTAACTCCTCGAGCCCCTAACTAGTCTGACTCCTGCTCAGCTCTAGCAAAAGTCCCCTGTGGACCCCAGCCCTCCTGGCACAGACCGTCTATCTGTCCAGCTGGGTCCACCATCTCCTGCTCCCTGCAGGATACTCCAGCCTTCTGGAGTTACGCTCCCCACCCAAAGGTGTGACTGAGGGCCTTTTCAGGCCTGGCCTGGGTCGCTCCCTAGCGCCCTCTAGGTTCACATACTCACACCATATAAGTAAATGAGCACGTGGAAGACCTCTTTTTTTCCACTCAATTGAATACATCCAACACTGACTTTCACCAAATATGTAACACTTTGTAATTACGTCCATGAGCTTGATCAGTTTTTGTTTAAAAACCCTTGCTATTAAATCATGTTGATCAGAGGGGCCCTGACCATTTAGAAGCTCTTCCTTTATCTCTGGCCAAGTTGGATTACATGTAACTGTAATAAACAAATCAGGACGATCATATATCCGAACATATGTCATGGCGTCCTGAGCATACTCATGCATATGTCTGGGACTTCCAGTAAATGTAGCTGGTAAAATAAACATACGCCCAATGTCAGCCACGTTGCCATCATTAGGAACAGCATCCCTTAAATGAATGTATTCATCCACTCTAAGTTTTTGTTGGTTCAATCGTATGTACAAAAGACGCTCACTTTCCACCTTGGCATACATATCAACTATAAATTGATGAAAAAGTTGCTTACATTGTAAAATGTGGTTAGAAGACCTATGTCTGATCATTATTTGGTAGGCATAAAAGTCCATAGCTGATATTTTTTTATTGGTTGGCCTAGCAGTCTTGGGATCAGTATGTGTTAGATTAAAGTGATCGCCATCTTGGCCATTCCAAAATATTACCGGATATTGCAGAGCATCATATGATCTATGTGTTTCTGCAATACGTTGAAGATTGTCGCTTCGTCGCTGAATAATTATATCTCGGCTTTGAAAGTCCTGTACAACCAGTACAATAGCTACTTCGTTAACAGTGGGAGAATTAAATCACCTTTCATGCTCACCAAACGGTGTCTTTTCTGCTCTTTATTACAACTTGATATTCATCACGTAGCATTCTTTCTAAGGCTGTTTTGAAAAGGTTTACTAACTGATTGTGCTGATGGAAAAATCTTTGCAAATTCAACACAATCTCTTTTTTTTTGTCTCAAGTATACAGTCATATGAAAAAGTTTGGGCACCCCTATTAATCTTAATCATTTTTAGTTCTAAATATTTGGGTGTTTGCAACAGCCATTTCAATTTGATATATCTAATAACTGATGGACACAGTAATATTTCAGGATTGAAATGAGGTTTATTGTACTAACAGAAAATGTGCAATATGCATTAAACCAAAATTTGACCGGTGCAAAAGTATGGGCACCTCAACAGAAAAGTGACATTAATATTTAGTAGATCCTCCTTTTGCAAAAATAACAGCCTCTAGTCGCTTCCTGTAGCTTTTAATCAGTTCCTGGATCCTGGATGAAGGTATTTTTGACCATTCCTCTTTACAAAACAATTCCAGTTCAGTTAAGTTTGATGGTCGCCGAGCATGGACAGCCCGCTTCAAATTATCCCACAGATGTTCAATGATATTCAGGTCTGGGGACTGGGATGGCCATTCCAGAACATTGTAATTGTTCCTCTGCATGAATGCCTGAGTAGATTTGGAGCTGTGTTTTGGATCATTGTCTTGCTGAAATATCCATCCCCGGCGTAACTTCAAATTCGTCACTGATTCTTGTACATTATTCTCAAGAATCTGCTGATACTGAGTTGAATCCATGCGACCCTCAGCTTTAACAAGATTCCCGGTGCCGGCATTGGCCACACAGCCCCAAAGCATGATGGAACCTCCACCAAATTTTACAGTGGGTAGCAAGTGTTTTTCTTGGAATGCTGTGTTTTTTTGACGCCATGCATAACGCCTTTTTGTATGACCAAACAACTCAATCTTTGTTTCATCAGTCCACAGGACCTTCTTCCAAAATGAAGCTGGCTTGTCCAAATGTGCTTTTGCATACCTCAGGCGACTCTGTTTGTGGCGTGCTTTCAGAAACGGCTTCTTTCGCATCACTCTCCCATACAGCTTCTCCTTGTGCAAAATGTGCTGTATTGTTGACCGATGCACAGTGACACCATCTGCAGCAAGATGATGCTGCAGCTCTTTGGAGGTGGTCTGTGTATTGTCCTTGACTGTTCTCACCATTCTTCTTCTCTGCCTTTCTGATATTTTTCTTGGCCTGCCACTTCTGGGCTTAACAAGAACTGTCCCTGTGGTCTTCCATTTCCTTACTATGTTCCACACAGTGGAAACTGACAGGTTAAATCTCTGAGACAACTTTTTGTATCCTTCCCCTGAACAACTATGTTGAACAATCTTTGTTTTCAGATCATTTGAGAGTTGTTTTGAGGAGCCCATGATGCCACTCTTCAGAGGAGATTCAAATAGGAGAACAACTTGCAATTGGCCACCTTAAATACCTTTTCTCATGATTGGATACACCTGGCTATGAAGTTCAAAGCTCAGTGAGGTTACAAAACCAATTTTGTGCTTCAGTAAGTCAGTAAAAAGTAGTTAGGAGTATTCAAATCAATAAAATGATAAGGGTACCCAAATTTTTGCACCGGTCAAATTTTGGTTTAATGCATATTGCACATTTTCTGTTAGTACAATAAACCTCATTTCAATCCTGAAATATTACTGTGTCCATCAGTTATTAGATATATCAAATTGAAATGGCTGTTGCAAACACCCAAATATTTAGAACTAAAAATGATTAAGATTAATAGGGGTGCCCAAACTTTTTCATATGACTGTAGCTTCACAACGTCTATCAGCTTGCATTTGTTCGTCTCCCAAAAAATAAATTTGTAAAAACTTTGGATCTTCATTTGCTACAGGAAGCATTGAACTGATTTTGTGATATATTTGGCCCTGGACTTTAAAAGTTGGCATAAATCCTGCTTCCTGGAGTCCAGCTGTCGTACCAAAGGATGTCTTCTCGAAAGATGAATTGTACACTACTGTTCAAAAGTTTGGGGTCACCCAGACAATTTTGTGTTTTCCATGAAAACTCACACTTTTATTTATCAAATGAGTTGCAAAATGAATAGAAAATATAGTCAAGACATTGACAAGGTTAGAAATAATGATTTTTATTTGAAATAATAATTTTCTTCTTCAAACTTTGCTTTCGTCAAAGAATGCTCCATTTGCAGCAATTACAGCATTGCAGACCTTTGGCATTCTAGCTGTTAATTTGCTGAGATAATCTGGAGAAATGTCACCCCATGCTTCCAGAAGCCCCTTCCACAAGTTGGATTGGCTTGATGGGCACTTTTTGCGTACCATACGGTCAAGCTGCTCCCACAACAGCTCAATGGGGTTGAGATCTGGTGACTGCTCTGGCCACTCCATTACAGATAAAAGAATACCAGCTGCCTGCTTCTTCCCTAAATAGTTCTTGCATAATTTGGAGGTGTGCTTTGGGTCATTGTCCTGTTGTAGGATGAAATTGGTTCCAATCAAGCGCTGTCCACAGGGTATGGCATGGCGTTGCAAAATGGAGTGATAGCCTTCCTTATTCAAAATCCCTTTTACCTTGTACAAATCTCCCACTTTACCAGCACCAAAGCGACCCCAGTCCATCACATTACCTCCACCATGCTTGACAGATGGCTTCAGGCACTCTTCCAGCATCTTTTCAGTTGTTCTGCGTCTCACAAATGTTGTTCTGTGTGATCCAAACACCTCAAACTTCGATTCGTATGTCCATAACACTTTTTTCCAATCTTCCCCTGTCCAATGTCTGTGTTCTTTTGCCCATATTAACTTTTTCCTTTTATTAGCCAGTCTCAGATATGGCTTTTTCTGCCCTGAAGGCCAGCATCCCTGAATTGCCTCTTCACTGTAGACGTTGACACTTGCGTTTTGCGGGTACTATTTAATGAAGCTGCCAGTTGAGGACCTGTGAGGCGTTGATTTCTCAAACTAGAGACTCTAATATACCTGTCTTGTTGCTCAGTTGTGCAGCGGGGCCTCCCACTTCTCTTTCTACTCTGGTTAGAGCCTGTTTGTGCTGTCCTCTGAAGGGAGTAGTACACGCCGTTGTAGGAAATCTTCAGATTCTTGGCAATTTCTCGCATGGAATAGCCTTCATTTCTAAGAACAAAAATAGAACAAGTTCTCTTTTTCTGGCCATTTTGAGAGTTTAATCGAACCTACAAATGTAATGCTCCAGATTCTCAACTAGCTCAAAGGAAGGTCAGTTTTATAGCTTCTCTAACCAACAAAACAGTTTTCAGCTTTGTTAACATACTTGTACAAGGGTTTTCTAAGCATCCATTAGCCTTCTTACACAGTTAGCAAACACAGTGTACCATTAGAACACTGGAGTGATGGTTGCTGGAAATGGGCCTCTATACACCTATGTAGATATTGCATTAAAAACCAGACATTTGTAGCTAGAATAGTCATTTACCACATAATGTATAGAGTGTATTTCTGATTCATTTAATGTTATCTTCATTGAAAAAAACTGTGCTTTTCTTTCAAAAATAAGGAACTTTGTAAGTGACCCTAAACTTTTGAACAGTAGTGTATCTCCTAATATTTTGCAGAAAATACTTTGACTCGGGAGTTGTTCCTGACATGTATGAAAGAAGTGGTTCAGGAGGTAGATCTAAAGGTGGCAAACTGACTTGGCAATTTGAGCAGCACATACCAGGCGATTCCAAGTTAAACTTCTTTGCTTCACAATGTTTGCATATTATGTCCATTTTGCCAATTATGACTTTCTGATGTGACCTATAGTCTTGAATTGGGTTGTAGTGAAATGCTTCCAAACACAAATCAGCCTGCCTACATCTTTGCACACGTTGCATATGTCGTATGCAGTCATTTTCAGAACGTTCATCCTTTTGTTCAGATGTTTCCATATTCCTTGCTTCAGCCTACCTTATCCGATTCTTGTGAAGATGACATTCCCGTTTCTCTGATGTCTCAGATTTAGCCTGTCTCATCCATTTCTCTTCAAGCCGCGAGTCACGTTGTTCATTTGTCTCAGCTCTTTGACACAATTTTGCGTTCTTAGCTTTTGGATGAACTTGTCCAATAGATGGTCGTTTTTTGGGTGGCATTTTAAAAAACAGTCCTTAGTAGTATGACCCTTTAGTCTTCACCTGACACTGATAAGAGATGTAATAGGATGAATAGTAAATACAGAGCAGTCTTCACACAGTATTACTATGACCTGAAGGAGCTCACATCTCAGTAATGAAAACCGCCTCACAGGCAGACTTGTGTAGTTGCCCATAGCAACCAATCAGAGCTCAGCTTTCACTTTACCTCAGCAGCTTCAGTGATGAAAGCTCCCTGTATATTAAGCAATAATGACAATCTTACTATGAGGCAGTTTTCGCCTGACCAATATTGCTGCTCAGTAAAGCTGCTTGCACACTACAGTATTTTTCATGGGTCTCCGGGCCATGGATTCTACAACTCCATAAACATTCTATGGAGCCTGCAAAATTCACAGCTTTGTGCACAAAGAAGTCCTTCTGGCCCGGAGGCCAGTGAAAAATACTGTAGTGTGCAAGCAGCCAGTAAGGATACCAGACGTGTTTTGTCAGTGCGTGTGTGTATGTGTGTGTGTGCACGTGTGTGATCGATCTGTGTGTGTGTGTGTGTATGTATGTATGTGTGTGTGCATGCACGTGTGTGGTCCGTGTATATGTATGCGTGTGTGTGCGCATGTGATTCATGTGTTTGTGCGTGCGCAGTGCAAGTGTCCATGAGTGCGGTAGGTGTGTGTGAGTATGCATGTGCTTTGTTCGCCCGTGTGCGTCGGGTGCATCCATCTCAGTTTGCATGCGTGTCTGGTCCTTGCGTTCGTGTGTGTGTGGTGTGCATGTGGTATTTATGGAGTGGTGTTGTGGTATTTGTGGGGTGGTGTTTGTGTGTGTCTAGCGTGGTCTGGTGTTTGTGTGGTGTGTTCTGGCATTTATGTGGTGTTATGCTTGTGGTTGGTGTATGTGTGCTGTCTGTGTGATGTTTGTATGGTGTTTGTGAAATGTCTGTGTTGTGTGTGGTGGTGCGGCTCCTTTAGCAGCGACTCTTTGGCGCCGTCACTATAATCCATCCCTGTCAGTCACAACTGTTGTTTTCCCCTGAGCACCGTCACTTTCACCTTCACATTTCCCCATTATATGTATAGGGCCTAACTTTGGGGGCTCCAATCTGATGACTGGGGGACGCTAGCAAGATATAGCGTGCGCAGTATTCTTCTCCTGTGGGTGGAGAGGGGGCGTGCCAAATTTCACCCAAATCGGGCGAGAACTGTAGATTTGTATAGAGCGGGCTACTACAGATTTTGAGTTTTATGTATATAGATACAGATGCAGAAAGCTGAATTTGTCATTCTTTGGTGTATAATGCATTGTTTATCTTGATATTTCTGTGTTAAGATATTGAATCATGGGTTTTCCTTCTGTACGGTGGAAAAGCAAAGATAATACCAGCTCTGCATCATATATAACATATTGGGGCACATTTATTACGGACTCTACGCCGGATTTCTGATATAATTGTTGCAGCTGGCATTTTTGCGCTGGGAACACCACTTTCCTGAACTACACTACACTTGCACTACATTTTATATCATTTATGCCAGTTTACTGGTGCAAATCATCAGTGAAATCTACACAAGCAACAAGTTTGCAAGAGAAGCTTTTGTATTTTGAAGAGGCGTGCACCTTATCATAAATGAGGCAGCTCTTGCACTGGGGATATGAAGACTGTGTTGAATACGTAGAGTCTTCATAAATGTCCCTCACTGAGAGCAGCAGTGATTTAAACACAGATAATGCCCTTTATGCAGCACCTTCAAGGGGTTGTCTTGTCCCTCTCTGCCACTTGATCTGGTATAGGACGTGAAGTGATGCTGCAGCACGCTGGGTGGGACAGTCCCAAGGTAACTGTCCAACATCCAGCTAGTATCATGCACATGTCCTATTAGTTAGAGTAAGCACAATACAAAGCTTGTTGGGTGTTGGAGGGTTGCCTTGACAACTGTCCCATCCATTGTGCTGCAGCATCTCTCCACACCCAGTGTCAGTTTAGGCGAGAGTGAGTTTCTGGACAACTCCTTTAAGCTATCTGTAGACACAAGATATTTATCTGCAGACCACTGGCAGATCCTGCTAAATTACATAACTGCTGCTGATAATCTGATGTCTGTGGTAGTCTTATACCGAAGAATAAAGGCCCCCATACACATTACATTATTGTAAGCTAAACCTTTCAATTTCCAGAAGACCAACTTCTCAAAGTAAAAAGGCATTGGGGACATTACATTTCAATGCTAGTACTTTTATTCTCAAAGGAGTTAAGCCACTGCAAGAACAGCTGCTTTCTCCCCCCCCCCCACCTTTTCCAAAACCTATGCATTCTTGGCTAAACCAAATGTGTATATGTATGATGGCATTGACAGAGATGGCCATCTAAGGCTATGTTCACATCTGCCCTAGAGCCTCCATTGGACGAAAATTGGCACAGAGGACTTTTTCCTGCGCCGTTTTCAGTTTAAAAATGACAGACATCCGATGGACCCCATTATAGTCAATGGGGTCCTCCGGGTTTCATGTGTTACCTAGCATAAAATGTATGGGCAGATGATGTTAAATAAGCTTGTATTGTCAATGATTTTCAAATACATATTTCATGTTGTGTCTAGTCCGCACTACAGTGGTGCTGAAATTGGATATAAACGTATGGTGCATACGTTTTAGGCACCATTTTTTATATATTCCCTCATACTTCCTGCTTGTATATGTAAAAGATACATTAGCCTCTTTTACACTGCATAGTACCAGATCACCTCAGCTAGCTATTTTCCACTCTGAAAAGGTACCTGGTACTGGGTACTTTTCTGGTACCTGCTCTAAGCTAGATACCAAGCAAGCCAAAATGGTGGTTGAAGGTCTTGTGTCTAAACAGTGCTCAGCAAATGACAACAGCTAAAAGAAGCAGGCACTTTCTGCAGAGGTAAACAGACTACATAGTACCCAATCCAGGTCAAGTTGAGATGAACTGAGCCTTGTTGATCCAGCACAATGCATTGGAAAAGTGGCTATTGATAGGTGTGTGCAAAGTAAAACAAAGGCCTTAGTGGTAACTACCATGCTGCTTTATCCACTGTGAAATAACTTTGCATCTCCTGCACATCCCTTTGTTGTCCACTGGATGGCATAATCAATATAACGTATTAGTTGTAACAGTAGTTAAAGCAAATTATTTGTAAAAGAAAGGAATACATACAGACAAGTAGCCGTTTTCACTGCGTTTCCTGTGATACTGCTGTACTTGTGAAGTCTGCTCTACATGTTCAGATTTACTTTATAGTTGTTGCCCTCTGGTGGTTTTTCTCAGCATTTTGCCTTGAGAATGTAAACATAATGATTTTGTGCAGAGCTGTGAAAATTTTATATAAAAAATTATGCCATCATAATACTAAAGGAACAAGCCAGTGCCATTTATCCAGAAAAGAGCAGAACCAGCAAAACTTGAGTGCATGTCCTTCAAGTCAGTGGAAAAGATTAAAAAGTAAATCTCAAAAAAGTCCACTCCAATACAGGAAAAAAGTGCAATGTTTCAGTCCACAAAGCTTGAGAAAAGTCCCTTGTGGACTGAAACGTTGCACTTTTGGGCTAATAAAAGTCCTCTTTTTTCATACTTTGGAGTACTGCCTTTTTTTTCTCGATAGTTATTTGTTTTTGGTTAATTGAAACATCACCTTGAGAAAAAATAGCGTACTGTCCTTCACTGGCATCAACTCTGCATTTTCCCTTTCTTCGTATTACTTTGCAGAAAATATGTATGAAGTCAGACTTGTGAAGAATAGCTCTGGTCTAGGATTTAGCTTTTCTCGTGAAGAGCACCTGATTCCTGGTCAAGTGGGCTCGACTATAGTCCGGGTGAAAAAACTGTTTCCAGGTCAACCAGCTTCAGAAAGTGGCAAAATAATTATTGGAGACGTGATCCTTAAGGTGAATGGAGCTTCAATGAAAGGACTTAGTCAGCAGGTAAGACACTTGTGAAATATTACATAACTGAAAGTGGCCCTGGGAAAAAATTTTATAGTGGCCCCATTTTAAAGATGGGATCAGTCCAAGTAGGCAGAGTCAATACAAGTAGGCAGGGCCAGCACAAGTACCTCCTCCACGTAAAGCAGTCCTCTGTAAAGTAATTTTGCACAGGACTGCTTTACTTGGAGGCAGAGTCAGCAGTCCTATGTAAGATACTATTTTAGACAAAACTGTAACTTACACAGGACTGCTAACTGCAGTCCTATGTAAGTAAAGTTATAGGCAGTGGGGTCAAGGTGACATATAAACTGTAGGGGCAGCATAAGCCGCCATCAAGCTCACAGTCCACTGACTCCTCAGTCCAGAGACTCTCAGGATTTGGACAAACTCCGGAGGGGCCCAGGTCAGGTGTAACTTAAAAAAAGAAAAACACATTCCCTGGCACTCTGGTGTCCGCTGCCGTAGCCTGTTTAATCGCAAACCGTGCTTTGGCCCTCTGAACCCGAGCACCCCACGTATGTGAGTGACATCACTGGTCCTGCTCCAGCGACCGCCTAATTGGTCTCAGAGGTCACGTGGGGTGCAGGGAAAATAAGGCAAGGTGCACAAACGAACAGGCTGCGGTGTCAGACATTGGGGACAGTTGAGTGTGTTTTTTTTCTTAATGTTACTCCTCTTTAAGAATAATGTCCCATAGTGCACATAGTATTATGTCCCACATTGGCCCTCACAGGATATAATGTCCCATAGTGGCCCCTTCACGTAGCATAATTTCCCATAGTGGCCCCTCTACACACTATAAAGCCCTATCGTGGCCCCTCCACACAGTGAAATGTCCCATAGTGGCCCCTCCACACACTATAATGCGCTATAGTGGCCCCTCCACATACAATAATGTCCTATATTGGTCCATACGGGTTTCTTTATGAATGTTCCAAAAATTTGGGGTTCGGAAGAACCTTAAATTTTGGGGGGTTCACCACCCATGAACCAGTATTATACTCTGGGATCTCTTCACATACATGGCCAATCTGCCATGTACATAAGGTAAACCAGGCTATGTCAGCTTTAATGTTTTCCAAAGTGTGCTTGTTACAATTATTAGTTTGTCTCTCTATCTATCGATCGATCTATCTACCTGTCAGTCATAGAAAAAGATGATCCCTCTCCACAGGTATTTGCACTGTTTTTGCACATAAACCTGTCAATAGTATATACAGTAATACCTCGTACACTCGTGTTTCCGAATTTGTGAATTCACAGATTCGCAATATTTTTTTGGCAACTAACATATATAGATTTTGCTCTTTTTTCTCAGATCTGTGAAATTTAATTAAAAAAAAACACCTTCGCTATTGGGTAGTAGCGTCCTGTTCGTTACGTACCCGGTAATTAGTTTCATTTTACTGTGAGTGTATAAGAAAAATGAATGAATGTATTAATAGGGTAAAGTTTATTGATATTTAGGGGTTAAACATTAGAAATCGGCATTGTAAGCGCTTCTAAGCGCTTGTACCAAACATTCGCGATTCCTCGCGATCCGCGACCGGTTCTGGACCCTAACCTCGCGAATGTACGAGGTATTACTGTAGTTCTGTTTTGTCTCTATATAGGAAGTAATTTCTGCTTTGAGAGGAACCTCTCCAGAAGTCACCTTGCTGATGTGCAGGCCGCCCTCTGGTGTACTGCCAGAGATCAGCCCTGTAATCCTGGTAAGAGAACCATAGATTTGTTACCTCACATGTTCTATACACCAGACTGTAAGGCTAAGCAATATGCACTGCAAAAAATTCACAGTATTCACCGAAGCTAACTTTTAGACTAAATTCTGCCACATTTAGACAATGACTTACTGCTTAACGCTAGGTTCACACTAGCGTTCAGGTTCGCATTCTTCAGGTCCACTTGGGGACCCGAAAAAACGGAAACCCTATCCACTTAAAAAGCAGTTACTCGCAGAAACCTTCGGACCCCATAGACTATGATAGGGTCCGCTGGGTCTCAGCCCGGTTTCCACCGATTTTATATTGAAATTGCGGGGAGAGAAAAGTTCTGTTTGTATTTTAAGAGGAATGGGGGACAGCTGAAGTCTATCTCCAGTTCTCTTATTGAAGTAAATGGGAGCGCGGGCTTGTTCCCCCACCACGAACATACCCTCCGTTCTAGGGATGTGTGGGGTCTCCGTAATCAGACCCCCACCGTTCAGGTATTTATCTATCCTATGGAAAGAGAATAACCTCTTTAAAGATATATTGATGTTTGATTAGTTAAGGTTATATTGTTATGTTATTTCTTCTTTTTCAGACACCATTGACCTCTCCACAGCAGACTGTACCAGAAGACAGCCAGGGCAATAAGTATGGTGCTAATCATTCCTTCACTCAGGATCCCGAGGATATCTCAGACCTTGAAGATGAGGAGGTCAATGACACAAGCGCTAGGAGGCTAAAAAATCCTTCTAGGAGGGATAGCTATAGCGATAGTAGTGGGACTGATGAAGAAGACTTTATACCCCTACAAGATCACAGACCAGCATGGAATGCCACAGTCTACCAGACACCAAATGCCTCAATTGCCCCACCACAAACCCAGTGTGATTCTTCTGATATCCAGGAAGAAACAATCCGTTCCAGCTTTTACACTCCAGAACAGACTCCTTATAAACCACAGTTTGACGACAGGTGAGTAAATTAAAATCTTCGAATGTTATCAATAAGTCGACCACAGGCTGCAAATTATATCAATCTCTTGTAAATGGGATCCAGGCAATGAACTATCATAAACCAGTCTGTAACTTGCTTGCAAACTTGTTTTAGTGCCAGGGGAGGGGGCCATAACATTTCTGTTGTCATCATATCACAGATTTAATAAAGAGAAGCTTTTCCATATCTACCTGACTTTGTGGTAGGGCTCCATATCCTTTTACTTGTTTGCCATCAGTCTGAACTTCCAGGGACATAGCTATAAGGGGGTTCAGTGGTAACAGATACACCCGAGCATTGCTGTCTGAGGATGTCCAGAGGCCCCTCTGATATATAAGAGGATACAAGTATTATAATTGACACATGGTAGGTTGGGAATCATGTTGCATATCTTTTCTCTGGGTCCCAAGAGCTTCAAGTTACAACCATATCAGCTTCTATAAAGAAAGATGACTATGGGCCAGCTTTGTGAACTTTTGCAGTAGTCGCAGTACAGTTGCTTGTGAGATTTTCCCCCAAAAGGGAATAATTGAAATTGCAGTATAATATTTACCAAGTAGCCATAAAAATTAAAAAGTCTTAAACTTCTCAGACGTTCGGTTTTTTTTTTTTTTGGGTTTTTTTTTTTTGCTGATACTTTTTTTTTTGTCATAAGCGGACACTTCAAATGTCTCAGAAGAAAATGCAGAGAACTGGGTTTGGGGATGTAGCTCAGAGGCAGAGCACATGCTTATCTGAAATTAGTTGGAGGGGAGTATTAGAAACAATGTCAGGAAATATTATTTCACTGAAAGAGTAGTTGATGCTTGGAAAAAACTTCCAGCAGATGTAGTTGCAGTAAGTGAATTTTTACATGCCTGGGATAAACACATGTCTATCCTAAGATAAAATGGTAATAATATAAGGGCAGACTAGATGGACCATGTGGTAATTTTCTGCTGTCTGTCCTCTATTTTTCTATGGATGCAGCAACCACTTCACTGGACAGGCTGGAAGCCCCCCTATAAACATAGTTGTGGGTCCAAAATTGTATATTTATTGCATATCCCGTGAATTTACCATAAATGTCTAAGGTTGCAATACCCCAATAATATGTCTGTGCTTCACATTCATTTATTTATTTTCAAAAGAACAAAGGACATTTTAATACTAAATAAAATTGGCTTCACTCATTTCCATTCTTGTTTGCAGCAATCCTCCTTCTCCAGTTTCAGTAGATTTGACCCCAACCCACAGTAGCAGTATTCCTCCGGTCTTACTTTCTGAAGATTTCTTACCTGATTCTAAGGCATTCATTGATGACCAGTCACCTTTCAAGACCCTAGGACTGAAAGACTTGGAAGACTATGAGCCAGTAAGTCTTCCTAAGTTCCTTAACACTTACACTTTCTTGTTAGATATAATATATGGCCAATGTTGCATTGATTTACATACGACAAGGGTGCGCCTAGGATTGCATGGTAAATTGACGGAAACAGAATACATATTATTTCAGAGTTTACGAGCCAAACATGGGCACATTTTTGTACCCTTATTAGGTGTGCAAATTGCACCTAAACCAGAGTCTTATTGCCCAGACATAGCTCCCTGTGATGCTGTTTGGGTCATTGGAAACAGGATCATGCCAGGATTTGTAGCCAGGAAGCATCTCTGTGACTGCTACTCCAAACCTCATTCATTTCATTGAACATTTCTTGCTTCCATGTCTTTTAGATTACATAACCACTGGTAACTTTAGTGTTCGTGTCAGGATTCAGCATGTCTTCCTTATGTATTTATGAGGGTGTATTTCCTGTGTATGACCTCTTCTCTCATGTCTTTGTTAGTATACTTTTATTCCTCATGAAATGGGACTTCATTTGTCATAACACTTTGTTTGTTGTGTTACCATTCCCCTTACTAGACTGTATAGGGAAATGCTGCCAACTGGTAACACCTAGTTGTAAATACAATCATAAATTTCTAGGAGGAACAACAGAGGAACATCACAACATTTCATGGGGATTTTAATTTCACAGACATGTCAGGTGGTGCATTAGGCATTAATATATTGCATTAGGCAGAAGTACTGACATACAATAAATAATGAGAATAAAGTAAATTTATAAAATGTTTCTCTGTAGGAGGTGGAACTTCATGTCACATTGACTAAATCAGAGAAAGGAAGCCTGGGTTTTACAGTGACCAAAGCTAATGACTGCGTTGGATGTTATATCCATGATATCATTCAAGATCCTGCCAAAAGTGACGGGCGTCTACAGCCTGGTGATCGTCTTATAAAAGTGAGTACATTAGTCTTCTGCTTTGTGAGACTTTATTGTATATATATATATATATATATATATATATATATATATACAGATAAATAACCTTGTTTTCATTTTGTTTTCCACCTTCTTATTGCTTATTCCTGCCAATGCCTTTAGGTCAATGATGTAGATGTGTCAGATATGAGCCATACTGAAGCAGTGAATCTACTTAGGGCAGCTCCTAAAACAGTTCGTCTTGTGCTTGGCCGTGTACTGGAGATCCCTAAGCCACAGGTGCCCTCACATCTCTTGCCTGATATTACACTGCCATGTAACACAGGCACTCTAGGTAAAGCTCTTATAACATCAAACTAGATTTTATTACCCCTTAAATAACCTTATTCTAATAACGAATGTAACAATTTCTTTTTGCATAGGTCTGTGTCTCTCCGGAGGTCCAAATAGCCCTTCTCAGGTGATCTATGTAGAAGATATCAAGCCAGGCTCAGTAACTGATCAAGAGGGAACCCTGAGACCACTAGACATCATACATTACATAAATGGAGAAAGTACTTCAAATATGACACTAGAGGAAGTAAAACATACTCTGGAATCTGCTCGTCCAATGGTTGTTTTAAAAGCTACCAGGTAAGAAGCCATCTATAGTGTACCTGATGGAGAGTCTATCTAGGCATAATTTAAGCAGTTGGTTAGACCTCTGACTGCTTCAAGTGTAAGTAAATTTATACTTATTTTTTTATAAATCAATAATGCACGTGAAGGGAACAAACATTGCAAAATACTTCACTAAAGAAAAGTGCCTGTGTATTTCTCCTGTATTTACTTATCTGATTTATTCTGTCATACTCCATGAAAAAGTGATATATTTCACTCTCTAGTTTTAATAAATAAATGAAAATCATGGTGATAAATTCCTTTTAAATCCTTTTTATCCTATGAAAAGTAACAGTATAAATAATTTGTTTCATTTCCACAAGAAATTGCTTTATGATTTAGTAATACATTTAGACTTTTAAACCAGAAAATAGACTGTTTACTTGCAGTATCATGTGGTTTACTGCCCCACATCAACATCTCTGCGGGTTATCTTAATCATTTTTTTTACTCCCATCATTGAGCATAAAAAACAGCAATTTCAGAGTTAGAAAACAAAATCATATCAGGAATGTAACATTGGTACCAGGGGTGAACCTAGCCTCTCTGCTGCCTGAGGCAAACTATAGAAAGGCACCCCCCCCACCTCCCCCAAAAAAAAAAAAAAAAAAAATACCTGACCCTGTGATCTTTTGTTGCATGATGGGGCCCCTATAATTAAAATTGTAGGCCACGTCCCCCATTTACAGATAAATAAAATCCCCTTCTTTTGCCCCCACACAGTATAACGCCCCCTCTACTGGTCCAGACAGTATAATATGGCCCCCACATAGTATATGGCCCCCTTTTTTTGTGGACCCCGCATTTTTTTTTTTGTCCCCATATAGTATATGACCTCCTTTTTTTGGCCCCCATACAGTGATATGTTAGGTGACATTCTTTTTAATCAGCCATAACTTATTGGATTATTGCAGTAGGTAGTGGTTGACTCACCCATCCACACTCCTGTCCAGGCCGGCCTCCACTGCCACCTCCATGGCGCGCTGTACCTGATGCTGGTGTTCAACACCATTGTGGCGTAACGTGCAGTGTCTCCTAAAGGTGGCAGCGGAGGCTGACATGGACAGGAGCATGGATGGGTGAGTAAACTATTGGCCGCTAACTATGTAAATAATCCAATAGGTTGGGGCCGATTAAAAAAGAATGCTGCCCCCTAGTTTATGCCAGGAAGCGCCGTCTGAAGCCGTCGCCTCATGTTATAATGGGGCACCTTTGGCTGGCAAATTCTGATACTGTGATGTGACAGGGAGCAGTAGTGTAGATTTTTCCTATAAATTGCAGATTGAACCCCTGGGATCCACATACCACAGGTTAAGAACCACTTGTCTCAGACAACAAAGAAGAAAGGGTGAGGGCCTATTAATGTGTCTTATAGCATCATGTTAAATCAAGAAGAGGGCCTTCAGGCAAGACATTGCTGAGCTCAGGGCATTTGTGGAGGATAGCGTAAGGGGTGAAATACACCATAGTGCCCACAGCTTTTGGAATTTCTGGGAGCATTTCCAATTCTTAGGACTTTAAGAAATGGTAGTGTTTTTATTATTATTCATTATTCACTTAGAAACTTTGTGTATAGAAAAGAAATCTGGAATAAAGATTTTCTGCAGTCTTGTTAGTGCTTGCATACTATGTAACATTAGACCAGGATGATAGTTTCTGTGTTTATGTAAATGTATAACAGTAGAGCATTACTATACTATAACACAGCTACCTGTGTATGGTACATTTCCCTTTGACCTAATATAGGATAAGTTCCCTATAAGTTCGTCTTCATTTTCCACTGCTGTATTCAGATATGGGCTACTCGCAACAGGATTCTGATGCAGTGCATCAGCATTCCGTCACAGCTTTCCTCTGTTGATTAGGCCCAGATGAATGGGCCTAATCAGCAGGGAGTCTCGAGCCATGGAATCTGCAGTAAGATCAAGCAAGACGCCTACGGTACATTTACGCAGAGGAATTTGCCGCAGATTTGGGGACAGATTCTACCTCCGAATCCGTGGCAGATTCTGATCTGAATCTGCCTACCATTGTTTTCAGTGGGAGACAGAGATCGCAGCAGGGTGCTGAAAAAAATAAGCTCCTGCTTGATCTTGCCACGGATGCATGCCGTGTGAACGTACCCTTATTTTTCAATGTTCTGCAGCAATCTCTGCCTTCCATTGAAAACAACATGGCAGATTCAGAATTCGCCCCCAAATTCGCAGCAAATTCCTCCATGTGGACGTACCCTTAATGTAATGTTCATTTGTATGTTTTTATATAATGTTATACTTTTTTTTTTTCATGTCAGTCATGCCTGTGTTATTTATTTCTGTACTTTTCTGTCTCATACAGGGAAGGGAATCCAGTGGTTCCAAACAATAAAAACCTTAATTTAGGCTTGAAAGCCAAGCAAATAAATGGTAAAGAACATTGTTTTATTTTCTGAAGTGGCTTTGCTTACTTTCCCTGTATGTGATGCTTATGGATGGAAAGTGTAGATACGTCCCATATCCTCTACATTCATATATGGGTGTGTTTAAAATCTCTTTAAAGCAGATCTGTTAGCTGTATATGTAAGTACAGCATTTTGCAACAAAAGATCAGTTAAAAAAAACATTGTGCTACCGCTGAAAGAATACACTGGACACATAAGTAATCCAGTGTATTCATACGCATAGTGCACAGCAGCCAGTCATTCACATCCCTAACACTAATGCATATGTTACCGTTAAAGTGCGAAATCAGTGAATGTGCACATTAACTGATTTGCTCCGTTAAAGTGCGGAATCAGGAGTTTTCTGCACTTTACCTAGGTAATGTGCACATTCACGGCTTGCGGGTCGTTAAAGTTCAGAAGTTTGTTTATGGGTTTTGAAAGCAAACCGTCTTCAACCTTTCCCTATACTGTCCCCGATCCTTTTTTTTGCTGCTGTTCCGGTAAAACATGTTATCTGCACTTTAACGAGTGCCTAGTAGGTAATGTGCACATTAACTAGGTAATGTGCAGATTACCTAGGTAATATCAGAAATGAAAGAAGTTTTCTGCACTTTAACGGATCGCCCTAGTTAATGTGCACATTACCTAGTTAATCTGCAGATTAACTGATTTCTGCACTTTAACGGTAACATATACACTGTACTCTTGTATCTATGCCTTGTGCTGAATTGGCTATGAGGCGTTTGGCCCTGTAGTTAAAATGTGTTACCCTTATATACAGTGGGGAAAAAAAAGTATTTAGTCAGCCACCAATTGTGCAAGTTCTCCCACTTAAAAAGATGAGAGAGGCCTGTAATTGACATCATAGGTAAACCTCAACTATGAGAGACAAAATGAGAAAACAAATCCAGAAAATCACATTGTCTGATTTTTAAAGAATTTATTTGCAAATTATGGTGGAAAATAAGTATTTGGTCACCTACAAAGACAAGCAGCTTGGTGTGAAGAAATCAACTGTGGGAGCAATAATTAGAAAATGGAAGATATACAAGACCACTAATAATCTCCCTTGATCAGGGGCTCCACGCAAGATCTCACCCCGTGGGATCAAAATGATCACAAGAACTGTGAGCAAAAATCCCAGAACCACACGGGGGGACCTAGTGAATGACCTGCAGAAAGCTGGGACTAACGTAACAAAGGCTACCGTCATTACACACAACGCCGCCAGGGATTCAGATCCTGCAGTGCCAGACGTGTCCCCCTGCTTAAGCCAGTACATAGCCGGGCCCGTCTGAAGTTTACAAGAGAGCATTTGGATGTTCCAGAAGAGTATAATAATAATAATAATAATAATAATAATAGTCCTTTAATAGTCCCACAGTGGGGAAATTCAGTGTGTTACAGCAGCAAAGATAAGATAAGCAGATACAAATACAAATACAACATGTACAGGAATGTTCCAAGGTGAGAGGCGTTACATTAATAGCAGACAGACAGATAGGACGTAGCAGAGGAGGAGGGGGGGGGGATTTAACAGGCAGAGAGATATTTCAGTTCTCTGTATGTAATGATCTCCGCTTAGGTCGGTGTTGGTTGTACAGTCTGATCGCGGTGGGGAGGAAAGACTTCCGATAGCGCTCCTTCTCACACCTAGGGTGGAGCAGTCGGTCACTGACAGTACTACCCAGCGCTATCACAGTCTCATGCATGGGATGGGACTTCTTCTTCTGCATGGAGCTCACCACGGACAGTATCCTTCTGTCACCCACCACCTGCACTGGGTCCAGTGGGCTCCCCAGGACAGAGCTGGCCCTTCTAATCAGCTTGTCAAGTTTATTTCTGTCCCTGGTTGATATACTGCTCCCCCAGCAGGCCACTCCAAAGAAGATGACTGATGCCACTACTGAGTTGAAGAAAGTCCTAAGAAGTGCCCCCCGGATTCCAAAGGCTCTCAGCTTTTGGGAGAATGTGATATGGTCAGATGAAACCAAAGTAGAACTGTTTGGTAGAAACACAACTCGTCGTGTTTGGAGGAGAGTGAATGCTGCGTTGCATCCAAAGAACACCATACCTACTGTGAAGCATGGGGGTGGCAACATCATGCTTTGGGGCTGTTTCTCTGCAAAGGGACCAGGACGACTGATCCGTGTACATGAAAGAATGAATGGGGCCATGTATCGTGAGATTTTGAGTGCAAACCTCCTTCCATCAGCAAGGGCATTGAAGATGAAACTTGGCTGGGTCTTTCAGCATGACAATGATCCCAAGCACACCGCCAGGGCAACGAAGGAGTGGCTTCATAAGAAGCATTTCAAGGTCCTGGAGTAGCCCAGCCAGTCTCCAGATCTCAACCCCATAGAAAACCTTTGGAGGGAGTTGAAAGTCCGTGTTTCCCAGCGACAGCCCCAAAACATCACTGCTCTAGAGGAGATCTGCATGGAGGAATGGGCCAACATACCAGCAACAGTGTGTGCCAACCTTGTGAAGACTTACAGAAAACGTTTGATCTCTGTCATTGCCAACAAAGGATATATAACAAAGTATTGAGATGAACTTTTGTTATTGACCAAATACTTATTTTCCACCATAATTTGCAAATCAATTCTTTAAAAATCAGACAATGTGATTTTCTTTATATGTTTTCTCATTTTGTCTCTCATAGTTGAGGTCTACCTATGATGTCAATTACAGGCGCCTCTCATCTTTTTAAGTGGGAGAACTTGCACAATTGGTGGCTGACTAAATACTTTTTTTCCCCACTGTAGGGCAGCATGACAAGCTGACAAATTTGCTTTAATAGCATTGACGGTGTTTCATTTTATATGTTATACAGGAGTGCCAGTATTTGTGTTTGGACAATGTAAGATTTCTTGTTGCTCTTACACTAGTCTTATATTTCATAGGTTATTTAAGTGGAGAACATTTGAAGCATATAAAGGACAATACAGACGTGTATGCTCCAGAGGTAATTGTCTTATATGTTTCCACCACTATAGCACCTGTTTTCCATATACTATTTGAATGAATACTGTGTAATACTACAGTATACTGTATGTTACTTGTTGAGTAAATATTAAACATCATCATTCACTAGGTCAATGCTCATAATAAGAATCTTGTAATTTGACATTAACACCTATAATGGTTATCCTTTAGCTGTGGCTAAACTACAACTCTTAGCAAGTCCTGAGAGCCTGAGGCCTATGCTGGAAGTTGTCAGTTTGAAGCAGACTTAGCACATAATTCTGTATTATAGTGGTAGCTGTCACATTGACAGTGTAGTGCAATCTGCAGGCAGCATGTTATAGAAGATATAGGAGTAGCTGAGCAGATAGAAAGTTGTGTGGGATATGATCCAGTACAACTAGTCACAAAGGAGGCAGACCTATCAGTCATGGACAAGCTATCTCTGTATTCACAGTCATAAAGGGGAGACTGTCAATCACTGATAGGACCGCCCCCTTGACTTCTCGGCATAGATAAAGCAAAGATATAAATGAATGAAATGCAAGTGTTACTGAATGTTTTCTCACAAAAGTATACATTAGTCTGCTCAGAGCTGCTGCTCTATAATGTGCTGCCTGCATTTTCAATGTGACAGTGTTAAGTAGGGCTGCCCTTAAATCTGCAATATCCAGCTCTGTAAATGGAAGACTGTCTCGTACTGATTCATCACAGTTTTGCTGATTTCTCAAGTGCTCAGCAGTTTCACTGTAGATGAACTCCTGATTTCATATTAACCTGTTCATAGCTGCAGGGAAAATGTGCATTACACTGTATGTGACTGGTGAGTAACTGAGGTTCCTAACATTCTCACGACTGAAGATCTAATATTACAACTGTAAATAGCAAAGTCTGTGTGTGACATTAAAAAGTATATAAACCAAGGTCAGGCTCCAGCATGAAGGTTACACAAGCCAGTTAGTGAGGAATGTTGTTCTTTCCTTTAGGTGCTAAACACCAATGTAGTCATGTGCATAGATGTATATACTATACAGACGGTTCATGCAGCTGCTATGGACCCTTGCAGACGAGTACCAGCTATGATTAGTCCCATTTTTTTTTTTTCTGTTGATTGCTCTGTGCACTATTCCCTCCCAGGAAAACTGAACTGTAAGGCCTTATTCACACAACTGTGATGCAATTTGGCTGTGAAAAATAGATGAGGCCACTTTGCATCCATGTAGTACCTGTTTTCACTGATCCCTAATAGACTTGTGTCTGTTCTGTAGTCTGTGAAAATGGCCAAAATAGTACATTTTATCAACGTATTATTTTACTATTCTTTGAAAAAATGGATGTGAGATAAGGTCCATAGGCTTGCATAGCTCACTGCATCAAAGTTAGTGTGAATAGAGCCTTAGCAAACAAGAGGGTGAGGTGACCTTTATGGTTTGGATAGCAAAATTTGACACCATATTGGGGACCCTTTGCATCGCTGCCTTTCTCTTTTAGCACACCATTGCTGGGTATCTGTGGGTACCAAAAGATAACATTTCGTTCATTAATAAACATTAAGAAAAATACTTTAAAAGTGACTTAAAATATTGAAATTATTTTAAATTGGCAAATTTATAAGATAGGACATTGTATAAAATAATTATATATTTTTATATTTTTGCGTCAGTAAATAAGTATGTTGTTCCATTACGCTATATAAAATGGCATCATCTAAACCTGTTTATTTTTCTGTGTGCCCATTAAGGCCAGATTATTCCATGTTGTTTTGGAAAAGCCTCTATCTGGAGAATTGGGATTTTCCTTGGTGGGAGGAGAATATGGGATATTTGTCAAGTCCATCAATCCTGGGGGTGTAGCTGACATAGAGAGGAGCTTACAGGTTGGAGACAGATTACTTAAGGTAATTTTTCTCTTCTCCTCTCCTATTTTTTGTAAACACTTAAATATACCTTTTACCGAAATGTACAAGACACAGAGTAGGAGAGTAGTAGTAAATAGTTGTTCTAGATGAGATTCTCAGTGTTAGCTTATGGAGTCACTTTCTGAGCAGCAGACCCTCTGTATCACTAAACTATGTCCTATTATCTATGCAAAAAGCAGTAAAACAAAAAGCTTTCAGAAATGTTACCATTGTGTAGAATGCTAAATTAGCCACTAGAGGGCGAAGTCATGATGTAATGTTTTATCAGTAGTATGATCTATGAGAAACCTGGAAGTACTGTAGGCATACCTCTACCAGGATAGCAGGCAAAGCAGCTGCTATGGGGCCCAACAACTCAGAGGCCCCTTTTCACTCAGACTCATAAGGTTCAGTTAGTGATGACTAAAGAAGTGGCATGGAAAATGCACTCCTATTCTAAGCTTTACTGTGAAGTCCTGTGGTTACCTCTGTGTACATTATACCTTCTTTGTTGTATTGTTCTTTGTTATGCCTTGTGTACATTATTCCTGTGTTGTGACGTCACTGCATTCCACTTATTGTATGCATTATTCCTGTTCTGTGACGTCACTGCATTCTACTTATTGTGTGCATTATTCCTGTGCTATGATGTCACTGCATTCTACTTATTGTGTGCATTATTCCTGTGCTATGATGTCATGGCATTCTACTTATTGTGTGCATTATTCCTGTCCTGTGACATCACTGCATTATTCTTATTGTGTACATTATTCTTGTGCTGTGAAGTCACTGCATTCTACTTATTGTCCCAGCGAATCCAAACCACACATTGCAGAAAAATACGTGCAGCGGAAACGCTGCAATTTCCAAAACCATTACGGTTTTGGAAATCACAGCACATCAATTATACCTATGGAAATGCTGGCAGTTTCTCTATAGGTGTAATGGAAGCAGAAAGTCCACAGAGGAAACCTCTGCAGACTTTTTGTGAAAAACGCTGCGGGAAAAACCGTGATGCGTTGCCGCCGCGGTTTTTCCCACAGCACTTTTTTGCTGCGGCCCACTATGTGGGGCCTTATCCAACAGTGACACCACTGTGAATATTATCCCTGTACAGTGACACCTGACTGTGTATATTATACCTGTAGAGTGACAGCACTGTGTATATTATCCCTGTACAGTGTCAGCACTGTCTATATTATCCCTGTGCATTAGAGAAATCAAAATAATCAATAACTGTTCTGAAGTTGCTGCTTACAGCAGTCACAATGTAGTGAGACTCAATTCGTTGTTTTGCTATGGGAGCACATTCACCACTTACATCTCTGGAAGGGACATATACTATACCCATATGACACCGGAAAACTACAGCATTTTTAAAGCAAAATCCTGATATTTATTGACTAGTCTTTACTTAATATTAACAATTAAATTACTAAGAAATAAAAAGTCAATCATTTAATGATGACCAATTTATTTTAAGTGGGGATCACTAATATCTTGTGTCTTTACAGGTAAATGGCGAATGTATGCGAGGTGCCACACATGGAAAAGCAGTCTCTTGTATTCGAAATGCCAAAGGCCTTGTACAGATTGAAGTTGCCCGTGAACTTATGCCAAAAGAAGCATCATTTGCTTTAGACAAGTGTAATGGTAACTTAGGTATGTGAGAACATGATTCTAAATGATTCTCTACTTTTCTGTTATATTGTTTCCACCATTTCTTTGGTCTGACACTACAAGTTCTCACTTCTGCAGTATCACTGAGAGCCTGATAGAGAAACAGATAACTAGGTACTTTATGTGCCAGTTTGTTTTTCTTCTTTGTAGCTGTTTCGTATTACTTATTTTTCTTCATTTTCATTTCTTATTGTTTTGTTTAAACTGCAGTAATATAATCCATTTCATTTTTTCTCAGATCCAGATCTGCATGGAAGCAATAACAGTGTGTATGAGGAGGATGATGAGGAGGATCAGAATGATGTTATACAATCCCTGCTTGATGTTGTCCATGAACAAACACAGAACCTTCTACAGCTCAGTCGTCAGAATGCACTTTCAGAGGAACATTATTTAGGTATAATCTCTGTGATACCTGCTGGAATAATGGGCCACAGAAAATGACATGGAGGTCTATGTTATGGTGACCAGTACTGATGCCTGCAGTCAGAACTCTGATCAGCAAGTTATAGCATATACTTATTTTCTCTGAATTGCATCTACAACAAAAGGACAATTTTCCGTACATGGACTGAGAGCCTCTCGTAGACAATTGTCCCTGGTGGCCTACAAGTCAATGTCGTCTGCAATAAGGACTAAAATAATACATGCTGTTTTGGTATGAATTGTACCCTGAGGTATAAAGGATCAGTGTGCTGTCCAAGGGCAGTTTATTGTACACATGTACAGCATACGTACCAAAAATATGCCTGTCTGAATTTGACCTTAAAGGGTCCAAAATGCCTCCCAAACTAATACATTTGTGTCCTCAAACTGATGAATCGATGCAAAGAAAATTGTCGCTTTATGGGTTTGCAAATCAGCCTGCAAGCACACTAGGGGCGGGTCTAACATGCCCTATATACCTACAGACAGCTGCAAGTGCTTCAGCTCCCCTATGAAATTGTAGCCCAATAACACCCATTTGAATAACATTTTCAGTCTCGTCCTGCATCACTGCTGTCTGTAGACAAATTTTCCAAATCAGGACTCGCCCCCAGTGCACTTGCAAGCTGGTTTGCATATGATTATCTCTGCCTTGCATGTTCAGTTTGTGGCCCCAGACTTATGTTTCTACTTGTAATAAAGTTCCCTACATGGCACTATTATTGGTTTGGGGGGCTTTTTGGACCTGACACACTCCTTTTTTAAACCAGTTTTCATACTCTTACTTTCCTGCTTATTTCATTGGGGGACTACACCATGGGTATAAACCTGGCGACTAGGAGGCTGACACTAGGAATAGCAAAATATGTCAGCTCTGCTTCTGGGCTATACCTTCTCCACAGACATTATGCTAGCCAGTTCTAGTCTAGAGTCCGTAGGAGTCAGACATGACCTGACTCAGGTCTTCTGTCTTACATTGTTTTTATTTTTGTTTAAGATGCAAGGGGTTCTTCATCGTGTACACCACACTAGTCACACTTTCATTGCAGGCAGAGCGCTCTGCAAAGAGCGCCTCGCCAGTCACCCAGTTCCCACTGCCGCAACGGTGGCTGGAATGCCGGTGACCCCACTTCCAGTGTGAAATGGGCCCACCATTTTAACTAATGACCCCTCTCTCTCTGGGCACTTCTGGCCCTTCTTTGCTGCTCTTACGAGTGAACGACACCCTTTCCTGGCTTCCGGCTCCTTTTTTAGGCCTCCTTCGGGCCTTCGCTGCCAGGACGAGGCCTTTGCTGCAACTAGGCCGGCCTTGCTTCCCTTCTCCCCCCCCCCCCCCGGGGTTCCAGGATTCCTCCTAGCCCTCCCATTGGCACAAGGGTGGTCCAATCCTGTTCTCCAATTCCCCTGGCTGCTGGTCCTGGCAGAAATCCCTGTGGGAGTTCTTGCTTTTTTCGTCAAAAGTGTTTTCTTTTTCTGAGCCTGTTTTTCACTGGGCTACCTGGCTTTCCAGCAGCCCTTTTTCAAGCTCCTTGCGGGGCACAGCACCTGAGAATACTCTGTGTGCACCCTCCTGCAGCAGACCAATTTCACTTTCTGTGGTGTTCTGGTAGGCTATCTTCCTGGATTTACCCCTTAGGGCCTCTTCTACCATGTCTTCCCATAATGAGTCAGCTCACCCCTTGGCCCCTCCTGGTGCTGCCACGTTTACCACGTGCGTCCACTAATAAAAAGTTACCATGCAGTCAACCAGAGCCAATCAATGCATCTTGGGTCAGCAAGGCTTGCATTTCCTGAGCCAAACAGCTCCAGAAGGGCCTCTCCAATGGAGCTCTAGGACAACCAGCTGCTCGTGTCTCAAATCATTAACGCTTCCAAGTACCTGTGCGAAGGTACTCACAAAGCAGCTTGCTCTTCTGCTAGGGCAGCCGCCAGTGCAGTGGCAATCCGCCATACTGTTAGGATCTGTTCGTGGAATGCTGAATCCACCTCTAAGAAGGTGGTCGTGGCTCTTCCCTTCTCTCGGGATGAACAGGGCAAAGGCCTAGAAAAGCTCATTTTCAGAAGCTACGGGGATAAAAGCTCTCTCCTCCCTCAAAGGCGTTCTAAGTGGCAGCTACCCTCCTCTGGCCTTTCTCAGCGTTTTCGTTCCTTTTGTGGCTCTACTTCTCGCTCCAAAGGGCAGTATTCCCAGGACTTACACTCCAAGAAGCCCTCTTTCAAGTCCAGACCTGCCTGGCACTCCCACATCATGCCCTCCAGGCCTCCTTCTTCCAAGCCCCTATCTGCGTTAAGGTTTTTCCCCACTCGGGGCTCCTTGTATGGGGGGGATGGCTGCTCTCCTTCCGGGAGATCTGGCTTGCTAGCATTGATAACGTCTGGGTCTGAGAGGTGGTTTCAACCGGCTACTCCATCAAGTTCTTATTCCTTCCTCGTGGAATATTTTTTTTCCATTTTGCCGCCTTCCCCACTCGAGAGGCTGCTTTTCTTCAGGCTGTATCCATGTTTCAACAACACGGCGTCATTATCTCTTTCCTTGCGTCAGAGCGTTTCCAGGGCTTTAATTCCAACCTGTTCACCGTTGCCAAGAAGGATGGCTGCTTTCGCCCCATCCTGCACCTGAAGGGGCTCAACAGGTTTGTCCATGATTCCATACTTGGTCGACCTCCTGGTGTTAGCCCCCTCCTAGATGGACAATCTGATCAACTTATGGACCACCTTGAACCTCCTTCGCTGGTTCGGCTGGCTCATCAACGAGGAAAAGTCCTATGTCATGCCTTCTCAGCGCATGGAATTCCTGGGCATTTCCTTGATGTGCACCAGAGCAAAATTCTCCTCCCATAGTCCAAGATCCTGGCCCTCCGATCCGGTGTGTCCCACCTGTTCTCTTTGGTTCTGCATATGGGTCTAGGGCACAATGGTCTCGAGCTTTGAAGCCATCTGTTTTGCTCAGTCCCACCTACGCCCTCTGCAATTGACCATTTTGACCTCCTCCGTCCAGCCTCGACCACCTGATCCTCCTGCCTCCCTGGTTTCGTCGAGAGCTTCTTTGTTGGCTCTCCTTCACAGGACTATCCCAGGGGAAGTCCTTTCTTCCCCTTTGTTGGCAGATGATTTCCACCAACGCCAGGCTTTCTGGCTGGGGAGCGGTCTTCAGTGCCTTGACCGTTCAGGGCCTGTAGTCCAAAGCCGAGACCTCCCTCCAGATCAATCTGCTGGAATTGAGGGCCATCTTCTTCTTAGCTCTATCTCATTGGACCTCTCTCCTCCAAAGGCCATAGTCCAGACTGACAATTCTATCGCGGTCGCCTACTTGAATCATGAGGGGGCACCATGCAAGAAGCCTCCCACTCTCTCCCTTGAGCAAAGCGTCATGTTCCAGCCCTGTCAGCGGTCCACATTCCAGACATGGGCAATTCGACAACAGACTATCTAGGCTGAGAAAAACTCTATCCAGGCGAGTGGTCACTTCATCAGCAGATCTTTTTCTAGTTGTGCTGCCGGTGGGACACACCAGACGTTGACCTCTTCGCCTCCCTCCCACCTGAACCACAAGTTCCCCCACTATTTGGCTAGGTCCCTGGACCCTCAGGCCATCCCCACAGATGCTCTTGTGATTTCCTGGTTGGACTTCCACCTTCTGTACCTCTGGATTGGCCCCTCCGGGTCTGGTACGCTGGCAGGAACTCCTTGGCCTCTATCCTTTGCAAGTTGACCCTCTGTCTAAGGACCGCTGTTCCACCACACCTTACCTCAGCTGCATTTAATGATGTGGCTGTTGAAGCCAAGGTCCTGAGGCATCATGGTTTTTCGGAGCCTGTTATCCAGGCCATGCTCAAAGCCCGAAAACCCCAGTCTGGAAAGATCTGTCATCACATGTGGAAACATTCATGCAGTAGTGTGATAGAAATGACTTCCATCTGCTCTCCTTTTCTCTTCCCAGGATCCTGGCTGTTCTCCAAGGACTTAGTCTTTCTTCTCTTAAGGGGCAGGTTTATGCCCTTTCCATTCTTTTCAGAAGACCCTGGCCTTCTGGCCTCAGGTGAGGACCTTCCTGTACGGAGTGGCACACTGTACTCCTCCCATGAAACCATGGGATCTTAATCTCGTCCTTGAAGTGCTTCAGGCTCCCTCTTTCGAGCCTTTGTGTGAGGGTCTCTGAACCGGCTGCCCTGACTCGGAAGCCTCCCTAACTTGTTCTCCACAAGGACAAGGTTGTTATTGTGTATTTGTGTCTCTCTCCTACGGCTGCGGTACAAACTGGATAGCAAAGTGTCTGTGGAGAGGATTTAGCTCAGAGGCGAAGCTGGCATCTTTTGCTATTCCTAGTGTGAGCCTCCTAGTGGCCAGGTCTATACTCATGGTGCTGTGTCCCCCCAGTGAATATAACGAGAAAAGGATTTTACAGTGAGTACAAAAATCCATTTTCTCATATGTAAGACTGAAAAGTTCTCCTTCTCTAGCTGTCTTATAGAAAAGTAATGCCCTTCCATTCTGTGCATTTTTTTATGCATTGCCTGTGATTTTTCTTTTTTCACTCATTTTTCTTTGTTTGTACCATAGTGGATCAAGCTGAAGAAGACCTAGATGAAAAAGCAGAAGACACAGATTGTGATGGTTTCTCGTTACCGGATGACTCTCCCGAGGTACAAAAATGAAAAAATAAAACGTAGACTTTAAAGGGAGGTTTCTTTGTGATGCACTAGAGGTGTCTGACTTTTATAAATTACTATGTTGTCAGAAATACGGCTCACTGCATATACAATGCAATTTACAGTAACTGATCCATTCATGTGAAGGCTTATTGAATAAACAGACTATGTGAGTTGTCAGGTATGATACATGGGACCTGTTGTAATAAATAAAATGGATTAGGACTGTTTGTTACTTTGATATAAATATATATACATATTAGTGTGAATATTTTACATAAGTTTCACTGTATTAATTATCATGTTCATAGTAAATAAATATTTAAAACAAGTAGAGCATTATAGCACTTATATTCCACTGTCTTTTGTTTGTAGCCAGCCAAAGTAAATGGCATGGGATCTTACAGTAACAACAATGTCATTGAAAGGTAAGGATATTAAAAAATCAGAAGTCTAAATTTAAAGATCTGGTTGCTTTCCAACCACTATAGCCCACAACCACTATAACCTGTAGGTAGGGATAGGTTTATACAAACAGAGAACTTAGAACTTAGCCAGGGGTGAGGTGGGCTCAGATACCTGAGGTGAAGGTAGTTGAAGGCCCCCTTGTCTCTGGTTGTCTCTGTTGTCATCCATATGTACATTTTGGACAACGGACAAAACATACTGTAGTGCACAACACGCACCATTCCATAAAGTGGACAAAGAACCATACATTAATTGTACATATATCCTAATGATGTACTGTCACTCCAGCCATGTTATGACACGTTACATGTTATAGCACTAAAGCTGCACATGCATTTAGCAGAAAATTGTTCTTCAGACTTATCACCCCTGTCCCCTCCAATAACATGTACTTTATAGATAGACAGCATGTTATGTACAGTATATGGAGAGAATGAAAATCTATTTGTAAAAGCAAGAGCATACATTTTGTCCCGTGAGAGATGACAAGTCTCTAGTGCCTATGGCCCTCATGAGAGTCTCAGCACGTCATCTCATTCATTTCTCTGCGTATGAGATGGTGTGTGTATCAGCATACGAGTCCTGCTCCACAAAATGAATGAGTGATTCTATTACAATATTGGACTGTTTTGTCATAAGAACATAAAAACAGAATGCATGATATGGCTGATACCAATGGAGCCTGATAGATGCTATTGACTATATAATGTGGTCCATAAGGATGTGTTCATTGTTCATGGCTCTGTATTTTAGAAGATGACATTCTGCCTTTGGTATTTTCTTCAGATCACTGCTACAATCCAACACTGGGAAGCAAGGCAACCCTGAAACGAAGAGTGATGAACTAGAATCTAGTTCATATGGTAAAACATTATTCTCTCCTCAAGACATTTTACTGATGTGATTGTGGGTGAGAAGGGGTATCATTAGGGAGAAACGGTACAGGGACCTAAAGTCCATGCATGTCCTGCTAAGAATTCTGGGTAAGGAATGTGAAAAATAGAAACTTGCTCCTTGTGCCACCTTTTGGACGGTAGCTCCCTAGAGATGAATGCATGGTTTTCAAAGAAACGTAAGAGTATAATTTGGGATTGTGAAAGAGTGTGCATGTGCAATAAAACAGCATACATTATTATGAGTGATGTGGACAGATCTGCTTTGGATTTTCATAGGATTCCAAGGACCATTAATATTTGTTCCACCGAGTCCTAAAATGGATCTCTTGCCATAGATTTTTTATTTATTTATTTTTTGTATTTTTTTGGTTACAGATTGCTTCAAAGTAACAAATGAAAAGCTGTCTTCACTTCCACTATTGCAAGTAATGCCAATGGGCCGCTACTCAGCAAATAAGTTAAAGCTGGTTATCCATCAGATACGCAGTATGCTGGAACAAGGGGTGCCAGCCAAGGAGTTTGAGGTAATAATGAATATAAATTATATGTCTCTATTACTAGATAAAAAAACAAATTAGAAAATGAGAAATCTCATTAGCTTCTACTTAGGAGTAGGGGTTAGATTTTCTAATATTTATATCATCTTTCTATTCAATGAAACTTCTACTTCTAAGTACAATGGTCCCATGTGGATATGTCATGTAATGGAAGTAAAAACCCTTACCAACAGTGATCTGATAGCTGGGACTTCCAGCGATCAAAAGAACAGGAGTTCCTGAGTCTACTTTGTGAATATTGCACACATGCATGATGCATGACTACAACTCGGTTTGCTTTTATGAGACTAAGTGTTGTATTCTGCTATATGTATCGGTCCCATAGAAGTAAAAGGAATGGTGGCTGTGCATGTGTACTACCGCTTCATTCACACAAGGACTCAGGGACTCCTGTTCTTGTGATCACTGGGGGTCAGGAACCTCTCCCCCTCCATTCTCAGGATTCTTATGGTTTGAACCCCCACCAACAGTATGAACAGACACTTATCACCTGTCCTATGGATAGGGACTAAGTGGTATGGAGAAACCTCTTTAACACATTTGTACACACAGTTGATATCTACAGGGGATGCTTCTGTACAGTAACTTGTACACAGTAGATGAGAGATATGCTCCATTTATTTATTAAATAATAATACAATGTTACATGTCCACAGGATCTACAAGATTTAAAACCACTGGATGAATGTCTTATAGGGCAAACTAAAGACAACAAAAAGAAGAACAGATATAAGAACATCCTTCCATGTAAGTCAATCAGGTGTATGATTCTGTGGCTTGTGTTTTTGTATCCATTTAAAGGGGTTGTCCAGTTTTATATTTTTCCAATTTGTTTCTTTTATGAAATTATACAGCTTTTAATATACATGTCTTAGAAGGTCAATCCTAAAAATAAGGATTACAATAATTACTTATGCAAATTGGTTCTACTCCAGAAGGAAGAAAACCCTCCTATGTGCTATCTATAGGTAGCTAGCCTGTTGTCAGTGTTCAACCCTTGTACCTTTACTAAGGATATCAGCCTTGTTTTTGCAGTATTTGTTTCTCATTCATACATTGTAGGGTCAACTGGGTGATATGCCTTTGTAGCAGCTATTGAAAAGTACTGAACGCCTTGCAAAAATTCAACTTTAAGTGAATCTTAGGGAATTTTTCAGTAATGACATGTATTCCCCACCCTAGGGATGATGGGGAATGATCACTGGTGGTCAGACCACTGGAAATCCCCAGTAGTAATGAGGATAGAGGCCTCGCAGGAACCCCTGAGTGCAGTGTCACAGTGGAGTGGTGGTGTTCATGGTTGATTGCTGCTTTAGTCACGTCTATGTGACAGAAATAACCATCTCAGAGGTCCCATAGAAGTGAATGTAGCACAGACCAAGCTTGTGCATTGGCACTCCATCACACAGGCATTTGCAGACCCTTTTTCTCCAGATTGCTGGGGATCCTGTGGATTGGGAATAATAGTATATTTTCAGAATACCCCTCTAGGGGAAGTGCTCACTGGTAGCTCTTATAGCAGCCAGCCACAAGGAGAATCCATACCTTCCAAGAAACATTATGCCTAACCTGCACTGCTGGAAATTCCCCAAGATCACAGACCAATAGATTATTAATAACCCCATACATGATACTGTATTATTAGTTTATTAAACTTCCTAGTAATCTATTCTTCAAGTATTTACAAGCATTTACATTTATCATACTACTGTTTATACTCTTACAGATGATTCTACTCGAGTACCACTTGGTACAGATGATGGCTATATCAATGCAAGTTTTATCAAGATGCCAGTGGGCAATGAGGAATTCACATATATTGCCTGCCAGGGACCTCTTCCAAGTACAGTTCCAGATTTTTGGCAAATGGTGTGGGAGCAGAACTCCACAGTGATTGCCATGATGACCCAAGAAATGGAAGGTGGGAAGATAAAATGTCAGCGCTACTGGCCAGAAGAGCTACACAGACCTGTACGGATAACCAACGAACTTCAACTTACTCTGGTGAAAACACAGCAGCTGGAAAGTTTTGTCTTGCGGGTTGTGAAATTACAAGATGTTCAGGTGAGTACTTCTGTTCTGGCTACTTCTAATCTGAGGTATTTAAAGGAGCACTCAGCCTAGAAATGAGTGATGACATTAAACAGGAGATATACACACGTGGTCAAAATTGTTGGTACCCCTCATTTAATGAAAGAAAAACCCACAATGGTCACAGAAATAACTTGAATCTGACAAAAGTAATAATGTATAAAAACATGTTGACAAGCCACAAAACTTCTGGGAGAATGTCCTATGGACAGATGAGACAAAAATCAAAATTTTTGGCAAGGCACATCAGCTCTATGTTCACAGACAGAAAAATGAAGCATATCTTGAAAAGAACACTGTCCCTACTGTGAAACATGGAGGAGGCTCTGTTATGTTCTGGGGCTGCTTTGCTGCATCTGGCACAGGGTGTCCTGAATCTGAGCAGGGTACAATGAAATCTCAAGATTATCAAGGGATTCTAGAGAGAAATGTGCTGCCCAGTGTCAGAAAGCTTGGTCTCAGTCGCAGGTAATGGGTCTTGCAACAGGATAATGACCCAAAACACACAGCTAAAAACACCCAAGAATGGCTAAGAGGAAAACATTGGACTATTCTGAAGTGGCCTTCTATGAGCCCTGACCTAAATCCTATTGAGCATCTTTGGAAGGAACTGAAACATGCCGTCTGGAAAAGGCACCCTTCAAACCCGAGACAACTGGAGCAGTTTGCTCATGAGGAGTGGCCAAAATACCTGTTTGGAGGTGCAGAAGTCTCATTGACAGTTACAGGAATCGTTTGATTGCAGTGATTGCCTCAAAAGGGTGTGCAACAAAATATTAAGTTAAGGGTACCATCATGTCTGTCCAGGCCTGTTTCATGAGTTTTCTTTTTTTAAAAATTCTGGTGAAGCATGGTTGAAAAGCAATGTCTGACTTTCATTTGTTCATTTTCATAGAATTTTTATATATTATTACTTTTGTCAGATTGAAGTTATTTCTGTGACCATTGTGGGTTTTTCTTTCATTAAACGAGGGGTACCAACAATTTTGTCCACGTGTGTACCTGCTCACACTGATTGTCAGTCTCTAGGTTTAGGCTAAGTTCACATCAGTTTGTTGTACTGAACGGTCTTAGGATCAGAAAAACAACTGAAAAACTAATATAATGACGGATGCAGATGGAACACATTCTGACTGCATCCATTTCACTGTAATGTAAAAAACTAATGGAAGCTATAGAGAAAGATGAGGGACAAAATAAAGAAGGGACAGAAAGAGGATCTGAGTATAGGATTTCACTGAAAGGCGCAAAAATGTGTTAATAAAGTATATTACAAAATTAATTACACAAATGTTGCCCAAAAATGAAAGTTGTGCAACTAAGCTATCAAAAATCTGTACCTTATACCACATATACTGCAAACAAATGGAGATTTAAAGTGTTGTTTTTATTTGTACATTTATTGTAGACTGGTGAAGTACGACACATTGCCCATCTGAACTTCACTGCATGGCCAGATCATGATACCCCCACAGATCCAAACCAGCTGCTCACTTTCATCTCCTACATGAGGTATATCTACAAAAGCGGACCTATTATCACACACTGCAGTGCAGGCATTGGACGATCTGGCACACTCATATGTATTGATGTCATGCTGGGTTTAATTAGCAAAGATTTAGAGGTAAGTCCAATACAGGTCTGATACATTATAGATGTGAGTTAGTTGCTGCATCCATAATCTTCTAACTTCTTGCTATTAAATGTATTGCTATTGCTTTTTGGTTTCCCAGTTCAGTATCTCAGATTTGGTGCGAACAATGAGGCTTCAGAGACATGGGATGATACAGACAGAGGTAAAATTATCATAACCCTTACTAATATTATATGTGTAATTAATATGAATACTTATGTTTTATTTATTTATTTACGTGCCTGTATAACTTTAAGCAAGCCATTCATTTTGCAAATACTATTCTTTAAACATATGTTTCTGTGGTTACAGACTACAAATACATTCAGTATGCAGTCTGATCTTACATCTCTTCTGTCTTCTCATTTTCCTACTGTATCTATAGGTTAACAAGTAAAGGGGGCTGAGGGATTTGAGTAACACAGGACAGCAGAATCAGAATGCACAGTGTTTGTAGTATGTAAACAATTAGACACACTATTCTGTTTAGGAGCTGTATACTCGAAAAATAGGGTATTCTTGATAAATATAATTTGCAAAGTAAATTCATAATTGATTTTTTCTTCATTTCAGGAGCAATACATGTTTTGTTATCAAGTCATTATGTATATTCTGAAAAGGTTGCAAACAGAAGAGAGCCATTAATGGATCACAAGATAAATATCTGCCTATAGATATGAGCCCTTATTAAAGGGCCAGTATATACTAAACAAGAGCTGCATTTTAGTAGCTTACTTATCCCAAGTGCACCTGGTACCATTTCCAGAGGATGCCAAGAGCAGTTATTTATACTGCTGTTTTATTTTTTTTTGCATTGGAAGGGGTTATAAAGACAGTATTTTAATATACATTCACATGTTACAATAGTATACATGTTTTGTATGCTTGTATATTCGCAGGTAACTTTTTTCCAAGTATTTTCATTGAAAAGTTAGTTTTGTAGCTGACACTTAAAAGCAGTATTTAAAAGACAGAAATAAATGTTTCTATAGACCCCAGAGTAGTAAGTTTATTGTAATTATTGCATACATTTCATATTGTTTACTTATATAGAGTTTATGTCATATTTATATACTTTTACAAAATGAAACAAAGCTACTCTGTGCCTAGCTGTATAAGTTGGCACACTCTTTCTCTACCTTGTAAATAAAAGGTGCACAATAAAATGTATATACAACTTTGTGGTTTTCCTCTTCATTTTATTATATATCTTATTAATCCAGTGCAATTACTTACACCAACCAGTTGTGAACTATCTTACAATAATGTGAGGCACATGGTATTATTAATTGAATAACTCTTTGACCATTGCATTAATAGTAATTAGCCATGTACCTCACTCATTAACCTGCTGTTGCCCATTGTGACTGTGAGGTACTTGATGGGGTAACCTACTATAATGTGTTCCATGAACTTCACATTAATAGTAAGTAATCCCATTATATACCTCGCATGAACCCCAAAGTAGTACAGTATATCACATAATAGTATAACCTTATTCACACATCCATTTTCATCTGCATGTGCTGTCAGTACCTTTCACTGAAACTAATAGCACATAGACATTTTGATTTTATGGTCATGATGTGGCAGATCAAATCACACTGCCCAGTGGGAGGAGCTGAATGCAGGATGGGCGTGTTTAGTGATGATGCAGCAGTGCTCAGTAACAGAAGAAAACTCCTCCTGTTCTCCAAGATCCTCATTTGAAGAAAGAATAAAAGTGTTTTTTCTACGCATCCCTGGGGCTCTGAAACTTAAGAAAGGTATCGTTTTTATTCTGCTAACAGTATCTACAGCACTATGGGAGAGGTTTAAAGTAGTTGGGGCAGTGATAGGCTCCCTTTAAGCAATTCTAGATTTGCCTCTCAGCAGCAAGGATGCAGAATATGAGTCTGTACTACTAAAATTCATAAAATGCAGCTTATAGACAGAGTAAGAGTGTGCATTGATACTGAGTAAATAGGCATTTAATGCTTGTTCAAAATCCAACTAAACCTGGTGCCAGGGGACATAACATTTATAGCTGTATACTCCATAGACACACAGACCAATTAGATCAGGAAAATATAGGTAACAGTAACCAAAAAACAGAAAACATGGCATTTAAGACCAAAGCAAGAAGAATAGCTGCCAGGAATCATATAGATGATGAGTTCTTCTGCTCTGGTGGCTTCTCCTGGGTGTCTTCCTGAGTTTCTGCCGAAGCCACTGATTGGTTTCAGCGGCATCAGGAAGAGACCTGTTGAGCAGAAGGACCGTAACGCATCAGGAGGACACCAGAGCATCGGGGACAGGTGAATGAATTTTTTTTTTTTTTTTTTTTTTATACTGCCCCCGGCTGATTTAAAAGTTAAAGGTGTTGTCTATTTTTGCCTGGACAACCCCTTTAAACTTGCTTTTGTCATAGGAACAGAAAAACATAATGGCCGTGTCAGATCCATTTTTATTGTGGACATGAATGAAACTTAACTTTGATTATAAAGAGGTCCATTGGGGCACCCATCATGTCTGCTATTTTTGACAGAATCTGCAATAGAGCGTCCAATGCAGATGTGAACAAAACCCTACCTAGTTTAAAACCTGATGTTTTGTGGGCACAATTCTAAAACACAGAGCGCAATATAAAAATAACGAAAATATGGCTAAACCAAACAAAAAAAATGTTTAAAACAAACTAATAACCCATGCCACAAAAGTCGCAAACTGTTCAAGCAGGGCGGGCTGAAGAAAGAAGTGTCTGTCACTTCCTCCTTCCATTGAAAATAATTGGAGGCAGATTTGGGACAGATTTTGGAGAAGAATTTGAGATGGAAATCCACCTCAAATTCTTCCCAAGTTCCATCAAGTGAATATAACCTTATAAATGCTTTGTGGCCTTGCTTTTCATATGACTGATCATAATATTCTCTTACTGGCAACAAGAACCATTCCATAAAGAAACTGGAATGACACATACAGTACAGACCAAAAGTTTGGACACACCTTCTCATTCCAAGAGTTTTCTGTATTTTCATGACTATAAAAATTGTAGATTCACACTGAAGGCATCAAAACTATGAATTAACACATGTGGAATTATATACTTAACAAAAAAGTGTGAAACAACTGAAAATATGTCTTATATTCTAGGTTCTTCAAAGTAGCCACCTTTTGCATTGATTACTGCTTTGCACACTCTTGGCATTCTCTTGATGAGCTTCAAGAGGTAGTCACCTGAAATGGTCTTCCAACAGTCTTGAAGGAGTTCCCAGAGATGCTTAGCACTTGTTGGCCCTTTTGCCTTCACTCCGCGGTCCAGCTCACCCCAAACCATCTCGATTGGGTTCAGGTCTGGTGACTGTGGAGGCCAGGTAATCTGTCGTAACACCCCATCACTCTCCTTCTTGGTCAAATAGCCCTTGCACAGTCTGGAGGTGTGTTTGGGGTCATTGTCCTGTTGAAAAATAAATGATGGTCCAACTAAATGCAAACCGGATGGAATAGCATGGCGCTGCAAGATGCTGTGGTAACCATGCTAGTTCAGTATTCCTACAATTTTGAATAAATCAGAGAAACAGAGATCTGTTTGTCTATATGGGATATAGATATGAGAACAGTCCTATTACTGAAACCCTGCTGTGGGGCTGAAAGGAATTGAACCTGTTAGTGAGCAGTCCTTTGGTTGAGAATAACTTTATACTTACAGTCATGGCCAAAAGTTTTGAGAATGATACAAATATTAATTTTTACAAAGTCTACTGCTTCAGTTTTTCTAATGGCAATTTGCATATACTCCAGAATGTTATAAAGAGTGATCAGCTTAACAGCAATTACTTGCAAAGTCAATATTTGCCTAGAAAATGAACTTTATCCCCCAAAACACATTTCAACATCGTTGCATCCCTGCCTTTAAAGGACCACCTAACATCGTTTCAGTGATTGCTCCATTAACACAGGTGTGGGTGTTGATGAGGACAGGGCTGGAGATCAATCTGTCATGATTAAGTAAGAATGACACCACTGGACATTTTAAAAGGAGGCTGGTGCTTGCCATCATTGTTTCTCTTCTGTTAACCATGGTTATCTCTAAAGAAACACGTGCAGTCATCATTGCACTGCACAAAAATGGCCTAACTGGGAAGAATATTGCAGCTAGAAAGATTGCACCTCAGTCAACAATCTATCGCATCATCAAGAACTTCAAGGAGAGAGGTTCCATTGGTGCCAAAAAGGCTCCAGGGCGCCCAAGAAAGACCAGCAAGCGGCAGGACCGTCTCTTAAAAGTGTTTCAGCTGCGGGATCGGACTACCAGCAATGCAGAGCTTGCTGAGGAATGGCAGCAGGCAGGTGTGAGTGCATCTGCACGCACTGTGAGGCGGAGACTCTTGGAGCATGGCCTGGTCTCAAGGAGGGCAGCAAAGAAGCCACTTCTCTCCAGAAAAAACATCAGGGACAGACTGATATTCTGCAAAAGGTACAGGGAGTGGACTGCTGAGGACTGGGGTAAAGTCATTTTCTCTGATGAATCCCTTTTTCGATTGTTTTGAACATCTGGAAAACAGCTTATTTGGAGAAGAAGAGGTGAGCGCTACCACCAGTCTTGTCTCATGCCAACTGTAAAGCATCCTGAAACCATTCATGTGTGGGGTTGCTTCTCAGCCAAGGGAATCGGCTCTCTCACAGTCTTGCCTAAAAACACAGCCATGAATAAAGAATGGTACCAGAATGTCCTCCAAGAGCAACTTCTCCCAACCGAGAATGCCAAGAGTGTGCAAAGCAGTAATCAAAGCAAAAGGTGGCTACTTTGAAGAACCTAGAATATAAGACATATTTTCAGTTGTTTCACACTTTTTTGTTAAGTATATAATTCCACATGTGTTAATTCATAGTTTTGATGCCTTCAGTGTGAATCTACAATTTTTTAGTCATAAAAATACAGAAAACTCTTGGAATGAGAAGGTGTGTCCAGACTTTTGGTCTGTACTGTATATCAGGGAGAAGGTAAACATCTGAACCAGCTGCTGAGGCTCAAAAGGACAACTGAAGAACAGTAGAACACATGTGAACATTCTGGGCGCCTGTCTCCAGAGCTACATCTGATGCAGGTTCTACATCTGAACAAAAGGTTCACTTCATAGATTTGAGTAGTTCACATATAATATTATATAATGATTCCTCTATAATGTAATAATCACATAATAGTATGCAAAACAATGATTAATGTACCAAAATCACTAGCATAGAGCCCTGCCCATCCATGAACAGCCATTGATGTGGATGGCCAGTGTGTAATATTACTTCCCCTGCTATCGGGTCTCAGTTTAACATGAACAAGATCTCTACTTGCGGCTGAAGAATGGAAATTTGTGTAAAAAGGCTAAAAAAATTGACACACTGAACATTTGCAACAATGTAAGCAATAGAGACAATCCTATGTGATCTTGGACTCCGGACTGATCCTACCTACACTTGAATTGGTTCTTTCCAATCATGTAAATGTGTATTTATTTAATGGAAACATGACACTTACTGATAAGACTTTGAGGTGGCAGTGTACATGTGACATGCTTCATTATTCTGCAAGCATAGATCCCAAGAGTCCCAGAATCAACAGAACAGTATTTATTTCTCTTACCTGTATAGCGCCAGCAAATTCTACTGTATATCAAAAATGCCTGTAGCTATGGGCAACTTAACAGGTATTTTCTCTTTCTCTTGATATATGTGGTCTAATGAAGTGTCTGAATAGAAGAATATTATAATATTAGTATTTCCAACCTTTGCCAGGAGTGATCAGTAATTACTGGTAGAGGATAGATGAGTTATCTGTATTCCCGGAGCCTTTATATAGCACTTAACTGGCTATACCGATCACAAGCATTAGAAGTCCTCCAATTACAGAGCCAGCCTAATAAATGACAAAAACCCACATTCATACAGTTGGCACTTAACCTAACTGTAGTATTTACCACAGCCATATACCTGTAGGCAGAACATGCTACTGCTTTTTACTAAGGGTAAGTTCTATAAGGTAAAAATACTGACCTCATTGACATGGCACAGAAAAAAGGAATACTGTAGGAAAAAAATAAAATATCCCAAAACTGTTTAATTTGGCCTATTAGCCAACATGTATACCCTGTGTATGGTAAATTTACACTAGTTATCTGGTATCAGTGTGATTTGCTCTACCCATTGTGCTAACAGTAAAGAGGTTGACTGGTTTATAAAACCCAATGAAGCAGATTCATGAAATCTAATGTCTGCAATCCATGACCAAGGCGCCATTTTTGTGGAGGTGCATGGGCCCCCGCAATTTTATTGTGGATCGCTGGCGCCTGGAACGCAATCTGGGGCCGGTGATCAGTTGCTATGACAGCCATGTGCCTATTGAAGGCTCCCAGGCTTGTCTTGCTTTAACTTCTATTACAGGAAATTCAAACATTCAAATCACTTTCCCTAGAATACATATAAAAGTTAAAAAAAAATACTTACTGTGAAACTTACCCAGTGATGAAGATGAGCTCTGACAGTGCAGATATATCGGTATCATAGCTAATGCCGCTAATATCTCTGCAACTAGGGGAGATACCGGAAAAGTTGATCAGCTTTCCAGCGGTATATAACATAGCTGATGTTAGAGGACATTAAAGCATTACTATAACTGTCTTACATGCATAAATAGCAAATTTGCTTTCTACGGCGTTCACTGTGAGGTAAAAATGACATGTTCCTTATATTCTTTAGGTTGGCAAGATCACAACCATATCAAATTTATAAAGTTTATTCAAAACTTTAAAAATGAAAAAAAATTATGTTAGTTGCTATATTCTGAAAGCTGTAAACTTTTTATGTTTCATGTACAGAACTGTGTAAGGCAAGTTTTTTTGACACATGATGTAGTTTTTCTTTATATTATTTTGGAGAGTATCTAATGTTTTGATCACTTTTATGATCACAATTTTTTTAGGCAAAACGGTTCGTTTTATATTTTTATAGTTTGGGCATTTTTAGACACAAGAATTTATTTGTGATGGATGGTTGATATGCAATTTGATATTTTTTTCACTTTTTGAGTCCCTCAAAGGGACTTGAACCTGCAATCATTAGATCGCTTATCCCATAGACTGCAATACAACCATATGGGATAATAACTGTATAACTACTCAGGCCAGCCACAGGTAATCCTCAATCTTTAGTTTCCTATGACAGGCCTGGGAATCTTTGAAAGTCTTCAGGCTGTTCTACACACCAGACAGCTCCCGTGCCCTCTCATAGCATTGGAGCCATACTGGCATCTAAAGGGGGGGGGGATTGGAGGGCCATAAATGCACCAACAGAGAAGGCTCAACCTATACACCCACCCAACCACTGTACTCAACTGTTCGTCGTTCTTCCTCCATCACTTGCTTCTCCATCATCACCAATAAAAAGCTCTCCACCCTAACCAGTGGTACCTTCCCTTCTGCCTTTAAACACACTACTGTCACACCCATCCTTAAAAACCATCCCTCGACATGTCCTCTCCAGTCAACTATAGCCCCATCTCACTGCTCCCGTATGCCTCAAAACTCATTGAATAACATGTCCAGTTTGAACTATCCTCCTAACTCTCATCCAAATTAGACCCCATGCAGACAACCAACTGTGCATCCAAGGTGGGGCTGATTTTGCAGCAGTATGCACTCAGTTGTCATCCATGTACATTCCGTGATGCACTTACCCCTATGGGGGCTTCTGATCCGTTCTGTTCCAATGAAATAGAGCAAGAATAGCACCTGTTCCATTTTCATCGGAATGTAGCAGACCATCGGACGTCCTCGGATGGAAAACTCATGTGTATATGGAGCCTTACTCTTTCACAGACTACAGTCAGGCTTCCAACTCCATCACTCCACTCAAACTGACCTAACCAAAGTCACAAATGACCTACTAACTGCCAATGCCAAAAGACACTACTATGTTCTCCTCCTTCTAGACCTTTCCTCTGCTTTCAACACAGTTGACCACTTCCTCTTGTTATAAACTTTATCGTCTCTTGACATCACAGACTTAGCCCTCTCCTGGATCTCTTCATAGCTCACCAATCACAAATTCAGCATCTCCCACTCACATACCACCTCCTCACCATCCCCTCTTTCTGTAGATGTCCCTCAAGGCTCTGTCCTGGGATCCCTTCTGTTCTCCATCGATACCCTCAGCATTGGCCAACTCATAGAATCCCCTGGCTTTCAATACCACTGTTACACCAATGACACTCAGATATAGCTCTCTGGCCCAGACATTACTGCTTTGTTGTCCAGAGTTCCATAGTGTCCAGCAGTCATAGACTCCTTCCTCTCCTCCCACTTTCTCAAACTCAATATGGAGAAAATGGAATTCATTATCTTCCCCCCATCTTGCACAGCCCTCCAACCTGACCCATCTATCACAATTAATGGTGCCACACTTACCTCAGTCCCACAAGTTGTTGCCTGGTGGTAACTTTGTTCCTACCCTATCCTTCAAGCCTCACATGCAAGCGCTCAACACCTCCTGCCTCCTCCAACTCAAGAATATTTATCAAATCCACTCTTCCTCACTCCTGAAACAACAAAAATGCTAGTCTATGCACTCATATGCTGTACTACTACTGTAATTACTACTGTAACACCCTTCTCTGTGGCCTCCCAGCAAATGCTCTCGTTCCTCTACAGTCCACCTTAAACTGTGCTGAGGCTTAATCCATCTCTCCCCTCGTTTTCCATCAGCTTTCCCCCTCTGCCAATCCCTTCACTGGCTACCCATTACCCAACAAATAGAGTTTAAAATGTTAACGCTGACATCCAAAGTCATACACAACCTGTCCCCTACATATATCTCCGACCTAATCTCCCGCTACTTGCCCACACGTAACCTCCGATCCTCCAAAGACCTCCTACTCCGTTCTGTTTTTATCCGCTCTTAACGCAACCGCCTCCAAGACTTCTCCAGTGCATCCCCCATACTCACTACCATGACACATAAGACTGTCCCCCAAAATCACAAGCTTCTAAAGGTCCCTGAAGACCCACCTCTCCAGGAAGGTCTATAACTTTCAATAACACTACTGCCACCACATCACCGTCCAAACCGCTTCTACCCCCACCTACTGTCTCTATCCCCCTTCCATCGTAGACTGTAAGTCCTTGTGGGCAGGACCCTCTATCCCGCAGTGCTAGTTGGGCACTGCTAGTTTGATACTTGTTTTGTTGATTGAATGTAAACCCTTAAATTTACAACACTATGGAATTAATGGTACTCTAAAAATAAGTGATAATAATAATAAAAAAATAAAGTATTAAATGCCCACGATCAGAGAAGTCTCACAGGCATTAGCGCTGGGTCTCCGCTGCAGAGACCTAGTAGTTATGGTGCCCGTTCTGCTTACAGTAAAGTGCAGAAATCTGCTGTATTAGTAAAAAGGATATCAGCAAGGGGACATTGGGGGGATAGAGCTATTGGGAAAAGTCTCATCCATATTAATATGCATGAGACACTTGCAAATGCCTAAAAACACTACAAATACTTTTACAGGCGTTAGGGAGACTCCTGATTTCAGCACAGCCTTTATTTCGTATCCTGCTTTCAAAAAGTTGAAGATGTGCTGTGATTGGTTATTATGGGCAGCAAAGATCTTTTTTTAATACTGTTATCTATTGGCTGCACCAGAGAGTGTTTACAAGGAGCATCTCCCTGGGGGACCCAGTAGTGTGTCCATAGAACCCATTGATTTCAATGGAAACTGTGTAATGCTTCACTTTGTCTGCACTGATGCTGCAGGATAATTAAACACTTTTACTGTGCCTCACATAACATGGCAACCTGTGTGCATCTTATTTTTAGGGGACCCGTCTAACAATAATGAATCGAATTGCAGAAAGAGGACAACCCCCCTTAAAGTGTAACTAAACTTTTTTTCATAAATTTATAGTTCAGGTGAAGATATACTTTGTAAAGTGCTTGTTTCTTCATTTATTTGCCTCTTTCTATCAGTGATCAAATCTGTACAATAGAGCTCTTTGGTGAGGGGAGAGGATGGAAATAGGGCGTTATATAGAGAAAGTTCTTTTTCACAACCCAGCTGGGATTGTCAGGAATTAATATATAGCCTTCTGACAGAACTGACTTACAGTTGAAACCAGAAATTTACATACACTATATAAAAAGACACATATGCATGTTTTTCTCATTAACTGACATGAAATCAGAATACACCTTTCCCATTTTAGGCCAATTAGGATTACCAAAATTATTTATATTTGCCAAATGCCAGAGTAATGAGAGGGATAATTTTTTAAGGCATTTTTATTACTTTCTGCAAAGTCAAAAGTTTACATACACTAAGATTACTATGCCTTTAAACAATTTGGGACAGCCCATATGATGATGTCATGTCTTTGGAAGCTTATAGATAGATTTATTGGCAATATCTGAGTTAATTAGAGACACACCTGTGAATGAATTTTAAGGCACACCTGAAAAACACTGCTTCTTTGTGTAACATCATGGGAAAGTCTAAAGAAATCAGCCAAGATATCAGGAAGAGAATTGTGGACTTGCACAAGTCTGGTTCATCCTTGATTGCAATTTCCAGATACCTGAAGGTGCCTCGTTCATCTGTACACACAATTATACGCAAGTACAAACAAGATGGCAATGTCCAGCCATCAAACCGCTCAGGAAGCAGACGGGTTTTGTGTCCCAGAGATGAACATGCTTTGGTACGAAATGTGCATATCAAACCAAGAACAAAAGCAAAAGACCTTGTGAAGATGCTGGTTGAAGCTGGTAAGAGTGTGTCATTATCCACAGTGAAACGAGTACTGTATCGACATGGGCTGAAAGGTCACTCTGCCAGGAAGAAGCCATTACTCCTAAAGAAACATAGAAAAGCCAGATTAATGTTTGCAAATACACACAGGAACAAAGACCTTAATTTTTAGAGCATTGTCCTGTGGTCTGACGAAATTAAAATTGAACTGTTTGGCCATAATGACCATCAGTACATTTGGAGGAAAAAGGGAGAAGCTTGCAAGCCTAAGAACACCATCCCAACTGTGAAACACGGGGGTGGCAGCATCATGTTGTGGGGTTGTTTTGCTGCAGGAGGGACTGGTGCACTTCACAAAATAGATGGCATCATGAGGAAAGAACATTATGTGGCAATACTGAAGCAACATCTCAAGACATCGGCCAGGAAGTTAAAGCTTGGGCACGAATGGGTCTTCCAAATGGACAATGACCCGGGGCATACTGCCAAACTGGTTACAAAGTGGCTTAAGGATAACAAAGTCAATGTTTTGGAGTGGCCATCACAAAGCCCTGATTTCAATCCTATTGAAAATTTATGGGCAAAGCTGAAAAGATGGGGCGTGCAAGGTGGCCTACAAACATGGCTGTTACACCAGTTCTGTCAGGAGGAATTGGCCCAAATTCCTTCCAACTATTGTGAGAAGCTTGTGGAAGGATATCCAAAACGTTTGACCCAAGTCATACAGTTTAAGGGCAATGGTACCAAATACTAATGAAATGTATATAAACTTTTGACTTTGCAAAAAGTAATAAAAATGCCTTAAAAAATTATCTCTCTCATTATTCTGGCATTTGGCAAATATAAATAATTTTGGTAATCCTAATTGACCTTAAAATAGGAAAGGTTTATTCTGATTTCATGTCAGATAGTGAGAAAAACATGCATATGTGTCTTTTTATATACTGTATGTAAACTTCTGGTTTCAACTCCTGTATTTCTACTTTTACTCTGTATTTCTACTCTTTCTCTCTCCATAGTGCAGACAGAATGAATCTGATAAGAAGCAAAGACAGGGGAAATTCTTAAAGAGATAGGCACCTTTCTTTAGTGAAGTATATTGCAAAGTTTGTTCCTTCACCTGCACTATGAATTTATGAAAAATATAAAACTTTATTGGAGCTTTAAGTTTGGCCACAATAGACTGCTATAATGTATATCAAATATCTTATAAATATAGTCATATCCATAAGTGTTTGCACCCCTGAAATTTTTCCAGAAAAGTATTTCTCCCAGAAAATTATTGTAATTACACAAGTTTTGTTATACACATGTTTATTTCCTTTGTGTGTATTGGAACAACACAAAAAACAGAGAAAAAAAAAAGGAAACAAATTGGACTTTTTCACACAAAAAATCCAAAAATGGGCCAGGCAATATTGTTGGCACCTTTTCAAAATTGTGGGTAAATAACTTTGTTTCAAGTGTGTGATGCTTGTTCAAACTCACCTGTGGCAAGTAACAGGTGTGGGCAATATAAAAATCACACCTGAAATCAGATGAAAAGGAGAAAAGTTGACTCAATCTTTGCATTGTGTGTCTGTGTGTGCCACACTAAGCATGGGGAACAGAAAGAGGAGAAGAGAACTGTCTGAGGACTTGAGAACCAAAATTGTGGAAAAATATGAATAATCTCAAGGTTACAAGTCCATCTCCAGAGATCTTGATGTTCCTTTGTCCATGGTGCGCAACACAATCAAATCATGGCACTGTAGATAATCTCCCTGGATGTGGACGGAAGAGAAAAATTGATGACAGGTTTCAACACAGGATAGTCTGGATGGTGAATAAGCAGCCCCAATCAAGTTCCAAAGAAATTTAAGCTGTCCTGCAGACTCAGGGTGCATCAGAGTCAGCATTAACTATCTGTCAACATTTGAATGAAATGAAACGCTATGGCAGGAGACCTAGGAGGACCACCTGCTGACACAGAGACATAAAAAAAAAAAAAAAGCTAGACTGCAGTTTGCTAAAATGTACGTGAGTAAGCCAAAATAAATGTGGCAAAATGTCTTGTGGACAGATGAGACCAAGATAGAGCTTTTTGGCAAACCACATCATTCTACTGTTTACCGAAAAGGCCTACAAAGAAAAGAACACAGTACCAATAGTCAAATATAGTGGAGGTTCACAGATGTTTTGGGGTTGTTTTGCTGCCTCTGGCACTGGGTGCCTTGACTGTGTGCAAGGCATCATGAAATCTGAAAATTACCAAAGGATTTTGGGTCACCATGTAGGGCCCAGGGTCAGAAAGGTGGGTTTGAGTTCTAGGTCATGGGTCTTCCAGCAGGACAATGACCCCAAGCGTACTTCAAAAAGCCCCCAGAAATGTATGGAAACAAAGCTCTGGAGAGTTCTGAAATAACCAGCAATGAGTCTGGACATAAATCCCATTGAACACCTGTGGCAAGATCTTATAATTACTGTTGAGAGAAGGAACCCTTTTAAAGAGGACCTTTCACGTCCTCATGTATATGTGATTTTACATATCGCTAGAAAGCCAACAGCACGCTGAATTCAGCGCACTGTCGGCTTTCCCGTTATGTGCCCCGAGGCTGGAGATATCTGGGGTCTTAGTTTCACGGTTCACCGTCAGAAGGGCGTTCCTGACAGTCTAGCTGCGCTGTGAGGAACGCCCTCCCTGACAGTATTCGTCCATAGCACTGTACTGTGGGGGCGTTCCTCACAGCTCAGCGTCATTGCTGGGCGGTAAGGAACGCCCCCTCTGACAGTACAGGGTTATGGGACGAGCACAGTCAGAGGGGGCATTCCTTACCGCCCAGCAATGACGCTGAGCTGTGAGGAACGCCACCCAGTACAGTGCTATGGACGAATACTGTCAGGGAGGGCGTTCCTCACAGCGCAGCTAGACTGTCAGGAATACCCTTCTGACGGTGAACCGTGAAACTAAGACCCTGGGTATCTCCAGCCCCCGGAGCACATAACAGGAAAGCCAGCAGTGCGCTGAATTCAGCGTGCTGTCGGCTTTCTAGTGGTATGTAAAACCGCATATACATGAGGAAGTGAAAGGTCCTCTTTAAGTACAAGTACAGAAAACACTGGTTAGTATTCCAATTTCACTCACCTTTGAAATAAGTTTAGCCCTTCTTGTCTTATATGGGGGTTATTGTAAGGGGGGGGCTGTTATATATAATAGTTCCTTCCTTGTAAATAATAGCCCCCTTATATGTAAAGGGGAGTCTGTTATATTTAAATGGGGAACTATTATATATAATGGGTGCTATTATAAGAGAGGACATTATTAAATATAAGGGGGCTATTATAAGGGGAAATTATATACGATATACTGTATATAAGGAGCATATATAAGGAGAGCTATTATAAGGGGAAATTATTATATATAAGGAGGGCTATTATAAGGAGGAAACTGGCAATTATAAGCGGCCTATAATATATTTATAACGGGGGTATTGTTATAGGGGCTATTATTTATGAGACGGACTATTACTGATAAGACGGAACTATTACTGATACAGGGCACTATTTATAAGCAGGGACTATTATTTATAAGGAGGCGCTATAATAATTTATGAGAAGATGCAAAAATCTATTAGGCAGTACAAAGGTGGTCAAGGTGAATTATGCGTGGGCATAAGGGGGGTTGTTATTACTGTTTTGGGGAGATAAAGGGGGCATTGTTAAAGGGGCTGCCACTGGAAGTGCTGCAGCTGCCTTCTCAATTCACTAAATATGATGGCGTTGTTGGTATATCAGCATTTGGGGCCCACTTTTAATTTTGCCCTGGGCCACAATTTGTCTAAAACCGGCCCTGGAAGCATTACTATGACTTTTAAGTACAAATACAGAAAACACTGGTTAGTATCCCAATGACTAAAACACTCACCTTTGAAATAAGTTTAGCCCTTCTTGTCCATTTGTAATTAACATACACCCCTATGCCAAAAGGGAGAACTATACTTATAAGTGCCATACCTACAAAGAAAAGAGAGTGACGGCTATTAAATACATCTTGACGCTTAAGTAAAAAAATAAATCTTCATACAGTAGGTTTTCATTGTAACAAAATTTTCAAGTGTACCAAAACTAGACACATTCACGCAATTTAAGGAGAATGTAAACTATGCTGATATTCCTACAAGGTAATGTGATCATATATATATATATATATATATATATATATATATACACACACAGTGCCTTGCGAAAGTATTCGGCCCCCTTGAACTTTTCAACCTTTTGCCACATTTCAGGCTTCAAACATAAGGATATAAAATTTGAATTTTTTGGTGAAGAATCAACAACAAGTGGGACACAATTGTGAAGTGGAAGGAAATTTATTGGTTATTTTAAACTTTTGTAAAAAATAAAAAACTGAAAAGAGGGGCGTGAGTCTGTCCATAGGACAACAATCAGTCGTACACTGCACAAATCTGGCCTTTATGGAAGAGTGGAAAGAAGAAAGCCATTTCTCAAAGATATCCATAAAAAGTCTCGTTTAAAGTTTGCCACAAGCCACCTGGGAGACACACCAAACATGTGGAAGAAGGTGCTCTGGTCCGATGAAACCAAAATCAAACTTTTTGGCCACAATGCAAAACGATATGTTTGGTGTAAAAGCAACACAGCTAATCACCCTGAACACACCATCCCCACTGCCAAACATGGTGGTGGCAGCATCATGTTTTGGGCCTGCTTTTCTTCAGCAGGGACAGGGAAGATGGTTAAAATTGATGGGAAGATGGATGGAGCCAAATACAGGACCATTCTGGAAAAAAACCTGTTGGAGTCTGCAAAAGACCTGAGACTGGGACAGAGATTTATCTTCCAACAAGACAATGATCCCAAACATAAAGCAAAATCTACAATGGAATGGTTCACAAATAAACGTATCCAGGTGTTAGAATGGCCAAGTCAAAGTCCAGACCTGAATCCAATCGAGAATTTGTGGAAAGAGATGAAAACTACTGTTCACAAACGCTCTCCATCTAACCTCACTGAGCTTGAGCTGTTTTCCAAGGAAGAATGGGCAAGAATTTCAGTCTCTCAATGTGCAAAACTGATAGAGACATACCCCAAGCGACTTGCAGCTGTAATCGCAGCAAAAGGTGGCGCTACAAAGTGTTAACTTAAGGGGGCTGAATAATATTGCACGCCCCTCTTTTCAGTTTTTATTTTTTACAAAAGTTTAAAATATCCAATAAATTTCGTTCCACTTCACGATTGTGTCCCACTTGTTGTTGATTCTTCACCAAAAAATTTAAATTTTATATCCTTATGTTTGAAGCCTGAAATGTGGCAAAAGGTTGAAAAGTTCAAGGGGGCCGAATACTTTCGCAAGGCACTGTAGAATAAAAGCTTTATTTCTGCAAACTGACATACTAAAGAGCAGGAAAAGTATTTTTAAAAATGTGTACAAGGCTTTATATCGTCTGGTTGTAGACTCCAGTTAGGGTGGATTCACACCAGCGCTCGTTCTCTGTTCAGGTATTCCATCCCCGAATCCGCTTGAAAAATGCGGAGAGAAAAGTCCTGCAAGCAGGAATTTATCTCCGCATTTTTCGGGTGGAAACCCAGTGGACCCCATTATAGTCTATGTGTGGGTGACCACTTCTTAAGCAGACTGGGTTTCCGTCTTTTGGGTCCCCAAGTGGATCTGAAGAATGGAAACCCAAACGCTAGTGTGAACCTAGCGTTATCCCTTTGCCCATATTATTTTTTGCATTCTTATTTGTAACCCCCCCCCCTCCCACACACACACACATACACACACACACACACACACACACACTCACACACACATATATTTAAAATACAATAGAAGGCAGATTGCTGTTTGATAATTCATAAATTACGCCCTGTCCCACTGGCACCCTGGGCAGTCACTATTCCATATACATCATCCTAGTCCTGTCTATGTCCATGTACACTCTTGCCCTCACCTTTATGAAATCCAGCAGACATTTCAGTCCTATTATTTGGTAAAATTAGAAGACGAAAAAAAAAAACCAGAAGAATAATCTATAATCCAATAAATTGAGTAACTCACACATACTAAATTATTGCAAGTTTGGGAAATATTAGATATAAAAACCTATATTATTGTAGGGTATTTTTATGCTTTTTGCCAGTTCCCAGGAGCGTGAATATATAAATAGACACAGGGGCATCATACCTATAGCAATGATGGTTGAACAGGAGGTCATACTGAGGCTGAAAGAGAATATGCAACATTCACAAGATTTACACACAAATGTTTGCTTGCTTGAACATTCAGTTATAGTTTTAATATAAAACTATAAATCAATAGTATCTATGTTACATACATTTGTAAATAAGTATACCTGAGATCCATTTCGCCATCTACCCCATCTACGCCATATTGGAGATGACACCACCAGGACAGCATCCCATGATCAGTATAGCCACAGCTTGAGCTGGTCTTACAGAAAAGCCTATGGCTAATAGATAGGCTGTCAGAGGCATAAGTCCAAACTGGCACACCATTCCTATAATAATTCCCCATGGTCGCCTCAAATGACACCACAGTTTAACAGCCTCAACAGTGCATCCTAAGGAAAACATGACCAAAGCTAACATTACAGAGAGTACTGTGCTGAATATTGCTGACAAAGTCTCATGTCCATTGAAATCAATGGTTGTTTCATTCAAGCAACTGTGACGTTTGTTCGGTTGCTGGACATGCTGGTTATCCTTCCAATATTGCTGGCGAAAATTAATAGGATAGGCAGGTAAAAGTATTATAACTTGTTTGAGAGCCAATGCCCACATTACTAGTTATTAGCAGCCATAATGTGCAGTGGAATGTTGATCCTACAAGGTAATCTTATTGTAATGAATTGAAGCCAGCTCAAAAATATATTGTAGAATTAGACACTTTAACTCAAAAGGACATTAAAACTACTAATAAATGACATGGTTCTGTGTATGAGTGTACACCAGTGTGAAGGTATATATGTGAATATGTTTATTTTAAAAGAATGACAGCTCCCTTTTTCCAGACACAGAACTTCAAATCCTCTATTCACATTTATATAGTATTATATATATTTATACAGTATTATTTCTGTTCTCAGACTCATAATAATACAGCTTAAGGCTATGGCCCCACGTTGCGAGCCACATCCAAAAGCTCTGCAGAAAAGACCGGAATCACGTTTTTTTCCCACAACGCTTTTCACAGAAATTCCACAGAGGTATGGTCAGTGGCGTAAGTACCGCTGTAGCAGCCGTAGTGGCTGCCACAGGGCCCATGACCTTAGGGGGCCCGGTGGGTCCCTGATCCTTTTTTTTTTTTTAATAGGAGTAACTCCAGCAGGTAATGGGCCCTATTTACTTACTGATCCCCAGTCCTGCTCACTGCAACCTCTGCTTCCCCTTCTGCCCTCCAGGGGGCCCCGGGCATCCCATATCACATCGCTGGGGCTCCCTGGAGAGAAAAAGGGGAAGCGGACGCACCTGTGAGCAGAAGCAGGGATTGATGGGGTTGGCGAACCCCAACAAATACTGCTATTATTATACTCTGAGGTCTCTTCAGACCCCGAGTATAATGATCAGAGGCCCAAGGGAGGTGAGTGAACATAAAAACCAGTATTACTCACCTCTTCTGGGATACGGTATGATTCTCCACTGTCTTCAGGCCACTGTAATGACATCACAAACATCACGCGGTCAGGCCGGCATTGCGACATCTGTGACACCATTGAAGAGGGTCGAAAACAGCAGGGAATCCCGCCGGAGCACAGTAGAGGTGAGAATCATTGGTTTTTATGTTTGTCACCTCCCCTGGGCTGCTGGAAAGACCCCAGAGAATAATAAATTTCATGGGTGGCATACTCCAAAAATTTCGGGTTCTGCAGAACCCAGCAATATTTGCAATGAACACTGTTGAGACCACAATGGGACATAATACTGTGTGAAGGGTCCACTATGGGACATAAAACTGTATTGAGGCTGCTATGGAACATTATACTATGTGCAGGGGCCACTATGAGACATAATACTGTGTGGAGGGGCCACTGTGGAACATTATACAGTGTGGAGGGGGCTGTTATGGGACAATATGCTGTATGGAGGCCACAATGGAACATTATACTGTGTGCAGGGGCCACTATGGGACATAATACTGTGTGGAGGGGCCACTGTGGGACATAATACTGTGTGGAGGGGTCACTGTGGGACATAATACTGTGTGGAGGGGAAACTATGGGAAATTATATTGTGTGGAGGGGCCACTATGGGACACTATATTGTGTGTAAATTAGACGTTATACTATGTGAGGGTCGGGAAAGGGGGCACTATGCTGTGGGGTGGGCCCCCCAAGTCAAACGTTTGCTATGGGGCCCAGTCTTTGCTAGTTACGCCCTGGGTTGGTCGATTTTTAACACTAGCCCGGAGGTATAATATATATAAAATAAAAGAGACCAGACAGATTCAGGTTCTAATGTGAAGCTTACTATTTATATTGAGCATTTTATAGATTGGAATAATATCAAAGTAATTTCCAAAACTTCAGTCACTCAAAGTGCTAAAGTGTTAACTATATATTTGGATACAATTCCTCAATATTATCAATAATTATCATCATCCGCTGTGCATACTAAAGATTACGTTATCAGTATCAAAAGCCCGAAGACCTCTTGAGGATAAGGCCCCGTGTACCAAGCCACAGCCAAAAAATGCTGCGGGAAAAAACGCGGTGGAAACACATTGTGGTTTTTCCCAGGGCGCTTTTCACAGAAATTCCGCAGAGTTTTCCTGTGCAGACTTTCTGGTTCAGTTATATCTATACAGAAAACTCCAGCATTTTCGTAGGTATAATTGACATGCTGCGATTTACAAAACACATGTGTGGATCGGATTGACCAGAATTCCATCCACTTTTCAGGTACTGTAGTACGTTGCATTTTTTGCCACGGCGTTTCTGCCACGGCAAATTCACGGTGTTTAAGCTATGAGGGGCCCCGGCCTTAATCCTTATGCAAAAGAACTGTTCAGTGGCCATGTCTGCCAAAGCAATTGTTTTCATTTGTGGTTGCCGCACATCTATACCTGTCAATTTTTATGTTAGGAGGTAGAGCTGAGAAGTAATCACAGGCAAAAATGGGTGCTCTGGCAGTACACCCCAGGTGCACCAAACTTCTGGTTTACATACAGATTTAGGCTAAGAAGGCCACACCTTGCAGAAACACAGCAGGAAAAAATGCAAAGTTTTACATTACCAGAAAAGTGAATTAGATTTTGTTTAATCTCATCCACACATTGTAGATAAAAACACTAATTTTATCTGTGAAATGCTGCATTTTCTCCATAGACTTATATGGAGTGGGGAAGGCAAATATAAAAAAACACAGCAAAAAGGGCAAGCTGAGGTGCTCGACTTGGAGTGGTGCATATGTACTAAATTGGCTGCTGCCAAACTTAATTCCCTGAGGATTTAGAAGTTGAAATCTAGTCAGGCAATTCTTATTCCCACTGACATTTGCTCTCAAGGGAGAGTTAGAAGGGTCCCTTACATTTAAAACGGTCAGCTGATCCAACCATAATCGGAAGGCTCAGCCAATACACATCTAATGCACAATGGCCAGCTTTAGGCTAAGGCCCTGCGAAGTGCCCGCTGAGTACTTGAAATAAGGTGAAACATTGTACATAAATAATAGACACAACAAAAATAAAAGAATACTTACTGTCTCAATCTTAATTATTGTCACTGTTGTTGATGCTAGGTTCACACCTGCTAAATTCACCCCCCCCCCAAACGGAATCCTAATCCGCTTAAAAAATTAGTTATCCACGGAAACCTGCGGACCCCATAGACTATAATGGGGTCCAGTGGGTTTCCGCCCGAAAGGGCAAAAAATGCGGAGAGAAAAGCGCTGCTTGCAGGACTTTTCTCTTCGCATTTTTTAAGTGGGTTCGGGGACGGAAACCCCGAACGGAGTTCAAGCGTGGTGTGAATGCAGCCTTAGACGTATTTGCTATTTTATGATTCTGTGTAGTTATCAATACTTTAGCATTTTCTGTTACAATAGCTTTTTATTTTATCTGAAAGTTTTAATGTAGGAGTTCAACAGCATGTGAGGGTCGTGCCCTTACTCCCATATTTGATTAAATGTGACCAGGGGCAGATTGGAACCTGAAAGTGGCCCTGGAAAAAACTTAAAAGTAGCCCTATTTTATAGGCGGGTTCGGTGCAAGTAGGCGGAGTCAATAGAAGTAGGCAGGGCCAGCACAAGACTGTTTTACATGGAGGGAGAGGCAGCAGTCCTATGCAAGTTACAATGTCAGACTGAAACTGTAACTTACACAGGACTGCTGCCTCTCCCTCCATGTAAAGCAGATATTTCAGTTACACAGGGTTGCCTGCTTTATATGTAAAGGCAGCAGTCCTATGTAAGTAAAGTTAAAGGCAATAGGGTCAGAATGGCCATTAAACTGTAGGTGCAGCAGCAGCCGCCATCAAACTCACAGACCACTGACTCCTCAATCTAGAGGTTCTCAGGATTTGGATAAAAGGAAAAACACATTCCCTGGCGGTCTGGTGTCCACTGCTGCGGCCCGATTGGTCACACTCCATGCTTCGGTCCTTGGAACCCGAGCACCCCACGTGACTACTGAGACCAATCAGTAGACTCAGCGGTCGCTGGAGAGGGTCTGGTGATGTATGCAGGGGGAATGAGGCACTGTGTGCGGCTGAACGGGCTGCACTGTCAGACACTGACAAGGTGGGGACAGCTGAGTTTTTTTTTTTTTTTCTTAATGTTACTCCTCTTTAATAATAGTGTCCCATAGTACACACAGTATAATGTCCCATAGTGGCCCCTCCATGCACTATAATGCCCTATTGTGTTCCCTCCACACAGTAAGATATCCCATAGTGCTCCCTCTACACACTATAATGTTCCATATTGGCTTCTCCACACACTATAATGCCCTATAGTGGCCCCTCCACACAGTACAATGTCTCATAGTGGCCCCTCCACACACTATAATGCCCTATAGTGGACCCTACACACACTGTAATGCTCTATTGTGGCCCCTCCACACGCTATAATTCCCTATAGTGGCCCCTTCCTACACTATAATGCCCTATAGTGGCCCCTCCACACAGTAAAATGTTCCATAATGGTCCCTCCACACACTGTAATGCCCTACAGTGGTTCCTATGAACCCCAAATTTTTGGGGGTTCCCCACCCATGAACTATTATTGGGGTCTAAAGAGACCCCAGAGTATAATGATCAGAGGCCCCGAGCAGATGATTAAACATAATAAGCAGTGTTACTCACCTCTCCTGGCTCTGGCGCCCGTCTTCCTGCATCTTCATGTCTTAAAGACGTCATGAATGACGTCAGAGACTGCATAACGTCACTCAGGTAATGCTAGCATCATTTTGCGTCAGAGGTAAACAGCTAGGTCTGTTGGGAAAGGTAGTACCCTGGCAAGCGCAGAACTCCATCTTTACAATTTTAGTATTTTATATTCTGTTATTATCATACTTGATGATCATATTCAGAATCTGACAATTACAGTTCTGCTTCAGATAAGAACTTTACAAAGAGGACAATGGGGCAGAGGCAATGGACTCCTTCATATACTGGATTTGATATGGGTAAAATTTCCCGTTGCTTTGTGAACAATTGCAAGCTATGTTGTGACCATCTAAATCCATCAAATCTATTTGCACTTACTGATTAAGTATAGCCAACATTGTTATCATATACAGTACAGACCAAAAGTTTGGACACACCTTATCATTCCAAGAGTTTTCTGTATTTTCATGACTATAAAACTTGTAGATTCCCACTGAAGGCATCAAAACTATGAATTAACACATGTGGAATTATATACTTAACAAAAAAGTGTGAAACAACTGAAAATATGTCTTATATTCTAGGTTCTTCAAAGTAGCCACCTTTTGCATTGATTACTGCTTTGCACACTCTTGGCATTCTCTTGATGAGCTTCAAGAGGTAGTCACCTGAAATGGTCTTCCAACAGTCTTGAAGGAGTTCCCAGAGATGCTTAGCACTTGTTGGCCCTTTTGCCTTCACTCCGCGGTCCAGCTCACCCCAAACCATCTCGATTGGGTTCAGGTCTGGTGACTGTGGAGGCCAGGTAATCTGTCGTAACACCCCATCACTCTCCTTCTTGGTCAAATAGCCCTTGCACAGTCTGGAGGTGTGTTTGGGGTCATTGTCCTGTTGAAAAATAAATGATGGTCCAACTAAATGCAAACCGGATGGAATAGCATGGCGCTGCAAGATGCTGTGGTAACCATGCTAGTTCAGTATTCCTACAATTTTGAATAAATCCCCAACAGTGTCACCAGCAAAGCACCCCCACACCATCACACCTCCTCCTCCATGCTTCACGGTGGGAACCAGGCATGTAGAGTCCATTCGTTCACCTTTTCTGCGTCACACAAAGACACGGTGGTTGGAACCAAAGATCTGAAATTTGGACTCATCAGACCAAAGCACAGATTTCCACAGTTCTAATGTCCATTCCTTGTGTTCTTTAGCCCAAACAAGTCTCTTCTACATGTTGCCTGTCCTTAGCAGTTGTTTCCTAGCAGCTATTTTACCATGAAGGCCTGCTTCACACAGTCTCCTCTTAACAGTTGTTGTAGAGATGTGTCTGCTGCTAGACCTCTGTGTGGCATTGACCTGGTCTCTAATCTGAGCTGCTGTTAACCTGCGATTTCTGAGGCTGGTGACTCGGATGAACTTATCCTCCGCAGCAGAGGTGACTCCTGGTCTTCCTTTCCTGGGGCGGTCCTCATGTGAGCCAGTTTCTTTGTAACGCTTGATGGTTTTGGCCACTGCACATGGGGACACTTTCAAAGTTTTCCCAATTTTTCGGACTGACTGACGTTCATTTGTTAAAGTAATGATGGCCACTCATTTTTCTTTACTTAGCTGCTTTTTTCTTGCCATAATACAAATTCTAACACTCCATTCAGTAGGACTATCAGCTGTGTATCCACCTGACTTCTGAACAACACAACTGATGGTCCCAACCCCATTTATAAGGCAAGAAATCCCACTTATTAAACCTGACAGGGCACACCTGTGAAGTGAAAATCATTTCAGGTGACTACCTCTTGAAGCTCATCAAGAGAATGCCAAGAGTGTGCAAAGCAGTAATCAAAGCAAAAGGTGGCTACTTTGAAGAACCTAGAATATAAGACATATTTTCAGTAGTTTCACACTTTTTTGTTAAGTATATAATTCCACGTGTTAATTCATAGTTTTGATGCCTTTAGTGTGAATCTACAATTTTTATAGTCATGAAAACACAGAAAACTCTTGGAATGAGAAGGTGTGTCCAAACTTTTGGTCTGTACTGTATATTGTTATTATGATCAGAAGTACTCCAATAAGAGGAACTGGTATGATTGGTTCATTGTATTACATCTATATAAATGTCTCTAATTTTATTTTTATTGATGTATTAAAAAAACTAGAAATCACAGACGGTGAGAGGAAACCACTTCAATTTAAAGTATCACAGACAAAGGTCCCAAAATCAATGAATAAAATAAAATATAACTTTTATTCTGAACTATTAAAATATACCCTACACCTAGGGATGACGTCGACACATAAGATAAAAAACCAAATAGAAACTAATCCTCCAATACTTCTATAAGGATAGCTGTCTGATAATAGCTGCCTATATCCCCCAACAGTGGGGTTTATTAGAGTGAGACTCTACAATGTACAGTCATGGCCAAAAGTTTTGAGAATGACACAAATATTATATTTTCACATGATCTGCTGCCCTCTGGTTTTTATGTGTGTTTGTCAGATGTTTTTATCAGATACAGAAATATAATTGCATTCATATTATGAGTAACAGAAGCTTATATTGACAGTTAGAATGAGTTAATGCAGCAAGTCAATATTTGCAGTGTTGACCCTTCTTCTTCAGGACCTCTGCAATTCTCCCTGGCATGCTCTCAATCAGCTTCTGGACCAAATCCTGACTGATAGCAGTCCATTTTTGCAGAATCAATGCTTTAATTTTGTCTGAATTTGTTGGTTTTTGTTTGTCCACCCGTCTCTTGATGATTGACCACAAGTTCTCAATGGGATTAAGATCTGGGGAGTTTCCAGGCCATGGACCCAAAATCTCTATGTTTTGTTCCCTGAGCCATTTAGTTATCACCTTTGCTTTATGGCAAGGTGCTCCATCATGCTGGAAAAGGCATTGTTGAGCGCCAAACTGCTCTTGGACGGTTGGGAGAAGTTGCTCTTGGAGGACATTCTGGTACCATTCTTTATTCATGGCTGTGTTTTTAGGCAAGACTGTGAGAGAGCCGATTCCCTTGGCTGAGAAGCAACCCCACACATGAATGGTTTCAGGATGCTTTACAGTTGGCATGAGACAAGACTGGTGGTAGCGCTCACCTCTTCTTCTCCAAATAAGCTGTTTTCCAGATGTTCAAAACAATCGAAAAAGGGATTCATCAGAGAAAATGACTTTACCCCAGTCCTCAGCAGTCCACTCCCTGTACCTTTTGCAGAATATCAGTCTGTCCCTGATGTTTTTTCTGGAGAGAAGTGGCTTCTTTGCTGCCCTCCTTGAGACCAGGCCATGCTCCAAGAGTCTCCGCCTCACAGTGCGTGCAGATGCACTCACACCTGCCTGCTGCCATTCCTCAGCAAGCTCTGCATTGCTGGTAGTCCGATCCCGCAGCGGAAACACTTTTAAGAGACGGTCCTGCCGCTTGCTGGTCTTTCTTGGGCGCCCTGGAGCCTTTTTGGCACCAATGGAACCTCTCTCCTTGAAGTTCTTGATGATGCGATAGATTGTTGACTGAGGTGCAATCTTTCTAGCTGCAATATTCTTCCCAGTTAGGCCATTTTTGTGCAGTGCAATGATGACTGCACGTGTTTCTTTAGAGATAACCATGGTTAACAGAAGAGAAACAATGATGGCAAGCACCAGCCTCCTTTTAAAATGTCCAGTGGTGTCATTCTTACTTAATCATGACAGATTGATCTCCAGCCCTGTCCTCATCAACACCCACACCTGTGTTAATGGAGCAATCACTGAAACGATGTTAGGTGGTCCTTTTAAGGCAGGGATGCAACGATGTTGAAATGTGTTTTGGGGGATAAAGTTCATTTTCTAGGCAAATATTGACTTTGCAAGTAATTGCTGTTAAGCTGATCACTCTTTATAACATTCTGGAGTATATGCAAATTGCCATTAGAAAAACTGAAGCAGTAGACTTTGTAAAAATTAATATTTGTATCATTCTCAAAACTTTTGGCCATGACTGTAAGTATAAAGTTATTCTCAACCAAAGGACTGCTCACTAACAGGTTCAATTCCTTTCAGCCCCACAGCAGGGTTTCAGTAATAGGACTGTTCTCATATCTATATCCCATATAGACAAACAGATCTCTGCTAAATGTGTTTACTAAAGATTCATGAGAAAACTCATCGTTCCAGATACCACTATCACATAGACCCATACTAATGGATAAGTTGCAGGCATAATGATAATCAGCAATCAGCCTTTAGACATCTTGAACAAAACTGTTATGTATAAGTGTCTGCACCTAAAGTGTTCTTTACTCCCTATAGTGCTGATTTCTTGGTGAAAAGCACAATTCCATGCATATCATACATGTTTTTATAAGGTATAACGTGTTTAATTTATCTCATGCTTTTTTCCATTCATTGGTTTTGACACTACATCTGTCCTGACTTTGCACTCATTGGAGCTGTACAAAATGCATAACTCCATTATTTACAAATCTAAAATGAAAGAGAACTTTCCACGCTCAGTGCTAGAGATGAGTGAACCAAATAGTTTCGAACCAGATACAACACAAATTTTCCAAAAGTTTCAGGCTCAATCCAAACCCGTATCCCTATTATTTGTATGAGCGGCATGACATCGGCATGTCCCACATGACCACAGAGGCCTATTTAGAAACCTCAGTGGTCTCCTAGCCTCCAGTGATGTCACCCAGGAGGCCAAAAGACCATCAAAGAGGACTCCTATAGAGCCCAGGAGAATTAAGGCAAGGTGAGTATAAGTGTTTATTATGTTTCCACACCTCCCCTGGGCCTCTGCTTATATGTTGAGGTCTGAAGAAACCTCAGAATATAATAATAGTACTTTGTTCGAACATGAAACAGGGGGATAAACACGCAAATATTCAGTGAATCAAATCTTGCGAGGTTTGACTATATCTATTCAGTACACATTAAATGAATGTTCGTTCAACCTGTAGATTATATGCTGGACTAGCAGACCTATCATCTAGTGCAATGGCTCTCAACCTGTGGTACACGCACACACCCTGTGAGAGCCACTTTTCCCCCAACCAATGATAAACGTCCGCTGGCACCAGCCTTGCTTTACAATTACAATGAGCGCTTCCACCAGTAAAGATGGAGGCTTTCATTGCAGTTGCAGGCATCCCAGGGAGTGAGTAGTAAGCTGTGTTCAGTACTCACCACTCTGTTCCCCACTTCCTCTCTGATGCAAATGTGAGTTCTGATGTCACAGCTGGCCCCAGAGCAGAGTGGTGATTACTGAATGCAGCTCTTGCACTGTCCAGGGCACCTGTAACTGCAATGAGTGCCTCCATCAATACTAATGGAAGTGCTCATTGTGCTTGTAAAGTAAGGAAGGCACCCGTAGGCGTTCAGAGGAAGCATGGAGCAGAGTGATGAGTAGCGAATGCAGCTCTTGCACTGTCCAGGGCACCTGTAACTGCAATGAGTGCCTCTATCAATACTAATGGAAGTGCTCATTGTGCTTGTAAAGTAAGGATGGCTCCTTGTCTTTTGAGGGGATTTCACATAACTTTTCACATCTTTCACCATATTTCTTGTGTTGGCCATTTATATATTCATAAATGTTTATCATGTTCCCCCCTTAAACACCTCTAGACTAAACAAATTTAACTCCTTTAATCTCACCTCATAACTGAGGTCCACCATGCCCCTTATCAGTTTTGTGGCTCTCCGTTGAATCTTTTCCAACTCTAGGACATCCTTTCTATGAACTGGTGCCCAGAACTTAAAGGGGTTGTCCGGAATAAATTGAATTCCTACACTAATCTAAACACCCTCCCCCTGCCTACTTTCTAAATTACATAATTCAGCAAAAATGTATATTTACACATATTATGATTATCCGGTGAGGATCCGTTTCCCTGTTTCTGGAAACGGAACGTCACTACTACTCCCCCCCACCATCCACTCCATTATACTTACCTATCTTCTTCCTGTCCATATTTCCTTCTGTGGGGAAGGGCTTCTCCTCCTTCTGTGACGTCTGCCCGGCTTTGCACTGAATCCGACATTCCATCTGTATTGCGCAAGTGTGAGAGCCCGAAGTAGCCACCCACACTTGCGCAGTAGAGATGGAGTGCAGGCCACAGCACAGTCACAGAAGAGGAGGAGCTGTTCCCCGCAGAAGGAAATCTGGACAGGAAGAAGACAGGTAAGTATAATGGGGTAGGGGGGTGGGCTGAGTTAGTTGGGAATGGGTAGTAGTGGGCGGGATAGCTAGGGAGACAGGGAGGAGGTTTTAGAGAGTGAGGGGGGAGAAGTGAGAGGGAGATAGTGTGAGAGCCTACAACTACCATAATGTATTGCATTAGCTAAGGCAGCAGGAAGCTGCACCATGTAAACAAATGCAGAAGTTGCTAGGCGCTCCCAGAAAAACCCAGAAATCACTCAAAACACTGCTAAAGGGTGCACTTATTAACCGATTAATAGCACTAACAGATCTTTTTTTTTAAAAAGATTTTTTGCCCAGAAAATCCCTTTAATTGCATATTCCAGATGGAGCCACACCAATGATTTATAAAGTGATAATATCACATCCCTGTCCCGCGAGTCCATACCCCATTTAATACACGACAATATCCTGCTGATCTTAGAAGCAGTTGATTGACATTGTATGCTGTTATTTAACCCTTACGTGATGCAGATATTTTTCATTTTTGTGTTTTTGTTTTGTTACTCCCTGCATTCCAAAAATCATAACTTTCTCATTTTTTCAGTTTACAAAGTTATATCAGGGCTTGATTTTTGCGAGACAAGTTGTACTTCAAAATGGTACTATTTTTTTATTCTGCACAATGTACTGGAAAAAAATTCAGAATGAGCTGGAATTGAGAAAGAAAAGCAATACTGCTATTTTCTTACAGGTTTTGTTTTTACAACTCCCACTACGCAGTAAAAATGATATGTTAGCTTTATTCTCTGGGTAAGTATGATCACGGTGATACCAAATTTATATAGTTTTTTTCATGTTTTAACAACTTTACAAAAATTCTAAATTTTGAAGAAAAAAAATTCTTTGAATCACCATATTCTGACATATTTCAGTGTATGGAGCTGTGTAATGTGTCTTTTTTTGTGGGACAATATGTAGTTTTTATTGATACCATGTTGGGGAATATATGATGTTTTGATCACTTTTTATTCCATTCTTTTAGGGAGGCAAATCGGCGGAAAAACACCTTTTTTTTTTTTTTTACTGCTACGGCATTTACCGTAAGGGACAAATATTTTAATAGTTTGGGCAGTTTCCGACTTAACCCCTTAAGGACCCAGCCCAAAAGTGCGTTAAGGACCAGGCCTCGTTTTTCAAAACTGACATGTGTCACTTTACATGGCAATAACTTTGAGACGTCTTAACTTACACAAGTGATTTTGAGACTGTTTTTTCGGGACACATTGTACTTCATGTTAGTGGTAAACATTAATGAATATTTTTGTATTTATTTATAAAAAAATAGGAAATTTGATGGAAATTTGGAAAAAAATCACAATTTTCAAAATGTGAAATGCTCTGCTTTTCAGACAGATAGTCATACCACCCAAATACATTAATACTTATTATCTACCATATCTCTGCTATATATCGGCATCATCTTTTAATCGTCCTGTAATTTATTTTGGATGTTAGAAGGTTTACAAGTGTAACAGCGATTTTGCAGATTTACAAGAAAATTTCCCAAACTAATTTTTTAGGGACCACTTCAGTTCTGAAGAGGATTATAATGGCCTATATATTAGAAACCCCCATAAATCACCCCATTTTCAAAACTGCACCCCTCAAATAATTCAAAATAATATTTGTGAAGTTTGTTAACCCTTTAAGCATTTCATTGGAATTAAAACAATATGGAGGTGAAATTTAGACATTTAATTTTTTCCCACTAATTCCTTAATTTAGCCCTAAAATTAACACATTCACAAAGGGTTAAAGGAGAAAATGCATCTCACAGTTTGTTATGCAATTTCTCCCGAGCACGGAAATACCCCATAAGTGGGTGTAAACTGATGTTTGGGCGAATGGCAGCGCACGAAAGGGGAGGAGCGACACTGGACGTCTGAAAAGCAGATTTTGCTGGAATAGTTTTCAGGTGCCATGTCTCATTTGCAAAGCCTCTAGAGTACCAATACAAAGGAAAACCCCAAAAAGTGACCCCATTTTGGAAACTACACCCCTCACAGAATTCATCAAGGGGTATAGTGAGCATTTTGACCTTACAGCCGTTTCACAGATTTTGTTTACACTGGGATGTATAAATGAAACATTACTAAAATGTCACTTTATCCCCAAAGTTTTCATTTTCACAAGAGGTTACAGGAGAAAAAGCACCCCACAGTTTGCAAAACAATTGCTCCTGAACACGGCAATACGCCATATGTGTTCGTAATCTGCTGTATGGGTACATGGCAGGGCTCAGAATGGAAAGAGCGCTATTTGGCTTTTGGAGGGCAGATTTTGGTGGAATAGTTTTCAGGTACCATGTCGCATTTGCAGAGCCCCCAAAGTACCAAGACAATGGAAGCCCCCTAAAAGTGACCCCATTTTGAAAACTACACCCCTCACAGAACATATAGTGAGCATTTTGACCCTACAGCTGTTTCACAGATTTTGTTAACATTGGGACATTAAAATGAAAAATTACTTTTTTTCCAATAAACCGTCAATTTAGCCCCAAATTTTTCATTTTCACAAGAGGACAAAGGAGAAAAAGCTCCCCAAAGTTCATTACACAATTTCTCCTGAACACAGAAATGCCCCATATGTGGTTGTAATCTGCGGCATGGGTACATGGCAGGGCTCAAAATGGAAAGAGTGCTATTTAGCTTTTGGAGGGCAGATTTTGCTGGAATAGCTTTCAGGTGCCATGTCGCATTTGCAGAGCCCCTAAAGTACCAATACAATACAAACCCCCAAAAAGTGACCCCATTTTGAAAATGACACCTCTCATAGAATTTATCTAGGGGTATAGTGAGCATTTTGACCTCACAGTTGTTTCACAGATTTAATTGACTTAGGGACGTAAAAATTAAAAATTACTTTTTTCCAATAAACTGTCCATTTAGCGACATACTTTTAATTTTTGCAAGTGGTTAAAGAAGAAAAAACACCCCACAGTTTGTTACACAATTTCTTCTGAACACAGAAATGCCCCATAGGTGGTCATAAACTGCTGTAGGGGTACATGGTGGGGCTCAGAATGGAAAGAACACTATTTGGATTTTGTAGGGCAGATGTGGCTGGAATAGTTTTTAAGTGCCATGTCGCATTTACAGAGCCCCTAAAGTACCAATACAATGGAAACCTCTCAAAAGTGACCCCATTTTAGAAACTACACCCCTCAAGGAATGTATCAAGGGGTATTATCATTTTGAGCCTAAAAATGCTTCCCAAAAATTAATGTACAAAGTGAAAATTAAAGTTTTTAAAGAAATATCCAATTTCAGTGTCTAATACGTTGCGGCCACTTTGTGGCATCAGAGACATGAACTCCTAAAACTATTAAGTGGGCTATTCCCGGAACAAAAAAATTAAATATGTGGGTATAAACTGCTGCTTGGGCACACAGCAGGGCTCAGAAGGGAAGGAGCACTGTGTTTTATTTAGCTTTTGGAGTACTTTCTGGTCGTCATGTTATTTTTGCAGAGTCCTGGAGATGCCAGTAAATTGGAATTCCCCAAGAAGTGACCCCCATTTTGTAGGGGCAATTTTAGCGTCTCTGCAAATGTGACATGGCGTCCAAAAAAAACAACAATCTAAATATGCGCTCCAAAAGCACATAGCGCTCCTTCACATTTGCGCCCTGCTGTGTGCCCAAATGACAGTTTATGCCCACATATATGACACTGGTGTACCCAGAATAACATACTTAAGAACGCCATATGTGGGTATAAACTGCTGTTTGGGCACAGCCAGGCACAGAAGGGAAGGAGCGCTATTTTGTTTTTTGGAGCACAGTTTGCTTTTTGGACACCATGCCACTTTTGCAGAGCCCATGAATTGCCAGTAAAGTGGAATCCGCAGACATCTCACCCCATTTTGGAAACTGCACCCTTCAAGGGATTTATCAAGTGGGGTAGCGAGCATTATTAACCCTTAAGTGTTGCATTCTTTTAATTTCCAGAAATGAATGCGCAGCTGATAATGAAAAGTTAAAAATGAAATTTTTCTATAGATACGCCATTTCAGTGCCCAATATGTTGTGCCCAGTTTATGTCTGCACAGACACACACTCCAAAAACTGGTGAGCGGGGATCCCGGGCACAACAGCTTTTGGAGCGTTCATCTCTGATACAAGCCAGGCACAACATAGTACGCACTGAAATGACGTATTCCTGGAAAAATTGTCATTTTCGCCTTTCACCATCAGCTGCGTATTCATTTATGGATAATAAATTATAGCAACACTTGGGGGTTAAAAATGCTCACTGTACCCCTGGATAAATTCCTTCAGGGATGTAGTTTCCAAAATGGGGTGACATGTCAGGGGATTCCACTGTACTGGCATTTCAGCTCTGCAAAAGTGCAATGGCGTCCAAAAACCAAACCGTCCAAGTCTGTGCTCCAAAAACCAAATAGCGCTCCTTCCCTTCTGTGCCCGGCTGTGCCCAAACAGTAGTTTATACCCACATATGACATTAAGTACATTATCCAGGGTACACCAGTGTCATACATGTGGGTATAAACTGCAGTTTGGGCACACAGCAGGGCGCAGAAGGGAAGGAGCGCTATGTGGCTTTTGGAGCGCAGATTCAGATGTTTGGGATCTGGATGCCATGTCATGTTTGCAGAGCCTCTAAAGTACCAGTAAAGTGGAATCCCCTAGGGAATGACCCCATTTTGAAAAGTGCACCCCTCAAAGAATCAAGGGGTGTAGCGAGCATTAGTATCCCAGACGTGACTGAACAGTGGATGGGGAAAAGTGAATGAATATGTAATCTGTGCGGAGTACATTGGGTACACTAAATTCCCTACTATTTCCCCAGTAGTTCCTATTATTGGGGAGGTCATTCTAGGGGTCACTTCTGGTTTATTATCCCTCGTAAGCTCTAAATCTGGTTTGTACCCTAATTCCCCTCCTGCCGCAGCCAGTTATGTTCTAATGATTTGGCGATTTTGGTTTTTTTTTGTCTTCACATTGTACGAGCTATATTTTCTTTATTTCTCTGGTGATGTAGCCATATGAGGGCTTGTTGTTTGCAGTATGAGATGTATTTTTTAATGACATCATTTTTAGGTGCTTACAACTTATTAAATAAATTTATTAACTCTTTCTTGGTGGATTAACAAACAACCCCATCAATTCTGGCACTGCGTTTTACCTTTTAAATTTTTCACCATGCAGCTTAGAGCGTAAGTAACATGTTATCTTTATTCTGCGGGTCGGAACGATTACGGCGATACCTCATTTATACTGTTTTTTATGCGATACCAATTTTGCAGAACAAAAACCCATTTGGGGACATAAATCAATTTTTTTTGCATTGCCATCTTCTAAGATGCGTAGCATTTTTATTTTTCAGTTTAGAGAGTTGGTTTAGGGCTTATTTTTTGAGGGACAACCTGTGCTTTTTATTGGTACAGTTTTGGGGTACATATGACTTTTTGATCACTTTTTATGGCATATTTTGTAAGGTGAGATGGCGAAAAATCATTACTTTTGGCGGGTTTTTTCAGTTTTTTTTTTCCCGACGTTCACCGTGTACATTAAATATGGTTTCAGTTTTATTGTACAGGTTGTTACGGACGTGGCGATACCAAATATGTATTGTTTTTATTAATTTTTAGGTTTATTTTTTATATAATTAATTTTATATAGAAAAAGGGAACTTTTGGGGCTTTATTCTTTTATTAATTTTTTTCACGTTATTTATTTATTTTTCACTTTTTTTTTTACTTTTCATGTGTCCCATTAGGACACCTGAGCCAGAGATGCTGTGATCTCTGGCTCAGTACTATAGACTGCAAGACACGAGCATGCAAGTGTCTTGCAGTCTATACAGGAAGTCAGCGCTATGGAAACACAGCGCTGACTTCCGCAGGTCTCGGCAGGATCAACCAGGTAGTGTGGTTTCCAGGCAGCTTGGGGTCACTGGGCAGACCCCGGGCTGCAGATTATAGCTATCGGCACCCCCCGATCTCGCCACGGGGGGTGCCGGGGGGGCGGCAAGATGGCGGAACCCCTTGGATGCCGCGGTCATGTTTGACCGCGGCATCCAAGGGGTTAAAACCTCCGATCGGAACTCAGTTCCGACCGGGGGTTATGGAGTAGGGTGTTAGCTGTCAGTTACAGCTAACACCCGGTTCCGATGCCGCCCGCTCAGACAGTGAGTGGGCGGCCGGCCTCGGGCGTAGTATTACGCCCTGGTGCACTAAGTACCTAGTGCCCAGGATGTAATAGTACGTCCAAGGTCGTTAAGGGGTTAAGGATACCTAATGTGTTTGTTTACTTTTATTTGTTTACATTTACAGTGGCATGTAAAAGTTTGGACATCCTTGGTGAAAATGACTGTTATTGTGAGCAGTTAAGCAATTTGAAGATAAATGATCTTCAAAAGGCATAACATAAAGATGACCACATTCCCAATGTATTTTTTGAAAATCGAATATATATTTTTTCATATTTTACATTTTTAAGATAACAAAAAATGAAAATGGCCTGATGCAAAAGTTTGGAAACCCTGCATGGTTAGTAGCTAGTACCACCCCCTTTGGCAAGTATCGCAGCTTGTAAACGCTTTTTGTACCCAGTCAAGAGTCTTTCAGTTCTTGTTTGAAGGATTTTCATCCATTCTTCCTTGGAAAAGTCTTCCAGTTCTGTGAGATTCCAGGGTCGTCTTGCATGCACTGCTCTTTTGATGTCTAGCCACAGATTTTCAGTGATATTTAGATCTGGGGAATGCGAGGACCATGGTAAAACCTTCAGCTTGCACCTTTTTAGGTAGTCTATGGTGGATTTTGAAGTGTGTTTAGGATCATTATCCAATTGTAGAAGCCATCTTTTCAATTATAGCTTTTTCACAGATGATGTTATGTTTGCTTCAAGAATTTGCTGAAATTCCATTTAATCCATTCTTCCCTCTAGCTGCGAAATGTCCCTGTGCCATTGGCTGCAACACAACCCCAAAGCATGATTGATCCACCCCCATACTTAATGGTTGAAGAGAGGTTCTTTTCCTGAAATTCTGTGACCCTATTTTCTTCAAACATTGATCATTGTGGCCAAAGAGTTCTATTTTAACCTCATTGGTCCAAGGGACTTGTTTCCAAAATGCATCAGGCTTGTCTAGATGTTCTTTTGCAAACTTCTGATGCTGAATTTTATGGTGAGGACGCAGGAGAGGTTTTCTTCTGATGACTCTTCCATGAAGGTCATATTTGTGCAGGTATCGCTGAACAGTAGAACAATGTACCAAAACTCCAGAGTCTGCTAAATCTTCCTGAAGGTCTTTTGCAGTCAAGCAGGGGTTCTGATTTGCTATTCTGGCAATCCTACGAGCAGCTGTCTCTGAATTTTTTCTTGGTCTTCCAGACCTTATCTTGACCTCCACTGTTCCTGGTAACTGCCATTTCTTAATTACATTTCGAACTGAGGAAAGGGCAACTTGAAAACGCTTTTCTATCTTCTTATAGCCTTCTTTTGCTTTGTGGGCCTCCACCATTTTCCAGTGCTAGGCAGATGCTTAGAAGAACCCATGGCTGCTGTTTTTTGGCACAAGGTTAGAGGAGGCTGGGTATTTATAAAGCTGTAAAATTTGCATCACTTGGCCTTTCCTAACGATGATAGTGAACAAGCCATAACCCTGACTGGCTAATTAAGGTCTCTTGGTCAAAGTTATCTGAGCACACAAATCTACAAGGGTTCCCAAACTTTTGCAAGGTACTCCTTTCCCTTTTTTACTCTAAAATTGTACTCAAACATAATAATACACTGCTATTGCTTAAAATTATAGACAAGTGTGTTTAATCTTTAACTTTATGCCTTTTAAAGATCATTTCATTTTCAACTTGCTTAACTGTTCACAATAACAGTCATTTTGACCAGGGGTGTCCAAACTTTTGTATGCCACTGTATATGTGATCTAGGGAAAGGGGATGACTTAAACTTTTTTTTAAATACTTTTTTCTTTTTCTTTTTTTTAACTTTTTTGTAGTCAATAGCAAATTTGCTATGTAACAATTGAGGCCTGCTGCAGGCAATTGTACCAATTGTAATAGGGAAAGTGAAAGTAATGTTGTGGTCACATTTGACCATGGTATCTGAGTGGTTAAATGCCTGTGATCAGTTTTATCTCTGATCACGGGCAATGCTGCCGAGTCCCTGCTATATGAAACAGTACACATCCAGCAGCTACTAGTGCGGCTGCTCTGCTTCAGAGCGGCCGCCATAATTAGTCACGTGCACCAGGATGTACATGTACACCCTGGTGCGCGTAGGGATTAATATATGATCTAGAAGTACACCTTGGTCCTTTTCTACCAGTGACTCTCCCAGATTTACGCCCCTTAGGACATATGTTGCATAGAGATTTTTTTTACCCAGATGAGGTTCAGTGAGGTGCAAATGAGGTTCAATGTGAATTAATGTAAAGTGGATACCTAAACACTCTGTCTGTCAAAGTTTGCTATGTACATCCTCCATAGACTTTCCCGGTACTACATACAGTGCCTTGCGAAAGTATTCGGCCCCCTTGAACTTTTCAACCTTTTGCCACATTTCAGGCTTCAAACATATAAAATTAAAATTTTTTGGTGAAGAATCAACAACAAGTGGGACACAATCATGAAGTGGAACGAAATTTATTGGATATTTTAAACTTTTGTAAAAAATAAAAAACTGAAAAGTGGGGCGTGCCAAATTATTCAGCCCCCTTAAGTTAATACTTTGTAGCGCCACCTTTTGCTGTGATTACAGCTACAAGTCGCTTGGGGTATGTCTCTATCAGTTTTGCACATCGAGAGACTGAAATTCTTGCCCATTCTTCCTTGGAAAACAGCTTGAGCTCAGTGAGGTTGGATGGAGAGCATTGGGACACAATTGTGAAGTGGAACGAAATTTATTGGTTATTTTAAACTTTTGTAAAAAATAAAAAACTGAAAAGTGGGGCGTGCAATATTATTCGGCCCATTTACTTTCAGTGCAGCAAACTCACTCCAGAAGTTCAGTGAGGATCTCTGAATGATCCAATGTTGTCCTAAATGACTGATGATGATAAATATAATCCACCTGTGTGTAATCAAGTCTCCGTATAAATGCACCTGCTCTGTGATAGTCTCAGGGTTCTTTTTAAAGCGCAGAGAGCATCATGAAGACCAAGGAACACACCAGGCAGGTCTGTGATACTGTTGTGGAGAAGTTTAAAGCCAGATTTGGATACAAAAAGATTTCCCAAACTTTAAACATCCCAAAGAGCACTGTGCAAGCAATAATATTGAAATGGAAGGAGTATCAGAACACTGCAAATCTACCAAGACCCGGCCGTCCCTCTAAACTTTCATCTCAAACAAGGAGAAGACTGATCAGAGATGCAGCCAAGAGGCCCATGATCACTCTGGATGAACTGCAAAGATCTACAGCTGAGGTGGGAGAGTCTGTCCATAGGACAACAATCAGTCGTACACTGCACAATTCTGGTCTTTATGGAAGAGTGGCAAGAAGAAAACCATTTCTCAAAGATATCCATAAAAAGTCTCGTTTAAAGTTTGTCACAAGCCACCTGGGAGACACACCAAACATGTGGAAGAAGGTGCTCTAGTCAGATGAAACCAAAATCGAACCATTTGGCCACAATGCAAAACGATATGTTTGGTGTAAAAGCAACACAGCTCATCACCCTGAACACACCATCCCCACTGCCAAACATGGTGGTGGCAGCATCATGGTTTGGGCCTGCTTTTCTTCAGCAGGGACAGGGAAGATGGTTAAAATTGATGGGAAGATGGATGGAGCCAAATACAGGACCATTCTGGAAGAAAACCTGTTGGAGTCTGCAAAAGACCTGAGACTGGGACGGAGATTTATCTTCCAACAAGACAATGATCCCAAACATAAAGCAAAATCTACAGTGGAATGGTTCACAAATAAACATATCCAGATGTTAGAATGGCCAAGTCAAAGTCCAGACCTAAATCCAATCGAGAATCTGTGGAAAGAGCTGAAAACTGCTGTTCACAAATGCTCTCCATCCAACCTCACTGAGCTCGAGCTGTTTTCCAAGGAAGAATGGGCAAGAATTTCAGTCTCTCGATGTGCAAAACTGATTGAGACATACCCCAAGCGACTTGCAGCTGTAATCGCAGCAAAAGGTGGCGCTACAAAGTATTAACTTAAGGGGGCCGAATAATTTGGCACGCCCCACTTTTCAGTTTTTTATTTTTTACAAAAGTTTAAAATATCCAATAAATTTCGTTCCACTTCACGATTGTGTCCCACTTGTTGTTGATTCTTCACCAAAAAATTTAAATTTTATATCCTTATGTTTGAGGCCTGAAATGTGGCAAAAAGTTGAAAAGTTCAAGGGGGCCGAATACTTACGCAAGGCACTGTAACTTGGTGTCATCTGCAAAAATAGCAACATAGTAACATAGTAGGGGAGGTTGGATGAAGACACGGGTCCATCAAGTCTAAGGGCCGGTTCACACCTGCGTTCGGGTTTCCGTTCGGTGAGTCTACTTGGGGACCCCCCGAACGGAAACCTATACGAATTGAAAAAGCGGTTTACCTGGGAAACCTGCGGACCCCATAGACTATAATGGGGTCCTTGTGGTTTCCGCTCTGTTTCCGCACGAAACATGTGGAAACATGCAGAGAGGAAAGTACTGCTTGCAGCACTTTCCTCTCTGCTTGCTTCGTGCGGAAACTGAGCAGAAACCACACGGACCCCATTAAAGTCTATGGGGTCCGCGGGTTTCCCAGGTAAACCGCTTTGTATGCGTATAGGTTTCCCTTCAGGGGGTCTCCAAGCAGACTCCCCAAACGGAAACCCGAACGCAGATGTGAACCGGCCCTAACCTGAGTTTCCTAAATTAGTGAAACCATGCTGTCTATCACTTATAATATTATGTACAGTCACATACTCCTGTATATAGTCGCTTAAGAGCCCCTCAAACTGTTTCCCCACAATGGATATTAAGCTCACTGGTCTATAATTACCTATGGAAGACCTAGAGCCCTTTTTGAAAATGGGCACCACATTTGCCTTGTGCCAGTCCCTTGGCACTTTACCAGTCACTAACGAATCCCTAAAAATTAAGAACATGGGTAAAGCTATGACTGAACTTTAAGTACTTGTGGATGTAATCCATCAGGAACCTGAGTCTTGCTCACGTTTAGTTTGTTTATGTTTGGCCTGGACCATTTCTATGTTTATCCAGTTTAGTATATTGGTTGATGTATTACCAACATTGGTGACATCTACATCAACTACTACCTGTTCTTCTGTATATACAGAGTGAAAAAAAACATTTTGTAGCTCTGCTTTTATTTAGTCTGTGGTGACCATCTCTCCATATCCATTATTTAGGAGGCCTACTTGTTATGTCCTTGGTTTTTTGCATTTATATATTTAAAGAATGTTTTAGGATTTGTTTTACTTTCCTTAGCCAGCTGCCTTTCATTATGTATTTTAGCTGATTTTATTTCCCTTTTACACATTTTATTAAGTGCTTTGTAATTCTCAAACGCTACAGCTGACCCTTTGGATTTATATTTTTTTAAATGCCCATTTATGTTGTTTATTGCCCTTTTAACCATAGATGCAAGTCATGTGGGGTTTAATTTAACAAATTACATATACTTGTTCCTTATGGGTATACATTTTGCTATATACTTACATAATGTATATTTAAGTGTCTCCCACTTAAGATCTGTATAATTACGAGACAATATCTGCTTCTAGTCTATATCCTGAAGTACAGCCCTTAACCTGTGAAAATTTGCCTTTTTAAAAATAAAGGATTTTGCCCTCCCAACCTTTGTTTCTTTCCTACTATTTAGGTTCAATCCGATTAGATTATGGTTGCTGTTACCAAGATTTTCACAAACAGTTATATACGCATTATTAGAAATTATCAGATCCAGCAGAGCATCCCCTCTAGTTGGATCTTCTACAAACTAAACCATATGTAGAGGAGCTCCCAGATAGAAGGCAGGGAAGGTTTATTATCTTCCCTGTCTTCCCGATCGCTGTGTATACAGCGCTCAATGAGCGCTATATACAGCGCTATGGGTGCCGCCATCTTGCGGCCGCCCTCTGACCCGGTGGTCATGTGATCCGCCGAGTGCAGGGTCTGCAAGAGCTGCTGGGTCCTACAGGACCCAGATCAGCTCTATAGTAACATTCAGGAGGCTGTATTCCTCTTGCAACTGGGGCTAAATGTGCTAGCCCGGTACAGGGTAAATCAGCTTCCCCAACAAAAAAAACTGATCAGAGGTCTGTTATGGAGTAACCCCATCAGGTATCGGGCCCTGTTTACTTACCTATCCCCGCTCCTGCTCGTGGCCGCCTCCACTTCTCTTTCTGCTATGAGACGCAGAAGGAGGGAGCAGAATCGGCTGTGAGCAGGATCGGTGAGTGAGGCCAAATACTACTAGTATTATACTCCGGGGTATAATAATCGGAGGCCCAGGGGAGGTGATAAACATAAAAACCAATGTTACTCACCTCTCCTGCGATTCGGTGTTACTCCCAGCAGGCTTCGGCCTTCTTTGGTGAGGTCCCAGACATGAGCCAGGCCAACGTCATTATGTCGCGACGCCGGCCTTGGCCCACGTGATGTCTGTGCAACATTGAAGAGGGCCGAATGCAGGGAGTGCACCGGAGCCCAGGAGTAAGTAAGGAGTAAGTAACAGTGGTTTTTATGTTTGTCACCACCTGGTTCTCCGATCAGTATACTCTGGGGCCTGAAAAGATCCCAGAGTATAATAATAGTTCATGGGTGGGCCACTATGGGGCATACTATGGTGTGCAGGGGCCACTATGGAGCATAATACCGAGTGCAGGGGGCGTGGCCTGGCTTTGGAGGAGTGAGGACGCATCTTCCTCATCTCCTTCCCGGACTTACCTGGGGCCACACTCGTTCTTGCTGACCTGCAACTCTTCTGCCCTCCAAACCATGGGCAGGTCAAGAAGGCTTCCTCCAAGGTCCTCTTCTACCCCTCCTGTGGTCGCTCTGGGGCCCTCCATCGAGAGATTTCTTCAGGGCCCGCGCGCCTCAGACCCCCCAGCAGCGCCTCCCAAGATGACGCCCGACACCGCTGCTCTGCAATGCAGCTCTCCTCCGGGCATAGTGGCGGACACTTCCCTCCCTGGCACTGAAGTGGCCCTGTCTCCGCCGGCTGACAGCTCCTATTCACCCAGCCCTCCGGAGCCTTGGAAGATGAGGGAGACTGGGTATCGCTTTGCTCCTGCCTCTCCTGTGTCGGCGGCAGCGTCTGAAAACGGATGGCCGTCGCTGCTGCTGTCTCCTGCCTCCTCTACACCTCCACGTACTCTGGAGACCAGCATCGCTCTGCAGTCCTCTCCTCTGGGGTTTTCAGGAGGTAAGACGATCCCCCTCCCTGCCTCCATCAGCTCTACCTTGTCCTGGCCAGTTGCTTCCACCGCCCTCACCACGACCCTATGCTCCACATTACCTGCTCCTCCGTTAGCTCCTCCTGGCACAAGAGTACAGCTGGACTTACTCACCCCTGGCACCCCCTCTACCAGTGGCCTTTGCCTGGCAACTACTGCAGCACCAATGAACTTTTTATCTGCCTCTGCAGCTCCATATTTGCCCTGGGTCCCCCACGTCCCTCTGACAACTCCTCCTGTCACAGTCTATGCGTCTGCTGGCCAGAGCATGGGGGACTCTGCTGGGTCTGTGACCTTCCCATCCTGCACTCCAACTTCCTCTGTTACCTCCCCCGACACTCTGGACGAACTACGTCGCCTGAGCATTCATCTCCGTGCTATTCCTACAAAGTCTGACATGGAGGAGTATGTGGCACGTCTTGAGCAGTCTTACAAATCCGAACTGTCCGCTGTTCATTCTACTGTACAACTATTGGAGGAGCGGGCGGATACCCTGGAGGCCTCCTCCGCTTTACTGTCTACCCAGCTTTCCACCCATGACTCCATCCTATCGTCTCACACTCACCAGTTGCACTGTCTGACGGATCTTTTGGACGACCTTGAGAATAGGAATAGACGGAATAATATCAGAGTACGGGGCCTCCCTGAATCGATTTAACCCCAACAACTGGACGCTACTCTACGCACCGTCTTTAACTCCCTCCTGGGAGTCCCTCCTGGTTCTCCGCTCGAACTAGACCGAGCACATAGCTCCTTGGGCCCACGTCCTCCGGACTCTACCAATCCTAGAGACGTCATCTGCCGGGTACATAGATACCAGCTCAAAGAGGCCATTATGCGGAAGGGCAGGGATGCCCGCCAAGTTATGTTTCAGGATGCCCCTATCAGTTTGCTCCCGGACCTATCCAGACTCACCCTGGCCATGCGGCGTGCTCTGAAGCCACTCCTGGATCTCCTGATTCATCATCAGATCACGTATTCTTGGGGATTTCCTTTCCGCCTGCAGGTCCGGCGGGATGGCCGCACTATTTCTCTATCCCACCCTGATGATGTTCCTGCCTTCACAGCTGCCCTCGGACTCCCTCCTGTGCAGATTCCAGACTGGCCCTCATTGCCCGGTTGTGAAGAATATCGCCTCGCCCAGCCGCCTGGCACACCTGCGATCATCCTTCTTTCTTAACCTCCCACTCACACACCGTGAGTAGACCGGGTCATAGGATAGAATGAAACGAGCGGTATAAATTTTATGTATTTAATAACCCAAGTGGGTCGGTACTAATTAATAGCATATACAGAAATATACAATATTAATACGATTAAGCATAAACATACAAGCAAAAGAGCAATGATACGGCACATAAAAAATAAAAAGGGAAATAAAAGATGGAGAAAATACCTCAGCTAAGTCTCTTAACTGTCTCTCTGTCAGCTTCCACACAAAGACTAAAACCAACTCACTCTAGCCAGTGTGAAGACCCTAGTCCAGCCCCACCCTTCACCCCCCCCCCCCAGCCAGCCCTCTCCTCACGGAAAGAGGAATCTATGCTGGTTAGAAGGAAAGATGGGTGCCTGGGTTAGTTGTAGGTCATTAGCCCACCCTCCCCCCTTTGGACATCTGGGATATCACACTGACGGGCCAGACAGGCCCTCTCTCCATGGTATGCACATAAAATCATTGGAGCGAATTGACCACCAATGTAAACACAGCTTTACACTCCTACAGATATGTGACTGATACGAATGAGGAATGATACATGTCCAAGAAAGATACATAAATTGAGGGTCTCATCATCACACCTCCCCCTTTTAGAGCGTGTCGGGAGGAAGGAGGAGCCTCCGTTCCTCTTCCACCCGCACCTCCGCAGCCTCATCCCGCCGTGACAGGCCATCGGCATTGCCATGGGCCTGGCCAGGCTTGTGCCGGATGTCATAGTTGTATTGCTGCAGCACCAGGCTCCAACGTAACAACCGTCCATTCTGACCTGCAACACGTTTGATCCAGATCAGAGGGTTGTGATCCGTCACCACGGTGAAGTGGCGCCCATACAAGTAAGGCTGCAGAGGCTGCAAGGCCCAAACAATTGCTAGGCATTCTTTCTCCACTGTGGCGTAGGCCACCTCCCGCGGCAGTAGCTTTCAGCTGAGGTACTGCACCGGGTGCTCTTGCCCCGCTGAGTCAAGCTGGCTCAGTATGGCACCGAGTCCGTAGGTGCTGGCGTCTGTCTGTAGCACAAGCGGACGTGACTCATCGTACGCCTGAAGTACAGGTGCGTTCGCCAGGGCCGCTTTCAGGGCCTGGAAGGAGCCCTCGCAAGCATCCGTCCACTGGACAGTTTGCGGCAACTTCTTCTTGGTGAGGTCCGTCAAGGGGGCGGCCAGAGCACTATAGTTCGGTACGAACTTCCTATAGCACCCTGCCGTACCCAGGAAAGACATCACCTGTCGCTTGGTCCGGGGGGTTGGCCAGGACGTGATTACATCCATCTTTTCAGGTTCTGGTTTCAGGGTTCCCCCACCTACCCGGTGTCCCAGGTATTGGACCTCACGCATGCCCAGCTGACACTTTTCCGGTTTGATGGTCAAGCCCGCACTGTGGATCCGCCTCAGCACCTGCGCCAGGTGCTGTAGGTGTTCCTCCCAAGTGGAGCTGAAGACGGCAATGTCATCCAGGTACGCAGTGGCAAACCCTTCGCATCCCGTCAGTAGGGAGTTGACCATCCGCTGGAAAGTGGCAGGGGCATTCTTCATGCCGAATGGCATGACAGTGGACTCGTACAGTCCGAAAGGGGTGATAAAGGCCGATCGCTCCTGTGTCTGAGGGGACAGGGGGATCTGCCAGTATCCCCGACTCAAGTCCATGATGGACAGGTACTGGGCCTTACCTAACCGGTCAAGCAGGTCGTCGATGCGCGGCATGGGGTATGCATCGTCGACTGTAACCGCATTAAGTTCCCTGTAGTCTACACAGAACCGGGTGGTCCGGTCCTTTTTAGGCACAAGAACCACAGGTGAAGCCCATGCACTGTGAGAGGGCTGAATCACCCCCAGGTCCAGCATCTCGTCAATCTCCTTGCGCATCTGGACCTGTACCTCCGAGGAGACGCGATATGGCGAACGCCGGATAGGGGCATGATTCCCGGTATCCACATGGTGAATGGCCTGGTCAGTTCTCCCGGGCTTCGCGGAGAACAGACCAGGTAGGGAGTGCACAACTTCATCCAGCTCGGACAGCTGGGCCTCAGCCAGAAGGGGGTTCACCTGTGCCTTCTTGTTGGACCCATCCTCCTGAAAATGAGCAAGCAAGTCAACAAGGTCTTCTTCTTCCCCCTCCTCTAGCAGACTGCATACGGGAAAGGCACTAGCTTCCCGGTCATGATGATCCTTCATCATGTTGACATGGAAGACCTTATGCCTGTTCCGGCCTGGATCAACAGTGACCAGGTAGCTGACGCTGTTGACCTGCTGGTGCACGACGTATGGACCGGTCCATTTCGCCTGAAGCTTGTCGTGGGGCTCAGGGACTAGGACCCATACTTTCTGCCCCGGCTGGTATGTTCTCTCACGGGCATTCTGATCATACCAGCGCTTCTGGTCAGCCTGAGCCTGGACCATGTTGTCATGCACCAGCTGCGCCATAGCCTGCATTTGGTCACGGAATCGCAGGACATACTCCATGACTGGCACACCTTGGATGGCCGTTTCTCCTTCCCAGGACTCTTTCACAACAGTTAGGGGTTCACGTACACGTCTCCCGTACAAGAGCTCAAAGGGGGAGAACCCCGTTGAGGCTTGAGGCACCTCCCGGTAAGCGAACAGCAGGTGCGGGAGATAAGGCTCCCAGTCGCACCCGTGGGACTCGACTAACATCCTGAGCATCTGCTTCAGGGTGCCATTGAACCGTTCACACAGGCCATTGGTCTGTGGGTGATACGGGCTGGACACCAGATGTTGCACCTCTGTTACTTTACACAGGCCTTGCATCAAGGCAGACATGAACTGGGTACCTTGGTCTGTGAGCATCTTTCTGGGAAATCCAACACGGGAGAAGATGCCTACCAGAGCCTTGGCCACTACATCAGCCCGGTTGGAAGACAGAGCGACAGCTTCCGGGTACCTAGTAGCGTAGTCTACTACCGTTAATATGAAACGTTTCCCTATGCGACTCGGAATGGACAGGGGTCCAATGAGATCCACAGCCACCCGCTGGAAAGGTTTGGTTATGATGGGCAATAGGTATCATTGGGGCTTTTGAGCCTTGCCCCGCCTTGCCCATCCTCTGACAAGTGTAACATGAACAGCAGTATTTAGCTACATCTGTCCCCATTTTAGGCCAGTAGAATAAGTGACTGAGGCGAGCCTTGGTCTTAGCGATCCCCAGGTGGCCTGCCAGTAGAATATCATGAGCAATCCGCAACAACTCCACCCGATAGGTTTGGGTACCACCAAATGTTTCTCCCTAAGCCGACTTTATTTTCCCTTTGTGGGGATCGTTTCCCGGTACAACCTCCCTTGCTCCCAGTACACGCGGTCCTTGTCCGACTCCAAGAGAGGTTGATCAGCACGCTCCTTCAATGCGCCCAGACTGCGGTCAGCTTGGACAGCGTCCCTGAACTCCTGACTGGAACCAGACAGAAGAGATGTGCATGTCACATACCCGCCGGGCTCCTCCGGCTCCAGTGTGGGGAGGCTGGTCATGGCAGTCTCAGTGCCATCTCCGGGTGACAGAGGGAACGGCTCAGGGGTCGGAGCGCCTTCCACCCCTCTAGCACTCTGGCTGCGGGTCACCACCGCAACACCAGCAGTCCGTTCCTCATCCGGATAGGCCCTGAGATCCCCGTGACCCACCTGACCACCTGGCACATTGTCATCAGTTGGGGTTGCCCCCAGCATCTCAGAAGAGCTACCCAGTAAATCTGCAAGGCAAGAATTAGCAATTACATTGACATTGCATTCATTCATTGATTCACAGTGAACTGCATGGGTGACTGGCTCAGCCAGGGTCACACTGAGGGGGCTCTCACCACCCGCAGATGTGGGCAGGGCTACAGCCAGGTCAGCATTCCACAATGCCTCATTCACATGCTCACTGATTACTTTAGCTGGGCACACAGTAAGGGGAGACAAGCTGCAGACCCCTCCCTCTGCCTGCATGACAGGCTTCAACACCACATTAAAATCATCCTTCAGTACAGACATTTTGTCACAGCGAGGTGGGGCTGCTCCCACCCCATATTGGGACACCAAGGGCCCCAAATCTGTTCCCAGTAGTACATTGGCAGGCAGATTAGACATTAGCCCCACATCACGCATTCCTTTTCCCGCACCCCAGTCCAAATGGACGCAAGCCATGGGCACAGTTAAGCGTTCTTGTCCAATACCCTTCAGGGTCAGAGTTTTTCCAGGGATAATACTGTCCGCAGGGACCAAGTCAGGTTGCACCAGAGTAACCTCCGCCCCAGTGTCCCGAAATCCCATGACCACTTTACCCCCCACAATGACCTGTTGACGGTTGGCATTGGATTGCAACCCCTCCCTCCCCACCAAGTATACAGATGAGCCAGCTGCCGTGGCTGGGGAAACAGGGGGGTTCTTAGAGCAGTTGGGGCACTCCGCCTTGAAATGTCCTGGCTGGTTACAGGCTTGACACCGCCGGGCCTCTCCTTGGGACTTGGAGGGGGTACCTGGGGCGCCCAGAGTTCTTGGGACAGGGGAAGTAGAGTTTGTCTTACCCCACTTGGAGACTGCAGGCTGTGGTGAACTCCAGCTTTGCCCCTCCTTCCAGCTTGAGGGTCTCTGCAGTGTGGCTCCTCTCTTGGCCCCTTGCTCCCTGGTGGACACATAGTCGTCAGCAATCTCTGCAGCCTTGTCTGCTGTTTTGGGTTTCCAATCACACACGAACTGGAGGACCTCCAGAGGGCACACCTGGAGAAATTGTTCCTTTATCATAAGATCCCCAAATCCCTCAAACGTGGTGACAGTAAGTCCTTTGATCCACTGCCAGAATGTAGCCTGTAAGTGGTGCAGTACATCCGCATAGCTCTCTGTGGGACCCCGCTGTATATTCCGGAACTTTTTGCGGTACACCTCCGGCGTGAGCCGGTATCTCCAGATCAGCGCCGCTTTGATGGTCTCATAGTCCGCGTCCTCTGGTAAGTTCGTGGAAACATCCAGGCCTTTTCCCTTCAGCCGGGGAGACAGGTAACGGGCCCATTCTGCCTGGGGAATATGATACTGCTTACACGCCCTCTCAAATCCCCGCAAGAACGAGTCCAAATCCCCGTTATCTTCCAAGATTGGAAAGACCTCAGATCGGATCTTTAGTGCTTGGGCTCCTGGAGTTTGTGCAGGAGAAGGTTGCACCTGCCGGGGGAAGTTCCAGTTTTTTTAGCTCAAGCTGATGCTCCCTCTCCGCTTGGCGTTTACGGGTCTCTCGCTCAGCCTCTCTCTCAGCCCGACGCTCTGCAGCAGCGGCAGCGGCCTCTCTCTCCGCCTGGCGCTCTGCAGCTTCTCTCTCCGCCCGGCGCTCTGCAGCTTCTCGCTCCTCCCGGCGCTCTGCAGCAGTGGCCTCTCTCTCCGCCCGGCGCTCTGCAGCAGCAGCAGCTTGGTACTGGTGAATCACCTGCAGATGGGTGTCAGAGTCACCGGTGTCTATCTGCTGTAAGGTCATTTGCAAGTATAAGTCCGTTACCCCCACAGAACTGGGGCTACTAGTCCCTCCAGGCACAGTTACCTCTGGGGTCCGGGCACCTGCTGAACCATCTGGCATGGTGATGTTTTCTTGTGCCAGCCCCTCAGGACTTTGCTCCTCATCCTGCCCGGCTGCAGCACCTTCCATATCAGCCATCTGCTCAGCGTTTGTATCAGTCAGTTGCTGACGTCCCCTGGCCCCACTTCTCAGAGACCGAGACATCCACTGGAAGTCGTTGCCAAATAAAAGATAGGACAGGAAAAAGAAGAAGGGAGGAAACAGTACTGTACCAAACTTTCACCGTATTTTAAGCTTGATCTCATACCGCGCTCGTTCCATAGGATTGCCACAATCCTCAGTGTCTGAGTGATACCACACCCACACACTGTTATCCTAAGATCCCACAACGCTGCCACCACTGTGAAGAATATCGCCTCGCCCAGCCGCCTGGCACGCCTGCGATCATCCTTCTTTCTTAACCTCCCACTCACACACCGTGAGTAGACCGGGTCATAGGATAGAATGAAACGAGCGGTATAAATTTTATGTATTTAATAACCCAAGTGGGTCGGTACTAATTAATAGCATATACAGAAATATACAATATTAATACGATCAAGCATAAACATACAAGCAAAAGAGCAATGATACGGCACATAAAAAATAAAAAGGGAAATAAAAGATAGAGAAAATACCTCAGCTAAGTCTCTTAGCTGTCTCTCTGTCAGCTTCCACACAAAGACTAAAACCAACTCACTCTAGCCAGTGTGAAGACCCTAGTCCAGCCCCACCCTTCACCCCCCCCAGCCAGCCCTCTCCTCACGGAAAGAGGAATCTATGCTGGTTAGAAGGAAAGATGGGTGTCTGGGTTAGTTGTAGGTCATTAGCCCACCCTCCCCCCTTTGGACATCTGGGATATCACACTGACGAGCCAGACAGGCCCTCTCTCCATGGTATGCACATAAAACCATTGGAGCGAATTGACCACCAATGTAAACACAGCTTTACACTCCTACAGATATGTGACTGATACGAATGAGGAATGATACATGTCCAAGAAAGATACATAAATTGAGGGTCTCATCATCACACCGGTGCTCCTGACCCGACTCAACTCGTGCTGCCTTAGCGCCGCCCCAAACATCGCCGACGTGATCGTGCCTCCACATCTGTCACTCAGCAGCGTTACCGTCAAACCACCCCAACTTGATCACCGAACTCCTCCTCCTGCACACCAGCGGGTCTGATTTCTTGCAGCCCTTGGGGCTCCGGTTCGGAGTATTGTTTCCTTTTTTTTTTTCTTTCTTTCCCTTTCACTTCTTCCTCTCTCCTTGCTCAGGTCTTTTTCCCACTTTTTCTTTCTCCCCCCACTGTTTTCTTCTCTTCCCTTTCTTCTTGCTCGCTTCCTTTTTCTTCTCCTTTACTCTGTCTTGTTCCCCCCTCTACTATGCCTTGGTCTATCTAGCTTCTGTACATTGTTTATTTTGGTCAGCTTATTTTTGTTGTTACAGTTACCTCTATAGTGGCGTGGCCCGGGGACCCGGGGGGGAGGCTCCTTCCTGGAAAGCTCGTTCCCCACCGGGTTCTCCGTGCTACGGTGTAGCACGTGTTTAGGTATTGTTTGCCTTTTCCCCACCTGTTTTGGTGGTGGCGCATTCCACCACCTTACTGCATAGTCAGTCGTATTCTGTTTTTATGAGACTATACGTACCACTCCCCCACACATAACTCCTATAGCCGCATTGACTTTTTCTTGATCAGTCACCAAGCCCTTTCTTGGGCCCGGACAGATTGGTTCTGCTCTTTGGTCGGATCATTCGCCCGTTTTCCTATCAGTGGAGGTTCCGGGACTCGTGCGCTGTCCCCTCACCTGGCGTCAGAATGACAGCCTTTTAAAAGACACCACTTGCCGGGCGGATGTCGGCGCTGCGATCAGGAACTTTGATATTGATCACGCTCAGGACTCGACATCACTTCCTCTACAGTGGGAGGCGCTAAAATGCGTGGTCCGGGGCGTCCTGATTAAACATGGTGCACGTCTTAAAAAAGAGTGGGTGGCGTGGGTCTCCTCGCATCTAGCCAAGATTCATTCCCTTGAAGTGCAACACAAACGTTCCTGCTCTCAGGAGGACTTCACGGAGCTCCTCAATGCTAGAGAGGAGCTTCGAGCCCACTTAGACGAGATGTCCATGCTCTTCCATGACCGTGTCTGGAAACATTATTATGCATTCGCAGATAAGTGTAGCCGTTCCCTCGCGCATCGCCTACATCCTCGCAATACCACCATGTACATCCCCCGGATTAGTAAAGGCCCCGGGCGATCAGTCCATAACCCAACGGACATCGCGGAGGCGTTTCGTTCCTTTTACCACGACCTCTATAACATTCGTGGGTAATATGCCGATCTCGCCCCAGACTCTCTTAGTGAGAAAATCTGGGAGTATGTTGTTGAGACCTCTCTTCCCACTATCGCTCCCTCGGATAGAGAGTTTCTTGAGGACCCTTTTTCCGAAGAGGAAGTCTCCCTTGCCATTCAATCTTCCCCCTCGGGCAAATCCCCTGGCCACGATGGGTTTACCCCCAGATTTTACAAGTCCTTCCGAGACCTTTCTCCAATGATGGCCCGCGTCTTTAATAGTATCGATGACACCACTCCGTTTGCCTCCCAATCCCTATCGGCCCTCATTACGGTTCTCCCCAAACCTGGAAAAGATCCGTCCTGCTGTACCAGTTATCGCCCGATTCCTTTCTCAACATTGACATCAAATTATTTACCAAATTGATGGCTAATCGTCTGTCACCTTTAATGCCGGGCCAGATTCACACTGGTCAGGTCGGCTTTATTTCAGGTCGCGAGGCCAGGGATAATGTTTGTAAGACGCTCATGGCGATCTCTGCGGCCCACACTACTAATGTCCCTATGTGCTTGCTCTCTGTGGACGCTGAAAAAGCGTTTAACTGTGTTCACTGGGGCTTCCTGCGGGCCACACTCCAACAAGTTGGAGACGGCCTGGGGTTCCTGGGCAAGGTTCTTTCTCTTTACGGCGACGCGTCGGCAAAGGTGCGCGTCAACGGGCTTCTCTCTAACTCTTTTCCAGTTCGGAATGGCACGCGGCAGGGTTGCCCCTTGTCCCCTCTTTTATATGCACTAGTCATGGAACACCTAGCGACAGCCTTACGGAACTGTCCTAGTGTCCATGGTTTGCAGCTGGGCAACCGACAGGTCAAAACGGCTTTATACGCTGACGACCTCCGCTTGGACGTCTCTCAGCCGTGCGTTTCCTTTCCATCCATTCTGCGTGAGTTCCGTCGCTTTGGCCACCTGAGCAATTTCAAGGTGAACCTCTCCAAGAGTGAGGCCCTCAATATCACCTTGCCCCCAGCGGAAGCAGCCCGCCTTGCGAACGATTTCCCCTTCAAATGGCACCTTACCTCCATTAAATATCTCGGGATCCACGTCCCTTCAGACCTCACCCTTCTCTACCGCCTTAATTACTTACCGATCCTTGAATCCCTTTCGACAGACCTGCGGAAATATGGTTCCTTCATGCTCTCCTGGTTCAGTCGCATTAACGTGCTGAAAATGGATGTCATGCCCCGCCTATTATATGTGTTCGAAGCTCTGCCCATTCCAATACCACACTCTTTTTTTGCTCGTGTTCAGACTCAGTTTGGGAGGTTTGTGTGGGGAGTGGCGCGTAGCAGGTTGCACTTCCAGACCCTGACGCGCCGTAAAGTCCGTGGCGGTGCGGGCCTGCCTGATCCTCGCCTATACTACTGTGCGACAGTATTGTTGCACCTCTTTGACTGGCGTTACCGCGGGGCGGACAAGCAATGGGTCTCTATTGAGGCCGACTTGCTTTTGGCCCACCTCCCCTCCCTACCTTGGGTTCCATCTCATTTTCGTCCCAGCGCTATCAGACGCTCCATTCTATCCTCCCACTTCCTCAAGACTTGGGACTCCATAAGTGCGGGTGGCCGCGTAGCCAGGGTCCCGGGCCCCCTCAGCCCTCTGTTCCGAAATCCAATATTCCCTCCGGGTTGCTCCACTGACAAATTCCTTTGCTGGCTGGCCAGGGACGACATTCGCCTACATCAGGTCACAGGCAGCGCTTCCCTTCCCTCTCTGGCACAGTTGCAAGCTTCCCATCCTAATCTCCGTTTGTCTTGGTTAGAATATGGCCAGCTCACTACCTTTATCTGTAAGTTCTCCCTGCTTCCCACGCTCTCATCTTCTCTAACTGACCTGGAGTTTGCCCTTTCCTGGACTGACACCACTCCGCGTGCCCTCTCTGTTCTTTATGGTATCCTCCTCCAGGACACTACACCCGGGCTCCCCTCCTACATTGGCCCCTGGGAATCTGACCTTGGTACCTGCCTCTCCACTGCCGACTGGGATAAGTCCTTCCTGTACACGCATAAACTCCCGTTACCCGCAGGAAAAGAACTATAAAATACTGACCCACTGGTACCGCTGTCCTGACCTCTTGCATAGGATCTACCCTGGTGTTTCTGACCGGTGTTGGCGCTGTGTGTCCAAAAGAGGCACCTTGTATAATATTTGGTGGGAATGCGCTGCCCTCAAGCCCTTTTGGGATGCCGTCTTTGCGCTTTACCCTAAAGTGAGTGGCAGATCTGTCACACTCTCGCCCCAGCTTGCACTTCTCTCCATCATACCAGGGAGGATCTCGGCTGTTAAGAAGGACCTCTTGCGACATTTCCTCACGGCCGCCAGAACAGTCATTCCCAGGCATTGGCGCGGTACTGCCGCACCTACCCCAGTGGAGTTTCTTCAGGAGCTTCTCCTTATCAGGAGAATGGAAGCCCTGGTGGCCGAGGACTCTCCCGACCCCTCTAAATTAGAGTCCCTCTGGCGGCCGTGGGTGATGTTCCAGGAGTCCTCGGAGTTCTCCTCTTTCTTTTCTTGATGTGGGGTTGCTTTGCTCCTCTGTTGGTGCAGAGTCCTGCTGCCCTCCACAACCAAATTTTCTCTTCCATTCCCCCCCCCCCTTGCCCCAGTGTGTCCCCTCTGTCCTAGTTGTGTCTGTGGTTTTGTGCGTCCCGTACACTGTGTTCTCCCTATGACCCCCCTCCCTTTCAACGTTTGTCTTAATCTACTGTTAGGTGGGTGGTCCTGTGGTGGCTCTCTAAAGTTGGATTTTTGCTGTCCCAGCCATCACCCACCTATTGTTACAGTTATTTTAGTTGCCACTGTGTTATTCACTGTCGATTTCCTTATTGTGGGCCTCGCAAGCCCTTCACTTAATCTTTAATCTTTTACTACTGTGCCTTATATATGAACAGGGTGGCTTGGGTGACCCCCCTGTCTTCATTGATACTGATGTTATGGCATTGTACCCCCCTCCCCTTTTATTTCTTCTGTTCCTATTGAAAAACTTTAATAAACTTGATTAAACATAATACTGTGTGCAGGGGCCACTACGGGGCATAATACTATGTGCAGGGGCCACTATGGGGCATAATACCGTGTGCAGGGGCCGCTGCGGGGCATAACACCGTGTGCAGGGGCCGCTGCGGGGCATAACACCGTGTGCAGGGGCCGCTGCGGGGCATAACACCGTGTGCAGGGGCCGCTGCGGGGCATAACTCCGTGTGTAGGGGCCACTGCGGGGCATAACACTGTGTGAAGGGGCCGCTGCGGGGCATAATACCATGTAATAAATACTGTGTGCAGGGGCCGCTGTGGGCCATAATACCATGTGCAGGAGCTGCTGTGGGCCATAAAACCGTGTAATACTGTGTGTATGGACTGCTGTGGAACAATATAGTGTGTGGAAATGGGGCGTTATACTGTGTGGGGGCCAGGAAAGGGGGTGCTATGCTGTCTGGTTCTGCTGCTCCGGGATTTTCTTCTGGCAAAAGTCCCCGCCACACATGACCGCTGAGGTTGCTGACACGGGATGTCACAGTGCTGTGGGGAAGAAAAAACCAGAGCAGCAGGACTGGAACACTCTCGGAAACACTGGAGCACCTTCCCCAGCTTCATATTAAAAAAGTGGTTATCCTGGACAACCCCGTTAATGTGGCACTTGGGCTTTATTAATGGGGCTTTCCAGCTCATTTTTAATGATGATCTATCTCTAGGACAGATCAATAAGAGATCAGTAGACTCCCCCTCTGATCAGCTGTATGTAGGGGCTATGGCGCCTGTTTATATCACACACTGTCTGTTTATAGTGACCGTGTGATGTCATTCCAGCCTTGTCACATAGACGTATATAGGACGAGGCTGTAGTTACATTACAAGGCTGCTATGAGATGAATGACACTATGTAAACAGAGAAGCGGTCACGGTTCTTACACAGATACCACGGTTCATTCAAAAAAGTTTTTGAGCCCCACTGATTTTTTTTTATTAATGACCTGGAAAACCTTTTAATTAGGAAACACCTGTCACATTGATAAGGGGCACTATTTAAGGGGGTACACATGGACATTATTAATATAAAGATGCACTTGGGAGTATTATTCATTATGGAGGGTTATATCATATATTTTATAATTGGGGTAGCAGGATGGGGGCTTTGTGTAGGTGAGGACAATGTGGGTTGGATGCCTGGAAAAGTGAGGAGCCAAAGATGTCTCTGTTGCAAACTTTACAGAGACAAGTCACAGCTGGAAGAAGTGGTCATAGCAGTCCAAAGGGAAGAGAAGGGAAATGTGAACGATTAGTCAGAGACGTCACCTGTAAGTCACAAAATGTTACTGCCCTGTATTCACCTAAATGATAGAGGATAAATACCTGATTGATGGGGGTCTGTCTGCTGAGACCCCCACTGAGCCTGAGAATTGTTTTTTTTTTTTCCCCCACTGGGTGGGAATTCAGCCTGACCGCAGCCATATATAGGCGTGTCGCTTGGTGGATGGACGAACCCGCATGGCTCTCATTCACTTCGATGGGAGTGCCAAAGATACCTGTTTCATAAGTTTGTGTATGTTTATTGCGCGACGAAAGCAGCGTGTGAAGCTAGTAGCATGGGAAACTCAATTTTATTTTATTTTATTTTATGGTGGGGGGGGGGCGCCTTTCTATAGTCCGACTCAGGCAGCAAAGAGGCTAGGTTCACTACTTCATCTAACCCATTAACTGCTTACTTTGCAACCAGTGCGGTGACCAGATGGAAGGTAACGCTGCAGTTGGGATTGCGGGGTGCAAACAGCGCAGACTTGTCACGGTCTCTGGGCACGAGGGTGCAGCGCTGGTGCTGTCCCACGTTACCACCACTGGTACCGGTGATGAGGGGGCTGCACAAATGTTGGTGGTGATTGTTCCCCCGGGGCGCTTCCCCTATACTGTGCCGACTGGTGGTGTTTGGGGCGCCCTGATGTTGTCGGTGCAGAGTCAGACACAGAAACGGTTGTAAAGTTGAACTTTTACTTCCATGGGTGTGGAGGCACAAATGCTTAAACAGTTTCTTCAATACAAAACAACGGGGTACGCCTGGTGACACAGCAAAGTCCTGGGGTGCAGGGTAGACTTGATGAAAGGTGTTCCTAGCCCCTTATACTTCAGTGTTACAGCCCTAAGGTACGTCTGGGCTCCTATTTGGCTCATAGGAGGATGCCCACCATGATACTAGTACATAATATTCCCCACTCACGTTATGTGGTCCTGATAGCTCAGAGTTTCGGGGTGCAATAGTCAGGGTGGCAGGATATTCCACAGGTCTGGCCTTGGCCCCTGGATCCTGTGATACTTGCTATGGAGCACGTGTTCCAGAATGTTCTCTCCACAGTCTCATGCTGACAAGATAATGATGCTTGACTTCCTTCAGGGCGATGGCTAGGCAGACAGGGGACAGGATCTTCTGAATAGCTGGAGTTTGTCAGCTCTCTAACCTTCCTGGGCCTGTCTAGGACTTGAGATTCCTGCACTAAACTCACTACTTTCTTCACAGGACATCACACTTATCTCCTCATCTCCTCCTCCTAACACTCCACACTTCTAACTCCTCACACGCAGGACCTTCCTGCAGGGGTGTTACCATGGGGACCCAGTGATCAGCTGACTCCTCCCCTTTTCCCAGGCGATGTCCTCCCATTGGACATTTGGTTACTATTCAATCCTATGGGAGGTGTAATGCATGTGTGAGGCTCACTAGGTGGCGCTGTGTTGTGTGAGACTCAGGACCCCCTGCTATGTCACACAGGCTATGAAGCAACAGGAAATAATACAATGCACAGAGATCACCCTCAGCCCAGCCATAGCCAGCTCGGGGATGCCACACCAGCATGCTCTGCTTAAGACTGTCAATCGCCCTCAGTGTTGCATTCTGCTCTTCCAGATCTCTAATTCGAGCTTCCAAATGGGCAACATGCCACTATGGTATTCAAATTTCAGGAGGGAATTGATAGAGTAGAAAATAATAAAACTTCACTTTTATTTCTTATATAAATAAAAATAAATATAAAATCGTATTAGAAAGACGAGACTCACTAGTGCTCCCAAGTACTACCATGTGATTAGTGAAAGAGAAGGGATGAGATCACATAAATTGCATATATAGTGTGCACTAATATTTATAGATGCCCAAAGCAGATATTAGCCCTGCTATTTTATTTTCTAATGACCATAATAATGATAGCAACATGAGTCATATAGTTAATAACATTAGTGTCATTTAAAGGGATTGTATGAAGGGTAGCTAAAACAAACAAACAGGGAGGGGTTAAGCAAACAAAACAGGGAGCTAAGACAAACAGACAGGGAGGGGTTCGTTTAGTATTCAGCAAAAGTCCGCATATTGCTTCTCATAACAACTGAGACAGCGTCTACTCTGCCTGAGGTATAAGTATAGTCTGGTGCCTCAAATAAAGCCTCAAATGTATATGGACACACAGTCAGTCAGAACTGTGTGTCATTTGGCACTGAGGATTCACCAGATACACTCCACTGGCAGGTTATAGCGGAATACACCCTCAATAGGGTAATTTTGTCAGCACCCCACAGCCTCCCAGCACTCTTTCCACATACACCTCTATCTGACACCTATAGCACCAGTGGCGTAACTAGGAATGGCTGGGCCCCAAGGCGAACATCTGACATAGGGCCCCCCCCCCCTGGACCGCCCCCTCCCCCCCCCCCGGACCGCCCCCCTCTACCCTCCCCGGACCGCCCCCCTCTAACCCCCCCCCCCCCCCAAAAAAAAACGCATTCCTGCGCACACTATTATGTGCCATAGTGGCCCCTGCACACAGTATCAAGCCCCATAGTGGCCTCTGCACACAGTATCATGCCCCATAGTGGCCCCTGCACACAGTATCATGCCCCATAGTGGCCCCTGCAAACAGTATCATGTCCCATAGTGGCCCCTGCACACAGTATCATGTCCCATAGTGGCCCCTGCACACAGTATCATGTCCCATAGTGGCCCCTGCACATAGTATCATGTCCCATAGTGGCCCCTGCACACAGTATCATGTCCCATAGTGGCCCCTGCACACAGTATCATGCCCCATAGTGGCCCCTGCGCACAGTATTATCCTCCATAGTGGCCCCTGCACACAGTATTATATCCCATAGTGGCCCCTGCACACAGTATTATATCCCATAGTGGCCCCTGCACAAGCTATTATTCCCCATAGTGGCCACTGCACTGAGTATTTTGCCCCATAGTGGCCCCTGCACACACTATTATATGTCCCATTGTGGACCACCCATGAACAATTATTATACTCTGGGGTCTTTTCAGACCCCAGAGTATAATGATCGGAAACCCAGGGGAGGATAGAAACATAAAAAAATAACGTTGCTTACCTATTCCTCGCTTCGGTCCAGTCGCTGCTGCTTCAGCCGCCTTCAATGTTGGTCCAGGCCGACGTCACGTGATGCGGGCAAGGCGTCGCGACGCAAAATGACGTCGGGGACGTCACCAAACAGGCCCGAAGCCTGGAGAAGCGCAGGAGAGGTAAGTACATTGTTTTTTATGTTCCCTTACCTCCGCTGGGCCTCCGAATATTATACTACGGGGTCTGAAAAGACCCCGGAGTATAGCGATAGCAGAGATTGTGGTGTTCGGCCCGCGGCCTCACATACCGATTCCCGATCCTGCTCACAGCCGCCTCCGCAGAATCGGAAGCGCAGGTGGCCGTGAGAGGGACCCCGGGGATCGGTAAGTATATAGGGCCCGTTACCTGCTGGGGTTACTCCAGCAGGTAACGGCCTATTAAAAATAGAAAGCATCGGGGGCCCGCGGGGCCCCCTAATGTCCCGGGCCCTGTGGCAGCTGCAACCGCTGCTACCCTGATAGTTACGCCCCTTTATAGCACACATTTAAAAGTCTCTCCCTAAGTGCTAAAGAGTTAAAATAAAAAATTCCTACGCATTTCACCAGCCATTGCTGGATCATCAGGGGACTAAATCAGTATAACCGCTCAGTCTGAGAGTGAAATAGCAATGGCCCCGGAGTCTCAAGAAAGCCTTCCTTAAAATGGAACTAAGCCCTGCCCACAGGGCATGTCACATGACGTCACGTCCAATCATAATACGGGGGAGGCGGAGCCATATCTGATGCTCCTCCCCTCACATTATTCGTCATCCGAGGTGCTCCTCCCAGGGGCAGGGAAGCTGTCAGTGTCGTCATGGAGACATAGACGTGCGTCTCCTATGTTTACATCGTGCTGTCATCTCTCTGATCCCAATTGTAGGCAGTTGGAGCAGGAAACACAGAAGTCATGCTATCAAGGAATTCATGTGTATTGTCTAATATTATGCTTAAACACATAAAATGCTTAAATGACACTAATGTTATTAACTATATGACTCATGTTGCTATCATTATTATGGTCATTAGAAAATAAAATAGCAGGGCTAATATCTGCTTTGGGCATCTATAACTATTAGTGCACACTATATATGCAATTTATGTGATCTCATCCCTTCTCTTTCACTAATCACATGGTAGCACTTGGGAGCACTAGTGAGTCTCGTCTTTCTAATACGATTTTATATTTATTTTTATTTATATAAGAAATAAAAGTGAAGTTTTATTATTTTCTACTCTATCAATTTCCTCCTTAAATTTAGATATATAAATCCTGATAGAGCTATAGGCAGGGCTGGACCTCCTGTATTCAGACTAACTGGTCTTTAACATTTTATTTATAAAAGTATTGCAGCGAATTATGGCGGGCTTTCTCTCTGATACGCCTGATCTAGCTAAGTGGAGTACAGTAGCACAGACTTTTCAGTCTGTGACAGTAGACAGTCTGTGTCTGTAGACAGTCTTTTCAGAGAAAGAACTATCACAACAATTTTTAACAAATAATGTTAGGGTAGCATTCAAGGAATTAACACATGTATATAAGGACTATATAGTGTCTTGGTGGGAGGTGCAATCTCTTGAGAGTTACATCAAACATGATATAGTACCGAAGGGCTTAAGAATTAATATTAGTCCTGCTGATAGAATTCGAAACTTATCTCTTATGACTAAGTGGGAAAAGGAAGCAACAGAGAGCTCCATTAGGTTTATGAAATTACTTTTGGAAGAAGAGAAGTTGGCCTTTGAATCCAAAAATAAGAAATTAAACGAACTGAGGGAACAGGTTCTTAAATTAAAAACTGACCCTTTATTTCAGCAGAAGGAATCTAACCTTCAACTACAGATTGAGAGATTTCAAACCAATCTTAGTGATAGGAAACACCAACAGTTCGTAAGAGACCTGCAAGATTTCAAGGAGAATAGGGCCTATAGCTTCCTTAAAAAAGATCTTAGAAATAATAAACCTGACAGTGATTTCTCCTCATCTGAAGCTGATCTCTCTGGGAGTGAGAGGGAGACATCATTTTTTTAAACGGGAGTAGGACGCTTTAGGGGCCCTAGGGGTAGAAACAGAACCAGCAAGAGTGGGGTTGTGAATAGTAGAAGCTCATTTCAATCCTCTCCAACTACAAACACAGGGAGTGGTTTTTTATCTCAGGGAATTGCACAAGCCCAGGGCCAATATCCCCTCAGAAATTGAACCCAGAGAGCGACATGAGTAAGATGCAGATAATTAATCTATCTTGTAAAAGATTGACAAAAGCGGAGAAAGATGACCTCTCAAGGGGTTTATCTTTTGTCCCATCAGTAAAATTTGACTTATTTAATTGGACCAAAGATATTGCACTATTTATTAGAAAGCTACAGTGGCATAAGTACCATACCGCCATAAAGAAAAGACAATGCGCCGAACTTAACTTGGAATTGGAGGATTTGGAAGCTGTGCAGGTATTGGCTGGCCTAATGGATGATAATGACTTTGGTCACCTAAGGGCCCCACATACCAATCTAAAACCTCCAAAATGCCACCTCCAAGTGATAATGCCCACATAGAAATTTTTTCGTCTATGGTCAATATGGAACTTGAACAGTTGGCACAATTTAATGATAGATGTAGGGGGCATAATTTGAGCATTGAAGAAAGACGGGCATTGAGAGATCTTGAACTGGACACTAATATTACGATAAAACGGTCCGATAAAGGGGGGAACATAGTAGTGATGGACTCACCGCACTATAGGGAGATGTGTTTGACGTTTTTGTCTGACACAACATTTTATGGGATTATGAGCACTAACCCGACACAGGCCTGTTTGACAGCTTTACAGTCACTGTTACAGAGGGCTTATGAGGAAGGACTGATAGACAAGGATGAGATGGATTTTATGTATCCAAAATTCCCGGTGATGCCTACCTTTTATGCCCTCCCTAAGGTCCACAAAGGGACCAATCCTGTGAAAGGAAGACCAATTGTATCAGGTATTGGTGGCCTCACACGAAACTTGGGAAGCTATATCGATCAAATCTTGAGACCCTTTGTGGAGTCCCTTCCCTCATACATCCGAGACACCTCTGATCTCCTGCTGAAACTAGATGGTATTACTTTAGGGCATGATATGATTCTTGCATCGATTGATGTAGAAGCATTATACACGTCCAACCATCATGAACAGGTGATCAGAGCAGTGGAATATTATCTTCAGATGAGGGACATTAGATTAAGACCACATAATTGGTTTGTCATTGAACTATTGCGTTTCTGCCTGAACAATAACTTTTTCACCTTTGATGGCCACATTTACCACCAGCTCAGGGGCACCGCTATGGGTAGTCCCTGTGCGCCAAGTTATGCAAACTTGCTCCTGGGCTGGTGGGAGGCGGCCATCGTGGGTGCCGATGACCTCAGCCGGTGGCAGGACCATATCTGCCTCTGGCTGAGGTACATCGATGATATCTTTATCCTGTGGCATGGGAATCACACGTCATTCGAGGAGTTTGTGGAGTGTTTGAACTCTAACCCTCTGGACCTAAGGTTTACATCTACCTGGAGTATGAGTGATCTACCATTTCTGGATGTTCTTATTACTAGAGATCATTCAGGAGCAATTCAAACGAAGGTCTACAGGAAAGAGACTGCGACAAACAGTCTCCTTAGGTGGGAGAGTGCCCATCCTGTGGCCCTCAAAAGGGGTATTCCCAAGGGCCAATATCTCCACCTAAGGAGAAACTGTTCAAAATTGTCAACTTTTAAACAGCAGGCAGATGACTTAAGGCTCAGATTTAAGGACCATGGATACCCGTATAACACACTAAAGGGAGCTTTCCAACACGCTATAACATGTGATCAAAGAGAGCTTTTGATCCCAAAGAGACATAGTCAGAACATAAAATCTGATAAGGTAACTAGAATTGTTGGAACTTTTGATAATATGCATCAAGAGACTAGGGAAATACTTGGTAAATATTGGGGGATATTACTCCAGGACGATGATCTGAAAGAGATTTTAGGATCCACCCCCCAGATCACTTATAGACGTGGGAAGAGTTTAAAGGACAGGATGGTTAGGAGTCATTACGTTGCCCCTAAATCAACGGTGAATTGGCTTAGCCAGAAACCTAATGGCACCTTCAGATGTGGCAACTGTATCGCATGTGGAGAGGTGCAAAAACTAAAACAGCAACATGTGCAATTACTGGTGAGGTCTGCCAAATTAACGACTTTATCAACTGTCGTAGTAAAGGAGTGATCTATCTAGCACAGTGCCCCTGTCCGAAAGATTACATAGGTAAGACTAAACATGAATTTAGGGTAAGGATAAGGGAGCACTTTAATGATATTCTCAACCATCGGGACACACCAATAGCTAAACATGCGCATAGCCACCATGACGGACAACCTGAATCCTTCAGATTCATAGGATTGCAACTGATCCGACCACCAGGAAGGGGTGGCAATTGGGATAGACTTCTGTTGCAACATGAATGCAGATGGATTCACCGTTTTAAATCAACATCCCCAGGAGGGATTAACAAATGCTTGTCCTTCGCTTCATTTTTATAATTCCCTGTAATATTTTGGACTTAGGGAATATATACATTCAGGATGGATGCATTATGATGCTGTCTACATGAAACACGTCTTTAGGGGTGAGGGAATAAAAGTATAACCCCCCCCGACATATCTCTTTGAGTATATTTATTATATCTACTATGGCACATACCCTAAATCTGATGACATTATTAGGAATCCTCTTATCCATTTTTATGGTATATTTGTGTGATATATATTTCCTTTGGGAAATGGGAAAATATTGTATCTCATATATGGGCAATTCACTATATAGTGAACATAATATTTAGATCTATGCAGAGTGACTTTCACTCTAGTATTACTATGGTGATCTATGATTCATGACTCTTATGGAGTTTAATGAGGATATGTAATATAGATGGCACCTTGATAAGTGTAAGCTCAGTTGGGAAATTATTGTTCACTGTAGAGGTGAATACGGACCCTGTATACCTCTACTGATGCAATGTACCATCCGGATGTGATATCGGTTGTGCGTCAACATTTATATGTATTGCTGAATTGAGAAGTGCTGGTGTGGTATAGATCAAGCATCTTATGTGTTTAAGCTTAATATTAGACAATACACATGAATTCCTTGATAACATGACTTCTGTGTTTCCTGCTCCAAGTGCCTACAATTAGGATCAGAGAGATGACAGCACGATGTAAACATAGGAGACACGCTTCTATGTCTCCATGACGACACTGACAGCTTCCCTGCCCCTGGGAGGAGCGGGGCTTAGTTCAGTTTTAGGAAAGGCTTTCTTGAGACTCCGGCGCCATTGCTATTTCACTCTCAGACTGAGAGGTTATATTAATTTAGTCCCCTGATGATCCAGCAATGGCTGGTGAAACGTGTAGGGATTTTTTATTTTAACTCTTTAGCACTTAGGGAGAGACTTTTAAATGTGTGCTATAGGTTTCAGATAGAGGTGTATGTGGAAAGGGTGCTGGGAGGCTGTGGGGTGCTGACAAAATTACCCTATTGAGGGTGTATTCCGCTATAACATGCCAGTGGAGTGTATCTGGTGAATCCTCAGTGCCAGGTGACACACAGTTCTGACTGATTGTGTGTCCATATACATTTGAGGCTTTATTTGAGGCACCAGATTATACTTATACCTCAGGCAGAGTAGACGCTGTCTCAGCTGTTATGAGAAGCAATATGCGGACTTTTGCTGAATACTAAACAAACCCCTTCCTTTCTGTCTTAGCTCCCTGTTTTGTTTGCTTAACCCCTCCCTGTTTGTTTGTTTTAGCTACCCTTCATACAATCCCTTTTAATGACACTAAAGTTATTAACTATATGACTCATGTTGCTATCATTATTATGGTCATTAGAAAATAAAATAGCAGGGCTAATATCTGCTTTGGGCATCTATAAATATTAGTGCACACTATATATGCAATTTATGTGATCTCATCCCTTCTCTTTCACTAATCACATGGTAGTACTTGGGAGCACTAGTGAGTCTCGTCTTTCTAATACGATTTTATATTTATTTTTATTTATATAAGAAATAAAAGTGAAGTTTTATTATTTTCTACTCTATCAATTCCCTCCTGAAATTTAGATATATAAATCCTGATAGAGCTATAGGCAGGGTTGGACCTTCTGTATTCAGACTAACTGGTCTTTAACACTATGGTATTCACCCTGGAACCCTTGCTCCAGTAGTGCATACATATAGTAGACTCTGCACTAAAGTAAATTTCCAATCTTGTTAGCAATTTTCTCCATTACAATAAACAGTAAAGCACTAATGTAAGTAACTTACATGTATGTTTAGTTCTGCTTTTAACTCCACTTAGTCAGAAACCACTTATTCAAGCAAGCCCAGCAGTGATCCAGCATACTGATCATCTGTCCTTATGATAGGTCATCAATATCAGATTGATGGTGGTCTGATACCCCGAACCCCCACAGATCATTCGGATAAGTGGAGTTATCCCAGTATAATGTTGAAGGTCTATCCAAAGAATAAGTCATCAATATAGGTATAGTCTCACAAAAGTCACCAGTGTACATTACTACCAAGCTTTACAGCTAAAATTGTTCTAAACAGAGCACAATAATCTGTACCTGTTGGTCTATAAATATTAAGATTTCCTTATTGTTGGTTTCTCTAAGTATGTCATCTGCATTCTAGTCGGATTTAATTAAATCTCTAGGCATATCCTATGTACATGTCCCTAAAGAGGTAGAGTATAATGTAATATAAAAGATTTAGGTCCACTGAGGACACTGATGTTATCTTGTATCACTTTTGCGCAAATAATTTTATGCAATATCTTTCTTTCTCTACCATCTATCTTCTCCCTGCTCATTTATGCAATCTATACTAATATTTATTTTGTCATAGTGTAGGTCCAATACTGTGTGTTACCAACTGTAGACATTCCAGTTGTAAACCTGCACATACATCGGCAAACCAAATCCATTTGGTAGAATACAAAACCATTTATTACACGCTATATCATATGAAGTGACCATTGTAACAACTGTTCTGTGAACACTCCATTGTAAATATTACAGACTGCTGTGAAGGGTATATGGTGTACAGTGAATAAACTTCTTAACTAAATTCTTAGTAATTCTTATATTAACAAATATATTAAAGTGTACCTCCAGTTATAAACAACTTTTTCATAAATTAATAATGCACTTGAATATAAGAAACTTTGTAATATATCTTGTCTTTTCTTTTCCACTTATTAGGCTGCTGCCTCCTCCTTATCTTCAATCAGACTGTTATCTTTGCCTCATTCTGTGCAGTGCAGTGTATTATCTGGAAAATATAGCAGTATCAAAAGAGCTACTGTAACAGGAAGCAGTGGACTCACTGTGCTACCTTCTGGAGGTGTACTGGGATGAGTGACTGCTGACCAGGGACCAGATAGACTCTGGTATGAAACTGTAGAAGGTACAAGCAGAAAGATAGTTGGGAACAGGCTGAAGTTCAGTAACAGACAGTAGACAAACAAGGTGAATAAGCCAAAGGTTCAGGACAGACAGCTCAGGTTCAGAAGTCCAAGACAGGTTCAGGTCATACAGCAGAACAGAATCACAAATGCTTAGCAACAGAAAGTTTAACTCGGTCCACTTGTTTGGCTTCTTCAGAAATCGTTGGAACTGAGACTAATAGATATGGAGACAAGAATGGCATCCGTGGAATTCTCTTTACACAAGAGGTCTCTGAAATGCTGATGTATACAAGTAGAAATGCCAGGGAAATCAGGGCATCAAGGGTCGAGGCAGGTGTCTTCCAGAATGCTGCTACCTGGACATCATTATTCCAGGCGAGCTCAGATCCCAGGGTGCAGAACTGTATGGCATACTGGCCTACAGACCTTTATTTCTGTGATGCAGGCGGAGCAGAGCACAGAAAGCAGAGGAGATGCACTCAGGTTCTCCAAAAACACCATGGAAGGTAGTGAGAAAAACTTGCAGATTTGTGGTAATCAGATCCTCCTGTTCCCATAAAGGGATAACCCAGTTCAAAGCTTCTCCATACAGGAGAGATATTCCCCTTACGTCCAACAGCAGCACAATATGGGGCATCTCTGCCCCTGTGTGCTGGTAGGAAAGGTGGAATTTTTTATTTACATAATTAAGTGATACTCCCCTATAAGAGGCCAAGGAGACCTCCCCTCACTGTGTTTTTTTCTGTCCTGTGTGTTGGACAGGTGGAGGGAGGCTCTTTGTCCTCCCATTTTTTCCTAAGGATTTGGGGGTTAACTACATTTTTGTAAGTTTTTTTCTCTCCTTTCAGCTGTTCATCTTTTTCCTTGGAAGCTTTTACTCCTAAGGCTTCCTTGTTTCTCCCTGCTGCACTCTCTGTCTGTGGCCATTCTGGGCTGGGTGTGCCTGCCCTTGTCTGATCTCAGGCTGAGATGTTGTTGGCTAGGCAGGCTGTGGATTCAGTATTTATCTTTTTATGAACTTAGAAGCTGTATTGCGGGGTTAAAATAAACCTCTATGCATCTCCTGGCCTGGCTGAGCTCTTCAGCAGAGTTTATGTTTCAGGTGTTTGTGCTCAGTTTCAACTGATGACAGCGTTTCAGACACAAATTCCCTACACTGCCTTTCTGTTGCAGTTATGGTTCTATTCCAGTGTGCCACAAAGACACACCGCACTTCCTATAGCAGTGGCATTAAAGCGAAGAAGGAGAAAAAGTTTTTTTAAACCGGGGGAAGTGATTTTGTCACTTCAGGTTCCGGAACCCTTTTGCAGGTCCTGTTTTCCTGGATCCCTTTTTTCTGTTACATTTCTGTAGCCTTCTCCCAGTAGCGCTGGATTGCGCTGCCGGACTAGTTTAGGCCATTCTCTTTACCACTGTGCGGTATTGAAGACACTGTTGATAAGGGTCTCTTAAAAAGTTGTGTATAAGTTTTATGGGTAAGTATGGTCTTCTCCCTACTTATTTAAACCTTCTTCCTAAGTTGGTCTCTCTGATAGGCTGTACATTTTTTTTTTCATACTGTTCTCACTGCTTTCGGAGGCAGCGGCGACTTAATGAGGGAAAGGTCCTCTAAGCTGAAACATTTTGCTTATACAGAGTGCGACATCCCTCTGCCTGATGGTACGATTACACTCGCTTTCGCCAATGCCGTGGGACCCCATCTGAGGATTTATCCATTCATGACGTAATTATGTGGGTCAAGGAGCAGGATAGAAATCCGGAACTTGATTTCTCAAGAAGCTTCATACTGAGAGACATCCTCAGTCACTTCCATCAGAAGAGGAATTTCACATACTCAATGTGATGCACTCGTGTGATGAAGACACTTCGCTAAATCCCAGCAGGCCTCTTGGTAAGGATGCCTAGGCTGCTGAAGTCCATCTGGTCAGCGACCGTGATGTTGAAATTGGGGAAGCTTCTAGCTCCACCTATAAGGGGCCTAGGGCCTTCAAAGTGGATGCGACACTGGATAAAGCTTTGACAGGCAATCTCCAGATCTCTATACATAGTCGCTTGGAGTGTACCCTTAGGAAGGCTTAATCCTCGGCCTCTGCTCAGGCTTCTGTGGACATCGCCTCCAATGATGTGAGCGAATAAGAGAGTATCCGTACACCAGGTCAAGATGCCTGCCAAATCTAGGGCCTTCTCTACAGCTGCTAGAAGGCCATTATGGTTGAAACCTCGGGGAGCGGACAATGCGTCGAAGTATATCGTATGCTCCCTACCCTTGAGCTGAGTAAACATTTTAACAGAGGCCTGGACGACATCATGGAAGGTCTTGTGATCAAAAGGATAAGTGCCTTTGGCAGTCTTTTAAAGGGAAAGCAGAACCTTCTGGCCGGGGCAGAAGTTATCAGCGCATCTGCCTCAATCTACGTTCCAATATCAGAGGTGTGCTAGATATCATCCCAGAGGGGCTGGACGTAAGTTCCCCAAGGAAGGGGACAGAAAGAAGCCTGGCTTTGACGCCAACTTTTCGCCTCCTGTGGCGGCAAGTACTCTTGTTGGGGGATGTCTCTCCCATTTTTTCTCTCCTTCTGGCAGGAGAAGATACAAGAACTTTGGTCTTCCAGATAAGTACAGCAGGGTTATGCAGACGAATTCTTCGCCCAGCTCAAGACAGATTCTCGCAACCCGTTCACTTCCTGCACTGGAGCAGGTTATACTGGAAACTTCCATTCTGGAATACCTGGGCAGTGGGGCCTTAGGAAAGGTCCCCCTCAGAAGAAGGTTTGGCATCTACTCTCCAGACTTCCCGCTACCAATATATGTTATAGACCTAATATATCTAAGTCTCTTCATAAAGAAGAGCATTTCCAAAGGGACACCAGGAAGTTGGTCACATCCTTTCTGCAAAGTAATGTTCTTGTCACTCTCAACGTAAAGGATGTGTACTTACAAGTTCCAGTTATCCTCCTCACAGAAGGTATCTGAGAATTGCTGTATCAATTGCCGCCCACATGTGACATTTCCAGTTTGTGGCCCTGCCCTTCGGCATTTCCTCGGCTCCCCACACCTTTACCTATGTGGTGGCTCCAGTAACAACCGCACTTAGACTTCAAGGTCTGTTCATAGTGCCATATTTGGACAACTGGCTAATAAAAGCCTAGTCAGAAACCATCCTGCTCCAGCAGCTGCAGACAACTGTGTCTTTTTTCCAGCATCCAGGCTAATAACCGGGAGAAGTCAGAGGTGATTCCTTCCACACGGAGGAAGGTTCATTCTGACTCTGTCCGCCTAGAAATTTCTTTAACTCCGATAAGGAGAGAAAAGATAATCAGAGCTCTTCCGATAGGGTGGCTCAGTGGTTTCCTCCTGGGTCTCCGGATTCCTCCCATACTCCTAAGACATACTGATAGGGAATGTAGATTATAAGTCCTATATGGGACAATGCCCTATATCTGTCAATGTCCGTGAAGGCGCTGTGGAATATGATGGCGCTATACAGGTTACCATAATAAATAATAATACTGTATCTTCTCAAGACACGTCGGATGTTCATAAGAACAATTATGAGAGTCCTGGCCTCATGTCAGCCTTAGCCAATTCAGTCCCTTGGACTTTATGGCATATGCGTCCCCTCCAGTCGAAAGTACTAGGGGTCTGAAATCATAGCCCTCTGAGTCTTGACAAGAGGATCAGACTTTCTCCCAGAACCCGTCTTTCTCTCAATTGGTGATACACCTGAAAGTTGGATGTCCACGGTCCAACCTCTTTGGACCCTGTTGATCAATGCATCCTTTTCAGGATGAGGAGCCCAACTGTACGAGAAAACCATACAAGGAGTCTGGAGCAGGCTAGAAAGGATGACATCATCCATCTGTAGGGAACTCAGAGCAGTTTACCTGGCACTCCTCCATTCTTCTCCTCTTCTCAGAGGAAGAGCTGTCAAGATCCAGTCAGTCAACATGGTGACTGTAATAAACAGGAAGGCATCAGATAATTCTCCCTCCTCAGGGAGGCAGGTCTGATTTTCACCTGGGCAGAGAAAGATCTGACCCATCTCTCCGCAGTTTACATCAAGGGCTCCTTGAACATAGTAGCGGATCAGTTGAGTCGGGGTCTTACCATATCAGGAGAATGGTCTCTCCATCAAGAGTGTTCCACCAGATCACCCTGAAGTGGGGTCTTCCAGAAGTAGACCTTATGGTGCCCAGACTCAATGCCAAGGTAGAGACGTTCTGCTTACTGCATCAGCAGGACTATCCCTTGGCAGTGGATGCCCTGTCCATCCCTTGGAGGTTCAGGCTGGCATACATCTTCCCTCCACTTTCCATGATACCAAGGGTATTGATGAAAGTCAGACAGGACCAAGCCTCTGTGATAACCAAAAGAGCTTGGTGTTCCCAACTCATGCTCATGAGTCGAAGTATCTATTCAAGGCTTCCCCCAATCCAGAACCTGGTTTCCCAAAGAACTCAGAAGTGCCAGGATCTGAGGAGATTCAACCTGACAGCCTGAAGGTTGCTCAGTCCCTAGTGGACTGTCAGAAGTCGTCCTGAAGACCTTTTTTTCTGTGCAAGAGCAGAATCCACCAATAAAAGATATCCTAGGATAGGTATTGTCTTCAAGGAGTGGTTCTCCAGACAGGAAGTGAATAGTTCGAATCCTTCTATGAGAATGATTCAGAATTTTCTTCAGGACCGCTTGGATAAGGGCCTTTCCCCTGCCACACTGAAGGTACAGGTTTCAGCCCTATCCACCTGCTTAAGCAAAAGATTGTCTCAGAACCCCTTAATTCCCAGAATTTCTTAAGGGTGCTATGAGACTTAGGTAAGTGGTTGCAGTTCCCGTATCCACAGTTCCTTCTTGCCTTTGCGGCCTTCCATTGGAACCATTTGAGAAGGTGGATCTTAAGTTTCTGGCTTGCAAACCATCTTTTGCTGGCTATCACCTCAACTAAAAGAATATGAGAGTTGCCGGTGTTTTTTTTTTTTTTTTGAAGAGCCATATATTTTTTTCATTAAGGTCCAGCTCAGATTTCTTCCTAGGTTTAACCCTAAGGTGCCCTCTCAGGCTAATATTAACCAGGTGGTCTCCTTACCAGTTTTCTTCCCCAGTTCCTTCCTCCAAGGAAGGGGGAAAATTCCATATTCTGTATATAGTATGGTGTCTCCAAAATTTATCTTCTGCGTACATAGTCAGTCAGAAGATGGGAAAAGTCTCTTAATTTAAATTTCTTTTACTTGGGTTAACGCCCAAGTTTATCAAAGGGCTGTGTCGGCCTCCTGGGCTGAGAGTCGGTCTTGCTTTTTGAGCAGTTTGTGCAGCCGTTTTTGGTCACCACCAACTAACCTTTGTTAAACACTATCAGTTAGATGTCCATAGTTCAGAGGCTACTGCCTTTGGACATTCATACGTTACTGTAGTGAGTGAGAACCCTCCCTAGGGTATCTACTTGCTACGTCCCCATATTGTGCTGCTGTTGGATGTAAGGGGAATCGTTCATTATGTAGATAATCTGTTTTGCCTTAGTCCGAACAGCAGCACAAGCTCCCCCCCCCCCCCCTCCTTTAGGAAGGATTGTTGTTTTTTTCTTTTATTCTTTATAGCTAACACAGTGAGGGGAGGTCTCCTTGGCCTCTTATAGGGGAGTATCACTTAATTATGTAAATTTAAAATTCCGCCTGTCCTACCAGCACACAGGGGCAGAGATACCCCATATTGTGCTGCTGTTCAGACTAAGGGAAAACAGATTATCTACATAATCAACGATTATGAAAACAACCTCAGCTCTATAAGATGGAAACAGGTGTGCATGCAGATCAAAGTGGATGGTGCACTGATTCAAGAATCCACAGCAGGACTTAGAACTTCCATTATAAAGAGAAAGCAGAGGCAGCTGGATACTAGAACTGCTGTAGTGTGAACTGGGTGCTAGTTGATGAACAGGCAGAGGAACAGTCTGAGGTGCTGCAACATGAAGAGTTTATGGCAGCAGTATAACCATGTTGTCCAGATCTGTGATAACATTCATGGCTTGCATCAGAACCTGAGGCGTCATAAGCAGAGTTTTGGACTTGGGCATAGTTCAGAGGGCTGAGCAGACTAAAATAGGCGGAAGCCATGAGGGATTGACTCAGGAGTCCACACAGGTTTTCCAGCAGCCTCTTGCTCCTCCTCTCCTCTTCATAGACTCGTATGTAGAAAGTAACTTGGCCTTAAAAGTGAAGAAGGAAACATATTTCTTTAACCTCTTCATTCCACAGCCACATGATGGCTTATTGTTTGCGAAACAAATTGTAATGGCATTATTCAATATCTTGTACAATGTACTGGGAAGCTGGAAAAAAATTCAGAATGTGATGGAATTGGAAAAAAACGCATTTGCACCAATTTCTTATGGGTTTAATTTTTATGGCATTCACTATGTGGTAAAAATGACATGTTAACTGTATTCTGTGGGTGAGTACAATCACGGTGATACCAAATTTGTATAGTATTTGTAATGTTTTGACACCTTTTAAAAAATTAAACCTTTGCAAAATAGAAAAAAAAAATTTGTGTTTCCATATTGTGACACCTTTAACTTTTTATATTTATGTGTATGGAGTTGGGTAAGCCATACATTTATGCAGGACAAGATGGCTTTTTTATTGATACCATTTTGGGGAAAGTCTGATAGTTTGATCACTTTTGTTCCATTTTTTTATAGGAGGCAAAAAGTTGAAAAAAAAAAGCTATTTGGCCATTTTTATTTTTTCCCCAGCTACCGAATGGGATAAATATTTTAATAGTTTGGACATTTTGGAGCACAGGGATACCTAAAGTGTTTATGTTTACTTTCGTTTATTTATTTTTATATGTGATCTAGGGAAAGGGGATTTATTTAAACTTTTATATTTTTTAGGTTTTTTTAAGACTTTAAAAAACTTTCTTTTACTTTTATTTTCAGAGCCCCTATGGACCTTGAACCCTAGGGGTTCGGATCGCTCATAGTATTCACTGCAATACATTAGTAAAATCCCATGGCTTCTACTACACGCTGCCTCTGGCAGGTTGGTGATTGAGTAAAGATGGCAGCGACCATGGCTCCCTGCGCACTTTAGATGCTGCGGTCGCGTTTGACCGCGACATCTAAAGTGTTAACAGATGCAATCAGTGCACCCGCCATGTGTGGAGAGAGCTCAGCTCCTGAGCTCTCTCCATACACCCCTTCACACCCAATCACGTACATGTACATGATCTTGTGTGAAGGGGTTAATATTACAAGATTTCTTATATTCACCTGTACTATTCATTCATACAACATATACAGTACTGGCCAAAAGTATTGGCACCCCTGCAATTCTGTCAGATAATACTCAATTTCATCCAGAAAATGATTGCAATCACAAATGCTTTGGTAATAATATCTTCATTGAATTTGTCTTCAATGGAAAACCACAAAAAGAATTGTCAAAAAGCCAAATTGGATATAATTCCACACCAAACATAAAAAAGTGGGTGGACAAAAGTATTGGCACCCTTTGAAAAATCATGTGATGCGTCTCTAATTTGTGTAATTAACAGCACCTGTTACTTACCTGTGGCACATAACAGGTGGTGGCAATAACTAAATCACACTTGCAGCCAGTTGAAATGGATTAAAGTTGACTCAACCTCTGTCCTGTGTCCTTGAGTGTACCACATTGAGCATGGAGAAAAGAAAGAAGACCAAAGAACTGTCTGAGGACTTGAGAAGCAAAATTGTGAGGAAGCATGAGCAATCTCAAGGCTACAAGTCCATCTCCAAAGACCTGAATGTTCCTGTGTCTACCGTGCACAGTGTCATCAAGAAGTTTAAAGCCCATGGCACTGTGGCTAACCTCCCTAGATGTGGACGGAAAAGAAAAATTGACGAGAGATTTCAACGAAAGATTGTGCGGATGGTGGCTAAAGAACCTCGACTAACATCCAAACAAGTTCTAGCTGCCCTGAAGTCCGAGGGTACAACAGTGTCAACCCGTACTATCCGTCGGCGTCTGAATGAAAAGGGACTCTATGGTAGGATACCCAGGAAGACCCCACTTCTGACCCAGAGACATAAAAAAGCCAGGTTGGAGTTTGCCAAAACTTACCTGAGAAAGCCAAAAACTTTTTGGAAGAATGTTCTCTGGTCAGATGAGACAAAAGTAGAGCTTTTTGGGAAAAGGCATCAACATAGAGTTTACAGGGAAAAAAAAGAGGCCTTCAAAGAAAAGAACACGGTCCCTACAGTCAAACATGACGGAGGTTCCCTGATGTTTTGGGGTTGCTTTGCTGCCTCTGGCACTGGACTGCTTGACCGTGTGCATGGCATTATGAAGTCTGAAGACTACCAACAAATTTTGCAGCATAATGTAGGGCCCAGTGTGAGAAAGCTAGGTCTCCCGCAGAGGTCATGGGTCTTCCAGCAGGACAATGACCCAAAACACACTTCAAAAAACACTAGAAAATGGTTTGAGAGAAAGCACCGGAGACTTCTAAAGTGGCCAGCAATGAGTCCAGACCTGAATCCCATAGAACACCTGTGGAGAGATCTCAAAATGGCAGTTTGGAGAAGGCACCCTTCAAATCTCAGGGACCTGGAGAAATTTGCCAAAGAAGAATGGTCTAAAATTCCAGCAGAGCATTGTAAGAAACTCATTGATGGTTACCGGAAGCGGTTGTTCGCAGTTATTTTATCTAAAGGTTGTGCTACCAAGTATTAGGCTGAGGGTGCCAATACTTTTGTCCGGTCCATTTTTGGAGTTTTGTGTAAAATGATCAATGATTTGACTTTTTTTTCATTCTCTTTTGTGTTTTTTCATTGCAAGCAAAATAAATGAAGATATTATTACCAAAGCATTTGTGATTGCAATCATTTTCTGGAAGAAATTGAGTATTATCTGACAGAATTGCAGGGGTGCCAATACTTTTGGCCAGCACTGTATACACGGTGTGCAGAATTATTAGGCAAATGAGTATTTTGATCGCATCATCCTTTTTATACATGTTGTCCTACTCCAAGCTGTATAGGCTTGAAAGCCAACTACCAATTAAGTAAATCTGGTGATGTGCATCTCTGTAATGAGGAGGGGTGTGATCTAATGACATCAACACCCAATATAAGGTGTGCTTAATTATTAGGCAACTTCCTTTCCTTTGGCAAAATGGGTCAGAAGAGAGATTTGACGGACTCTGAAAAGTCAAAAATTGTGAGATGTCTTGCAGAGGGATACAGCAGTCTTGAAATTGCCAAACTTTTGAAGCATGATCACCGAACAATCAAGCGTTTCATGGCAAATAGCCAACAGGGTCGCAAGAAGGGTGTTGAAAAAAAAAAGGCGCAAAATAACTGCTAATGAATTGAGGAAAATCAAGTGTGAAGCTGCCAAGATGCCATTAGCCACCAGTTTAGCCATATTTCAGAGCTGCAACATTACTGGAGTATCAAAAAGCACAAGGTGTGTGATACTCAGGGACATGGCCAAGGTAAGGAAGGCTGAAAAACGACCACCTTTGAACAAGAAACATAAGATAAAACGTCAAGACTGGGGCAAGAAATATCTTAAGACTGATTTTTCAAAGGTTTTATGGACTGATGAAATGAGAGTGACTCTTGATGGGCCAGATGGATGGGCCCGAGGCTGGATCAGTAAAGGGCAGAGACCTCCACTCCGACTCAGACGCCAGCAAGGTGGAGGTGGGGTACTGGTATGGGCTGGTATCATCAAAGATGAACTTGTGGGACCTTTTCGGGTGGAGGATGGAGTGAAGCTAAACTCCCAGACCTACTGCCAGTTTCTGGAAGACACCTTCTTCAAGCAGTGGTACAGGAAGAAGTCGGTATCGTTCAAGAAAAACATGATTTTCATGCAGGACAATGCTCCATCACATGCATCCAAATACTCCACAGCGTGGCTGGCCAGTAAAGGTCTAAAAGAAGAAAAAATAATGACATGGCCCCCTTGTTCACCTGATCTGAACCCCATAGAAAACCTGTGGTCCCTCATAAAATGTGAGATCTACAGGGAGGGAAAACAGTACACCTCTCTGAACAGTGTCTGGGAGGCTGTGGTGGCTGCTGCACGCAATGTTGATCGTAAACAGAGCAAGCAACTGACAGAATCTATGGATGGAAGGCTTTTGAGTGTCATCATAAAGAAAGGTGGCTATATTGGTCACTGATTTGTTTTTGAATGTCAGAAATGTTTATTTCTAAATTTTCTGTTGTTGTATTGGTTTACCTGGTGAAAATAAACAAGTGAGATGGGTATATATTTGGTTTTTATTAAGTTGCCTAATAATTCTGCACAGTAATAGTTACCTGCACAAACAGATATCCTCCTAAAATAGCCAAATCTAAAAAAACCCCACTCCAACTTCCAAAAATATTAAGCTTTGATATTTATGAGTCTTTTGGGTTGATTGAGAACATAGTTGTTGTTCAATAATAAAAATAATCATCTCAAATACAACTTGCCTAATAATTCTGCACACAGTGTAGTATAATATTGAAATGTATACTCTAGGCAAAACTGATACCCTTACAGGTGCATCTCAATAAATTAGAATATCTTTGAAACGTTTATTTCTTTCAGTAATTGAATTAAAAAAGTGACCTCCTATATTTTCTAGATTCTTTACATACAGAGTGTTCTATTTCAAGTGTTTTATTTCTGTAAATGTTGATTATGGATTACAGGTAATGAAAACCCAAATCTAAGAAAATTAGAATATTGTAAAAAAGTTCAGTATTGTAAATTCAGTGTGTCACCTGCCAAGGTTTCCTAAGACTTTAAATGGTCCCTCAGTCTGGTTCAGTAGGACACACAATCATGGAAGACTGCTGAGTATGAATTGAATTACTGAGTTACTGAAATGAATGAACGTTTCAAAAATATTCTAATTTATTGAGATGCGTCTGTATGTATAGTGCAGGGCCTATGACAGAGGGATTCAAAGAACACCAAAGAGAAAATCCCTCGTGAACACTTGCATGCACTTCCCCTTAGGCCCTGGATATGTATTGCACACTGTATCAATTTTGCTTTTAACCTTCCGTTAAACTCAGTGCTTTGAATGTAAGCGTGTATTTGTACTTCCAAGGCAGATTATCTTTTCTCCTGATGCCAATTACTAATAATTTTTCAATTTCAGGTTCCACAACTTGTTCAATGGGCATATTGTTAGAAGAATATAGATTGATACTTAGAAAGTTAAACCTGATGCTGTATTTTCTATGGGAGCAAGAATTGGAAATCAAGAGCACAACACCCTCGAAATAGTTTCTTGTTTTCAGAAAAAGACATGGCTTATGAACTATTGTACTATATGTCTTAGTCCATGACACAGTTTCATATCCAGAATAATAATTTTCTATAGTTCTGTTTGCATATGCAGATTGTGTTTCACAAATGCATAACTGAAGGTCAACAGCAGGATCTGCACATTGCTTATATACACTGAAGGGGGTCAGTCTGCTATAGCCTAGGAACCGTAGTCCCTCTTTCTGGGATGCTGAACCAAACAGCACAGCAACTGTGAACCTCTCATCACCATGTCTTGTTTTATATAGTGGCAGGGTATGAAGCTCCATCAGAACAGTCATGTCACTAGCACCTTCCTCTGTGCTGATTTTTACATCAGTAAATCTAGTGGCAATAAGTTTATGACATGATTTGCCACTATTACTTCTCTGTTCAGTAATCCTCATATTCATGTAACTCAAAGCAAATTCTGCAAATAATGCATAATAGGAAGAATTTTTCTCCATCTTATAGGAATCTTGACAAATGCACAGATTTGGGTGTATCCTTGGTATATCTTTACATGTCCTAGATTTAGAAACTGGACTGAGCAGGCCATCACTGTTTACCAGGGATCTTGGGGGCTGTAATGGAGTCTGTTCTATTGAAGAAAGAAGGCCCAATAAAGTATAATGTACATCAAGAAGGCTAACTAGTCTTTTTTGATTTTCTTGGAGTGCCTTCATCTTTGCATCTCCTAAGATTCGGGAGACACTATCTGGGACAATCACAAACAGAGAAGGGTGGAAAATTTCCACATAGAATTCTAGAGATGTTGAAAGAAATTGGCTATATGTATTGCCATGGTCAGAAAGAATGAAAGATATTGTGTTTTCCTGATGCGCCAAAAAGGAGACGTGTTCAGCTAGATCCCTGTCCATTTGCTTTATCCTAATGCCTGTGTTCTCATGTGCTGTGTCTAGCATCATGAATGTGAATGTTGGCCTATGTAGCCTTAAGAAACGCTTTATAAAATACTCCATGTACTGAAAAAGATAGGTGTGCTGATGGATGCCATTGTAGCAGATAGAAGCTGGGCCATGAAACTGATTCTTTACTCTGTTCGCTCTAAGAATTAAACAACTGCTGTAGGTAACATCTATGCGATCTATACCAGCTCTGTGAATAGCTTCATTAAATAGTTTTACCCTGTCCGGAAAAGGGGCAGATAAATTCATTGCCCCTTGTTCTTTAACAAGACCCCATTCATAAAGCCAGCACATGTCCTCAACATATAGAGTCTCATAGCCAAAGTCCCTAAATTTTCCAAGGGTTTCATTGATGGCCACAGTATGAGGAGTCTGTTCTAAAGCATCAAGCAGGGGCAGCAAATTTTTGTCACCTCCAAAAAGTACTTGAAGTGATTCAAATGTTCGGCTCTTAATCCCTTGAAAGAGCTCAAAATCAAATACGTGACCATTTGTAAAATACTCTTCATTCAGGTTTCTGAATTCTGCAATAGTCCTTGGCAAAGACCTATAAAAATGATGCCGGGAAATGGAATCCAATAACAAAATATTAATATTTAATAACGACCTATTGCTTTGTGTACTTTGCAGCTGCCTTCTTGTTTGTAGAACAGGTGGTAAGATAAGGAGTTGTGAAATAAAGACTCCAGCAGTGTTAGTACACTGAATTAAGCAAAATCCATTATGTGGAAACTGGTAGTCTACAAGCAACTTAGAATTGATGAAATTTTCTACTTCATCTGTTGATTTTAGTTTGTGCCACATATATTTTCCAATCTCAGAGTTATATAATCCAATAGATATGTAGGAGAACTTCTTGCAGATATCATGGCGGCAAACGACATAGGGCTGCCTTGGATTTGAAAGCTAAGGAGATAAGAAATAAATTAGAACATTAATAGCATTGAAATACCTTATATTTTTATGCAAAAAAAAAAATATATGTTAAAGGGCTCCTGAGCAGGTGCCATGGCCAAGTTGTAAATAGTAGGACATGGTGCAGTAACTTACACAGTTCCATGATGTATTATTGTGTCATGGTGATGGAAGTGATTAAAGTGAACCTATTACATGGAAGCTACAGCACAATCTACCAGCAACAGATTGATATAAATTGTAAGAAAAGATTAATTATAAACTGTCATTTATAGCTCTGCTCTTCTATGAATTGAAACAGGCATCTAGGGCAATCCCACAAAGTGACTGACAACACTCTGTTATGATTGTGCATACAAAAATAGCTCTCTGTTACCTGTATCCAACTTGATGCTAGTGAAAAATGAGACATTTTGATGCATTTGGCGCATTTGTTTGAGATATTTCTGACTTGCTAAACAAGTTAGAGTGGCTTAAATGAGAAGATGTTTCAAATTGTGTGAAAATTTTGTTTGAAAATTTAAAAAGTAGGCCAAAAATACATTATATGAACTTACACTTGACAGTCTAAGTTTACACTATAAGTAAATATGAGCAAAATCATTTCATTGAAACAATTAGATTTCTGAAGAGCACTGTAAACTTCTACTGCTACGTCACTTTTAAAGTAATTGTTGTGTTAGATCTTCACAATGTGAAGTTGGTGAAATCCTCTTCATATTGGTTAACCAGTCAGGAAAGATATGCTCAGGCCTATCCCTGTATATGAAGTATTGCTCTGCCTTATCTACAGGCCTCAATTCCCAATGAACAAGTAAAATAGTGTTGATCCCTTTGTAAGGACACTGCATGGTCATGGCCTGGGAGTAGACGAGGGAAGAAAAGTGTAGCAGACTGTGCTTTTCAATAATGCAAAAAAAGAGACGTATACTTTTTTTTTTTTTTTAACCTTGAAGTGTATGTAAAATGCATTCTTATTTGGCATACTTTTTCTTTTAAGCAGAAGCACAAGTTGTGACGTGAACATAGCCTACTTGAGAGAACCCAATTAAGGCTGGATTCACACCAGCGCTTGCTTTCTGTTGTGGTAGTCTGTCTCCCATTCCACTTGAAAAACTCAGAAAGAAAAATTCTGCAATATGACCTCAAGAATGGAAACCCGAGTGCAAGTGTGAACCTTGAGTTACACAAATAAAATGTCATCCCACCCGTAACAGCAGGAGAGAAAACATGTCAAACACCACTCTAAAGCGCCCATGGCAAGTTATACAAAGGGAAGAGCACATTACATACTGTGTAACACACCATACAGGGCTCCAGTAAACACTTATGGATACCCTGCAGGGGGTTACATAGTGGAAAACGAAATCAAATGACTGAATGAGTCCAATCTCTGATGGAAACATATCCTGATGAAGTGACTTTCTGGATACTCAATAATACAATGTTCTATACTTCCAGACATACTGATCTAGTGTTCAGTCCATGGTCATTAAAGTGGTTGCCCCACATTACTGTGCTAGATCATGCAGAACGTAATTGTTTCATCTGCATCATTTCAAAGCATGTTGAAATCGATGGCAGTCAATGGAGGACACTATAATAAACTGATATCATTACTGAAAGGAAATGGCACACCCTATTCTTTAAACCTGGAGAGCTTTTAACTTTTGAAAGAAGGATGAAAGGGAGTTTATTCAAAGTGACAAGGTTTTGCTCCCTTTTTGCCAGAGAAGTAGCGGTGCATAATGTCAATACACCCTGACATATGACAGACTGGGGGATGCAGCACACCATATAAGAGAATTTCATAGTACTTTTTAGCATGGAGCTATGTGATCCATATTCATCTTACCTTGCAGATAATATATGTGGGTTGATGGGTGCAATTTGCTGGCTCTTCTCTAAAAATAGTATTCATTAATCTGCAAGATCCAGGAAGAAACTCTGCTCTTTTGCAGGATGCTTCATGTGAGGTGCTTCTATTCAGCATCAACTGAAATACAGGGCATTTGTCATACGCATCTCTGCTTTTCTCATCGCTGTTGGAATTTTGTATATGTGAATTTATTATCTAGCAAAAGACAAGCACATATATTAGTGTTAGTGAGCACAGATTGCACCACAATATTTTGAATCAAGTAACCTTTGAAAATACATGATTTCTTAACAAATAGAATCTGTAAATGAACAAACCTTTTTCATAAGTAACTCATTTACTAGGTACAATTGCATTAATCAAACTGGCCCATTTTCTGGCATAGTTAGGTGCGGATGTGGCTCATCTCTGGCATATGGCTCTTTTCTTGCGCCAAAGACAAGCCACTGTGTGGGTTCTGGGCCCTGGGCACCACTTTATTTTTTTAAAGTGGGCAGAGCAGGGCAAAGACCAAGGTGTTTTGAAATGGGGACGCCTCTCTGCGAGAAATTTACTATAACTCACACCAGAAAACTGTCATGAGCTATACCTGAAATCTATTGCAGTTCCCGACTGGCGTACATTTCATTTCTGGTGCATGGGTGGTGCTGGAGACTCTTAATAGTAATTCAGGCACATTTTCCAGCCAGTGGGGGAATTGAATTGCATTGGCATACAAAACGCCAGTCTTAATAAATTCTCCACATTGGGTCCACCATCTTATTGCATTTGACAGAATTCCTAAAAGATCATCACAAGGTCATCAAGCTGTTACTGGCTACGAAAGCTAAACATGAATCCTAGGCAATTGACTTTGGTACCATCTATAAATTCAGGGTGCAACTGTATTCACTAGTTTACTTCTTATGAGGGCTGGATTATAGGGGGGACATATTTTTCCAGGTGTCTTCACCACCCAGGCGGCTGCAACTACCCAGTTCATACCACCGAAACCCCCACTGATCACAAGAAAATTCCCCTTTACATAGAGCAACAGTTGTGCATGTTGGCTGTTGCTTCATTCAGCTCATTTGGACTGCAAGAGATAGGTAAACACTGTAATCTGTTATTTTTTTCCATTCCCATTGTTGCATGGAGTAGCAGAGTACATTTGCAACTGCTAATCTGTTTTTGATGATTTTGTACATCATTGTGTTCGTATTGATACTTGACTGTCTGAGCAGAGGCAAGTACAGTGGAGTTCTACCTGGCCTCGTAATAATCGGTACTTATCTGTTCCACCTTCCACTTCCAGATACTCTGAAACTAGGAAATACTCTGAAGCTGATGCTGAAGCTATACAGATTGACAGTATACAAAAACATGAAAGTGCCGATAGAAGGGAACGCAGACTGCGGGAAAATCAATGCTTTTATTGTGGTAAACCTGATCACTTTCTCAGTGATTGTCCAAGTCGTCGACAAAAGTCAGTGGCGGTTATAGCGGATCTTGACCTATCCGAGGATGAATCAGTATCTTCTGAACCATTGCCACCAGTGAATGCAGTCATCCGCTCAATCTCTTCGATAGCACCTAACTTTAAGAAGGAAAGAAAGGACTCTCATTGCTTCATTTCCATCAGGTTTCATACCGCCTGTTTCGTACAGCAGTGGATATCTACCTCTGCCATGGTGGACTCTGGAGCAAATGGAAATTTTATGGACATTGCTTTTGCTAATAAGCATGGAGTAAAAATTCAGGAGAGACTTTTATCAATTCTGATGGAAACCGTTGATGGGTCCCACTGAACTCAGGCCCAATTAATCAAGAGACTGAACCCTTGGAGATAATTATGGACCTTATCACCAAGAGGTTTTATCTTTCTTACTAATTTCATCTCCACATTTTCCAATCATCTTGGGACTTCCATGGCTGAAAACTCAGAACCCTCAGATCAACTGGGAAACCAAAGTAGTGTCCTTCCTACCAGAGGTTCACTCAGAACAGACTTTATCTAAACTGCCATCTATGTATAAAGAATTTGCTGATGTTTGTGATAAAAAGAATACTGACAAGTTGCCCCCACACCAACCTTATGACTGTCCCGTTGAGCTGTTGCCTTGGGCAGCTACACCTTTTGGAAGCATATATCCATTGTCAGAGCCTGAACCGAAAGCACTTAAAGAATACAGATGAAAATTCAGCTAAAGGATTTATTCGCCCATCTACTTTACCAGCAGGTGCTCAATGCTCTCATAGGCCACTATTATGTTGTGTTCTTTATGTTTTATATGGTTTGTTGTTACTTGCTCAGGAATGTGCTAAGAACACAAGAGATAAGTCCTATGAGAACATAAAGCAGGGTTCATACTACCGTTGGAGTCCGCTATGAAGGTGTCCGTTAAAAAAAAATAAACGGACACCTATTATAACGGACCCTAACTGATGAGCATCAGGTAGTGTCCGTTTTTTAATGTCACATACCGCTAGAAAGCCGACAGCGTGCTGAATTCAGCGCACTGCCGGCTTTCCCGGTATGTGCCCCGGGGCTGGAGATATCGGCGGTGTGGAGTTACATGTTTTACTCTACTTACTGTTTGAAGGGCGCTGTGAGGAACTCCCTCCCTGCCACTTCTCGTTGGTCCATAGCGCTGTACTGAGGAGGCGTTCCTCACAGCTCAGCGTCATCGCCGGGCAGTAAGGAACGCCCCCTCTGACAGTACAGGGCTATAGACCAGTACAGAGAGAGGGGGCGTTCCTTACAGGCCAGTGATGACGCTGAGCTGTGAGGAACGCCCCCTCATACAGCGCTATGAATGAACAGAACTATCAGGGAGGGCATTCCTCTGACAGTACCCGGCTATAGACGAGAACAGAGAGAGGGGGCGTTCCTCACAGCCCAGCGATGACGCTCAAGCTGTGAGGAACTCCCCCTCAGTACAAGTCTCTGAACAAAGAGAAGTGTGAGGGAGGGAGATCCTCGCAGCGCCCTTCTAACAGTAAAACATTACACCGCCGATATCTCCAGCCCCGGGGCACATACCGGGAAAGCCGGCAGTGCGCTGAATTCAGCGGTATGTAAAACCGCATGTGCCTGAGGACACGAAATGTCCTCTAACACTGCTAGTTTTTTTTTTTTTTTTTTGTTTCTCCTTTCTGAGCATGCGCAGGGAAAGTAAATGGACATAAAATAACGGACAGTAACTGATAGCTTTCAGTTACTGTCCGTTATATGTCCGTTACCCATAGACTGCAATGTTAAAAAAGTAACGGACACTTGCTGTCCGTCAAGAATCCGTTTTTTTCAAACGGACAAAAAGTCCTGCATGTAGGATTTTTTGTCCGTGAAAAAATAACAGACTTCTGACGAATTTGGTGTAAACGGACACTAACGGACACAATATAAAAAACCCATTGAAATGAATTGAAATTTTAATGGATTTCTGACGGTTCAACTAGCGTCCGTAGCTAAAATCTTGTAACGGACAATAGCCACGGACACTACTGATGGACACCAACGGTAGTGTGAACGCTCCCTAACAGTCATCTCTGGGTGAATATAAATACTGGGTTTTTTTGGGATACAGAACCATAGGTCCATGCTGGCATTTTAATGCCCCAAATTTACATGATAGGTTTCTGCTTGCAAGCATTGAATGAGAACCTTCATAGTTTACCTCCAGTGGATACAACCCAGCCCTGGTCATGTGATGTGACAAATGGTTTGACCATATCTACAGCAGTCAGAGCTGTCCTGTAATAACCATGCATCTATGTACAGTTGTGCTAAAAAGATTACATACCCCTGCAGATTTTTTGTTTTTTTGGCCTTTTTTTCAGAGAATATGAATGATAACACAAAAACTTTTTCTCCACTCATGGTTAGTGGTTGGTTGAAGCCATTTATTGGCAAACCTCTTTGTTTTCTCTTTTTGAATCATAATGAAAACCAAAAACATCAAAATGACCCTGTCCAAAAGTTCACATACCCTGGTGATTTTGGCCTGATAACATGCCCAGAAACCAAACCACGGTCAGGTAGACCAACCAAAATTTCAGCCACAACTGCCCGGAAAATTGTTCGGGATGCAAAGAAAAACCCACACATCACATCAGCTGAAATACAGGACTCTGAAAACTATCGGTGTGGCTGTTTCAAGATGCACAATAAGGAGGCACTTGAAGAAAAATGGGCTGCATGGTCGAGTTGCCAGAAGAAAGCCATAACTGTGCAAATGCCACAAAACACAATACGCCAAACAGCACAGAGACAAGCCTCAAAACTTCTGGAACAAGGTAATTTGGAGTGATGAGACAAAAATCGAACTTTTTGGCCACAACCATGAACGTTACATTTGGAGAGGTGTCAACAAGGCCTATGATGAAAGGAAAACCATTCCTACTTTTGTACCACAAAAGACTTCAAGCTGTCATTGATGTTAGAGGGCACAATACACGGTATTAAGAACTGTGGTATGTGAACTTTTGAACAGAGTCATTTTGATGTTTTTGGTTGTCATTATGATTTAAAAAGACAAAATACAGAAGTTTGACAATAAATGGCTTCAACCAACCACTAATCATGAATGGAGAAAAAGTTTGTGTTATCATTCATATTCTCTGAAAAAAGGCCCAAAAACAAAAAACAAAAAATCTGCCTGGGTATGTAAACTTTTTAGCACAACTGTATATATATCACATGAGCAGGGAATAGCTTCATTCCCTGAAAGTATTACTATTAAATAATGGGGCTACCACTTGTAGATTTCTTCTGAAATGTGGCAATTCAAGTAGGCTAGACAATTTCACTATGACTGAAAAAAAATGGAATTCTATCTCATCACATAGAATCTAGGCATACCGCAAATTCTGGTAGTAATGACTAATAATTCCTTCTAAAAAGTTATAATGTTATATATTTAGGAAAAAAATGATTTACCTTTGCTGTAACTATTGATGGACTATGAGAGAATGATGATTTGACGCCATGGAATTTTTCCAGAGAATCTTGGAATAGCCAAAGAACACACTACAGAACACACAACATTGAAGCTTACCAAAATGTTCTCACTGGCTGGATTAATACACAATTTTTAATGCTTTATCTTGTATTTGGCCCACAAACTGAATAAAAACAGCAAACTGCTGAATTTCATCTTTTCAGCTACTGTACATAACACAAGGACATGTGCTGCCATCTGCTGCTAGATATCATGTAACAATATTTCAGTAACTGTACAAGTAGTTACAGAGGAACAAAGGAGATGCAAAGGATATTGAGCAATATTTCTGACTATAAATGATGCACCCATTTCTGAGTTTAGTCACTGTCATCTTTAAATGAACAATAATGCATAAACATGTTTGATCTTATACAACCCCAATTCCAATGAAGTTGGGACGTTGTGTAAAACAAATAAAAACAGAATATGATTTGCAAATCGTTTTCAAACTATATTCAATTGAATACACTATTTTTTGCAAATATTCACTCATTTTGAATTTGATGCCTGCAACACGTTCCAAAAAAGCTGTGACAGGGGCAACAAAAGACACCTGTTTGGAGCATTCCAGAGGTGAACAGGTTAATTGGAAACGGGTGAGTGTCATGATTGGGTATAAAGGGAGCATCCCCGAAAGGCTCAGCCGTTCACAAGCAAGGATGGGGCGAGGTTCACCACTTTGTGAACAACTGCATGAGCAAATAGTCCAACAGTTTAAGAACAAGTTTTCTCAATGTACAAATTGCAAAGAATTTAGGGATTTCATCATCTACAGTCCATAATATCAAAATATTCAGAGAATCTGGACAAATCTCTGCAAGTAAGCAGCAAGGCCAAAAACCAACATTGAATGCCCGTGACCTTCGATCCCCCAGGCGGCATTGCATTAAAAACCGACATTATTCTGTAACAGATATTACCACATGTGCTCAGGAACACTTCAGAAAACCATTGTCAGAATCCTGGTATATTTTTCTAATCTACCACCAGTGGCCGCTGTTTCTCTCACTCTGAACTATTGTGTTGCACTTCCACTCTTCACCACTGGAGGCTGCTGTGTTTATCCTAGGATTTGCCCTTAACAAAGATGATAGATGTACCAATTTGAAGCCATCTTGTTTGGGCCTATTTATGCCCATGTGGCAATTCAACCATTGGTTGAGTATTGTGACTTGTTCCAGTCTCCTGCTCCTCAGATCTGTCTTTCCCAGACTTTCTACTCTCCACTGAATCATCACCTTGTGATCCACACTTCAAGCCGCATCACGGACTACAACTTTACTATTCCTAACTGCACCTGGCTTATTCCATCTGGCTACCGGATTCCAGCCGTGTCTACCAGCATACCTGTATCGTAAAAACCATTGTCAGTGAACACAGTTCGTCACTACATCTACAAGTGCAAGTTAACACTCTACCATGCAAGTTAAAAGCCATATATCAACAACAACCATAAATGCTGCCGGACTTCTCTGGGCCCGAGCTCATCTGAGATGGACTGACGCAAAGTGGAAAAGTGTCCTGTGGTCTGACCAGTCCACATTTCAAATTGTTTTTGCAAATCAGGGACATTGTCCGGAAAAGGAATGTCCAGATTGTTATCAGCGCAAAGTTCAAAAGCCAGCATCTCTGATGGTATGGGGGTGTGCTAGTGCTCATGGAATGGGTAACTTGCACATCTGTGAGGGCACCATTAATGCTGAAAGGTACATACAGGTTTTGGAGCAACATATGCTGCCATCCAAGCAACGTCTTCTTCAGGGACATTCCTGCTTATTTCCGCAAGACAATGCCAAGCCACATTCTTCACATGTTGCAACAGCGTGGCTTCGTAGTAAAAGAGTGCAGGTACTAGTCTGGCCTGCCTGCAGTCCAGACCTATCTCCCATTGAAAATGTGAGGCGCATTATGAAGCGCAAAATACGACAACGGAGACCCCAGACTGTTGAGCAACTGAGGTTGTACATCAAGCAAGAATAGGAAAGAATTCCACCTACAAAGCTTCAACAATTTGTGTCCTCAGTTCCCAAATGCTTATTGGGTGTTGTTAAAAGGAAAGGTGATGTAACATAGTGGTAAACATGCCCCCGTCCCATTCCTTTGTTGCCCCTGTCCCAGCTTTTTTGGAACATGTTGCAGGCATCAAATTCAAAATGAGTGAATATTTGCAAAAAAACAATAAAGTTTATCTGTTTGAACATTAAGTATCTTGTCTTTGTAGTGTATTCAATTGAATATAGGTTGAAAACGTATTCTGTTTTTATTTATGTTTTACACAACGTCCCAACTTCATTGGAATTGGGGTTGTACAAGGGATATCAACTTTTCTTGTAGTGCCTTGTTTTATGTGAACCACTGCAGTAATTTAATAAGGTGGCCAAGCTGCAGCAAAGCAAAAAGCACTGAATCACTACATCATTATTTAGAAAGAAAACACAAAAATCCTGTATTTTAGAAAGATGAACAATTTCTTCCAGGTTGTTGTTTCCTCCATGAAAAGTTTCTCATTGGAAATATTTCTAGGAAAGGGGCACTACAAGAAAAGTTGATATTGGTTCTCTCTGTCTTGGCAATGATGGTAGATGGCATATATTACATAATATATTTGCCACAACTCACAGCATACTAGAGAAATTTCCTGGCACAAAATAAATTTGGTGCATCTACTGAACATTGGTGCACATATAATAATGAAAATGTGTCAGAATTCTGGATTAGGCCCAGTTCACGTCTGCGTTCAGGTTTCCGTTCGGGGGGTCCACGTGGGGACCCCTAGAACGGAAACCTATACGCATAAAAAGCGGTTTACCTGGGAAACTCGCAGACCCCATGGACTATAATGGGGTCCGTGTGGTTTCTGCTCGGTTTCCGCATGAAACATGCAGAGAGAAAAGTGCAGATGTGAACTGGGCCTTAGTTTGCACCAAAAACTGGCATACTTCCTGCAAACCACATTTATTATATATTTTATGCGCTTTTTTCACCTTGCTCACAAAATAGCAGGGCTCAGCATTTGTGACTATAGGATATGCCAAAAATATCTGATAGATGTTTGACCCACTGCAAATAACCTGCTTGGCTTAGGAGGACTTTTTCCTCCGCCAGTTTCAGTTTAACAATGACTAACGCCCTATAGATCTCGTTATAGTCAATGGGGTCCACCAGGCCCCATGTGTAACCACGGTTTTAAAAAGGAGCGCTGTAAATGTGTTGCAGTGCTCCTTCAATATATCTATTTTTCCCATATGTTGTACGACACTAATACTATGTTGTCAAAGATTCCTCCACTGATTTCAAATGAGAAGAAGCAGCTTTGAAAACTGCATGCCCTTCTGCAGATCTGCTGTTTTGTTATATGGTTACTGTAATTATGATATACAGTGTTGTGCAAAAGATTTAGACAGGTGTAGAAAACAGCATTAATTCTTCTAGTTACACTTGCTCACACTTTTTGCATGAACTCGACAGGCACGTTGACATCTTGAAGAACTAACCACAAATCTTCTGTGGATGTAGACTTGCTCAAATCCTTAACATCTCTTCATGTAATCCCAGACAGACTTTATGATGTTGAGATCAGGACTCTGTGGGGGCTATATCATCTTTTCCAGGAATCCTAATCCAAAAGGGTGGTCACACCAAATATTAATCTGATTTAGATTTCTCTTTTTTTCATTCACTTTGCATTTTGATAATTGAAAAAATAAGCTATTAGCATTTCTATTTTTCAAAGCATTCTTACATTAGAGAATTGTTTCCACGTCTGTCTAAAACTTTTGCACAGTACAGTATGTGAAAGTACCAAAAATTGAATCGAAATGCAACAGAAGTTATCTTGAATAATCCAAATATAATCAAAAAGGAGTGATAGATCATAATGACACTTACCAATGTTGAAATGATACCAAGCACAAAAGCAATTCTGGCCATTTGACAGAGACAACAACGTTTTGCTGACATCTCCATCTCTGCCGCAGTTGATGTGTCTTTTTTTCCTTCTATTAAACCAGTATTAAGGGAAATATACAAATTTGTCTTTGTTGTGTGTAACAATCTCCCCACCTTCATGTGTTGCCATAGATCCTACAACCAACTGAACAGATCAATGAGCTGTGACCTCTCTCCTCGTCATATTCTTCTTACAAGAGAAAAATAGTATAAGTAACATCAGGGCCGGCTTTAGAGGAAGTGGGGCCCTGGGCAAAAATTAAAAGCGGGGCCCCAAATGCTGATATGCAAACAACACCATCATCTTCCAGTAGCAACCCCTATAATAACGCCTCCTTTCTGCCAACAAAAAAGTAACTACAAGCCCCATTTTACCACACACAATTCAAATGAGCACCTTTGTACCACCTAATAGATTTTTGCACCCAGTCATCAGTTATTATAGCGCCTCCTTATAAACAATAGTACCTGCTTATAAATAATCTTACACCTTTATCAGTAATAGCACACTTATAAATGATAAATAGTGCCCTGTATCAGTAATATCCCCCTTATCAATAACAGTCACCCCGTAAAAATAATACTGCTCCCTTATTAATAATAGCCCCCTCATAAATAATAGTTACCCTTATAAATAATAGTCCCCATTATCACTAATAGCCCCCTTTATAAATAAGCCCACTTAACAATTATACCCCCCTTATAAATAGTTCCCCTCTTATAAATAATAGCTCCCCCCTTATATTGGATGCCTTATATATAATAGTTTCCCCCTTATAAATAATAGCCCGTCTTATAAATAATAGTTCCCCCTTATAATAGCCCCCTCATACTTAAGTTTCCCAATTATATATAGTAACCCACCCTTATATATAATAGTTCTCCGTTATACAGTGTCGGACTGAAGGGCCTTAGGCCCACCAAAGGAACTTGTTCTGGGGCCCCACCCAACAGCTTCCTGTTAATAGCCTACGCCACGGCTCCTTCACTGAAGTCTTACATATGTGCTGACTATCCTGTGTTACTGAGTATGTTCCCCGTATAGTCAGCCCCTAGAGTACTGTGCAGGCCCCAATAACTCCATGGCCAGCTCATGCACAGTTCTGTATGGGGAATGACATGGCCATGGGGCACTACAAGTATGTGCAAGATTTTAGTGAGGGAGCTATGATGCAGACATAGCACACAGGGCTGCCAGCAGGAATTGTGAGCACCCCCCACAGTATAATGCTCCACATGGTATATAATGCCCCACAGTATAAAATGCTCTCCTGAGCCCTCCAGTTTCCCCACATGGTATATAATGCTCCACAGTGACCCCACACAGTATAAAATGCTCCCCTGAGCCCCCCATTGTGGTCCCACATGGTATGTAAGGCTCCACACAGTATAATACTCCACAGTGGCCCACACAGTATACTACCCCTTAGTGGCCCCAGACAGTAAAATATGCTCCCCAGCAGCCCCACACAATATAATATGCTCTATACAGTATAATATGCACCCCACAATGCCCCTCAGTATAATGCTCCACAGTGGCCTAACACAGTATAACATGCTCCATAATGACCTCCACACAGTATAATATACTCCCCAGAGGGGTTCCCCCAGTATAATGCTCCACAGTGGTCCCCCACAGTATAATATGTTCCCCACAGTCCCCCCCACTATAATGCTCTACAATGGCCCCACACAGTATAATATGCTCCCGAAAAGCCCCACACAATATAATACACTCCACAGTGGCCCCACACAGTATAACAGGTTCCCCACACTGTCCCTTCCCCCAGTATAAAGCTCCACAGTGGCCCATAGTATAATATGCTCCCCAGAGGGCCCCCGCTAGTATAATGCTCCACAGTGCCCCCTCCAGTATTTTGCTCCACAGTGGCCCCAAGCAATATATTATGCTCCCCAGAGCATCCCCCCAGTATAATGTTCCACAGTAGGCCCCACGCAGTCTAATATGCTCCCCAGAGGGCCCCCTAGTATAATGCTCATTAGTCCCCCCCGAATAATGCCCCACAGTGGCGCCACGCAATATAATATGCTCTGCTGATGCCCCCCCCAGAATAATGCTCCACAGTGACCCCACTCAGTATAACATGCTCCAGAATGGCCTCCACACAGTATAATATACTGCCCAGAGAGGTTTCCCCAGTATAATACTCCACAGTGGCCCAAAACAGTATAATATGCTCTCCAGAGCCCCCCCCCCAGTATAATGCTCCACAGTGGCCCAAAACAGTATAACATGCTCTCCAGAGCCCCCCCCCAGTATAATGCCCCACGGTGGCCCCGCACAGTATAATATACTGGGGGGCCCCTCTGGAGAGCATATTATACTGTGTGGGGCCACCGTGGAGCATTATATTGGGGGGGGCTCTGGAGAGCATATTATACTGTGTGGGGCCACTGTGGAGCATTATACTGGGGAGGGGGACCTCTGGAGAACATGTTATATTCTGTGGGGCCTCTATGGAGTATTATAAAGTGGGGGGGTTCTGGAGAGCATGTTATATTCTGCGGGGCCTCTATGGAGTATTATAAAGTGGGGGGGCTCTGGAGAGCATGTTATATTCTGTGGGGCCACTTTGGAGCATTATACTGGGGGGCCCCTCTGGAGAGCATAATGCTCCAAAGTGGCCCCACATAATATAACATTATCTTCAGACCCCCCCCCCACACACATTATAATTTTCCACAGAGGCCCCACAGAATATAACATGCTATCCAGAGGGCCCCTTCCCCAGTATAATGCTCCACAGTGGCCCCACACAGTATTATATGCTGTCTAGAGGGGGCCCCCCAGTATAAAATGCTATCCAGAGGGGGCCCCCAGTATAATGCTCCACAGGGGCCCTACGGTGGTATTATTATATTATATTCTGGGGTCTCTTCAGACCCCAGAGTATAATAATCGAAGGCCCGGGGTAAGTAAGGTAAAATAACAAACAGTTATACTCACCTTGTTCTTACCTCTGCTGGGCCTCCTCGTGCTGCTCCGCTATCACCGTCGGCGCTGGCTGCTTCTTCTCTGCGGCTGACGTCACGCGTTGCGGACGTCACCGCTGAGGCCTGTGATTGGGCCTCAGCGATTACGTGAGGCACGCTGTCAGCACGCCCCACGTGACCGCTGTGGCCAGGCCTCAGCGGTGATGTCCGGAACGCTAGAAGATGACGTCGGATGCCAGGACAGGTGAGTAAAAATGTTTGTTATTTTTATTCACCTCGGAAAGGGGCCCTGCGGTCCCTTTCTGTTATTGCTTTGGCCGGGCCTGACTCCGGGATCCGGAGTCATCAGGTTCCGGATCCCGGGGGCCCCTTTGGGGATGGGGCCCTGGGCAATTGCCCAGTTTGCCCCCCCCTAACGCCGGCCCTGAGTAACATAGCACTACATGTCTTCCGTATAGCACATTCTACACACTTTTATATAGACAATAGATTACAAATACTAACAGTGAGTACGGAAAGTATTCAGACCCCTTTAAATTTTTCATTCTTTGTTTCATTGTAGCCATTTGCTAAAAGCAAAAAAGTTCATTTTATTTCTCATTAACGTACACTCTGCACCCCATCTAGACAGAAAAAAAGCAGAAATGCAGATATTTTTGCAAATTTATTAAAAAAGAAAAACTGAAATATCATACGGTCATAAGTATTCAGACCCTTTGCTGTGACACTCATATTTAACTCACATGCTGTCCATTTCCTTCTGATCCTCCTTGAGATGGTTCTACTCCTTCATTGGAGACCAGCTGTGTTTAATTAAACTGATTGGACTTCATTAGGAAAGGCACACACCTGTCTATATAAGACCTCAAAGCTCACAGTGCATGTCAGAGCAAATGAGAATCATGAGGTCAAAGGAACTGCCCAAGGAGCTCAGAGACAGAATTGTGGCAAGGCACAGATCTGGCCAAGGCTACAAAAGAATTTCTGCAGCACTCAAGGTTCCTAAGAGCACAGTGGCCTCCATAATCCTTAAATGGAAGAAGTTCCGGTGTCCAGGATAGGTAAGTAACTCTGGTTTTTATGTTTGTATTCTCCCCTGGGTCTCCAATCATTATAATCTGGGGTCTGAAAAGACCCCAGAGTATAATAATAGTTCATGGGTCGGCCACTATGGGGCATAATACCCTGTGCAGGGACCACTGTAGAGCATAATACCCTGTGCAGGGGCCACTCTGGAGAATAATACAAGTGCAGGGGCCACTATAGAGCATAATACCGGGTGCAGGGGTCACTATGGAGCATAATACAAGTGCAGGGGCCACTATGGAGCATAATACTAGTGCAAGGGCCACTATGGAGGATAATACCAGTGCAGGGGCCACTATGGAGCATAATACCGTGTGCTGGGGCCACTGTGGAGCATAATACCGTGTGCAGGGGCCAATATGGAGCATAATACCGTGTGCAGGGGCCAATATGGGGCATAAAACTGTGTGCAGGAGTTGCTGTGGAACATAATACCGTGTGCAGTGGCCAATGCGGGGCATAATACCGTGAGCAGGGGCCGCTGAGAGGCATAATACAGTGTGCAGGGGCCGCTGCGGGCCATAACACTGTGTAATACTGTGTGCAGGGGCTGCTGTGGAACATTATAGTGTGTGTAAATGGGGCGCTATAAACATGGGCTATGGCACCTGTTTATATTATACGCTGTCTGTTTATAGTGACCGTGTGATGTAATTGTAACCTTGTCACATACTGTAGACATATACAGGACGAGGCTGCAGTTACATTACATGGCCGCTATGAGATGAATTACACTATGTAAACAGAGAAACGGTCACGGCGCTTACACAGGTACCATTCAAACAGCTGGTCAGTGGGAGTCCTGGGTTTTTGAACCCCACTGATTAGTTTATTAATGACCTGGAAAACCTTTTAATTAGTTAACACCTGGGGTATTATTAATAAGGGGCACTATTTATACAGGGTACACACGGACATTATTAATATAAAGATGCACTTGGGGGTATTTTTCATTATGGGGGGTGTGACAGCTTGGGGGAATTAAACTCAAATGGCGGCAGGCTCTTGGTCCTAACAGCGGTGGTTCGTGGTACTGGGCGCCAGAAATATAGGGTTCAGACGGTCCAAGTGAAACATAAAAGTGGCTTTATTCAGCTCAAACTGCAACACAGCAAAACAACAAAAAAAAACCTATGCCACAGTTAGGGCACTCACTGACTCCTTGAGTCCCTAACTAGCCTCTGGGGCAATAAGAGCCTGACTTAGTCTTTGTAAGTCTTCTCTGGAACCAAGCCCTCTGGGACAGACTGCCTCTCTGTCCTAGGCTGGTCCACCATTTCCTGCTCCAAGCAGGTTTCTCCAGCCTTCTGGAGATACATGCCCCCCCAAAGGCGTGGCTGAGAGCCTTTTCTGGCCTGGGCCTGGGTCGCTCAACAGCGCCCTCTGGTTCACATACTCACAGGGGTTATATCATATATTATATAATTGGGGGTAGCAGCAGAATGGGGGCTTTGTGTAGGTGAGGACAATGTGGGTTGGATGCCTGGAAAAGTGAGGAGCCAAAGATGTCTGTGTTGCAACCTTTACAGAGACAAGTCACAGCTGGAAGAAGTGGTCATGGCGGTCCAGAGGGAAGAGAAGGGAAATGTGAAGGATTAGTCAGAGACGTCACCTGTAAGTCACAGAATGTTACTGCCCTGTATTCACCTAAATGATAGAGGATAAATACCTGAGTGATGGGGGTCTGTCTGCTGAGACCCCCACTGAGCCTGAGAATTGTTTTTTTTCCCCCACTAGGTGGGAATTCAGCCTGACCGCAGCCATATATATAGGTGTGTCACTTGGTAGATGGACGAACCCGCGTGGCTCTCATTCACTTCAATGGGAGTGCCGAAGATAGCCGAAGTCCAGTACTCAGCTATCTGCGGGGCTCCTATTATAGAGAATGGGGGTCACGCGGGCTCGTCCATCCACCAAGCAGAAGATGTGTGAAGTTACTTTCATTGTTAATGCCGCGTTGTTGATCTGATACTGAAGTAATACAGGAAGAAGAATTCTTAAAAACTGTTTTATAACTTTGTGTATTGTGTATATTGTGCGACGATAACAGTGTGTTAAACTAGTAGCATGGAAACTCAGTTTTTTTTTTTGTTTTGTTTTTTTTTTTTTGGGGGGGGGGGGCGTCTTTCTATAGTCCGCCTCAGGCAGCAAAGAGGCTAGGTTCACCACTGAATAGAATGCATGCAAAATGTGAAAAAAAAATTTCACATTTTACATGCATAATTTTCATATATTTTATGTAATTTTTGACAACAACCCCCCTCCCCCTTGTAGTTTATTTCAGTTTATATTGGGTTTATTAATGCTGGTTGGTGTTTGAGTTAGTTATGATTTTGGGTATTTCACAATTTTGTTCATAATGTATCTTGACTTTTTATGACAGCTTTAATCGTACTAATTGTTGGTTATTTATACTATAGATGTCAGTTGATAAAGGTCTTGTAGGACCGAAACGTACGGTTATAGGCTGCCCTACTTACTATTAACCAATGCTGTTCATCATGACAAGATATATTTATTAACCAATATACTGCATGTTTGTTTTTTTTATCTCTCTACTTAATGGACTTTACACTATGAAGAAACAAAGACTTGGAATTGGACCTTTGTGATACTTTTTTTTTGTTTTTATCTGTCTTTTTGTTCTGCTGAAATGGGAACTCTTGTGTCTGCAGACATTTCTTTTGTCTACACAAGAGAGAAACTCCTGCAGCTTAGAGACACAACAGGGCTGCATACCATTTGCCCAACCATCCCCCAAGAACTCTGGAGAAAGAAAAAGCGGGGGAGGGGCTGCAGAGCAGGAACTCTTCAGAGGATTAAAAAGAGGCGTTACCGACCAACTGTTCCCTCCATCATTATGGGCAACGTGAGATCTCTTGCAAACAAGATGGATGAACTAACAGCGCTCACCAGGCATCAGCAGGAGTTTCGGGTGTGCAGCATGATGCTACTTACAGAGACTTGGCTCACTGAAGTTACTCCTGACCCTCTGGTCTCCTTGGATGGTTTTAAACTCGTTCGGGCAGACAGGACAAGGGAGAGCGGTAAGAGGAAAGGAGGGGGGCTGGCAATGTTTGTGAATAATAGATGGTGCAATCCTAGGCACATTGTGATTAAGGAGCAAACTTGCTGTAAGGACATTGAACTATTAGCTGTGAGCATGAGACCTTTCTATCTACCAAGGGAACTATCACATGTCATCGTGATAGCTGCATATGTCCCCCCCTCTGCGAAAGCTGACGCTGCCTGCGAGGTCCTACAAGCCACGCTGAGCCATTTACAGTCAGAGCACCACCAGGCCCTCCTTCTTGTGTCTGCCGATTTCAACCACGCCTCTCCATCATCCACACTTCCCAGTTTCACACAGTATGTAACCTGCCACACAAGAGACAACAAAACACTGGACTTGTTCTTTGCCAACGTGAGGGAGGCATATAACTCATCAGCCCTACCACCCTTGGGAAGATCGGATCACAACCTAGTACATCTCCGACCTGTGTACAAGCCACTTGTACGTAGATAACCAGCTGTCACCCGCACAGTGAGGATATGGTCCGAGGAGAGTGATGAGGCTCTGAGGGATTGTTTTGACACAACCGCATGGGAAGTTTTGCAGGATTCGTATGGAGAAGATATAGAAGGACTCACACACTGCATAACGGACTACATTAATTTTTGTGTGGACAACACAGTACCCACAAAAGTGGTGAGGTGCTTCTCCAACAACAAACCATGGATTAACTCTGATATAAAAACACTACTTAAAGAGAAAAAGATGGCATTCAGGACAAGAGATAAGGAGGGGTTGAGGGAAGTACAAAAGGAGCTGAGGCATCAAATCAGGCAAGGAAAAGCCAGTTATAAGGAAAAAATGGAAAAGCAAATGAAAAGAAAAGACATAAGGGGGGTCTGGGAGGGGCTTAAGTCAATTTCGGGTCATAAACAGTCTGTCGGCCAGATTGAGGCAGATGTTAATTGGCTTAATGAACTAAACCTATTCTTCAACAGATTTGATCACACACCAGCTCCTCCCACCCCAGCATGTCCTTCAGCTCCCCAAACCACAATGACTTCACCCCATTCACCCCATGTGGCTACTTCCCAACAGACCAGTAAATCCAGAAATCTGTCTTTATCTGACCACAGTCTGACCTTCACACGGGCCCAGGTGAGGAAGGAGATGAAAAAGATCAATGCGAGGAAAGCCGCAGGGCCAGATGACATCAGTGCAAGGCTAATTAAGACTTGTGGGGACCAGCTGTGTGGTATAATTACATATATGTATAATATGAGCCTGAGGCAGGAAATAGTCCCTGAATTATGGAAATCTTCTTGTGTGGTACCAGTTCCAAAGAAACCTCACCCTATGTACCTCAACGACTACAGACCTGTAGCACTGACATCCCACTTGATGAAGATCTTAGAGAGATTGGTTCTCACACATCTTCGCCCTCTAGTGAGCCCCGCTATGGACCCTCTCCAGTTTGCTTATCGACCGGGCATTGGGGTAGATGATGCCATCATCCACCTTCTGCACAGGGCTCTGTCTCACCTGGAAAAACCAGGGAACACGGTGAGAATAATGTTCTTTGATTTCTCCAGTGCTTTTAACACCATACAGCCCAGGTTACTGAGAGACAAGCTGGGCCTTGCTGGAGTGGACCACCACCTCTCCAGCTGGATCCTAGACTACCTCACAAATCGACCTCAATACGTGAGAGCCCAAGACTGTGTGTCAGGTACCGTGATCTGTAATACGGGGGCACCTCAGTGTACGGTTCTCGCCCCTTTCCTCTTCACACTGTACACTGCTGATTTTAGGTGCAACTCATCTAGCTGCTACCTACAGAAGTATTCTGACGACTCTGCAATAGTAGGCCTCATCACAGACGATGATGACAGGGAGTACAGAGAACTGAACCGGTTTTTTGTGGACTGGTGCCACCAGAACCACCTGAAGATTAACGCGGGGAAGACCAAGGAGATTGTGAACCGAGAGCAAGGCAGGTGGTTTGGACTCCGCAACCAGAAATGAACGCACACGCGGTAGTTCAAGAAAAGAATATATATTTACTATAAGTTAATAAAGGCTATTTGAAGGTAAAATGACAGGGATAAAGACAAGCAAAATATACAATATAGCATGAACAATTTCAAGGCAAATTCTGCAATGGTTTCTACTTTTACTCTGTCCACTTCTGCAGTATGGACACTGAATGAACAATATACTCAAAACTATCCCTAACTGACCCTGACATCACATTTGGGTGCACCCCCTTTTCCCCAGTGGTCCAGGTGGACCGCTTACAGTCCGTAGAAGCGCGCGGTGGGGCCCAAAGTCGTTCCTTTCTTTTATAGTGAAGCGTCCTCTCCTCACTGTTATCAGGATCTTGGGAGAAATGAAGTCCTCTTTAACAGGGAAACCCAATGAATGCAATGTAATCCAACAGCAGATTCCACTCAGCACACTGACAGTCCTGCCGAATCCATACACTGAGCTGGGTTGTAAGCCGGGGTTTAGCAGGTGCCGTCCAGTACATCAACAGCACTGCGAGTCTCTATCTGTGGTATCCATATACACAGTCACAATGTCAGTCTCACTGATCAGCCACTGAGCACAGTTCCTTTCACGTGGACTCACTAGTCCTGTTGTCTCTTTACACTCTGTTTGTCTCTGGACCAAGATACAGCTTAGCTGTACAGAAAAATCTCCACACCAGTTCAATACAACACTTGCCAAGATGGCTGCTGCTCTCTGTCTCGTCACTTCCTGCTGCTCTGCTCACACTCTGTCTGCAGAACAGGCAAGCTGACATAAAGGGGGGGGGGGGGAGGGGGGGTCTCACTCCAGCATCATGTCACAATTACAATGGCTGCTGTCTTAAAGGAACAGAATCACAGAAATACATTCAACATTAACAGTTTATACAGACAAATAAAGTTTAGGACAACATTGGCTGTCTCTTACAAGATGGTGGTGGACTTCCGTAAAGGCAGATGCCCTCCAAGACCAGTGGACATCCTGGGGATGGGCATCAAGATTGTGAACACCTATAAGTACCTGGTTTTGCTCCTTAATAATAAGCTGGACTGGGCAGATCATATGGAGGCCCTGTACAGGAAGTGCCACAGCAGGCTCTACCTGCTTAGGAAGCTGAGAGCCTTTGGAATCCGGGGGGCACTTCTTAGAACTTTCTTCAACTCGGTAGTGGCATCAGCCATCTTCTTTGGAGTGGCCTGCTGGGGGTGCAGCATATCAACCAGGGACAGAAATAAACTTGACAAGCTGATTAGAAGGGCCAGCTCTGTCCTGGGAAGCCCACTGGACCCAGTGCAGGTGGTGGGTGACAGAAGGATACTGTCCGTGGTGAGCTCCATGCAGAAGAAGAAGTCCCATCCCATGCATGAGACTGTGATTGCGCTGGGCAGTACTGTCAGTGACCGACTGCTCCACCCTAGGTGTGAGAAGGAGCGCTATCGGAAGTCTTTCCTCCCCACCGTGGTTAGGCTGTACAACCAACACCGACCTAAGCGGAGATCATTACATACAGAGAACTGAAATATCTCTCTGCCTGTTAAATCCCCCCCCCCTCTGCTACGTCCTATCTGTCTGTCTGCTATTAATGTAATGCCTCTCACCTTGGAACATTCCTGTACATGAATTTCCCCATTGTGGGACTATTAAAGGACTATTATTATTATTATTATTATTATTATTATTATTATTATTATTATTATTTGGAGTGCTGTGGACGTTTTCTACTATGCAAGTTATGGCTTAAGTTGTGTCGGCTGCAACCCTACTGCTGGAAATAGAACAAAGGTATACGCTGAGAGACTATGTTGTGACTGTGGGTAAACACTTGCTTGGATTAGACCTATTGTTGTGGGCAATGATTTGGTTTATTAAATTCTACAAGGACTGTGTATTATAGAGTCTGTATATTGTGCAAGTACTGTGTTCTGTACTGTAGCACATGCCCTAATGAAGGGTCTGTTCCATGACCACAAAGCCTCTCATTAGCCTCTAGAATAGAATAATACTTTATATTCTATAACCACTAATCCATTTGCCTCTGCTAAGACTGATTGTAACAATCATGACAGTTGCCTCTTCATAAGTAAAACCATGTTCAAATGTATCTGCTGTGTTCATCTGTGTGTTTGCACCCTCAAGTTGGGTCTCAGATATACCATTCATAGGACCGGAGATACCCATATAAGATACCCCCTTATAAGTTGATCTGCAGTGTCAGATATTTTAAGTCATTGTTCATGAAATATGACAGATCTGAATCCCTTCAATGGAAACTCAGACTAGGCCACATTTTAGCAGAGATAATTTATTTGCCGTTTTCATTTATGGTACTACTGTCCAAAACAACAACCTTCACAGACCAACTCCAAGTCACTAATTTATGGCCAGACAATTCATATATGATGAAGCACGCACCTAGAGAGAATTCTCCATGTCTGTTTATCAGTAGAAAATGTACCTTTGTATAGTGCTGAACATAAAACTGAGCACACATAAGGAGAAGGGTGTAACTAAAGGCTCATGGGCCCTGTGCAAAAGCTCAGGTTTGATCTCCTTGCAATACTTCTCCTTAAAGAGGACCTTTCACATCCTCATGCACATGCGCTTTTATATACCGCTAGAAAGCCTACAGTGCGCTGAATTCAGCGTACTGTCGATTTTCCTGTTATGTGCCCTGGGACTGTAGATATCGGTGCCATTAGTTTCTCTGGCCAACATCAGAAGGGCGTTCCTGACAGTCTAGCTGGACTGTCAGGAACCCCCCCCCCCCCAAACAGTAGTCATCTATAGACTTGTACTGGGGGGGCGTTCTTCACAGCTCAATGTCATCACTGGGCGGTAAGGAACGCCTCCTCTGACAGTACAGGGCTATGGACGAGTACAGTCAGGGGGGGTGTTCCTGAAAGCTCAGCATCATTGCTGGGCGGTAAGGAACGCCCCCTCTGACAGTACAGGGCTATGGACGAGTACTGTCAGGGGGGCGTTTCTCACAGCCCAGCTTGACTGTCAGGAACACCCTTCTGACGATGGGCAGATACTAGCGTCACCAATATCTCCAGCCCTGGGGCACATAACTGGAAAGCCGACAGTGCGCTGAATTCAGAGCACTGCCGACTTTCTATGGTATATAAAACCGCATGCGCAGGAGGACCTGAAAGGTCCTCTTTAACCACTTCCGGACTATATATGTCCGGAAGGTGATTGCCTAGTTCTGCAAGGACGTACCGGTACGTCCAAGCAGAACTCAGCAGCTGCATGAAATCAGGCAGTTGCTGAAACAGGGAGACCTGGCTGTAACTTCAGCGGGAACTCCCAGAGAGAAGGCAGGGAAGGTTTATTATCTTCCCTGCCTTCTCAATCACTGTGTATACAGCGCTATGGGCGCCGCCATCTTGTGGCTCCCCTCTGACCTGGCGTCTGCAAGAGCTGCTGGATCCTACAGGACCCAGATCAGCTCTAAAGTAATGGGCAAGAGGCTCTATTTCTCTTGCAACTGGGGCTAAATGTACCAGCCCCAGTTACAGGGAAAATCAGCCTCCCCAGCAAAAAAAAAAAAAGTAATCAGATGTCAGTGATAAGGTATTTTATTACCTTATGGGAACACAATGTAAAAAAAAAAAAAAAAAAAAAAAATTAATAGAAAAGTTAAAAAAAAAAAAAAAAATGTAAATAAAATAATTAAAAAAATAAATAAAATAATACACCAATAAAACGCTGTTATTAAAGGTTATAGCCCCACCCCCAACGACACCATACAAAATAAAAATTATTGCAATGGAGAGTAAAAACTATATTATAAATTTTTTTAGTAGCACTGTGTTAAGTAAAAAAAAAAAATGAAAAGTGAAAAACAGACCGTTTTCCCTCCTCTTTTGTTTATATTTTCCTGGATATAAAAAAAATTAACACACATGCAAAAATAAAAACAACATAAAAATAAAGCCCTATGTGTCACCGAAAAAAGACGCAAAAATTAGTTGAATAACGCAAATAATAGACATGTTACAGCCCTCAAAACTGCACATACAAAAAAAACCAAAAATGTGTCTGGTCCTGGACCAGAAATTGGCCTGATACTGAAGTGGTTAGGATCATCAGTCATGTTCCATCTGTACATTTTGACACCCTTTACATTTCACGTTCCTTCTCTATCTGAGCCCAGACTGTCATAAAGGCTTGTTCACAACATGCTGTTCACAACATGCTGTTCGCATAGGCTTCTCATCATTGCCATCCATGGCCAGTGGGGCCCTGGGCAAAATTAAAAGTGGGCCCCAAATGTTGAAATATTGTGCCTACTACATAGTCACATTCTGTAAATTTGATGTGCTGCAGTGCTTACAGAGGTGTTCTTAAGGACTTTAAGGCCGGGGCCCCCCACGTTGCGAAAACGCAGCGTTTTGGCCGCAGCAGAAACACCGCAGTAAAAGAACACGGTGTTTTACAGTACCTGCAAAGTGGAGGGGATTCTGACTAAATCTTCAGCGGAAAAGCTGCGTTTTCACAGCATGTGAATTATACCTTCAGAAATGCTGGTGTTTTCCGTAAAGGTATAATAGGGGCAGAAAATCCGCAGAGGAGAATTCTGAGATCGCAATGAAAAATGCTGCAGAAAAAAACTCAATGCGTTTCCACCGCAGACGTTTCTGCAGCATGGGGCCTTAGCCTAAAAGAGTTGTTTCATATGTATGTAAATTTTTTTGCATAGCCAAACTAGTTGCTTGTGACCCTTTATGAATCAGGTGCACAAGCATCAAGGCATAGGTCTATCCCTACACACAATAATATTTATATACATACAGAAATATCAAATAGGACCGCTATACCAGGACTAAATACTGTCACATCAGCCACTGACCGCTATACCAGGACTAAATATGGTCACGTCAGACACTGACTGCTATAGTAGGACTAAATACGGTCACATCAGCCACTGACCGCTATAGCAGGACTAAATAGTGTAACGTCAGCCACTGACCGCTATACCAAGACTAAATACTGTCACATCAGCCACTTACCGCTATACCAGGACTAAATATGGTCACGTCAGACACTGACTGCTATAGTAGGACTAAATACGGTCACATCAGCCACTGACTGCTATACCAGGACTAAATACTGTCACGTCAGTCACTGACCGCTATACCAGGACTAAATACTGTCACGTCAGCCACTTACCGCTATACCAGGACTAAATACTGTCACGTCAGCCACTTACCGCTATACCAGGACTAAATACGGTCACGTCAGCCACTGACTGCTATAGTAGGACTAAATACGGTCACATCAGCCACTGACCGCTATACCAGGATTAAATACTGTCATGTCAGCCAGTGACTGCTGTAGCAGGACTAAATACTGTCACGTCACCCACTGACCGCTATAGTAGGACTAAATAGTGTCACGTTATCCGCTGACCACTATAGCAGGACTAAATACTGTCACCTCAGCCACTTACCGCTATACCAGGACTAAATACTGTCACGTCAGCCACTTACTGCCAGATTCCCCTCTGCCCTCATAGTACAATCCACAAATGTCCCCTCATAATGCCAGCCAGCAATTAACCTCTTCCTGCCCTGCACTGTAATAGGATGCTGAAGTAAGCGGGTTGTTCCTAGGAGTCATGTACTACTCACTTGTGAGTGCCGGCGCCTTCCAATGACATACACTGCACCTCTGCAGGTTCCTGGCTGGATAATGGTCCTGGAATACCAGGAGACTGATGCAGGCGAAGTGCATTATATAGGATTTGGCGGTGGGCGCTGCAGCATCACATGACCCTTTGTTATACCGCATCTCAGAGGCTGCTGCTTTTTATTGTTTGTCTATGTGTCTCTGGGTTTTGTATTGGTATGTCCCGTTCTATGTTAGATATATTCTTTGCAGCTTTTCCCTCGGCATTATTTCACCCTGCAGTGTTCAAACCTAGCCTTGGTTCAGCCCTGGCCTATCACAGGCCACTGGGTGGGGTTGTAAGGAGACCTCGTCTCCCCGACGACAGTTGGTCTTCAGTTCAGTGTGAGCAGTGGAACAGTGAGGGTGTGCAGAGTGTTCCTGCCCCCACAAGCTGGACTGAGGCCAACGGTCAGCCATCACAACCTCCAGGAGGATAATAAACGGCCCCAGAGACAGTCAGGAGTACTTTTTCGGCCGTCCATCATTGTGGATCTTTCCGGTGCCGTGCCAGGGGGAACAGAGGGAACCCTGACAGGAGGATCACGTCGGGCCTAGTCTTCAGGTAACCAGAAGCCTGTCAGGCCTCCCTGTACCACCACTCTCCCTATCATCTATCCCTGGGAGAGGTACGAGAGGAGGAGTAGTGGAGCACAAGACTGTGATAGTTAACCTTGGGTGCCCTCCTAGAACCAAGGCTGGGGATTGGACACTGTACTACTACCCCCACTTGAAAGCTGCCATTACCTTTGTTCCTGTTGCCAAATAAAGGCTGTTTCTTGTTCACCTGCACCGCTGACACCTGAGTCGTGCCTGCATCACCATCAGGGCCCTTCCGACCAACACCACACCGGCTCAGAGAGGAGAGGTCCCCTCTCCAACTGGAAGCGCCCCAGGGGAAAGAACTACTATCACCACCATCCGGTAGTGCTGTAGGACCCAGGACAAGTTAATTTTATTTCTCATTAATGTACACTCAGTGCCCCATCTTGACAGAAAAAAAACAGAAATGTAGATATTTTTGCTAATTTATTAAAAATGAAAAACTGAAATATCACATGGTCATAAGTATTCAGACCCTTTGCTCAGTATTGAGGGTTGAGGTCAGGGCTCTGGCTGGGCAAGTCAAGAATGGTCACAGAGTTATTCCAAAGCCACTCCTTTGTTATTTTAGCTGTGTGCTTAGGGTCATTGTCTTGTTGGAAGGTGAACCTTCGGCCCAGTCTGAGGTCCAGAGCACTCTGGAAGAGGTTTTCTTCCAGGATATCTCTGTACCTGGCCGCATTCATCTTTCCTTCTATTGCAACCAGTCGTCCTGTCCCTGCAGCTGAAAAACAACCCCATAGCATCATGCTGCCACCACCATGTTTCATTGTTGGGATTGTATTAGGCAGGTGATGAGCAGTGCCTGGTTTTCTCCACACATACCGCTTAGAATTAACGCCAAAAAGTTCGATCTTTGTCTCATCAGACCAGAGAATCTTATTTCTCATAGTCTGTGAGTCCTTCATGTGTTTTTTGGCAAACTATGTGGGCTTTCATATGTCTTGCACTGAGGAGAGGCTTCCTTTGGGCCACTCTGCCATAAAGCCCCAACTGATGGAGGGCTGCAGTGATAGTTGATTTTGTGGAACTTTCTCCCATCTCCCTACTTCATCTCTGGAGCTCAGCCACAGTGATCTTTGGGTTCTTCTTTACCTCTCTCATCAAGGCTTTTCTCCCACGATTGCTCAGTTTGGCTGGATGGCCAGATCTAGGAAGAGTTCTGGTTGTCCCAAACTTCTTCCATTTAAGGATTATGGAGGCCATTGTGCTCTTAGGAACCTTGAGTGCTACACAAATTCTTTTGTAACCTTGGCCAGATCTGTGCCTTGCCACAATTCTGTCTCTGAGCTCCTTGGGCAGTTCCTTTGACCTCATGATTCTCATTTGCTCTGACATGCACTGTGAGCTGTGAGGTCTTATATAGACAGGTGTGTGCCTTTCCCAATCAAGTTCAATTAGTTTAATTAAACACAGCTGGACTCCAGTGAAGGAGTAGAGCCATCTCAAGGAGGATGAGAAGGAAATGGACAGCATGTGAGTTAAATATGAGTGCCACAGCAAAGGGTCTGAATACTTATGACCATGTGATATTTCAGTTTTTCTTTTTTTTTATAAATTTGCAAAAATATCTACATTTCTGTTTTTTTTCTGTCAAGATGGGGTGCTGAGTGTGCATTAATGAGAAATATAATGAACTTTTTTGCTTTTAGCAAATGGCTGCAATGAAACAAAGAGTGAAAAATTTAAAGGGGTCTGAATACTTTCCGTACCCACTGTACTTCCACATAGGATAACTGTCTGCTGCTGATATGCCATTACAGGAAACCAGCCAAGGATTTTCCTGATCTACTCCACAACAAACAAATGCTCAGAATGACCTGCAGCATAAGCGGACATGAGGCTGGTGCAAGATATTCTGCACCTCAGGTCAGATTATGCTGAGGGATTTATTTAGATCTCATCCACTTTGCAGCTACTGTACAATGCGGCAAATAAGCCGCCAACAAGTCTGCAGTGTCTAATCCTCTGCATGAACGTCCTGTGTAGACTTACTCTAAAAGGGGTTTTCCTATAACCATAGCTTGTCATCTGTCCAAAGAATTGGTGACATGTCTGATCAGTGGTGGTCCTATGACTGAGATCACCATCAATCACACACACAAGTTCCCATGTTCTCCTGTCTCAATGGATTGGTGTTCAAGCGCATTGCCGTTCCATTCAAAGTCTATGGGACAGATGACAACAGCTGACCTATGAACTCCGCTACCTCCATTAGTCCCATACACTTTGTACAGACCAGCAGTGCGCAGTACACCCACCAAACTATTGACATGGGAGGACACAGGACCTTGTGACACAGATGTCAGGCACTTATCACCTATTTTAGGTTATACATTTTGTTTATCAAAAAACCCCTCTAGGCTAAAGCCCCAGGTAGCTGGCCGCAGCAAAAAAGTGCTGCGGGATAAACCGCGGCGGCATTGCATCACGGTTTTTCCCACAGAAAAAACTTTCTGCTTCAATTATACCAATAAGAAAACCACTGGTGTTTCCATAGGTATAATTGACATGCTGCGATTTCCAAAACGTGTCCGCTGTGTGTATTTTTCCGCAAAGTGTGGATAGGATTTGCTACAGAGACTGTAAAATGACAGTTTATGCCAAGTGGGGCCCCGGCCTTACGGATCAGGCCCCACTTTGTGGAAAGCAGCTTTTTTTGTTGGAGATTTTGTTTTGTTGCAGTTTTTTGAGCCAAAGCCAAGAATGGCTACAAAAGGAAAGTGAAATATATAGGAAATTCTTATACTTCTCCCTTCTGCTCAATTCACTCCTGGCTTTGGCACAAAAAACAGCAACAAAACCTGCAACAAAAAAAAAATCTGCTTTTCTGTAAAGTGAAACACAGTGATTATGGTGGCTGCAGAAATGTGCGAGCAAAGTGAATAAAATGTAATCATTTAATCTCATCCACAGCAGGTTAATTTTAGCTGCAGAATTTCCACATATATTTAATAGGGGAACAAAGTGCAGAGAAAAATGCATCAAAAGCTCAATGAAAAACGCTGTGGAAAAAACAAGGTGTTTTCGCTGCTTATTTTCTCCAGTATCTTTTAGCTGCATTTCGCTGTGTTGGGCCTAATCCTTAAAAGTGGTTGTCTAGGAATTACAGGTTTCTACAAGGAGGCCGGGGAAGGTGAAAAATAAAACCCACACTCACCTGTCCCTGGTCCTCCCACCCTGTCAGGTCCAGCTGCACCCTGGGCTTGTTCTCTTATGTGCCACTGCCTCCCTCCACGGGATACCTCTTTGTCTAACTTATTTTTTTGGCATTAAAAAGGTTAATTTTCTCCTTTCTGACACTGAAAGTCTGTGTATCATAAATCACCTTTCTCAGTCTCACTCCAGGGCACCAGATGGCAGGGGTGATACATTTATGATGTACAGACTGGCAGCCATTAAAAGAAATCAGAATAGAGATCAAAAAGTTTAATCAGCCTTAGTGTGGAGAAGGTGATCTGTTGGCCCTCATACTGCAACCCCTATAGTTACGCTTATGAGCCCCCTAAGGCTCATGGACCCTGGTGCAATTGCACCCTCTGCACTCCCTCAGGTTATGCCCCTGCATAAGGCAGACTTTCCAAACTCCCAAAGGGTTCATATATTTAAGATTCTCAGGGATTTTCTTTATAGAATTGGTCCCATTTTGAGAAATATCATTAAAAACGTGTTGTTTTTCCTAAAAACGTTTTGGGACATCCCACAGTAGACACAAACCTGGAAATGCTATTGCATTGCAAAAGTTGAGAACCACAGATGAACCTGCAGTGCAAAACACTTTGTGTTGTGTTTTTTTTTTTTTTTCTGCAGTGTGTGAATGGGATTTGTGTAAGTCCCATTACTACGCTGCTACTGTACATTGCTGCAGATAAGTCGCTGGCAACTCCACTTTGGCTAATCTGATATAAATTTACACTACATGTCTGGGCCTACATCCTTCACTGTGAGAGAATATTTATGCATCTAGCCATGGACCCATCCGTATGACTACTCCTATACCTGATTTAATGTCTTTTATACGGCATATAAAGGAAAAGGACTGTTCCTTCATTTGCACACAGTGGCAGAACAATTTTCGAGAGACTTGAGGTCTAGGTCTTCAGATGTCTCAGTCCTGTGGACTCTTCAACTGCTAATGACTTTAACAGATAGGGAGAAAATACTGGTTATATAACCTCTGGGCATTCAGCCTCAGCCAAGACTGACTGATCTTACTGATAAAGATGAAATTATAACATCCAAGTTTATCAGGTTCTGCCTGGACAGGGAAGAAAATTTACAGTAACAGGATGTTGAAATGAGAACCAATGCTTTTAAATCAAGCTCTATGTTTTCTAAATGTTGAATAGTTTCTATTAGACAAAGTCTGCATGGGGAACACTTGGAAATAGCCATTCAATGGGGACTGCCCCTGCGGTCATTCTTGCATGACCACAACTTGAGCAAAACCCAGTACTGCTCCAGGTGCCGCCTCGTGGAGGAAACATCTTTGCACCTTTTATGGGAAAGCCCTTTTGCTCAGGGCCTGCTGGACGCACTGGAACATGAAGTTGAGGATTCTGTGCCCAGGAACAGCCTATCATAACACTTGTTACTTTATGGACTATTTCCTGGGATTTATTCTGAGGAGGCCTGGTGCCTTATGAATTGTTTTAACCCCTAGGCGCACCATGACGTAACTGTACGTCCTAGAGAGAGCTTCATTAGCGCACCAGGACGTACAGTTGCGTCCCAGCTTCCGGGGCTTTTCTCTAGCATGGAGTATGGCTGGGTATCGGAAGCTCAGCTGTTTCCGGCAGCTTAGACTCCCCTGTGACTGAAGAGGGACCACTAGAAGCCTCCCCTCTCCAGCCACTGCTGTGATTGGTGGGTCTGTACAGACCCACCATTCACAGTGCAGCTATGCGGATACCGGGGCTTACTGTCATAAGTGACAGTGCCCCGGAACAGGGAGATCAGAGTATCAGCTGTATAAAACATCTGATACTCCGATCTGACATGCGAGGGACCTGTCACAGCCTCCACTAGCCAGGGATCATCATTCACAGCGCAGCCAGAAAGCAGAGGAGAGGTGAGTATTAGTTTTTTTTTTTTTATTCTGTCAGGATCCATTATGACTATGAAGAGCAGGATGGATTCATTTTATAGATGAGATTCTCCTCTTTAAAATGATACCAAGATCTTCATGATGCATCTTACAGATCGGGAGCAATTCCCTGCTGAAAACGTTATTGGGCATTGAGATTCTAATGCAGATCTCAATTCCCAACAGCGTTTTAACAGCAAATCTCTCCAGATCTGTAAGATTCATCATGGAGATGTTGGTAGCAGGGACTTCTTGTCCTATCAAACACAGAGCATACTGTACTTTTGCCCTCTGATTGTCACAGAGGGATAATGTAATACCCCTCTGAGCCTTATTAGAGGGGTATTCTTCTGTAATTTAACCTCTGAATATAACCTAACCAGGAAGTTTATTGGCGCTATGACCTAGACATTTACCATCGTCCAGGTCGCAGCACCAAACACACAACACATTCGCAAAGTCATCAATAAAGTTTACATTTTTTCACTGTCCCTGTCCTGTCCATACCTGATCTTTATAGAGTATAATACACCGACTGCCTCTCTAGTGATATCCATTACACGCTAAAATAATAGCAATAACGATTATTACTAGAGATGAATGTATAAAACATTTCTGACAGGCAGAAGGTTCCATCAGTCACATAACACATTGTCACCCATTTAATGTCACAATATATAATCCCAGTTTTTGGCAGCTTTCAGACGGTTATAATAGCGGGTGGGTTTTTTTTCAACCCACAGTACAAACTAAACTCCTGGACTTCCAGTAATTTGGGGTTAAAACAACATTTTAACGGTAAAAAAATGTCATCTTCTATTTTCACAGCCTAATTCTGTGAAACATCTGTAGGGTCAAAATACTCACTATAGCCCTTGATAAATTTCTTGAGGGGTCTAGTTTCAAAAACGGGGTCATATTTCGGGGGTTTCCACTGTTCTGGCACCACAGGGGCTCTACAAATGCGACATGGTACCTGAAAACAATTCCATCAAAATCTGCCCTCCAACAGCCAAATAGCGCTCTCTCTGTTCCAAGCTCTGCCATGTACCCATACAGCACTTTACGACCACATATGGGGTACTGCTAAATTCAGGAGAAATTGTGTAATGAACTGTAGGAGGCTTTTCTCTCTTAACCCCTTGTGAAAATGAGAAATTTGGGGCTAAAGAGACATTTTACTGGAAAGAGTAATTTTTCCTCTTCATGTCCCAATGGTAGTAAATACCCGTGAAACAGCTGTGGGGTAAAACTGCATTAAAGAGAGTAAAAACAGCACATGTAATAGTGCCAGTGACGTAGCTAGCAGGGGTGCAGAGGGGGCGGCTACCCCGGGGCCACCATTAATACATGCTTTACTTTTAACTAGATCGGTGTCCGCAGACACCGATCTAGTTAAAACGCATTCTGCAACTTAACTGTCTTGTAAACCGCAAGCCACTTCAGGCCTGCGGTTTACGAGACACCGAGACCACAGACAAATGTCTGCTTCCTGGCACAGGCAGGCATGATGACATCATAGCATCGTGCCTCCTGCGCTGAGACACAGACATCCTGTGCGTGGACTGGAAGGAGGCGGCGGCTCCATTCAAAGGATCGCAGGTAGGTGAGTATAACTTTTTTTTCTTTCTTTTTTTTAGCGTAGTTGTGGGTAATTTAGTAGTATGGGGAGGGGGAATTATAACTATAAGGGAGGATTCAATAGGGGGCATTAGGACGATGGGGGGGTCATTTATATAAGGGGGCATTATGGACATAATGGGGGTAATTCATATAAGGGCTATTAGGGGCCATTATGAATACAAGGGGGGAGGTTATTTATATAAAGGGCGATTAGGGGGCATCATTTATATAAGGAGTCATTTGCGTCATTATGAACATAAAGGGGGTCATTTATATAAAGTTTATTAGGTGTCATTATGAATACAAGGGGGGAGGTTATTTATATAAGGAGCCATTAGGGGCATCATTTATATTAGGAGGCATTATGAACATACGGGGTGGTCATTTATATAAGGGGTCATTAGGGGTGTGGTATTCATGTCAGGGGGGAATCGGGGGGCATAATATAAGGGGCAATTAATTAAATTAAGGTGGCACTTGGGCTTTATTAAGATTAAGGACCCATGTAGTTAGCCACAGCAAAAAAGTGCTGCAGGAAAAACCGCGACGGTAACGCATTGCGGTTTTTCGCGCAGTACTTTTCACAGGAGGTCCACAGAGATTTCCTCTGCAGACTTTCTGCTTCCAACAGGATAGATCATCAATAAGAAATAAGTGAATCCCCACTGATCAGCTGTATGAAGGATCCATTGCGCCTGTTTATATCATATTTTTTTACCTTTTAATTAGGAAACACCTGGGGCATTATTAATAAAGGGCACATTATTTAAAGGGGTGCACAGGGAAGTTATTATTTTAAAGATGCACTTGGGGGTATTATTCATTATGATAGTTTATATTATATATTTTATAATTGGATAATTGGGGGTAGCAGCAGGATGGGTGTGCAGTTAAGGACAATGTGGGCAGGTGTCTGGAAAAGTAAGGAGCTAAAAATGTCTGTGCTGCAGCGGATTAATCTTTGACTGTCCAGGTGTTCAACAGTAAACAGATATTTATTAAGGAACAAGAATAATACACTGTATTCTGTAACTTATGATCTCAACTACTTCCTGGTTACTCTAGCCCCCACCTTTTTAACAGAGCTTTATTAACAACTTAACACTATGCCTAGAGACAGAAGCTTATGCAGTTATAAACGTATAAACAGTAGTTGTTGCAATACAGGCAGTAACAAACATTATTCCAACACCCCCACTCAACAACTACTTATCTAGTTAGTCCCATTGAGGTTCTGAACTCTTCGAACTTGGTTCTTGGCAATGGCTTTGTCATAATATCAGCCACCATCTTGTCAGTTTCGCAATAAACAAACTCGATGATACCACGTTCTATCAAATCACGCAGGTGGTGATGTTTAACATCGATGTGCTTGGTTCTTGCATTGATCTTTTCACTGCTTGCAAGTTTAATGCATCCTTGGTTATCTTCATACATCGTCGTTGGCTGAGTTGACGGCTTCCCAAGATCCTTCAACAACTGGTTTAGCCAAATGATCTCTTGACTTGCGTAGGCCGCAGACACATATTCTGCTTCTGTAGATGATAAGGCAACAGATACCTGTTTTCTGCTGGATCAAGAGATAGAACTTTCTCCAAGCTTGAACAAGTACCCACTTGTTGACTTATGATCACTTGAATCATTAGCCCAGTCTGTATCCACATAGCCTGTGAGTTTTAGATCTCCTGTTGAAGACATTCTTAAACTGATGTCTTGAGTTTCTTTCAAATATCAGAGAATTCTCTTAACAGCATTCCAGTCTCTTTGGCGCGGTTTTTCCACATCTCTGCAGAGAATACCCACTGCTGCTGCGATATCTGGTCGACTCTTAGTTGTTATGTATAGAAGTGCCCTCACTACCTGTCTGTATTTCTCATTGTTTGGTAACAGATCATCTTCTCCTTCCAATCTTGGGTAGGATGACTCCATTGGGGTTGATACACCTTTTGCTTCTGACATTCCAAACTGGTTGAGGATTAAGTTGATTTTTGCACTTTGCTTTAGAAGAAAACTTCCATCTTCTTCTCTCAGGATCTGGATACCTAAATAATATGTAACAATTCCAAGGTCTTTTGTTTCAAAATGCTGATTCAGAAATTCAGTCATTTGCAATTTCTGTTTCTTCTGCATGTACGACAATCACTTCGTCTACATATAAGAGAATATACATCCACTTTCCATCTGTACACTTTGTGTATAGGCATGGGTCTGCTTGACCTCTCTTAAATCCTTCTTCCATTAAGACTTTGTTTATTTTGGTATTCCATGCTCTTGCCGATTGCTTAAGACCATAGAGAGATTTTTGTAGTTTACAAACAAGGTTTTCTTCACCTTTTCTGATATAACCCTCAGGTTGAGTCATGTACAAATCCTCCTCAATGTCACCATTTAGAAAGGCAGTTTTGATATCCAACTGTCTGACAGACATCCTTTGTATAGCAGATACAGCTAATAGAGTCCTAAACGTGGTCTGCTTAGCAACTGGAGAAAATGTAGCATCATAATCTTCACCATATTTCTGAGAATATCCTTTTGCAACTAATCTTGCTTTAAATCTGTGAACTTTGCCTTCAGAGTCATATTTGGTCTTAAACACCCACTTACACTTTATTGCTTTCTTGCCTTGTGGTAGTTTGGTGAGTTTCCAGGTTTGAAGCTGAAGAAGCAATTTCATTTCCTCATTAGCAGCATTAATCCACTTCGTTTTTTCATGGGCAGGTAGTCGTTGCATTTCATCCCATGACTGTGGCTCTAGTTCGGGTAGTGTTTTAGCAATGTAGGATAGACACTTAGCTGGTACACCTTTGTTTGATCTTGACGATCTTCTTATTTCAGGTTCACTTGATGTTTCTGTTGCTTCTTCAATGGTTGAAGAATCTAACCAAACTTCTACATCTTTCTCTTTGTCATTTTGTAACTGACTTATGTTGTTGTTGCTTCATCTGGACTACTGGTATGATGTCATAAAACTTGAGCGAGACGAAGTTCTCATCAATCATTACATCTCTGCTTATTGTGACCTTGTTCGTTTCTGGGTGCAGGATTCTATATCCTTTCTGGGTTTCACTGTAGCCCACCAGGATACCTTCTTTGGCATGGGATTCCCACTTGGCATGTTTTTCCTTAGGGACATGCACAAATACTTTACTTCCAAATACTCTTATGTGTTGTAGATTAGGCTTTTTGCTAAATGGAGTTTTCTCTGTAGCTTTACCTGGTAACCTGTTTTGAAGATAGCATGCTGTCATGATTGCATCACCCCAATATGTTGTAGGCAAATCTGCGTCAAATAGCATACTTCCACTTTCACAGAGTGTCCAGTTTCTTCTTTCCGCTACACCATTTTGTTCAGGATTGTATGGTACAGTGGTCTGAAACACGATTCCATTTTTCTTTAAAATGCTTGGTGTCTCACTGCTTGTATATTCAGTTCCATTATCTGCACGCAGGATTTTTGGCATTCTCCCAAATTTGTTATATACTTCAGCTAGATATGTTTCAAGTTTCCCTGGGACTTCATCGATAAATGTGAGAAAATATCTCTTCTTTCCAGGAGTTAGAGTATTCATTGGATCACAAACATCAGTATGTATTAAATCCAGTGGCTGTTCTGATTTTGTAGTACTATTCTTAGGAAAACATTTTCAGGACATTTTTCCTTTAAGACAGCTTGTACACTTCATTGTCTGATTACACTGATCAATAGTAATGCCTTCAGCAAGTTGTTTTTGAACTAACTTTCTTATTGCTTCTCTATGTGGAAGACGCCTGTGCCATAGATGGATACAATTTGTGTGTTGTTCTTGTTTAGTAGTATATGTGTTTTCTTTGCAATTTAACTGATATAGCTCATCTTTGATCTTTCCTTCTGCTAGTATAGGCCCCTTTTTGAGATGATGCAGCCGTTATCTTTACATGTAACTTCATTTCCTTGTCTTGTGAGTTTCTTCACAGATAACAGATTGCTTTCAAGGCTAGGTACATACAGCAAGTCTTTTCCTGGGATCTTTCTGCTTTGTGTTGGGGAGACTTGACAATCAATGTAACCATCCCCTATTCCCTCTGTATTCATATACAGACCATTAGCCAAAATCACTTTCTCTGACTTACTTTGGTTAAGGTTAGAAAAGAAGTTTCTGTCATTGGTCATATGACTAGTTGCTCCAGAGTCTATACACCATGCATGCTTGGATGTACTTGCATTAATGGTAAAAGCAGTTTCAGTACTTGAATTGTGTTTTTCTTCAGTGATGGCACTTTTAACCCTTTGATGATTTTGCTTTTTCAGATGATTCATCCTAGCTTTCCAGACTCTGCAGTCAGCTTTTAGGTGCCCTGTTTTCTTGCATACAAAACACTCACGTGTTTCTTTCAAATGACTTTTATTTTCGGGTAGAGCTTGGGCTTTTAAAACGGATTCTGCTTTAGATACCCCAGCGCTGCATACACTCTCTGTCTTCCGCTTGTATTCATCTATAAGCTTTCCTCTGACATACTCCAGTGTGAGCTCATTATCTGGGCGTGCATCTAGTGCGGTTACAAGCGTGTCATAGCTTTCTGGAAGACCGCTTAATAGTAGTGCAGCAATATGTAAATCTTTGAAGTCTTCTCCAATGCCACGTAAGTGCTCCACAATTTCTAAAGTGTTTCTTATATAGTCCTGCATATCACTGTTCCTATTTAGCTTAGACTGGTACAGCTGAGATTTATCCTTTCATGCACTTTCTGCAGCTGCTCCCACATTTCTTTTGCAGTGTCACATTTGCATACATGTACAATCTGATCATCATCTATGCTGAGGGATATAGTGCTTTGTGCTTTCTGATCCTTCTCTATCCAGTCATTTGTTACTGGGTCAGGTTTAGACTCCTGTGTGTATTTCCACGTACCTTCTCTTATCAGCAGCATCTTTATCTTGAATTTCCAGGATTGATAGTTCTGATTATTCAGGTTTGGCACTGTGAACTTCATAGAGTTGCTGCTGGTGGCCATCTTGGATCACTGTTGTTTTCCTTTTCTTTCTGTGCCTTTGGGTATCTGGGCCCATAACCTGTTGGCAGCGGATTAATCTTTGACTGTCCAGGCGATCAACAGTAAACAGATATTTATTGAGGAACAAGAATAATACACTGTATTCTGTAACTTATGATCTCAGCTACTTGTCTGTGAGCTCCATGTGCTCTGATCTATGCTGTAGTTACAGGAAATAGAGAGGAACTTCCAGGTTTGTTACTCTAGCCCCCACCTTTTTAACAGAGCTTTATTAACAACTTAACACTATGCCTAGAGACAGAAGCTTATGCAGTTATAAACATATAAACAGTAGTTGTTGCAATAAAGGCAATAATAAACATTGTTCCAACAGAAAAAAATGGTCATGGCAGTCCAGATGGAAGAGATGGGAAATGTGAACGATTAGTCAGAGAAGTCACCGGTAAGTCACTAAATGTTACTGCACTGTGTTCACCTAAATAATCTGCAGAGCCCTGTGTTTAGCCGATATATAGCACTATACAGTCACCATATACCTAAGTTTGGGGCCCACTTGGACATGTTCGCCCTCCGTGCTGAACCCCTAGCTACGCCTCTGAATAGTGCCCTTAAATTCTGTGTTGTATCTTTGTGATAGTGACTTGTCTGACTTCCAAATTCTCTTCTGAATTAATCCTTGAATTGCTTCTCATGTTTGACCTGGACTGCCTGACTTTGACTACTTTTCTGGATTCAGCCTAAATATCCATTATCTGGCTATGAACCCCTGTTCGTTTACAGTCATACTTTACTTGCCTGCTTCTTTAGTTGTCTCAACTAATACCTGCAGTCCCTTAGACTTTGCAATCCAATGTAGCTCTAACCAAGTCTAACCAGCGGAGGTTCTCTTAAAGACAGCTGACCACCACTGTTATAAATACATGTATGTATATATTTGGCACACCATTAAAGGGACTGCATCATTGCCATCTGGCCTCTCAAACACCTGTGATTTAACATGTTTGTTTGTTTGTTTGAGTTGGAAGGGACCTCAAGGGCCATCAAGTCCAACCCCCTGCAAAAGCAGGAATTCCTAAATTATCCCAGCTATATACCTATCCAGTTTCCGCTTGAAGATTTCAATTGATGAAGAACTCACCACCTCCCGTGGCAGCCTATTCCTAATGTCTAATCTGAATCTCCTTCCCCTTAGTTTCATCCCATTACTTCTCGTGCTTCCTTCTGCTAATGAGAATAGGGTAGATCCCTCTGCACTGTGACAACCTTTCAGATATTTAAATACCGCTATTAAGTCTCCCCTTAGCCTTCTCTTCTGCAAACTAAGCAGTCCCAATTCTTTTAGCCTTTCCTCGTAGGACATGGTTTGTAGACCTTCCACCATTTTGGTTGCTCTTCTCTGGACCTGTTCCAATAAATCGATGTCTTTCTTAAACTGGGGCGCCCAGAACTGTACACAGTATTCCGGGTGGGGTCTGACCAGGGCAGAGTACAGCGGAATAATTACCTCTCTTGATCTAGCTTCAATGCTCGTCTTGATACATCCTAGAATTTTATTAGCCTTTTTAGCCACCGCACCGCACTGTTGACTCATGTTGAATTTGTGATCTACTATTATGCCCAGATCCTTTTCCCCTGTACTCTCACTTAGTTCTATTCCTTCCATACTATATATGCTTCTTGCATTTCTGTTACCCAGATGTAGGACTTTGCATTTGTCCCTGTTGAATACCATTTTGTTCACCTCAGCCCATTGTTCCAGTGTGTCTAAGTCCTTTTGGATGCACTCTCTCTCCTCTCTAGTGTTGGCCATTCCTCCTATCTTTGTATCATCTGCAAATTTTATTAGTTCCCCATTAATCCCATCATCCAGATCATTTATAAAAATATTAAAAAGTACTGGGCCCAGGACAGAGCCCTGCGGCACCCCGCTTTTACTTTCTTCCAGTTTGATGTATAGCCATTTATAATTACTCGTTGTGCCCGATCATTAAGCCAGTTGTGAACCCACCTCACTGATATTTTATCAAAGCCATACTTGATCATTTTTTCAATAAGAATGTTATGTGATACTTTATCAAAGGCCTTACTAAAGTCAAGATATACTATGTCCACTGCATTCCCCTGGTCCAACCATTCAGTGATTTTATTGTAGAAGGAAATCAGGTTAGTCTGACAAGATTTATTAGGCATAAAGCCGTGCTGGCTCTGATTAATTAAAGCCTTCCCATCCAGGAGCCTAATTAAATGTTCTTTAACGATTTGTTCAAAGATTTTTCCTACTATCGAGGTCAGACTTACCGGCCTATAATTTCCTGGGTCGTCCCTATTCCCCTTTTTGTAGATGGGGACCACATTTGCCCTTTTCCAATCTAGAGGGACCACTCCTGTTTCCCATTACTTATTAAAGATTATTGCAAGGGGTTCTGTTATTTCCTCTGCTAATTCTTTTAAAACTCTAGGGTGTAAATCATCCGGTCCTGGGGACTTGGTTTCCTTAATCTTAGCTAAATGTTCTCTTACCAAACCTTCACTAATAATCGGCTTGGAGTCCTCTTTCCCCTCACCACTATCACCATTAATGTTGATATTTCCATCCATTTCTTGGGAGAAGACGGATACAAAATATGAATTTAGTAACTCCACCTGCTGATCCACCATGTTAACTTTTTCACCCTTTTCGTTCTTCAGGACTCCAATGGTTTCCTTCACTTTTCTTTTGCTCTTAACATATCCCCAAAAACCTTTTACCTTACTCTTAACTTCTTTTGCAAGCTTCAATTCGTATCCAGCCTTAGCTTTTTTAATGCTTATCTTGCAGTGTCTGCAAACTGCTGTATACTCTCCCTTAGATATAGCTCCCATCTTCCACTTGTTGTATGTTCAAGGTCTATGTTTCTCACAGACCTTTTAGCCGAACCCCAGGTGAGTCTGTCTGCTACTGTATCCAACAGTAAAGCTAATATTTGCTGCACAAAACTGTTACTGCACCATTAAAAATGGCAAATTTCACATAACATTTTATATCTATACACATCATTGGATAAATTGCATAAAAATATATGAAAGTAGACAGTGCTTCTAGCGTCCAGCACTTCTTACTATGCATGGTCAGGCCTTATCTAGAATATGAATAAGGTGAATATATACTAAATACAAAGGCTGCAGTTTCTTCTTTAGTATGCAGGATTTTTAAGAGAATACAGTACTGATCATATGCAGTAACAGGCAGAACCTAAAACAATTATATCTAGTGACTTATATGTGATGTCTTCTTTAATTGGTGTCATTAACTTTCCTTTTCTCTTCCATCCAACCCAAATATGCATGATGACTTCTCCCACAGATTGTTGCTCAGACATCGTTGGCCCATCGCTTCTGCATTCCCACCCTTTATAGCAACACATTAAAACCCTGTCCAAAACCCTTCAATTAATAAAGACCACAGACCAGACTCTCAAACTGGTTCAGACCCCAGAACCACATCCCTTAAATAATCAGATCCCTGTCCAAATCCCTAAATGTATCATACAGCAGACTGTGTCCCCTAAATGTATCAACCCCAGACCCGGCTCCCTATATTTATAAGACCCTAGTTCAAAAGTTATAACATTAAAAAAAAAAAAAAAAAGTTGGGGGGGGCGTGGCTAGCCGGAGCAGAGACAGGACGTGCCTTTTTCCAGCTCCTACTGGATCTGAGTGCAATCTGCTCTTAATCGCTCAAATCCTGCATAGTTTGGGCCTTCAACCACCCAAGGGCTATCCCCTGAGCCCTAGTCGATTGATCCTAGGGGTTACAGCTACATTTACGGCCTCTTACTAGCGACTCCGAGTTGGGGCCTACCTGCATCTCTTCTCCTCACCGCCATCTTCTCCGCATTCCGAGCGTCCTGCCGACAGCCCCGACCACTATGGACCTCCGCGAGCTCATCTGTCTTCACTGACTCTGCTTTCGCTGTTCATCCGCGGGCTCGGAGGATAGCAGCAGCGGCGGCGACCCCGTGTAGTGCTGGTCGCCGCACGGGGTAGTGGAGCGGTGGCCCGCCTGGAGCGGCAGGCGCGACATTGAGGCCTGCAGTAGGAGACAACACAGCGTGCGTAACCAGCGGAGGTGGCCCACATCGCTAGGAGGCGCCGCTTGTCCCGGATTCCTGAGTCGGCTCCCAGGTAGGGGACATCCTACGGACAACGCAGGGAAGGGGAGCGCGGAGATCATACACGGGCATCAGGGCACTCCTTGTCTGACCCACTAAACAGCAGCGGAGGGCCTGTGTGGTGTCCCTACCCGGGGTGCAGTTCACGTTTCTGCAGGCCCACAGCCTGCGGGACTCACGCGATTGGTTATACTAGCCCCAAGTCAGCAAGATCCGTGCCCTGCACAGACCTCTCTCTCCCCTCCAATTTACAAACTACTTAGGACCTGAGCGGACCCTCACCGACATTTCTGCTCTGCAATATACCAGCCTTGTGCAGGCCTACTTCTCCACTTCAGCTCTGAGATCAGCTATTGGCCTCCACTTACAAATCCCTAGCTGCAATACCACTGAGCTGTAGCTCACACTCTTCCCGTAGAATTCTCATTGGTACCTCTCCCCTTAGGTAATGGCGGCCTAACTGTGGGGTACTAGTGCACCTTTTAGCAACTCTTAGCGACTAATAGCCTGTTCTGGAATATCTTCCCTTTAAACGTACAACCTTTGGAGACAAATCCCTGGCAACATGGTGAAGGGTAGGAAATCCGTCAGAAAACCCGATAATAATCTAACTAATTATTTTGAATGGGATCGTGGCACAGGAGGGGAACCGGGTCTGACACCCCGTGACCACTTAGAGCTCATACCCTCAGCGCCTATGACTGCCACGAGAGCTACGGCGACACTCTTGGAGGAGGCAGATCTTGACCACCCCGAAGAATCAGTGGCTCTTCGTCTTCCTCCAACCCCTGATGATGTCCGATCTGCAATACAACAAATCCACTCTTCATCAGCTCATTCCATCACAGAGCAGAATTATCTCCTACGTCATCCACCGTCTCCGAGTACAAGCCCACTCAAACAAAAACCTCGCATGGATCTCCAAGGAGACCTAGATCTTTCCAAGGACCAAGCTTCGTCTGACGCCCCTTCACTCACCCCGAACGAATGGCCTAGACGGCTTCCCGACCACTAGCGACCCCGCCTCTGAACACACTCTGAGAGATATGCTCTTGGCCCTCCGCAGTTCCCTTCAAGCGGATTTTTCACAACTGCTTCAGCCGCTGCAGTCCTCGATCAGTGCACTAGATGGACGTGTAACCCACATTGAAACTAAGATGGGCGAATTAGCTACGTCACACAACAAAATCGTGGATGCACATAATGACCTTGAAGAAGACGTTGTAAACCTCAAAGCGAAAATGGCCGATATGGAAGACCGTTCCCGTAGGAACAACATCAAATTCAGAGGCATCTCAGAACAGGTCCAAATGGCTGATCTGCTTCCATACCTGCAGGAATATGTTAGATTTTTACTGCCCGACTCTTCAAGCATAGATATCATCATCGACAGAGCTCACAGGCTTCCTCACCCTAGACATCTGGGAGACGAGATTCCGAGAGATGTATTGGCAAGATTCCACTTCTTCCATGTCAAAGAAAAGTTATTAGAAGCTGCTCGCAAGCAGAAATCTTGGCCTCCCAAATTTCAAGGTGTGCAGCTCTACACGGACCTCTCAGCTACGACCCTCCGCCTCCGCAGAGAATTACTCCCGGTTACAACAACGCTCCGTAAAAACAACATCCAATATAGATGGGGGTTTCCTGTGAAATTGATCATCATTAAAGATGGGACCACCTTCACCATTCATAACTTGAATCAGGGCAAAGCGCTGCTGTCGACTTGGAGGATACCAATATCTCTCCCTCCAGATGCGGCAAACTCCTATCCTCCCTCAACTGTAGGGCGTAGATCTCCCGCAAGCCGCAAATGATATTCTGAGTTGGCTACACCTCTTTTACTTTGGTGCACAACCCCCTGTTGTTCTAGTGGCTTAACCGGCAAGTCTCTAACCGATACCCCCAAACATACAGAAAATCTGTATTCGTCTTTGAACCGTCTGTTCATTTATATTTGTTTATTGATCTTCTTACTTGTGATACTGCACGTACTTCCCCTGAGGATTTAACATACTTTGGGCTTTTCCACTCTACGGTGATAATATGGTGATCAAGCTGGCCTCCCTCAATGTTCGGGGCCTAAACAGCCCACAGAAGGGTACGTACATCTGGAAAGAGGCTCTCTCACTTCCGCAGATGTGTTTTGCGCACAAGAAACCCACCTTCTGCAAAAGGACGCTTTCAGGCTAAAACACCCCTCCTTCCCTGTAGTCTGTCATGCGCACCACAGATCTAAGAAACTTGGAGTCCTTATCGCTTTCAGAGACTCAGTGGCATTCTCCTTGACGACACAAAGAGCGGATCCCCAAGGCAGATTCCTTATAGTCGTCTGTCTTCTAAACAATGCACCCTATACTATTGTCAACCTATACGCCCCACACCAAAAGACACTGGCATTTCTGCACAGAGTTCGACGACAAATTCAGGAAATCCAACAAGGCGCATTAATAATTTGTGGAGATTTTAACAGCATAATGGACTCCTCCCTGGATTCGACTAACGCAAACAGAGATAACGCCTCCTGTCTACACCAATTTCCGAGTACTGAAAACGTCCATGGTATATGGCGTGCACATCATGCGGGTGAAAGGGATTATACATACTTCTCAGCAGTTCATGGCTCTTACTCTCGCATCGACATGTTTATAGTGGACCTTCACACCCTTATGAGTTCCAAAAAAATCCACAATTGAAACAATCACGTGGTCTGATCACGCAGCCGTCACTCTCACTATAGAAGAAAGAACTCCATCCTAACTACCGTCCGACAATAGAAAAAGACCTCCAGGATTATTTCCAGACCAACTCCACATCAACAGACAACCCCTACACTCTCTGGAACGCCCATAAAGCGTACATTCGTGGCACCCTTATAAAAATTGCACATGGAACCAAAAAAGAACGACAGAAAGCAATTAAAGAAGCAATGTCTACGCTTCGTACTTTGGACTCTGCGAACAAAATCAATCCTAACCCAACCACTTCGGAACAGCTCAGCCAGGCTAGACAACAACTACGTCTCCTTCTTTTACAAGACTACGAAAAAGCCTTGAAAAAATCCAAAGCTCGATCTTACTCCCAAAGCAACAAAGCCGGTAGACTATTGGCTAGACAACTACGAGCAAAAGCAGTTAAATCAAGGATTCCATACATCAGACATCCTACAACCGGAGTGCATTTAACGGACCCGAGAGACATCACCAACTCTTTTAAAGATTATTACGCACGACTGTACAATCTACAGGAGCATACCCCTCTCCATCAGATCACCATAACCGGGTGACCGGCTTCTTAAGCAACATCACGCTACCAGGCCTGACGGATGAACATCTCTTGGCCCTAAACTCCCCTATCACTCTCCCAGAAATGTTAAAAGCCATAAAGTCCTTACCTAAGGGCAAATCTCCAGGGCCAGATGGTTTCTCCAATGAATATTTAATATACTTTCAACAAACTCTCGCTCCATCTCTCCTAAACTTCTTCAACCACGCTATGTCGGGTGCACTGCTCCCACGTGAATCCCTGGCTGCGTTAATCGTCACCCTTCCTAAGCCCGGCAAGACAGCGGATGTCCCACAAAACTTCAGACCAATCTCACTACTAAATTCAGACATCAAGCTCTATGCGAAGATTTTGGAAGCTCGACTGGCTCCCATTCTCCCAGATTTAGTTGGCAGGGATCAAGTGGGCTTCGTAAAAGGCTGCCAAGCCCCAGACAATACCAGACGTGTCCTCCATCTGGTGGACCTACTGGAACGAAAACAGATTCCAGCCCTCATGGTCGCCTTGGATGCCGAGAAGGCGTTTGACCGGATTAATTGGTCATTCGCCTTTTCCGTCCTGCAGAAATTACGATTCTCTGGCCCGATTCTTACTGCTATCTCCAACCTGTACTCCTCTCCATCAGCCAGAGTGTTTACCAATAGTACATTGTCGGATAGCTTTAACATCAGGAACGGAACAAGGCAAGGATGCCCTCTCTCTCCATTGATTTTCATACTTACCATTGAACCGTTATTACAGACCCTGAGGCAAAATGGAAGAGTTCAGGGAGTGAACATATTGGGTTCCTCCCATCTCATCTCCCTCTACGTGGATGACATCATATTATCCCTAACTCATCCAGAAACCTCTCTCCCAGCTGCTATCGAAACTCTCAGAGAATACGGGGCTCTTTCCTTTTATAAAATCAATGAATCTAAAAACACAAATTCTCCCCTTGGGCGTTCCCATGCCACTTCTGGAGCATCTCAAGGAGAGGTTTCCTTATGATTGGAGATCGACAGATCTGGATTATCTGGGAATAAAGATTACCTCCTCTATTGCACAAGTGTCCAGAGCCAATTATATGCCTCGACTGGCAGAGCTAGAGAAAGAATTCCAAGCCTACTCGAAACTTACCCTGTCATGGCTAGGTAAGATTTCCGCCTTTCAAATGACGCTGCTTCCAAAAATATTATACATATTCAGAACCATCCCGGTAGCACCTCCTCCCATATTCCTCCAGAAAATTAACGCCATGCTCAACAAATTTATCTGGAACTCCAAAAAGCCAAGACTCCCATCTTCTATCCTACACAGAAAATGGGGAGTGGGAGGTTTGGGAGTACCAAACATTTATGACTACTATATGGCCTCACACCTTTCTACACTAAAGGACTGGTGGCACAATAATGCTCATAAATCCTGGATAGGTATTGAGTCTCATCTGATACCGCACCACAACCTCAAATCCTGGCTCCTCTATTCCCTCTGGACGGATATGGTGCCTTCTCTCACGTCTCCAATTCTACAACACCTTATCAATAGCTGGCGACATATCCATCATTCTACAGGCAAGAAACATACATTAAATATCACGCGGGCTCCGATTGAATTTTTGGAACTGGCAATCCTGGATCTCAACCTATCCGTCTGGAAGTCATCAGGTATTACCTCCGTTTTACAGGTGTGGAGTGAGGAATCGCTGACCCCTTTCCAGTCTCTACAATCCGCCTTCTCCCTACCCTCCAATAGCCTTTTTACGTACTTAAGAGTCAAACATTTTCTCTCCTCCAACCACAACAAACAAATTACGTACAACAAATCTCTGTTGGACCTCCTCAAGATTCCTAACCCGGCTGCCAAAATCCTCAGCTCCATCTATAATACTATCGGCTCCAAGGATCATCTGGTCAAATCTACTCCACTACTTAGTTGGGAAACGCAACTTCATCAAAAATTCACGGTCATACAATGGCAGAAAGCCATGGCATTCACAAAGAAGACCTTTTGGTGAACGACCCACTACGAAACCACTGTCAAAATCCTCCTCCACTGGTATTATACTCCAGAGCGACTCCACCGAATATACCCGCAGACCTCGAGCTCCTGTTGGAGGGGATGTGGTGAAGGAGGATCTCTACTTCACTTACTGTGGACATGTCCTCAAGTGGTACCGTACTGGCAAGACGTTTTCCGATGGATTTCTTCTCTAGTGGGATTCTTCATACCTCCCTCACCAGCTTTGGCACTACTATTCCTGAAGATAGACTCTTTCCCAGCACTTCACAGAGTGGTGATTGGCCATGCTTTATTATCAGCATCACTGGCGCTTTTACGCAACTGGAAATCAGTTACTATCCCGTCTAGGGGAGACCTGGTGAAAATGATGGAACAGACCTACCAATATGAGAAGATCCTATCTCACGGAGTTCTTGGAGACAACCAATTCCAAAAGAACTGGCATTCATGGACATTAAATGCCCACAAACATCTGCCGTAGTTCCGGTTGTGTCACATGTGGAAGATCATACTTAATATTACTGTCATCTTTTGTTGTTTATACTTGCATGATTCTCCTTCTTTCATTCTTGAAAATTTTCTAACTCTCATGAATCTAAAAGATATTGCCCTGCACATTAGTATACTGCTCAATATGTGTTTTTTGTGCCTTATAGCTACTTTATTCGACCACATGCTTATGCTTTATTGTATGTTGTTACTTGATCCTTTACAAAAATCTCAATAAAACTGATTGAAATGAAAAAAAAAAAAAAAAGTTATCTTTCTGACTTCTCCAAGTCTGTTGTGCCATCCACTGTTGAATGTTGTGTCATGATGTACTCTGTGTTCTAATGCTTGACAGTGTCAGGACCCAGTTTGCACCTCTCAACCTGTCTCTGCCTGCTCACTTTCAGTGAAGAATATGGCAGGTGGGCACAGTGACAACTTCTAAGATCACTGTTGCACCCTTCACTGTCACCAAATGTGTCATTTTTACAAAGCTGCTTTCCATTCTTGCTCATGCATTCTGGAATCCCACTATAATGCCCATAAGCCCTAATAGGATCTATAGGCTGACATTGTCTTCACAAGACAACTCCATTAACCCCTTGCTGACATCCACCATACAACACATATCATCACTTTAACTATGGTGCCAGTCAACTGCATAAGACATCTGGAAGTGGGACACAGAGCAGGGATATACAGTGCCTTGCGAAAGTATTCGGCCCCCTTGAACTTTTCAACCTTTTGCCACATTTCAGGCTTCAAACATAAGGATATAAAATTTTAATTTTTTGGTGAAGAATCAACAACAAGTGGGACACAATTGTGAAGTGGAACGAAATTTATTGGTTATTTTAAACTTTTGTAGAAAATAAACTGAAAAGTGGGGCATGCAATATTATTCGGCCCCTTTACTTTCAGTGCAGCAAACTCACTTCAGAAGTTCAGTGAGGATCTCTGAATGATCCAATGTTGTCCTAAATGACTGATGATGATAAATATAATCCACCTGTGTGTAAACAAGTCTCCGTATAAATGCACCTGCTCTATGATAGTCTCAGGGTTCTGTTTAAAGCGCAGAGAGCATCATGAAGATCAAGGAACACACCAGGCAGGTTCGTGATACTGTTGTGGAGAAGTTTAAAGCTGGATTTGGATCCAAAAAGATTTCCCAAACTTTAAACATCCCAAGGAGCACTGTGCAAGCTATCATATTGAAATGGAAGGAGTATCAGACCACTGCAAATCTACCAAGACCCAGCCGTCCCTCTAAACTTTCATCTCAAACAAGGAGAAGACTGATCAGAGATGCAGCCAAGAGGGCCATGACGACTTTGGATGAAGTGCAGAGATCTACAGCTGAGGTGGGAGAGTCTGTCCATAGGACAACAATTAGTCGTACACTGCACAAATCTGGCCTTTATGGAAGAGTGGCAGGAAAAGCCATTTCTCAAAAATATCCATAAAAAGTCTCGTTTAAAGTTTGCCACAAGCCACCTGGGAGACACACCAAACATGTGGAAGAAAGTGCTCTGGTCAGATGAAACCAAAATCGAACTTTTTGGCCACAATGCAAAATGATATGTTTGGCGTAAAAGCAACACAGCTCATCACCCTGAACACACCATCCCCACTGTCAAACATGGTGGTGGCAGCATCATGGTTTGGGCCTGCTTTTCTTCAGCAGGGACAGGGAAGATGGTTAAAATTGATGGGAAGATGGATGGAGCCAAATACAGGACCATTCTGGAAGAGAACCTGTTGGAGTCTGCAAAAGACCTGAGACTGGGACGGAGATTTATCTTCCAACAAGACAATGATCCCAAACATAAAGCAAAATCTACAATGGAATGGTTCACAAATAAACGTATCCAGGTGTTAGAATGGCCAAGTCAAAGTCCAGACCTGCAGCCAATCGAGAATCTGTGGAAAGAGCTGAAAACTGCTGTTCACAAACGCTCTCCATCCAACCTCACTGAGCTCCAGCTGTTTTCCAAGGAAGAATGGGAAAGAATTTCAGTCTCTCCATGTGCAAAACTGATAGAGACATACCCCAAGCAACTTGCAGCTGTAATCACAGCAAAAGGTGGCGCTACAAAGTATTAACTTAAGGGGGCCGAATAATTTCAGTTTTTTATTTTTTACAAAAGTTTAAAATATCCAATAAATTTCATTCCACTTCACGATTGTGTCCCATTTGTTGTTGATTCTTCACCAAAAAATTTAAATTTTATATCCTTATGTTTGAAGCCTGAAATGTGGCAAAAGGTTGAAAAGTTCAAGGGGCCGAATACTTTCGCAAGGTACTGTAACACACAATGACAGAAAAGACAAAGAAGCCTATAAAACTTTTACATTCAGCTTGTCACAGCATTATATATTACACAAATATTAATATTACTTCAAAAGAAATTTGTGAAAGAATAATATAACATGTATATACCATTCTCCAAGTCAGACTTCAAGTAAATTACCAACTGCAACTGCCAAATTCTATTCTGGGACCTTGTTGTCACACAAGCCAAAAATATTCACTTCCTTGTAAATGGATCCACAGCTCATTCAGCCCACAAAATAATGCAATATATAAAAATATTTCCTGAAACATTTTGTACTCTTGAGGTTAAGACTCTAGAGCTCAAAGAAGGATAATCTTCTAGTGAAAAAATGTAAATATTTGCCAGAGGTAATGAAAAACAAATTAAAGATATTTCTGAATACAGAGTACATTATGACTCCAGGAAACTGAACCACCTACGTGACAAGAAGAGTCATAAAAGCTACAAAACTGAATTTCTATTTCTGCATGATTTATTTGTGCCCTGTGAAATCCAAAATAATTCTCTGTATGTAGAATACGTAAAATAAAGGATGAAAGGATTAGTTTTGAATAGAAACTTTTCTTCTACTGACTGTGAACCTTATTATAACATGTATACTTTGCCTGATATCAAGCATCCCTAGTAAATGACACACTTAATGACATCATCCTAGATCTAACCTGTAGTAATACAAAAATTTATACCTAAACTTTCAATAACTGTTGCATAACTCAGTAGTACACTGTGTGCACATTTGACTTGACACTATTTCTGGTCGTTATAAGACTTATATTTTACATATTTAGGAATTTTCCCCTCTGCAGTCTATATGGCTAATTTTCCCTAATTTCTCTGAGTTGGTAGGCAGAGACTATGCTGCTGATGTTTCCCATAGAGAGCACACAGAAAGTAGAGGAAAATCTGCTCATCTACCTCAGCAGTAACATATAGGCCTTCCCCCTTTCCTTTCCATCTGATACCTCTGTGAGCTGCGGTCTCTTTTCTTCTAGCAAGACTAAGTTCAGCATAGATTTCAGAGTGAAATTCAAGGGAATGTGTCAGAAAATTATATATTTTTTAACCCCTTAATGACCGGGCCATTTTTTGTTTTTGCATTTTCGTTTTTCCCTCCCCACATTCTAAGAGCCATAACTTTTTCATTTCTCAGTTCACAGAGTCACATGATGGCTTATTGTTTGCAAAACAAATTGTACTTTGTAATGTCACTATTCAATATTCTGTGCAATGTACTGGGAAGCTGGAAAAAAATTCAGAATGAGGTGCAATTGGAGAAAAACTGCATTTGCGCCAAATTCATATGGGTTTAATTTTTACACCATTCACTGTGTGGTAAAAATGACATGTTACCTGTATTCTGCGGGTCAGTACGAACACGGCGATACCAAATTTATATAGTGTTTGTAATGTTTTGATACCTTTTAAAAAATTAAAAACTTTGCTAAATAGAAAAAAAATTTTGCATCGCCATATTGTGTCACCTGTAACTTTTTCATATTTACATGTATGGAGCTGGGTAAGGCGTCTTTTTATGCGGGACAACATGACGTTTTTATTGATACCACTTGGGGAAAGATCTGATGGTTTGATCACTTTTTATTCAATTTTTTATAGGAGACAAAGTGTTGAAAAAAACGCTATTTGGCCATTTTGATTTTTTTTCCCTGCTACGCCGTTCACCGTATGGGATAAATATTTTAATATTTTAATAGTTCGGGCATTTTGGAGCGCGGGGATACCTAATGTGTTTATGTTTACTTTTGTTTATTTACTTTTATATCTGATCTAGGGAAAGGGGGGTGATTTGAACTTTTGTGTTTTTTTAAATTTTTACATACTTTTAAAAACTTTTTTTTTTATACTTTTACTTGTATGATCAGACTCCCTAGGGACCTTGAAACCTAGGGAGTCTGATCTATCATACTATTCACTGCAATACTACTGTATCGCAGTGAATAGCAAAATGCCTTCACTGCTATTAGACGATGCCTCTGGCATCGTGTAATAGCTATCCTGAAATGACAGGCCTGGGAGCCTTCAATAGGCTCCCGGCTGTCATGGCAACCAAGCTCCACCCTCCGATGACGTTCCGGAGGGCGGCGATGAGGTAAAAATAGCGGCGCCCTTGTCGGCTCCGCAATTTAGACGCCGCGGTCGCGTTTGACCGCGGCATCTAAAGGGTTAACAGCCGTGATCGGTGCAGGCACCGATCGCTGCTGTTAGCTGCGGGTCCTGGCTGTATTATACAGCCGGCACCCGCGGTGTATGGAGAGCGCTCAGCTCCTGAGCGCTCTCCATACATCGTCATGCGACTCAGGACGTACTATTACGCCCTGCGTCGTTAAGGGGTTAAACCAAGTTTTTATGTCAAAGATATTATTTATAAGAATTTTTGACTATTTGTTTAAATTTCTATGTCACTATCTATTTATCTATCTATCTATCTATCTATATTTTTTAAGTACTACGTACTGCAATTTTTTCTCCGGTGACTAAGCCTAAACATGGACTAGCAATTCACAATTGTGTAAGGGTTTACTTTGCAGCAGTCACCTCATTGACATCACATATAGTATTGCAAGAGAAGATAACACCTTTATAGATAACACCATTGACTTATCATTGCATCCACTACTTACAATGGATGATATCAAAGTTTATCTACTCCCCCTCTACACACAGAGCACATCTAGAAATATCTCCCATAGATCTCAATAGATTATATAGATTATACCAGAGTATAATAGGTGGAGGCCAAAAGGAGGTGTAAAAAAAATAACAAACAGCTGTACACACCATCCCTCCTTGTGGCATCTGCTACTCTCTCTGGGTCCTTTTCTGGCCTCCTGGGTGGTATCATGTACCCCGGAGTCAACACTGAGGCCTGTGATTGGACATCAGAGGTCACATAGGCTGCGCGTTGACACCATGATGGTCAGTGAGGGATGGTGTGTGTAACTGTTTGTTATTTTTTTTACACCTCCCCTGGACCGAACCTTCAAAACCCCAAACAAATCTTCAGAGGTTCGCCCATCTCTAGACCCCAATGAGTCAACATAGTCTATGGCTGCCTTTTGCCGTGAAAATACCATAAAGCAAATTACTAAAATAAATTTTAAAAAAACTGCAATCAGAAACTAAAAACATTAGAAAAAAGTGATTTTTTTTTTCTCAATCTGGTTTTTATAAATAAAGAAAAATTCCCTTTCAGTGTAACAGGGAGGAGGGGAGCAAGGAAAAAAAAACATGCAAGCAGAGAATGAAACATTTTTCTTTGATATGATATATTATAAAGTTACTCATTTACTTATACTATTGATTTATGCCAAATTTGTTGAAAGTTAGTGACCATATACCAATGGTGATGCATATATCACAAGTAAATAGATAATGGGATTATCCTACTATAGCAAATTATGGAATATTTCTACCATATGCCATGCCTTGATGACTGTTTGGAGTTAAAATAGTAGAAGTGACAGGAGAAAAAAAGAGAAAATAATAAAAGTGACAGGTTCTATTTGATGTTATGGAAATTACTATTTTCTTTTAAAGAGTTACTTTGCTCTTGCTTTTCAAAATTATGTAGGGTAGGTCTTAAATGGATTTTCCTAATGTCTCTGCCCATCTCTTCTCTTACAGATGGAGTGTGTGTGCAGCGTGGAGAGGTGCTGAATTACCACATTATAGTGTCATACATTTTGCAGGGTTTTACATCAGTGTAGGTTTTCCTTTGATGTACAGAGATAGCAAACGTAGAATAAATTTCTCTTAACTGCACTTTTTTACATAATACAAGCACACTACTTAACTTTTTCAGGTGTCATATCATTTTGTGGCCTTGCTGGCAATACTTCTATGGGACTATTTGGAGTGTTTTAAATATTTTGGCTTTGGCAGGAAAAATGTGAGGGAATTAATCCAAGTACCAGTAAAAATTCTGTCACTTCCAGGAAAATAAAGCAGTGTAATAACATATTCCTATATCTACAAATATAAGACACGCTCTTCACCAGCACTGTTGAAAAGTGGCTTATCACTGCATTGCTGCCAAAGTTAACAAAGAGCAGTGGAACGCATCAGGATACATTTTTTGTCTTTGTGATGAGTAGTCTGGCTGAGACAGCAATGAAAAAGCTTGGAAGTAATAATTTAGACTGGAAACATTTTATGTAGACAGCCACGTCAATGCTTATGACAAGTTCAGTGAATCAATGTGTAAAAAGTCTTTTTCATATTATCATGTCTCAAATCGAGCTGAGTTTGAGCTGTCTGTGAAAGAAAACAGAGTAGAGAAAGATAATTTATGTTTTTTCCTAACATCCTTGCCAATACTTTTCCCCTTGCTGTCGGGACTCTTCCAGTGAGTCATGTTTCCAGAAAATACATTGCAGTGTATATCTGCTTCTTATCCAACCATATTATTCTAGAAATAACAGAAAAAGGACGGATGTTCATAAGCTCTGTGTGCCGAGAAAAGATGATATATCAAATCAGACGACTTTTTCTTGGAAAAAAATTAAAGTTATGGGTATTGTTAGTGTGGGTAGATTAAAGCAATAAATCACAAGAGTTCCTTGGTTGGAAAGAATATGTTGTGCTTGGTTTCACACATACCTCATTAAAAGTAATATCCCATTAAAGGCCACCAATCAACTAAGGCTGGTTTCACACTTGCACTGTGTGACCATTCGGAGATTCCATCCCCCATTCTGCTTGAGAAATGCAGAGACATTTTTCGGGCAGAAACCCAGCTGACCCCATTATAGTATATGGGGTCCGTGGGCTTCCTTGGGTAACCGCGTTTTAAGCGGATTGGGTTTCCATTTTTCGGGTTCCCAAGCGGACCCAAAGAATGGAAACGCGAGCGCAGGTGTGAACCTAGCGTAAAGATGCCCATACCTGTACACATGAGATAACTGTACCATAATTGTACCATTTGATTTCCCATATACATGCTCAGATCAACAAATGTGCAGGTTTATAGTCTTTGGCTGCTCTTATCTCCAGTGGAAACAAAGTTTTATTTTGAAATCCAACATGCTTGATCCTTATTTGCCAGGCAAACTGTGTAGCAGAAAAAACTTTATTGACCATTTTCTCTTTATTTACTTCTTATTACTTATAAGGTGCCAACCTAGCTTTTCAGCTGTTTGAAGCAAATGCTAAAAAGGCTTTCCACCTATACAATAGGTTAGTAGTGCGGCGTAGAGGACAGCTGTAACTTGAGTGGCATAATATATCTTCCCTTGTGATGTTTCCCCTTAAGAAAAAAACACAACCACAGACCAAATTTAGACCCGATTACACAGCAATTTTGGGCATGACTACCGTCATGTTCCCAAAGTTCACCAGGTCAACCTGCAACTTCTTCTCTAATGTTAGTAAATGAAGTTGCATTGTAGCCCCTAGTGTGCCATAAGTTTTTGCAACTCGAAATACCGGTCACAGCACAGGGGTTGCAATATGACTATCCTCTAAGATGAGTGAAGGAGTCGCAAAGTGACTATGATCTTGGGTAGCGTGACGGGAGCCTAAATTGCACCAGATTAACTTTTCTTGCACAACTGCAAGTACAATGGTACATAAGGATACTGGTTACTACCTATTTAATTTTTGATGCTTACACCTAGAAAGTGTCAAATGTGCTTATACTCTGCAAACAAAAAACTAGAATGCTGGACATTTGTAAAACTAAATTTGACAGGCCTCAGTTCATCTCACAGAAACCATGCCCAAACATTATTATTTCACAGTTTCACAGCAATTTTTCCCTCCTGTGACATGTCAGGCATGTATCTCGCTTAATAAACACAGTACCTGAATAAAGTTCCTTTTAAAATAGATAGATAGATAGATAGATAGATAGATAGATACACTACCGTTCAAAAGTTTGGGGTCACCCAGACAATTTTGTGTTTTCCATGAAAACTCACACTTTTATTTATCAAATGAGTTGCAAAATGAATAGAAAATATAGTCAAGACATTGACAAGGTTAGAAATAATGAATTTTATTTGAAATAATAATTTTCTCCTTCAAACTTTGCTTTTGTCAAAGAATGCTCCATTTGCAGCAATTACAGCATTGCAGACCTTTGGCATTCTAGCTGTTAATTTGCTGAGGTAATCTGGAAAAATTTCACCCCATGCTTCCAGAAGCCCCTCCCACAAGTTGGATTGGCTTGATGGGCACCATATGGTCAAGCTGCTCCCACAACAGCTAAATGGGGTTGAGATCTGGTGACTGTGCTGGCCACTTCATTACAGATAGAATACCAGCTGTCTGCTTCTTCCCTAAATAGTTCTTGCATAATTTGGAGGTGCGCTTTGGGTCATTGTCCTGTTGTAGGATGAAATTGGTTCCAATCAAGCGCTGTCCACAGGGTATGGCATGGCGTTGCAAAATGGAGTGATAGCCTTCCTTATTCAAAATCCCTTTTACCTTGTACAAATCTCCCACTTTACCAGCACCAAAGCAACCCCAGACCATCACATTACCTCCACCATGCTTGACAGATGGCGTCAGGCACTCTTCCAGCATCTTTTCAGTTGTTCTGCGTCTCACAAATGTTGTTCTGTGTGATCCAAACACCTCAAACTTCGATTCGTCTGTCCATAACACTTTTTTCCAATCTTCCTCTGTCCAATGTCTGTGTTCTTTTGCCCATATTAATCTTTTCCTTTTATTAGCCAGTCTCAGATATGGCTTTTTCTTGGCCACTCTGCCCTGAAGGCCAGCATCCCTGAGTCGCCTTCACTGTAGACGTTGACATTGGCGTTTTGCGGGTATTATTTAATGAAGCTGCCAGTTGAGGACCTGTGAGGTGTCGATTTCTCAAACTAGAGACTCTAATGTACTTGTCTTGTTGCTCAGTTGTGCAGCGGGGCCTCCCACTTCTCTTTCTACTCTGGTTAGAGCCTGTTTGTGCTGTCCTCTGAAGGGAGTAGTACACACCATTGTAGGAAATCTTCAGTTTCTTGGCACTTTCTCGCATGGAATAGCCTTCATTTCTAAGAACAAGAATAGACTGTCGAGTTTCACATGAAAGTTCTCTTTTTCTGGCCATTTTGAGAGTTTAATCGAACCAACAAATGTAATGCTCCAGATTCTCAACTAGCTCAAAGGAAGGTCAGTTTTATAGCTTCTCTAACCATCAAAACAGTTTTCAGCTGTGCTAACATACTTGCACAAGGGTTTTCTAAACCTCCATTAGCCTTCTTACACAGTTAGCAAACACAATGTACCATTAGAACACTGCAGTGATGGTTGCTGGAAATGGGCCTCTGTACACCTATGTAGATATTGCATTAAAAACCAGACGTTTTCAGCTAGAATAGTCATTTACCACATTAACAATGTATAGAGTGTATTTCTGATTCATTTAATGTTATCTTCATTGAAAAAAAAACTGTGCTTTTCTTTCAAAAATAAGGAAATTTCTAAGTGACCCTAAGCTTTTGAATGGTAGTGTATATAAAATATATATTATATATTTAAACAATATCCAAAAAGAAAAAAAAGAAGACATGGACCGCACATCCCAATCTTATACATTGATCATGTGCTTCTCAGCAAAATCTACAATACAGAACATGAGGGTCCCTACACTACTGGGTGCGGCACTGAACAGGACCGCCACCACCACAATACAGCGCCCACAGGGCGAGCGACCCAGCAGCCCAGCAACTGGGTTTGCATACTATTTCTGTCCCCTCCAGTTTTTTTGTTTTGCCTTGGTACCAGCACTCCTCCCATTTTTTGGCCCAGGTGTTTTTAAATTAAGGGAGCCTTCTACTGGCCCAGTCCTTTGACTGAGACCATATGGCAAGGTGAACTCTTTGAGATCTGTTCACACGTTACAGTCCTTTGACTGACACCATTATGGTAAGGTGAACTTTTTTGTGATCTGGTGCCATGCTGTGCAGTGTCTGCTGTTGCTGTGGTGCGGTGCCCATGGGGCGATGTGGCCCAGAGCCTGGGGGCTTATCCTGGCAGCAGGGGTGTTGCTGGGCTGCTGGGTCGCTCGCCCTGTGGGCGCTGTATTGTGGTGGTGGCAGTCGCTGTTCAGTGCCGCACCCAGTAGTGTAGGGACCCACTATAAAGAGGTCGCTGTGAAGTGGCTAGTGGGCTTCTACACTTTGATCAATATGTATACTAAGAACCTCATGTTCTGTATTGTAGATTTTGCTGAGAAGCACAAGATCAATGTATAAGATTGGGATGTGCGGTCCATGTCTTTTTTTTTCTTCTTGAATATGGTTTGCATATTATATATTTATATTACTATTTTAAATAGTATTTAACAGACCAGGACACCTAAATTAATCACATCACATCCCAGACCAGACATCTAAATTCAAATAAATAAATAAATTCAGACCTCTCTATTTACCACTGCACACTACACACAGAGATTTTGCACACATATATTACTCTCACAGTCCTCCTCATAAGTCCTCCTTCACACAGAGTTTTTTTGCAGGCTGAAAAAATCTGCTTCAGGAATTAGGAAATGGTTTTTTGATGCTTTTTTTTACATGATGCGGTTTTTGTTGCATTCAGTGGTTTTTGCTGCAGTTTTTGTTGCGTTTTTTTGCTCCAGCAAACTGTATGGATCTGAAAACTTCCCTTGAAAAACACATCAAAAACTGCATCAAAAACCACATCACATTTCTTCTGCCTCCCATTGATTTCAATGGGTTTTTCAAGGCAGAATCCGCCTGAAAAAATCAGCTAGAGGAAAAAAACTGCTACTGATTCCCATTGAAATGAATGAGAGGCATTTTTTGAGGCGGATTCCACCTCAAAATCAGCCTGCAAAAAACTCTGTGTGAACATACCCTAAGGGTGATACTTGGGTTTAGGATTTTGGTCACATGACCATGATATCACAAAGTCTTTCCAAGTCACACAAAAAATGGCAGGGTTTTGCTGCAATTTTTGTAGAACTACATTAGAAAAAGAGGTTCTGGGCAAACCAGGGCATCTTTTTAGGAATTTGTCACTTCTTGGAGTCAGGAAAGGTGCTGAACATACCTCATGGACAGTGTAAGTCTATCAACATATTCTGTGACATTGTACAAAAATTGTGATCACTCACCCTCAAATTGTACCGTAGTTATGTGATACCTTTTTAACTGACTAAATAGATTTAAGATGCAATGTTAAAGACTTGTGAGGATGAGCCCTAAACCATCTCAGAAGCTTGCTTCTTTAATCTACTCAGTTGGACAATAAAATGGCCTCATACAAGAACTACAATTCTTAAAACCATAAAGCTGCAATTCCTGTCTCTAAAGGTGCGTAACATGATCCCTGTGCTCAATATGGAGTTCACATATAATTTTCATCACTTAGGTACTTGTGGAGGCAGCTGGAGGTGGACTTTATATTGTGGGGGCAAATGGAGAGGTCATTATAATGTGGGGGCATCTTTAAAAGTTGGGAGGTATGCAACAACTACAACAACAATTTGTAACGCACTTTATAAATGGACTCAAATCACAGTCTAAAGGTTAACGAAATAGTAAGTTGGAATATCTTACATATGTCGAGTATGTTAATTATTATTTATTTATTATGCTTACTTGTATAGCGCCATCATATTCCGCAGCGCTTTACAGACATTGTGTTAATGCCAAGCTGTAGAGATGCCTATTGAGTCTTGCTTGAAAAGTATCCAAGGATGAGATCTCTATAACTGGTCCAGGTATTGCAGTCCAGAGAGTGGGGGTTGCATGGAAGAAGGCTCTACAGAAAAGTGTTAAGGTGGATCCTGGGGATGGACAATTTATGTGTGCTTGCTGATCTGACAGGGTGGCAAAGAGTATGGGACTTCAGAAGTTCTTCTAAGTAGTTGTGGCCTGACTTGTGTATGGATTTAAACAATCAAAGGAACATAGCTTTCACTGAATTGCTGCAACCTTCTCAAGCACCTAACAGTGGTTGGACCTCCCCCTATCAATGATGGTTGAAGGATAAGACATGACTATAAAACTCTTCTAATAGTGGAATTAGAAATTGTTGTAACCAGCAGTAATTGGGATATATTTTAAGCATTTTACAAGGTGTCTTCTCTATTGAGGCCATATAAAGTTAGACATCAAAATATAATTTTATGTTCTCTCACTGCAGATGCGTGAGACAGAGGCTGAAAAACTGCATATTTAAAAACTTAATGTTTTTAGCTATCTGTTTAGGACTGTAGATATGGAGGACAGCTGTCACTGCATGTCTGGAAGAGAAATTGAAATATGAAAGCTGGAAGATAATCTCTGGCTTTGGTTTTCCATGATCTTCATCGACTAACAGGCAATCCCTCCTATGTTGTTTTCCTGCAGCATTCTGCTCTATGAACCACTTTCTTTCTTGCTGCTCAATCCTCGTCTCCTGCCTTTCATTCTCTTGGGTCACCTGTTATATAACCTTTGACTTTTCAGCTCTTCAGAATTTTCTGTTTTTTTATTTACTAGCTATTCATTTGCTTAAAGCTCCTTTCCTACAGCTGTTGAGCCTTCCCATTCCATTGTACCATTCTAGTTCATTTGAAAATACTGGGCACTGTATCTGGTCTCTCTCTCTCTCTCTCTCTCTCTCCATTCCTGTTATTTATACACTATGAATAAACTGAAAATTTCTCAAGTGTTAGGTATCCTTAAGGAAGGAGATATTATCTTAGAGAGAGATTCCCTAAGGACTACATTCATTCTCCAAGGTAGTGTCAAATATGGCTGCCAATATCCACTTTGTTTACACTTTTCCATTTTGCTTAGTCTATGGGTCTTTCTACTCATAGACTAAGCAAAGACTACTTTCTACGTTCCATGTTCTGTAGATCATATTTCAGCCACTTGGAAGGGCATGATTAATGGATCTCGGAGTACATACTGTTGTGGTTGACATAAAATGGGGGTTCCCATCTAATACATGACCCGCCACCAGACATTGTTGCACATTTTTATACATGGTGTTGCCTAAATGCATTTTAGCATACAAACAGATCCAGCCTTTGGTCCTTGATAATTGTTTCATACAACAAACCTCAATAAATAATAAAGCCAGTGCTAAAATACTGTTAAACAGTGCACAAATACAAACATATAGAGCCTAATACAAACAGAGCCTAACTCACATTAATTCTCTACTTACAGAAATGCAATTCACTACATACAGGAACATATACATACTGTATGCTAACTATATTCATACAGTCACATCTGTACAGTCATTAGTTTCATGCAAACATACACATACTAAAAGTACAAAGTCAAACACATTTGCATGCGAACATAGAGAGCTTTGCAAAAGTATTCACCCCCTAGGTGTTTTTTTTTTTCTATTTTGTTGCATTATAACCTGGAATTAAATGGATTTTTTTGGAAGTCTCTACACAACATGCCTGTCACTTTCATGTGTGTGTGGTTTTTTTTTTATGTGACACAAATAATAATTAAGACATAAAAATAATGTGCATAAGTATTCACCCCCTGAAAGGCAGTACTTAGTGAAGCCACCTTCATGTTTTTTTTCCCAAGCAAAACTGTTCCAACTCTTTCAGCTTAGATGGGTTGCATTGGTATACAGTAGTCGTCATGTCATTCCTCATATTCTCAATTGGATTGGAATCTGGACTTTGACTAGACCATTTTAAGACTTTGAAAAGTTTCCCCTTAACCCCTTCCTGTCACAGCCACTTTGAAAATCCCTGTTTTCCAATAGCCATAACATTTTTATTCTTCTCGTCAAACAAACATATGAGGGCTCAAGTTTTGTGGGATAGATTGTACTTCATAATCTTACCATTTAACATTCCATATGTTGTACTGGGAAGCTGGAAAAAAAAAAAAAAAACCCCAGAATTTATATAGTTTTGGTATGTTTTCAACACCTTTTCATATTCTGCATCAGGCATCTGTTTTTGTGTTTTTATTTTTATATCTAATCTATAGAAAGGGGGGTGATTTGAAATATATAATATATATTTTTTTCTTTTACTTTTATTTTTAGGTCCCCTAGGGGTCTTGAACCCCAGGGTGTCACTAGTAAAATGCATAGAGTTCTATTACAGGCTGCCATAGGTCATAGAACTATACTAATGGTAAGTCTTGAAGCCTTCAATAGGATCCCAACTGTCATATTAATGGATTGCCACCACTGAATATCATTGCAAAGGTTGGCAATCACCACAAACATGGTGGCACTCAGATTCCTTGCTCACAGAAGTAATAGGATTAAACGCTTTCAGAAAATCTAACTTTTAACAATAAAAAGTTAAAAACAAATAAATACTCAGTACCTTTAATCTAAATAGAGATCGCATCAGGACAAAATTGATTGCTGATTGCTATATGGTTCCTGACTCAGACCAGATGCCCTACTAAATACCACACAGTCACCCTGGCACTGCTATTCCACTAAGTTAGGTAGCCTAATAAACCTTAAAGAGGACCTTTCATGTCCTCATGAAAGTGCAGTTTTTTATACTGCTAGAATTCAGCGCACTGTTGGCTTTCCCAGTATGTGCCCCTGGGAGGAGATATGGGTGCCATTAGTTTCGGTACTGATATCTCCCCACTGTCAGAAGGGCATTCCCTATAGCTCAGCGTCACCACTGGGCTGTGAGGAACGCCCCCCCTCCCGACAGTACGCTAACGTAGTCTTGCACTGTCAGAGGTGGCGTTCCTGACGCTGAGCTATGAGGAACGCCCTTCTGACAATGGGGAGATACTGGTGCTGAAGCTAACGACACCGTTATCTCCTCCCCCGGGGCACATATAGTAGCACAACTATAGTAGCTACTAAGATAGCTAATATTCCCTAGAGAACAGAGTCATGATGAAGGGATACCTAATGTGTTTATATTTATTTTTGTTTATTTATTTTTATGTAGTCCAGAAAAGGGGGGGGATGATTTTAATTTTTATACTTTTTTTTTTATATTTTACAAAAAGTTTTTTTACACTAGGTTCACACTAGCTGGACTTCTGAAACAGCAGTTACACACAGACATCAGCAAACCCCATTGGTTATAATGGGGTCTGCTGGGTGTCAGCTGTCTCAAAACTGAAACCAACGATTTTTGGTAGTTTAAAATACAGACGCAGATGTGAACCCAATCTTAGTCTCCATAGGGAGCTTAAACCTGAGACCACTAGATTGCTTTTACCATACCATATTGAAGAATGTGTTAAAAACCCTGTATAACTATTGAGGCCTGCCACTGGCTCTCTGCAAAGTGAAAGAGCAGAGACCTTGCAGCTATGGTAGGAAAAATCGAATTAAACGATTCTGATATCAAACCGAATCATGAGACACCTTAAGGTTGAATTAATTCAATTTAGTGATGGGGGAGGTGGGCCTATCCCTCAGTCAGTAAGGCTAGGGCAACACAGCGACTCCCACACTCCAAAGACATACTGATTGGGAATGTAGATTGTGAGCCCTACTTGGGACGTTTTTTTGACAATATCTCTGTAAAGCGCTGTGGAATATGATGGTGCTATATAAATAAGCTGCACCATTGTACAAAATATTAAATGGTACAATTATTAAGTACAATTTGCCCTCATATAGCTCTGTGAAAAAAGTAAAAAAATATATGGCTTTTGGAAAGTGGAGGATAATTGGCTGCAGTGAGAAGGGACTGAGTGCCACTGGGCTCTAGCATCTGTCCAGCTTTACTAGATTCTGACCTAAGCCTTGCACTACACTATATCACATCGACAGGATGAAGAGTTTCCCTGCAACATATTTCTAATATTTTCATCTTTGATTGGATAAATAAGGTAGATGTGTGCTATTCCCTTTTAGTGCATTTTACAAAAAAAAAAAAAAAATAGGTAGAAAAAAAATTAACTGAGAAACACTCATGTGATAAAGAAATACGTTCAGAAAAATAAGATACCATTCACCCATTTTGGCATTATTTGGGGAAATGGAAGTCTGAGGCACTCCCTTATAGAAGTGCTGGTGTCTAATTATAGATATCACTATATATGCTCTGATGCAAAGGGCAGTTCCTGGTGACATTGTTCATCAACATGGCTATATGCTCCAGTCTGCAGCAGCTTGACTGCTAGGTAGTAGTTTTGTTTTTTTTTTTTTGTAAACATACTGTAAACTACTAAATCTTTTGTGTTATGGGGGCTACAAACCGTGGCGTAACTAAACTCTTGTGGACCCTGGTGCAAACTTTTACCGAGGCCCTCTCCCTACAGCGAACTCTTGATTGTGACGGTTACAAGTGCTGCAGTGTTATCTCAGATACTGGAAAGGGATACATCTACAATACCCACAGCTGTGGTTTAGGTTACGGTAAATACGCAGGTCATCGCCCAAAATGGAAACAATACTGGGAGTTTATGTTCTGAAAACAGTCTAAGAGATCAGTGGGGGTCTAACACCTGGGCCCCCTGCTAATCAACTATTTAAAGGGACTGTGGTACTTTTGAAAGCGCTGTGACCCATTCACTATTTACATTGCACAGTAGCTGTTTTATAGTGATCGTGCAATGTAATTACAGTCTGTAATAGTGCACGATGGGGTGTGATGTAAATAGTGAAGGGGGCCCCCACACTATAATATCTTCCCCAGAGCCCCCACACAGTATAATATGCTCCACAGTGGCTCTCACACAGTATAATATGCTCCACAGTGGTCCTCACACCATATAATCTGCTCCACAGTGGCTCTACACAGTACAATATGCTCCACAGTGGCCCCACACAGTATAATATCTTCCCCAGAGCCTCCATACAGTAAAATGCCCCACAATGGCCCTACACAGTATAATATGCTCCACAGTGATGTCACACAATATAATATGCTCCACAGTGGCCCCCACATGCTATAATATGCTCCATGGTGGTCCCCACATAGTATAATATGCTCCAAAGTGGCCCCCACACAGTATAACATGCTTCATAGTTGCCCCCACATAGAATACTATGCACCACAGTGACCCCCACACAGAATAATATGCTCCATAGAGGCCCCCACACAGTATAAAATGCTCCCAAGAGTCCCCTTTGAGCCGCTTCAGGCGAACCCAACAAAACTCAACGAATATTCATGAGGTTCGGCACTCTGGATAGTTTTGGTGGTATTATTATTATACACTGGAGTCGCCTTACCACACCTCTTCTGGGCATCCTCACTCCCTCCGGTTCTCTGCAGCATTCTCTTTGGGGCTCTTACATCCTGTGACTGATCACGCACCCCAGAGGTCACTGCTGGGACCTGTGATTGGGCCTCAGCAGTCACATGGGTCACAATCACAGGTCCTAGCAGTGACCTTAGTCACATGCCAAGAAGAATCCCCAAGAGGATGCTGGGATCCCTCAGAAGCCCAGGAGAGGTGATTATAAGTATTTATTTTTAATCACCTCCCCTGGGTATGCTGGGTCCTTTCCATTAACTATATATAGCGGTCGGGAAACCAGGCTTCGCTATCATGGTGCTATGGGGCCCTGGTCATCTCCAGCTGGCCACAGGCCCCATGCCACTCCGGCCAGATCGGTTGCTCCCCCTGCGACCGTGATCGTTATGCCCCTAGCTACAAATGACTGATCAGGGACATTGCTTTACCTGTTTGCAAAGAAAAAATATGTTGCATAGTTCTATCCTTCAGCTCTTTAACATACATATTCTATAGATATGACAACATTAATCATTGCCTTTTCTAGTTTTCCTCACATGCAGTTATAACCATTACATTATATTTCAGATTATAATTAAAGCTTTCATGCTTTGCAAACTGCAAGCTCCAACATCCCAAGATATAGAACTGGAGGTTTGCCAAGTCATTTTCTAAATATGGAATTTCAAGCCAAAGGAAAGAAGTATCCTTTTCACTTGTGACATCTAAGCTTGAGTCATGTTATAAATGATCACTTAGTATACATTATAGCAGTGATTAATGCATGTCTCATCATGTGCTTGCAGTCATATGGGAGACAGCTTTCTACCATATCTGTCACATTTTATGTCTCAAACATTCTGTTGAAAGATATAGTTTATGTTTCCATGTATTAATACTGACATATAAATACAAGCATGTATTTATCTACATCAGGGCAGTTTTAACACATTAGTGGGCCCCCACAAAATTTAATGTCCTCTTTAGTGGCCCACACAACATAGTGTCCTAACTCACCCAACCCCGTTCCCACTGAGTTGCCTGCTGAAGCCTGAATAGTGGACCATAGAGTTGATACCTCTGTGCTCTACCATTGTATTGAACTATATCTGTGTCCTAACTCACCTAACCCCGTTGAAATTGAAATTGCTACCTTTCACCCAGAACAGTGGGATGCCACCTGAAATGTGGGACTGTCCTGCTCCATCTGTGTAGGCTGAGGGGGCACTCACTACTATAGGGCACTGTGCATTTGCATCTTTTTCCTTATTGTTAAAGTGGCCCTGCTCCAAATCTAGTACTACAGTAGTTGGGGTAAAAGTATTTCAATAACTTGGGGAGGTTCTCCGATGGGATAAAATGTTTTGCAAAATATAGAGAATGAAAAAAAAAGCAATACTCAGTAACCAGTACCCCACTGATCTTATATCCCCTTAGTTGTACTGTATACATACATGTATATATGTTACATACAGGTAAATATGTTTCACTGTGTATATGTTCCTATATTTTACAGCTTGGTTTAACAACTGCTGTGGGATGTAGTAACTGTATGAAGAAATGGGAGTCTTCTAGGCTTGTATGGCTCACATACAGTGGACTGACTAGATCCAGGAACACCCGGGTCCTAGCTAGGGACAATTCTTGCTGTCTTAAGCATTTGTAAATTATGGAGCAATTCTGATTTTGTGAATGTTCTAATATTTTTTACTCGCAGTTCTTATTGACCTGAAGAAGACTGGTATGTTTCTTCAATAAAATCCATGAAGATACTTATATAAGGTGTGATCTTTTACACTGAAGCAGTGTCACTGTGAACACCTAGCTTTTATAGGATTTTTCATTATTGATTGATCCGACGAGAAGTGGAACTCCCGGGAATGCGACAGCAGTTGATGAACCAGTGAAGAACACACTTTGCCAGAGTTGTGTCTGAGTACACACAACACCATTTGGTAAGTGAACATTTGACCCTAAGGGAGAAGTGGCTTTTACCTACTTTATTTCACATGCGCTGTCCCATTTTTTTCTTTCTTCTGGGTATCTGGTTAGGGACACAGCAAGCAATGCTAAATCACTAACACCACCACACTAATAGAAGTGGGCAGAAGAGAACCCATAAAAGGAGAGTGCAGGCCATCATACAAGGTGTTTTGTAGTGAGAGTTTGTGCATGTGATAGCCTGGACCTGATAAACCAGAGTGGCTTGTTCTTCTACAGTGAGACAACAGAGGCTGTATGCAGAGGAATAGATCAGAAGAGTGCTAAGGACCTATGTATTACTATGGAGAAGGTCACCTTCAGAGAACATCTGAATGCTGCTTTTCTAAAAAGTGAACAAGAAGCTCAGTGAGGCAAGATACCACCCCTTACTGTGTATATTATATCAGTTGCCTACAAACCCATCCAAACCTGCTATGAGGTTGGTGAAATCAAATAAATAAAGACAAAACACCAACATTGTTTTCTACCAGGTTAGAACAGGGAGGGCATGGTGTACAATGGTTAGCACCGCTGCATTTCAGCTCTGGGTTGCTAGATTCAAATCTGATCAAAGAAGAATGCAGACTCCATTTACTGAAGGACTGATTTAGCTTTACACTGACACAGTGGTTGGTCATGGAGTGCTCATGGATGAATTCCTCACCCTCACAAACTCTGTCCATATACAAAAGAGAACAGGGAGACAGGTCTGGACTACAGGCAGGCCATTCTAGTACAAGCACTCTTTTACTACGAAGCCACACTGTTGTAACACATTCATAATGTAGTTTGGCATAGTCTTGCTGAAATAAGCAGGGACATCCCTGAAAAAGACGTTGCTTGGATAACAGCATATGTTGCTCCAAAACTTGTATGTACCTTTCAGCATTAATGGTGCCTTCACAGATGTGCAAGTTACCCATTCCATAGGCACTAACACACCCCCATACCATCAGAGATGTTGGCTTTTGAAATTTGCGCTGATAACAATCCAGGCAGTCTTTTTCCTCTTTGGCCCGGAGGACCCAACATCCATGATTTCCAAAAACAATTTGAAATGTGGACTGGTCAGACCACAGGACAGTTTTCCACTTTGTGTCAGTCCATTTCAGATGAGCTCAGGCCTACTGAAGTCGGCGGCGTTTCTAGGTGTTGTTGATATATGGCTTTCGCTTTGCATGGTAGAGTTTTTACTTGCACTTGTAGATGTAACGATGAACAGTGTTCACTGACAATGGTTTTCTGAAGTATTTCTGAGCCCATGTGGTAATATCCGTTACAGAATGATGTCTGTTTTTAGTGCAGTGCCGCCTGAGGGATCGAAGGTCACGGGCATTCAATGCTGGTTTTTGGCTTTGCTGCTTACTTGCAGAGATTCGTCCAGATTCTCTGAATCGTTTGATATTATAATAATAATAATAATAATAATAATAATAATAATAATAATAGTCCCACAATGGGGAAATTCAGTGTGTTACAGCAGCAAAGATAAGCAGATACAAATACAAATACAACATGTACAGGAATGTTCCAAGGTGAGAGGCATTACATTAATAGCAGACAGACAGATAGGACGTAGCAGAGGGGGGGGGGGATTTAACAGGCAGAGAGATATTTCAGTTCTCTGTGTGTAATGATCTCCGCTTAGGTCGGTGTTGGTTGTACAGCCTAACCGCGGTGGGGAGGAAAGACTTCCGATAGCGCTCCTTCTCACACCTAGGGTGGAGCAGTCGGTCACTGACAGTACTGCTCAGCGCGATCACAGTCTCATGCATGGGATGGGACTTCTTCTTCTGCATGGAGCTCACCACGGACAGTATCCTTCTGTCACCCACCACCTGCACTGGGTCCAGTGGGCTCCCCAGGACAGAGCTGGCCCTTCTAATCAGCTTGTCAAGTTTATTTCTGTCCCTGGTTGATATACTGCTCCCCCAGCAGGCCACTCCAAAGAAGATGGCTGATGCCACTACCGAGTTGAAGAAAGTTCTAAGAAGTGCCCCCCGGATTCCAAAGGCTCTCAGTTTCCTAAGCAGGTAGAGCCTGCTGTGGCCCTTCCTGTACAGGGCCTCCATATGATCTGCCCAGTCCAGCTTATTATTAAGGAGCAAACCCAGGTACTTATAGGTGTTCACAATCTCGATGCCTGTCCCCAGGATGTCCACTGGATTTGGAGGGCATCTGCCTTTGCGGAAGTCCACCACCATCTCCTTGGTCTTCCCCGTGTTAATCTTCAGGTGGTTCCGGTGGCACCAGTCCACAAAATCCTGGTTCAGTTCTCTGTACTCCCTGTCATCATCATCTGTGGTGAGACCCACTATTGCAGAGTCATCAGAATACTTCTGTAGGTAGCAGCTGGATGAGTTGCACCTAAAATCTGCAGTGTACAGTGTGAAGAGGAAAGGGGCGAGAACCGTACCCTGAGGTGCCCCCGTATTACAGATCACGGTACCTGACACACAGTCTCGGGCTCTCACGTATTGAGGTCGATTTGTGAGGTAGTCTAGGATCCAGTTGGAGAGGTGGTGGGCCACTCCAGCAAGGCCCAGCTTGTCCCTCAATAACCTGGGCTGTATGGTGTTAAAAGCACTGGAGAAGTGAAAGAACATTATTCTCACTGTGTTCCCTGGTTTCTCCAGGTGAGACAGAGCCCTGTGCAGAAGATGGATGATGGCATCATCTACCCCAATGCCCGGCCGATAAGCAAACTGGAGGGGGTCCATAGCGGGGCTCACTAGAGGGCGGAGATGTGTGAGAACCAATCTCTCCAAGATCTTCATCAGGTGGGATGTCAGTGCTACAGGTCTGTAGTCGTTGAGGTCCATAGGGTGGGGTTTCTTTGGAACTGGTACCACACAAGAAGATTTCCATAATTCAGGGACTATTTCCTGCCTCAGGCTCATATTATACATATATGTAATTATACCACACAGCTGGTCCCCGCAAGTCTTAATTAGCCTTGCACTGATGTCATCTGGCCCTGCGGCTTTCCTCGCCTTGATCTTTTTCATCTCCTTCCTCACCTGGGCCCGTGTGAAGGTCAGACTGTGGCCAGATAAAGACGGATTTCTGGATTTACTGGTCTGTTGGGAAGTGGCCGCATGGGGAGAAGTCATTGTGGTGGGGGAAGCTGAAGGACATACTGGGGTGGGAGGAGCTGGTGTGTGATCAAATCTGTTGAAGAATAGGTTTAGTTCATTAAGCCAATTAACATCTGCCTCAATCTGGCAGACAGACTGTTTATGACCCGAAATTGACTTAAGCCCCTCCCAGACCCCCCTTATGTCTTTTCTTTCCATTTGCTTTTCCATTTTTTCTTTATAACTGGCTTTTCCCTGCCTGATTTGATGCCTCAGCTCCTTTTGTACTTCCCCCCAACCCCTCCTTATCTCTTGTCCTGAATGCCATCTTTTTCTCCTTAAGTAGTGTTTTTATATCAGAGTTAATCCATGGTTTGTTATTGGAGAAGCACCTCACCACTTTTGTGGGTACTGTGTTGTCCACACAAAAATTAATGTAGTCTGTTATGCAGTGTGTGAGTCCTTCTATATCTTCTCCATAAGAATCCTGCAGCACTTCCCATGCGGTTGTGTCAAAACAATCCCTCAGAGCCTCATCACTCTCCTCGGACCATATCCTCACTGTGCGGGTGACAGCTGGTTCTCTACGTACAAGTGGCTTGTACACAGGTCGGAGATGCACTAGGTTGTGATCCGATCTCCCCAGGGGCGGTAGGGCTGATGAGTTATATGCCTCCCTCACGTTGGCAAAGAACAAGTCCAGTGTTTTGTTGTCTCTTGTGTGGCAGGTTACATACTGTGTGAAACTGGGCAGTGTGGATGATGGAGAGGCATGGTTGAAATCACCCGACAGAAGAAAGAGGGCCTGGGGATGTTTTAACTGTAACTGGCTCAGCGTGGCTTGTAGGACCTCGCAGGCAGTGTCAGCTTTCGCAGAGGGGGGGACATATGCAGCTATCACGATGACATGTGATAGTTCCCTTGGTAGGTAGAAAGGTCTCATGCTCACAGCTAATAGTTCAATGTCCTTACAGCAAGTTTGCTCCTTAATCACAATGTGCCTAGGATTACACCATCTATTATTCACAAACATTGCCAGCCCTCCTCCTTTCCTCTTACCGCTCTCCCTTGTCCTGTCTGCCCGAAGGAGTTTAAAACCATCCAAGGAGACCAGAGGGTCAGGAGTAACTTCAGTGAGCCAAGTCTCTGTAAGTAGCATCATGCTGCACGCCCGAAACTCCTGATGATGCCTGGTGAGAGCTGTTAGTTCATCCATCTTGTTTGCAAGAGATCTCACATTGCCCATGATGATGGAGGGAACAGCTGGTCGGTAACGCCTCTTTTTAATCCTCTGAAGAGTTCCTGCTCTGCATCCCCTCACCCGCTTTTTCTTTCTCCAAATCTCACGGGGGATGTGTGACCAGATGGTATGCCGTCCTGCTGTGCCTCTGAGCTGCAGAATTTCCTCTCTTGTATAGACAAAGGAATTGTCTGCATACACAAAAGATCCCATTTTCAAGCAGAACAAAAGACAGATAAAAAACAAAAAAAAGTATCACAAGGGTCCAAGTCTTTGTGTGTGTTTCTTCATAGTGCAAAAGTACTTAAGTAGAGAGGTACAAAACGAGTCATAGAAAGAAAAATAAGATAGAGAGTCTCAGAGCTGCTGTAGCTGGCAGCCACTCCAGCGGCGCCATCTTGGAAAAAAAAAAACAAAAAAAAAAAACTGTAGATTATGGACTGTAGATTATGAAATCCCTAAATTCCTTGCAATTGTACGTTGAGAAACGTTCTTAAACTGTTGGACTATTTGCTCATGCAGTTGTTCGCAAAGTGGTGAACCTTACCCCATCCTTGCTTGTGAACGACTGAGCCTTTCGGGGATGCTCCCTTTACACCCATTCATGACTCAACTGTTTCCAATTAACCTATTCACCTCTGGAATGCTCCAAACAGGTGTTTTTTGAGCATTCCTCAACTTTCCCAGTCCCCTGTCCTCGTTTTTTTGGAATGTGTTGCAGGCAAATTCAAAATGAGTGAATATTTGCAAAAAAACAATAAAGTTTATCAGTTTGAACATTAAATATCTTGTCTTTGTAGTGTATTCAATTGAATATGGTATTCTGTTTTTATTTGTTTTACACAACATCCCAACTTCATTGGAATTGGGGTTGTACCTCATTCCCCGCCATCACCCCTGCACTACTACAGAACACCAGTGACTGTTTCTCTGTTGTCTCTAATATCATGTCTTTTCTTTATCTGAAACTGAATCTTTCAAAAACTGAACTACTTGTGTTTCCTCCATCCACTAACCACCTAACCCTGATGTCTTCATTTCTATCTACGGTCTTACTATTACATCGAGGCAGTGTATGCGCTGTCTGGGGGTTGTATTTGACACAGATCTCACTTTCATCCCACATATTGAGACACTTGCACGTTCTTGTCACCTGCACCTCAAAAACTGTGGAAACATCAAAAACTCGTCTTGACTATTGCAATTCTCTTCTAAGTGGACTTCGTCTTACTAAACTCTCCCCTCTACAATCTGAATTCAGCCGCCAGACTCATCTTTCTATTAAACCAGTACACAGATGCATCTACCTTGTGCCAGTCACTGCACTGGTTGCCCATCCACCACAGAATACAATATAAAATGATCACACTCACCCACAAATCCATGCATAGCGCTACACCTCCCTACCTTACCTTCTTTATCACTGTCTACTGCCCTAACCGTCCTGCCAATGACCTTAGACTTGCATCCTTTGTTATCCGAACATCCCACTCCCGGCTCCAAGACTTTTCTCGAGTTGCTCTTGAATGCTTTACCACGTACAATCAGATTAATACCCAACTATAGCAGCTTCAAAAACGCACTAAAATCAGATCTGTTTAGGCAGGCTTATGACGTGACTTGATCACATTGTTCTACACCTCCGTACACTTAGCTAACATTCCTTATCCTAAGCTATCCTTCCTACTCTATTCCTCAGAACCTGACCCTGCCATCTAGAAGTTGCCCTCTGCTCCCTGAATTTAGTATCTGAATATTCATAGATACCAGCTGGTGACGGGCTCATACATTTTCAGCTATATATGACCTTATTTATTACAAGATGGCTGGACCATTGTACCAAACAAGCCCTCTTACTTCTTGTGTCCCCTTATTTCCTCATAGATTGTAACCTTTCAAGAGGAGGGCCCTCACTCCTTTTGTTTGATATGTTATTTCCTTGTCACATTGTAATGTCAAATACTGTCTATGTACCCTCTTATTTGCAAAGTGTTGTGGAATATGTTGGCGCTATATAAATAGTTATAAATATTCTAATTATTATTATTACTATTTCCATTCTGAGCACCACCATCTACAGTGGGGAAAAAAAGTATTTAGTCAGCCACCAATTGTGCAAGTTCTCCCACTTAAAAAGATGAGAGAGGCCTGTAATTGTCATCATAGGTAGACCTCAACTATGAGAGACAAAATGAGAAAACATTTTTTTGCAGTGGATGTGGATAGTACCACCAGTGCGTAAGGAGTAGGGTCCCAACCCTTGTCATAGATAATGGACTCCGTATTTTGAATAGTGAAATTTATTTCCAAAACAGTGTGTAGAGTATAATTCTAGTTGTGACGTTTCGGTCTAATTGACCACTCTACACACTGTTTTGGAAATAAATTTCACTATTCAAAACGCTTTGAAATACGGAGTCCATTATCTATAAAATGAGAAAACAAATCCAGAAAATCACATTGTCTGATTTTTAAAGAATTTATTTGCAAATTATGGTAGAAAATAAGTATTTGGTCAATAACAAAAGTTAATCTCAATACTTTGTTATATATCCTTTGTTGGCAATAACAGAGGTCAAACGTTTTCTGTAAGTCTTCACAAGGTTGGCACACACTGTTGCTGGTATGTTGGCCCATTCCTCCATGCAGCTCTCCTCTAGAGTAGTGATGTTTTGGGGCTGTCGCTGGGCAACACGGACTTTCAACTCCCTCCAAAGGTTTTCTATGGATTTGAGATCTGGAGACTGGCTAGGCCACTCCAGGACCTTGAAATGCTTCTTACAAAGCCACTCCTTCGTTGCCCTGGCAGTGTGCTTGGGATCATTGTCATGCTGAAAGACCCAGCCACGTTTCATCTTCAATGTCCTTGGTGATGGAAGGAGGTTTGCACTCAAAATCTCATGATACATGGCCCCATTCATTCTTTCATGTAAAGGGATCAGTCGTCCTGGTTTCTTTACAGAGAAACAGCCCCAAAGCATGATGTTGTCACCCCCATGCTTCACAATAGGTATGGAGGTATGGTGTTCTTTAGATGCAACTCGGCATTCACTCTCCTACAAATACGAGTTGTGTTTCTACCAAACAGTTCTACTTTGGTTTCATCTGACCATATGACATTCTCCCAATACTCTTCTGGAACATCCAAATGCTCCATACCATAGTGTAGTTTGGAGTGTGACTGTTTGAGGTTGTGGACAGGTGTCTTTTATACTGATAACAATGTCAAACAGGTGCCATTCCTACTGGTAATTAGTGGAGGACAGAGGAGCCTCTTAAAGAAGTTACAGGCCTGTGAGAGCCAGAAATCTTGCTTGTTTGTAGGTGACCAAATACTTATTTTCCACCTTAATTTGCAAATAAATTCTTAAAAAAAAAAAAAATCAGACAGTGATTTTATAGATATGTTTTCTCATTTTGTCTCTCATAGTTGAAGTCTACCTATGATGTCAATTACAGGCCTCTCTCATCTTTTTAAGTGGGAGAACTTGCACAATTGGTTGATGAGTACATACTTTTTTCCCCCACTGTACGTATACAAAATTTTACAACCACATATGGGGTACTGCCGTGTTTAGGATAAATTTTGTAACAAACTGTGTTCGCTTTTTGTTCTTTAACCCCTTGAGAAAATGAAAAATTTGTGCTAAATGGACAGTTTATTGGAAAAAAGTAATTTTTCATTTTCACGTCCCAATTCTGTGAAACATCTATAGGGTCAAAATTCTCACTATACCCCTTGATAAATTCCCTGAGGGGTCACCTTAAGGGTTTCAACTGTTCTGGTACCTGGGCTTTGCAAATGCAACATGGCATATGAAAATGATTCCAGTAAAATCTGCTCTCCAAAATCCTAATAGCCATTCAAAGCCCCTTCAGAACTGAATTAGTCCCTTGAAAAATGGGTTTTGAAAATTATTTGGAAAATTGCTGTTTGAGTTGCAAGCCTTATAATATCTGAAAATAATAACAGGCGATTAAAGTTTTTGCCAACATAAAGCAGAGATATGGTAAATTATATTTATGAAGTCATTTAGGTAGTATGATTATCTATATGAAAGACATGTAATTTCAGAGTTTGAAAACTGCATTTTTTTCCAAATTTCACCAAATTTCCTTTTTTTATAATTAAAACATAGAACATATCAACCAAAATTTACCACTAATATGAAGTTCAATGTGTTATGAAAAATCATTCTCAGAATCACTTTCATAAGCTAGTGTGTTCCAAACTTATTGCCACATAACATGACACGTCAAACTTGAAAAAATGAAGCTGTGTCCTTAAGGTGGTTTTGGCAGATGACAATAATAAAGGTGTACAATGCACAACATGAACAAAAATAGTGTATTGGGACACTTAGCATTAATATAGAGATAGTTCCCATCGCTAAAATAGCACCCACTCATTTGGGAAGGCTTTGTTCAAGGTGTATGGGGATTTTTTGCCATTTAGCATTTGTGTGGTCAAACGATGTTCTCCTAAATAATCCAATAGACTGCAAGTATATATGGATGGGTCAACCTTAATAGGTGGTGATCTGTGATTGCTCATGTTTTTTTTCCGTTAATAAAGATTATATTGGTTTGTATTTGGTTGTGCACATTTGCACTGCATTGCTTTTTGGAGATTATCACTATATTTATTATCCCTGTGCTGTGATTTAATTTATAAAGTACTTATAATCCATGCAAAGTTTGTATTATATTTATTTTTATTATTCTGCATGGAAATTTTCATGAGCATGTAAAAAGGGTAGAAAAAATTCCATTCTTGCTCATTGGTGGTTACGTGTTGAATTATTTTACAATTTAGCTGCAGAATCTGGCCCTAAGAATTAAGAATTATTCCTGCGCAGTGATGTCAATGTGCATAAGTATAGAATGCTGGGTAGGGTTCGGCGGCACATGGGAAATGATTAGTGGTTACATAAGAAGGTAATAGTACTATAAATTACATGTGAATTGGGGACTGTTAAAATTACATTCAATTTCTCATTAGATTATAGAACTTTCTCTTGTAATAAACTTGGCATGTGTAAACATCACATAATGAGGACAGTTTTTCTTGCTCTTGGATTATACGATGTTGGATTTGACAGCTAAGGCAAAATTCACTTCTGCACCTGAAAATCGGCAGAGGATAGAGTCCTGCATGGAGGCCTTTTTCTTCTGCCAGTTTCAGATTTAAAGTGATTGACATTCGCAGACCCATTATAGTCAATGTGGTCTATCAGACTCTGTATGTTACTGCTATTTTATCAGTCCGCCTTTCCGTTGTTCTGGTTCACCGAAATGTGTAAACAATGAAGGTGAACCAGTGTGAACCTAGTAAACCTAGCGTAACCACAATAAATTCTTTCAAAATAAAATACAACATTAATATAATAGCAACAACAATAATGATAAAATACAAAATTACATATCTGTAGTAACATGCCAGCTCACCTAGACATCCTCCCTCCAGTTGGCACTTCTCCTACAGCATACTGCTCTGGCCATGGGTTGCAGCTATGCTAGATCCCTGTCATCTCCAAGTAGGGTCTGAGACCTGGGATCCCTGCAGATCAGATCATATTGGCCCCAATAATGTTTACATGCTGGGAGGCGCAATATTCATTCAAGTGTAGGAGTGTCTTTAGGTACTGCAGCACTAGCCCATTGAAGTCTATGAAGTCTTCTGCTGTTTGTAACAAATACTTTACAGCTGTCCAGAGCCTAACTTCCAGGAGAGAGAATGGAGAGGTGGCTGCACATGGGAATGGCTTTCTTGTGTAGTTGGAATGGTCTTCTGTAGTTATGGATGCTGCTGTGTGTTCTGCTGTTATTATAACTCCCACAGAAGTCCCACCAACTCTTCATTCATTCCCCGCCTTGATATGACTACTATCTTATCTAGCAGGACAGTGGTCACAATATGTAACAAGCTTGTTCTAATGGAAAAATGATTCATACAACCAATTCAATCTTGCACTGTCCTCTGCGAAAACTGTAATCGGTATAATATAAAAACTTCCTCCCAAGAGGTCACTAAGACCTGAAACCACATTACAGTCCATGTTTCTGATGTATGAACCATTGTTCTTTTTCCACTTGAACTAAGTAACATATTTCCATATTTAACATGTATTTGTATGTACTTTGTTGTAGACAATGGTAATGCAAATGTTTAAGCAGGGTGAACTACCAATGTACCATTGACAGTTATTCTATATAGAACATAAATACACACATACAGTTAGTGAGGTAAGCTATCCCTGGCGACACACCATTTTACAATAAACTCACATTATGAAGGCCTTACCTATGCTGGTGTTGGATTGAGGATGTATTAAGACTAGCGTCTCATATTCTAGTCTTAAAAAGAAGCTCATCACTTTTTTTGCTTCTATAATGGTGGCACAATGGTGTTCTCTGTGCAAAAATTTGCAGTTCAATCTCTCCTGCAGATTGTCTGGTGCTGTGCTTTGTGATCTCTGTTCTGACCTGCTGATTCACATTGTGTTTTTCATTTTCTGAATCACCTGATTGAGAATTGTGTGGAGAAGCACCAGATTAAATATCTGCACAAGGAACTGAACTGAACTGAACTGAACATTTTTGCATGCAGAACAGCTCTTGACCACTAATATAGAAACAGTGGGAAAAAAGGGCTTCTTAAGTGCACTGGAGTACAATGTAGAAAAATGTATTAAGCAGTGGAGCCATATTAAAGGGCTATTCCCATCTCAAGGATCCTATCTATACTGCTAGCTTATGTAAATTAAAGAGTTTTCCTAAATACATTGCTTTAGAAATGCTGCTTCATTTGCCTGCTATGTGAAATTATTCCTCCTATTGTTTACACATCGTTGTCAAGGCACCCGGCCTGTTATGTGATCTTAGGTCGGAGGATGTGACTCACTCACTGCTCCCTGGAGCTGTTATTTGTATATGTTATATGTAAACACACAGATACTTGTAACATTGAATTTGCTGCAAGTCCATTGTCAGCATGGAGCATGTAACTTTCACCATCTTGTTGAAGAATACAGGAAGTGGGAAGAAGAGACAACAGGCAAATTGCTGAGAGAGTGAGATGGGTGCAAGACCACCTTAAACTGGTTTTGCATCAGAAATTGAAATGTTTGTGTTAAGCAGGTGTAAATGATGGTAAGGCTGTCAGTCTGCGGAGGTCCCACCCTTGTTCACTAAACGGCGCTAAACCTTGCCCCCTTTTATTTGCTACTTTTGAAAATTGTTGATTATTTATTAATGACCATGAAATGGGCATTAATCAACAATGAGTACCCACTTAGCGCTTTTCACTGCATTTTGGTCTGAAGTGGCAGCAGATATGTGGGACCTTAGCTCATATTATCTGTAATGCCCATCACTGCTCAAATTTCTATATTATACACATGCCTCAGTTATAGGTATACAGTCCTAAATTTACATTGCTGACAGAGTTAGTTTTAGCATGGATTATTAGAAGCTCTGGTAAAGTTAATCATTCACTGTATACACACAGGATATCTCTACGGACAAATTCTGGTCTAAAAGGATAATGTGATCAGTTCAGTCTGAAATATCTGGAGTGAAGTCAGTGCTTGCTGTGTAACTAGGTTCTGTTCTGCCAGCTGAATGCCAGTAGCATGTGTTAATTTCAGTAAAAAAAGCTGACAGCCAGTGCTGCAGTATTTAGAAGTGCTGAGTTAGCTGATACACAAGTCCAAATTGGCAGCTAAAGAGAAAGGGAGGCGTCGGGATTGGCTTTAAACATGTAGAGCTATTATCTCAAAACTTGTTATATTGTTACCTAGACAAGAGCTAAACCTTCCCTCTCTCACCGCCCTTTACATCTGTCAGTTTTTTCAGCATTGCTAATATGAAATATAAAAGCAACATTCTGTGCAAAGTAAAAACAATGAAATTATACACACATTAAAGTACAGTACATGAAAAACTCTAAACTCCTAGATACATTGGATATGTTGAATAACGATAATGATAATAAATATCTGCCAAAAGCTAATACTACATGTAATAGGCACCACTGAGCACCTGCTGGCAATAGGATGGTGGCAATAAGTCGTTCACCTCGGCTAGCACCACTCTTCTTACCATGGTCAATGTGCCACTTCTCTGTCCAATTCTCACAGAACTGCTGCCCAGAAACTTCCCCCTGCAGGTCACATGGAGCTTAACTGTCAGAGAGAGGACAAACACATGACACCTGGCTGCACATGGCAGTTCTCCCCTTTACTACCTGTGCTGAGCTACAGCAGTCCTTTATAGAAACAATGCACATAGTAGAATACCAGCAATAGTTGTACAGGCCTCCAAGGCTGCAGCAACGAACAGCAGGATTATTCACAGCAGATGCACTGCCCATCACCACAAGGTCCAGGCTCCCCATTACCAAATGTTGACTGAAGTGTGCCAATTTCCTGAACTAGCTGACATCTAGGCAGCCTCTTTTTTAGTTGTTCATGTGACTCTCTTGGCTGGTCTGGCCTCCCTCAACCAGCTCTCCAACAAAGAGCAAACCTCCTGCTCCTACAAACTATCTGTGTCTTGCTTCCTACGAAGCACTGGAACAGCCTATAAATAGTGAGTGATCTCCTGCCCTGGGTAGCCGGGGTAATGCCTAACATCACAGTGTCACACCATGAGTGATGTCATACCAGTGGGAGAATTGACTCTGACTGCATAGAGTAGCGCAAGCTTTATGTAGTAGCTCGTTGGCAACAGCTGGAGCATTTTAAATGAATGGTAGGGGAGCAAGTGGCTCTATACTAATAAAGTATTGGCCTGGGAGCCTTAAGAAGGTCATGGCAATCAAATAGCTACCAAAGTCTCAAAGTGCAAAGCTGTTTAGTACAAAAAAATTAAAAGTATAAATAAACCAGTACATCACCAAATCACATGCTACCTGGACCTCCCTTCCCCCCATTCTCATCAAGGGCATACTAGGCAGAGAGCCAGAAACAGCCGGATAGCAGCACTATGGTGAAGGCTCCTCTTTGATGGGCAACATGAGGGGCAGGCCTTCACCTAGCAAAACATTGTGGGAACAGTTTTGGGAAGACCTTGTCTGTTCCAGTATGACTGTGGCCCAGTGCACAAAGCAAGGTCCATAAAGGCATCTTTGAGTGATTTTTTTTGTGTCAAAGAACTTTAGCACAGAGCTCTGACCTCAACCCCATCGAACACCTAAGGGATGAACTAGAACAGATATTGCCAGCCAGGTCCTCTAATCCAAAATCAGTGTCTGGCCTCACAAATGCTATATTGGATGAACGGGCAAAAATTCACACAGACCCAGTCCAGAATCTTGTTGAAAGCCTTCTCAGAAGAGTGGAAGCTATTTTAGCTACAAATGGGAAACAACTCCATATCAGTGCCTAACTAATCCCTTTTCCCCAAGTTTAACAAACCCAGTTTTTTTTTTTTTTTTTTTTTTTTTTATGAAAAGCCCCATTACCTCAACACTCTGTGTAGGGCTGCAGTTCCAGCCACCACCACTACAATGTGTGGGACTCCGTACACTGTATGGGTCTTCTAGACCAGGGGTCAGCCACCTTTTTTGTATTGAGTGACAATTTTTGTACAAAAGTCAAAGATGAAGTAGTCATTGTGCCATGCAATGATTGTAAGGATGACAACCCCTACATGAAAGATATATAACACACACCATAACAATTAATTGGTTGACTAAACTTCCATTTCAGTGTGATCCTTGCCCATGACTGTTTTGCGCAAAGATGATTCTTCTCTGGTGCATAGGACTTTTGGCTGAACAGTAGAGTGATCTGCAGTAAGCCACCTCTGAGGAGCCTGGTCTTGTTTGTTGCATAAACCCATACAAATCTGTCCAGCCTTGTTGAAATGAACAAACACCTACTTTAGCATGTTAAGCTGCCATATTATACTTTACTTTTGCACTAGCTACAATGTACAAAAATGAAATGCACAGGCAATTGCTACCCCCTGACTAGGCTACCTCACAGTGCAAACACTGGAAAGCCATGCCTCATACTTTCCCCCTTAGAGCCTCCTCCCCTCCGACTGTGTTTACATAGTCCATGAGAGCGAGGAGTTACCTGGAGCAACTGCGTTTTAAACATTAGAGAACCCTGTGCCGAATAAATACATCTGACGTGCCGACCATGGCACAGGTGCTGGAGGTTGCTGACCCCTGTTCTAGACTGTACAATGCAGTGGTGGCACCTCAAACTGCCACCCCACTCCCATTCACTTGAATAGAAGCAGGGCTTTATTTAAGTAAGACTGAATAACTCCATTAATAACATAAAAATTGTATTGGCTCTCGTTTGATGGCATAATAGTGCTGTAATTGAGGCTGGCACTGGAAGGGGGGGCATACTGGCAGCCAATGCATTAAGTGGCACACTGTGACTGCAACTTTATGTAAAGTTTACTGCAGGCTTACATTTTAAAGAAGCAAGTTTGCTACATTCAAGAGGTTCTACAGCAGCTGTGAAGTGTAAAAATTGTCATGAATTCATAGTAGCTCATGTTCATCTTATGATTTCTCTGTAAATCCATTCACTATTCATTAGACCAAGTCTTTTGTAGGCTTGTAGGCTTTTTTCACTGCACAAGTTTGGGTGTTTGGTGAGACAGATATACAAGAAGTTGCCCTGCAGGTTTTAACAAGATGGGACGTGTATTAAATGATTGTCACTACCAGCTTCATAATCTACACTGATTATATTAAACATAACTAAGAGCCACAACTACATGGTGAACCTCAAAACACTGCCTACTATCCATTTAAGCAAAATCGAAATCTGACCTTTCAGTATTTAACTCCCTGAGGCTAAGGCACCGAGGCTAAGGCACCACGCAGTGAATCGCTGCAATAAAACTCTGAGGAAAAGACCATGATGGAAACGCATCAGTTTTTTTTCCACAGAATTTTTCACAGAAGGTCCGCAGAGTTTTCCTCTGAGGACTTTCTCCCTCTATTATACCTATACCGAAAACGCCAGCATTTCTGTAGCTATAATTGATATACTGCAAATTACAAAAAACGCAAACGTTTTTTAAATCACAGCATTTCTGCTACAGACTTTTTTTTCTGTAGTGTGTGGATGGGATTAGCCAGAATTCCATCCACTTTGCAGGTAGTGTAACACAGCATTTTTTGCTGTGGCGTTTCCACCATGATCAAAACGCTGCATTTTCGCAATATGGGGCCCTTGCCTTAGGCTAAGGCTGAATTTTGCAGAAACTCTGCTTTTTTGTTGCAGATTATGCTGCTTCTAAAGCCAGGAGCGGACTGAGCAGAAGGTAGAAGAATAAGACCTTCCTAGATATTTTCCATTCCTTTTTTAGCCACTGCTAGGTTTGGTTCAAAAAAAAAAAAAAAAAAAAACAGCAAAATTTGTAACAAAAAAAGAATTGTTTCTGCAACGTGGGACCCCTACATGGCTGTATGTTGCAGAAAAGAAGTGTTTTCTGTTGCAGAGTTTGATGCAGTGTTTTGAGTCAAAGCCAGGAGTGGATTTAGCAGAAGGAAGAAGTATAAGTCCTTCCTTTATATTTCCCATTCCATCTGAAGCCAATTTTGGCTTTGACTTTAAACTCTTCCAATAGCCACTTTTCGATTTTAGTTTTTTTACTCCCCGCCTTCCCATAACTTTTTTATTTATCTGTTCACAGAGAGCTTAATTTTTGCAGAACAAATTGTACTTCGTAATGGTAACATTTAGTATTCCCTATGATGTACTGGGAAGCTGGAAAAAAAAAATTCAAAAAGGGATAAAATTAGAGAAAAACTGCATTTGCACAACTTTCTCACAGGGTAGGTTTTTACAGTGTTCACTGTGCAGCCAGAATTACATGTTAGCTGTATTCTGTGGGTTGGCACAATGACAGCGATACCAAATTTATATAGTTAACATTTTAACACCTCAAAAAATCCAAAACTTTGAAAAAAATATATATATATTAAAAATTTGGGGTTATATAAGGCATCTTTTTTGTGGGACCAGATATACGTTCAGTTTATACCATTTTGGAAAATGTCTGTTTTTTGTTCAAATTTTTATTGGAAGTATAATTTCCAACAAAAAACAGCTGTACGCCACTTAATTTTTTTTTCTCCGCTACGATGCTCAACGTCTGGGAAAATTTTTTTTTTTTTTTTTTGGATACAGGGATACCTATTGTGTGTTTTACTTTATTTTTTTATCTGATCTAAGGAAAAGGGGTGATTTGAAGTTTTGTTTTTTTTTACTTTGTTTTTAACATTCAAGGTTTTTTATTAAAGTTTTCCAAGAAAGTGTTCAACATAGGCAAAGCCAATGAAAACATACATTGAGAACAATTACATGGTAAAGGATGGAAAGCATAGGGAAGGGAAGGGAGGGTAGACATCACATGGAGAACGGATAAGATAAGGGAGAGGGGTGGGAACATAAGGCTCTGTTGCAGCAGAGCAACACATCATAAAGAAGTGTGTTAGTGCAAATAAGATGAAATAACTGAGAAGGGTGCTTGCCTCCCTCCCTGAGAACGGCTTCAGAGAAGGCAAGGGGGGGGGGGGCGATAGTCAGGGTATGAACAGAAAGGACTGGGCTAGAGAGGTAGAGAGAGAGGGTTGAAGGAGGAGGGATAGGCAAGATGGATTGGAAAGTGGCAGAGCAATAAAAAGTGTTCCATAAGAGCCACACTTGGTGTGAGCTATCATTCTGCTTAAGTTCCGCAAGAAGATCCTCCATACGACGGATGTGCAGAATCTCCTGTAACCAAGCTGCCATGGAAGGAGAGAAGGTAGACTTCCACATCCTAGGTATGATGGATCTGGCTGCCACTAACAGGAAAAAAAAATCAGCTTACGGGGAAATATCGAGAGAAAAAAAAAAGGTTCTAGGTCATCCTCTAGCTCAACTCCAGTGAATGTCTTAACAAGTCTGTGGACGTCATTCCAGAAAGGGTGCAGTAGTGGCCACTTCCACCAGATGTGTAGCATCATACCCTGATCAGCATTACACCTCCAACATCGATCCAAAGTTGAAGGGAACATCTCATGTAGTACTGAAGGAACTCTGTACCAGCGTGAAAGAATTTTATAATTGGTCTCCTGAGCTTTTTGGCATGATTGGAAGGCAGAGAGCCACACAACTGGCGGAAAGGAAACCCCAACCTCCCCCACCCAGCCCACCGTGTAAGCCAGCAATGAGTCGTCTTTTTATGTCGGAAAACAAACCGTATATATGAGTAAGATGGGATGGAGTGACAGAGGGGGAAACGCAGAGGCGTTCAAATGAAGACAGAGGTCTGTGAAGATCTTGTGACTTTTTTTTTTTCAAGGAGGTATAGAAATAGTGTAATTGCACATATTGCCATTGAGAGTTAAGGTTTCTAGTTTCCAGAGGACCCAGACCAGAGTAAGGGAGGAGGGATGATGCAGACAATACTTGGGAGAATCTGATTGGTGGGTGGCCAGGGGAGTGGGAGAGAAAGGGGGAGCGAAGAGCGAGGAGTCAATGGACCGTCATTGGTAAATAGTCACGATGTATTTTACATGCACCAAAGACTTGACTTGCTACATATAGGAGATCGAGAATAGCTCTGTCCGACCAGTGGCGTTTAAACCTGATTATAGTTTGCTTGGCAATTGTGGGGGGTTTTGAGTCCCAAATGAATTTGGAGAAAGTTCTCTGGACCGTAGAGAGGAACTCTAGGGAGAACAACAGGAATTGTTTGAAAGAGGTAGAAGAGTCTAGGGATGATGTTCAATTTTAAGAGATTTATGCAAGGTCAGATTGGGTTGAATGCAATTATGGGAAGGAAATTTAGTGAGTAAGTGTCAGAGAGGGAGCTTGGGAGGTGAACACATAGGTATTTAATGGCCTTTGGTGACCAGGCAAAGGGAAAGGTAGAACGAGTGGACCAAAGGTTCAGTCAGAGAGATATTAAGCGCGCTGCTTTTGGAAAGACTGATTTTATAGTTGCTGAAGGTGGCAATTTCGCGGAGGAGGGAAGGGAGCAACATTAACAGTTGAGTAATGAAAAGTGAAACGTCATCCGCAAATGCCAATATTTTCAGGTGCAAGTCTCCGATGCTCAGTCCCTTTATGCCTGGGTTACATCAGATGGCTACCAGTAGATGCTATATTACTAGTGCATACAGGATCGAGGAAAGAGGGCAACCTTGACGGGTACCATTATGGATGGTCGGAAGCGTGAAAGCTTACCGTTAACCCGAATTTGGGCCTGTGGAGAGGAATACAGAGCATGTAAGTATGAGCGCATATTTGGGCAAGAGCTGCTTCAAAGAAATTCCAGTCCACCCAGTTGAAGGCCTTCTCCCCATCCAGGAAAAGTAGCATCATAGGTGTCTGAGAGCGATGAGCATGATGGATGGCTGAGAAGGCCTTCAGAGTGTTATCCTGGGCCTCCCTCTGAGGAATAAAACCCACCTGGTCAGGATGTATCAAATCACCCATATGTCAACCCAGTCTATTAGCTATCAACTTGGCAAACAATTTTGCATCCATGTTGATCAAGGAGATTGGTCTATAACTGGGACAGAGTTGGGGGTCCATGCCTTCTTTAGGCAGGACTGTGACATGTGCATGGACAAAAGAGGGGGAAAGGGTGTGTCCAGCGATGTCGCATTAAAGGCTTTCAGCATGAAAGGGAATAATTTGGCTTGTAAAGATTCATAGAAACGCCATGAAGCCGTCTGGGCGTGGGCTTTTGCACGTCGGTAGGTCAGAAATGCCTAGTTCTAATTCTTGTATGGTGAACGGTGTATCCAGTTGGACAGCGTCATCCGCCTGGAGGGGAGGGAGGGCTGTTGAAGTGTTTTTTTGTGTTGGGCCTCCAGTGTATTAAGAGTCTGGATAAGGGATTTTAATTTCAAACCCACCTCTCTTTTGAGTCTGGCTCCATGTTTTATCAAACCCCCCTCAGAACACATTTCAGTGCCTCTGATTGAGAAGGAGGAGAGGTGGTGTCCTGTAAGTGGTCTTGACCGAAGTTAAAGATAGATTGCTTAAAGGGGTTGCCCAGGTAAAAATGGACAACACTTAACTTTTAAATCAGCCGGGGGCATTGTAAAAAATTTTAAAAAATGCTTACTCATCTGTCCCCGATGCGCCGGTGTCCTCCCGGCACGTCCCGGTGGCGGCTGCTCCTAGGTATCTTCCAGAGTTCCGCTGATTGGCCTCAGCAGGCCTAAGGAAGAGGACCCATGATGTCACAGGTAGTGACATCGCATGCCATTCGCTGATTGGCCTCAGCAGTCATGTGACAGGTGAGTATGCATTTTTTTTTTATTATTTTCAATGCCCCTGGCTGATTTAAAAGTTAAAAGGGTTGTCCATTTTTGCCTGGACAACCCCTTTAAGATCTGCCAGGCATTGATCATCAAGATAAGAGCATTAAGTCTTCAAGAGTTGGTGGTTAGAGGGAGATGGAAGTTTAATAGAACATGTGACAGGGGTATGGTCAGAGAGAAAAGTGCTGCCTATCTTGGTATATGATACTGGTGTACCTAGGATAATGTCATTAATACCATATGCGGGTATAAACTGCTGTTTGGGCACAACCGGGCACAGAAGGTTTTTGGTTTTTGGAGCACAGATTTAGACGGTTTGGTTTTTGGACGTCATGACACTTTTGAAGAGCCCTGAAATGCCAGTAAAGTGGAATCCTCTGACATGTGACCCCATTTTGGAAACTACACCCCTGAAGGTATTAATCTGGGGTACAGTGATCTTTTTTAACCCCCAAGTGTTGCATTAATTTTCCAGAAATTAATATGCAGATGATGATGATAGGAGAAAATGACAATTTTTCCAGGAATACGTCATTTCAGTGGAGTGTCGGACTGGGATGTCTAGGGCCCACCAGTGGAATTGTTTCTAGGGGCCCACCATCAGAACCCCTGCAGATCAGCGGTACCGAGACAGGGCGGCTAAAGGTAATAACATGCCGGGAGCCATGCTGCTCACCCACTATACCATGTGCACCACTGCACTACCTAAACCTACTGCTACACCTTGTATGGCAAGTGAACAGCGTGGCTCCTAGAATTGTTACCTTTACCTGTAGCCGCACTGTCCTGGAAAAGCTGATCTGCAAAGGTCCTGGCTGTTGTATCATCGTAGGCCATCAATATTAGGAAGATGGACAAATCCTTTAAAGAGGTTGTCGAAGGAATTGGAACTATTTTATTAGAAAAGTAGAAAAAGTTCACAAACACTGTCACATACGAAAATACAATATAAAAACTATAAACAGAGACAATACATAAATCTAAAACATAGCATAAAACCATCAACAAATAAAATACAAGAAAACACCGAGAGAAAAAAAAACCAATCGCGAACCAGCCCCATCCATTCTGCCTTTCACTCCGCCTTTCACTCTTCTCCCGTCTTTCTCCAGTCATCCGTCAGTCAAAAACTCTAACAAAAGAAAATCTAAATGAGCAATATACAATGGAAACATATAACGGAAACTTATAACACTAACAAAATCCCCAACTGAAACTTACTAAAATTTTTTTTTTTTTTTTTCCCCTCACCACACCCGGCCAGCACCACGCCCCATGTCCTCCCATGTCCGCATAGTCCTGGTGCTGGCACCACCCACCACCAAGCCCCTGAAACCCAACCTGGCTCTCCGCCTCATGTCCTCCCATGTCCGCATAGTCCAGAGCCAGGCCAGGCACACGAAAACTTATAAACCAAACCCTCCACCCCCAAAAAGAAACCCCCCTCCCAAACAACCTACCCCCCTGAAAAACCCCTTAACTACTAACTAAACAAATGGAATTATGGAATATGGAAAATGAAATATGGGATATGGAAATGGATATGAAAAATGGAAATGGAAATGGAAAATGAATATGGGATATGGAAAAATGGAAAATGGGAAAATGGACACAACATATGAACGACAACAATAACAAATAACAAATACCAGACAAGTAACAAAAACCCACCATCCTACATAACCTGTTAAATTACCTTCCC